>OW119933.1:68390378-69053819 GCA_933210815.1 Meta bourneti | reverse complement strand
AACTTCATACATTATCATTACTTTTTGCATTCATATTTTTTATTTGATTCATAAAATAGTGCATCTCATTCTCTGAGAGGATAGGAAATTTTCAGCTTAGAGAAACGAACCTGACATTCTGCAAAGATTTTACTTCTGCTGTCCTATGTTCTCACATGATACATGACAGGATTACCTTAAAGTGTAGTTTATTGTCGTTTTGTCAACATTTAGCATTTAATCTAATTGGTGTTGACCAATCAACTATCATCTATTAATTCGGAATTTATACTTTGGAATTTTTATTGGTGAGGTGCAGAAATTGTGTTCTAAAAACAAGCCAAGTACATCATATTCAACATACTTACAGGAAATGCAAAGCACTGCAGAAACACTACCACCATCTATATTTAGCTTGATAGAAAATGCCTCTCATATGCAACAAAAAATTTTAAATGTTAAAAGCAAAATGAATGAATCATGAATAGCAAAAATTATAATTATGCATTCTATATTTCTTTGTTAGATTGTTATCAAGCGATTGGGCAATGGGGTGGGAGCTATGTAACATGGTTATACACAGCAAGAGGCCAAGTATAAATGTTAATATACTGTATAAGCATATAATTAATAGATTTGTTAGAATTTTTGCATAGATATGCATCTTCATGTTCTATCTAGATTGGTTCTGCCCTATTCTAAATAACTAGGATTGGGGTGAATTGTGTGGCTTAGTAACCCTACATCTACATTCTAGTAATAGTTCCTATCCTATTATTTATTTTAAAGTCTAACAAATCTGATAAGTTTCTGTAGATTCAATGCATGCATAACTTATTAAAATACAAATTAGAATTTTGATATTTTATGATATAATTTAAAAGTGGCACTTACAGCTCTTATAATATGTAAAAATTGCTGATAACTAAATAAATTTAAACATGCGTTTTAAATTTTATAGTTCTACTTGTAGTTTTATCAACATTTTGTATCTTTGTGAAATATTACTTTGTATCCTAAATATAATTTGGTGAAGCACTGTTTATTGAGTTAGAATAATCTTTTAGAGCCCATTTTTTTGTTATGACTAGTTTAATAGTTTTTTCTGTAATCTACAATGTTATGCAAACCTTTGTCTTAACATTGGAGCAGAAAGTTGAAATTTCAAATGGCGTACTCATTAATTCTTTATTTTACTTTGGACAGTTCAATGTAATTTTAATAAAGAATAAGAAAATTTAGTGAAATGTAATGTGTGATCAGTACTCCAGTGTTATCTATTTTGCAAATTTGTATGCCTAATGATTAAGGCCTCCCTCGCACTGGCAACATTTTTGCTTGGTGATTAAATAGTTCCAATACTAAAGTAAAAAATGTGGGCTGTATGCATTTTTACTTTTTGATTTTAGTTCTATTTTTTCATATCTGCTATTAATTATTAAACTTTGGTCCTGAAAAAAAAATTTCTTATTTTCTTGTGCAGCACATTCTGTGTGATTGATCCATAATACTTACAAGTATACTTTGACATGTACCTGTCTGGATCAACAATTACTATTTGGGCTGTGTAGTAAGTTCACTGGGTTGATCTCTTGCCCACCCTTAAGTGTCATCAGCCTGAAAGTGATGTAAAGAAGGGAATTTCGTTTTCATTGCGTTTGCATGAGTGAATGGTTGAAACCCTATCTTGAATAACAGGTGTTTGATATGCTGCCCATTGATATTTTTTAATGCCTTTCACATGACATTAGTGGTTTTGCTAATCAGTCTTTTGTTTGAGCAACTAGTCATTTATTTGTGAACTCTCAGCAATGCAGTACTTTAGTAAATCTTTCATGGATAAACACAAGGGCATTCTTAGTGATTTGCTACATATCCCAAGCACCACTTCACTATCAAAACTACATTGTTGAAGTACTCAGTGTGTACCAAAAATCCAATGCTGTTCAATCACTTGTTCTTCACATCCTTCTGGTAGGGCAATTTCACATAGTATAAAATAAATTAATATTACTTGACTTCAATATTGTATAATAGAGTACATACACTGCATAAATAAGCATCCCTTTCTATTCAAGTGGTGTTGGTAGTATAGCCCCATTTCTGATTTTACAAAAGAACAACTTCACTCATAAGACTTATGATCATAAGTATGTTTTAAACAAATGCAGTTACTGCATTGTATATTAAAGTCTTCATGTATTAGATTTTGGTTTTAACAATTTTGTAAAGCAGCATTTCCTTATTTACTGAAGATTCTTCCAAGTACTGGGTTTGGAGTACATAGGCTATTTGCACAGATGAAAGTAATTTTTATAAGCAACAAAAGTACACAATTTTTCACATATCATTAGGAAGTTTTAACTGCTAAAATACGTAGAGACATTAAAGATATTTCTTCTAAATTTTTCTCATGAAACTTGCCTGTCAAAATTCTCAATTTCATTCCAATTTCCATTCCATTCTAAATTATTTTCATTACTCTTACCTCATTTTGAGAATTTTAATGATTTGTGTAGAATATTTTCATAGATTATTTACTAAGACATTAAAGAAAAGAAAAAGTTACAAGGATGTTGGTCATTGTATTATTTACTGCAAGTGCTTAAAAAAAGACTAATGATTGTGAATACTTTAGCAATGCTAATTATCTTTAAAAAGAAAATAATGTCTTTAAAATGCATTTGCCTTTGAAATTTCTTTCTGGGAACACATCACAATATTGCTGTTTTTAGTATTAATCTCTTATGCAACAGATTTTTTATCTAAGACCAAAATACTATCTAGTTTTCATCTCCTTGAACCTTGTTAAATTTATGCTATCACTGTATTAAATGATAAAGTGTGCAGACATGGAAAATCCTTTTTAAAATTTTATTTTAAGTTTTATAGAGAAGAAATCTAGAATCTTGTGACAGTATTAATATTTAAATTTGTCTTTGACAGTGCTAATGGGTTCATCCAATTTCTTGAGAAGGTTGAAACATAATCTTCCAATTATGTAACTGAAAGTCTTAAACTTTAAGGCCCACTTACATGGTCCCCTGTTTGATCAATGTGATTGATTCAACTTAATTTATTTCAACAAAATTTGTGTAGTATATAAGCTGTTTGTGTAGTTTGGTTTAAGTGACAATTTTTCAATCAATTTTAAAATAGAGGTTATGGGTTTAATTGATGAATAAAAGCAGTTAATTTTTACAACTCATTAAGAGACTAAACTAAAGAATACTTTAATAAACAAAAATTTGCAAATATCTAAAATCGGCATAAAAGTCAAGAAAATCAAATGTAACTTCAAACGGAATAATTCTACACTTGAAACCTCCTCAACTTCAATCAAAGATTTAACAGATTTTTCTGAAATCCTGAAATTCCCCTTGGGTGAGAATCGCTGCTCTAGATAAATTCATTCCATATTAGAGAACAGACTGCAGCCTCTATTTACACAGTTCTTTTTAGTTTGTTTACCTATAGGGATTCAAGAGGGTTGAACTAAAGCCACCTGCTTCATCTACTTATTCAATTGTCAACTTGATTGATCATTTCCATGGAAATGAACTATTCATTTTTTTCATTTGAGTTCATTCAATCCACTTCTCAGGATAAGTAAAGGATCTAAAACTGTATTTTTACACCAGTATAGAGGTAAAACTTTTCTTGGTGAACTTTTATGACTAAACTGGGTGAGTTTATTTAGTTTGCTTCTCTTTGAGGTCTCAATAAAATGGAAAAGGATCTTTTCTAATGTTTAAAATTTTATTGGTAAACATTAGAAAACTATTGGAAAATAGTTTTCTAATGTTTGAATAGTTTTCCAATAGTATTAGAGTACTATTGGAAAACATTCTCTTGGAAAATCTGCTCATGGGGTTTAGTTCTGCTTTTTAATTTTAGACTAGCAAAATAAAAAAATTCAGTTGTACAGCAAACAGAAAAATTATTCAATTATTTTGTTTGCAAAATTCAAACTTTCAGCTTGACACAACTGTCGACAAATGTAAGTTCCATTTGCCGTTTCTCATTTTCTCTTTTATAAGGCTTATTTATACTATCATAGAATTCAGTTTGGCAGACACTGTGTAACAAGTTATGTTACTGGGATGTTTAGATTTTTTTGCTGGTGTTTCATACACCCCTTTTATACTAAAAGCCTTTTAAAAAAATGTGACTAAGGTGATTTGTTTTTAGGGCATTTTTCGTAGTTTTGGGGGTTATAAATGCATTTTCATTCCACTTTTATGCTTGGTGTTATAAGTGAGTTTTAGATCACTAAAATCTTTAACCTATTACTCAACCATATTCTTTGGTTAATTTTTATTTATTGACACTAGTGATCACAATATTTGATACATTTTTATGTGCATTGACGGTTCACCTATTCTTTTTTACTACTAGGGTCTTTCATACAACTAGTTGTAAAATGGTTAATTTGCTCCTGGTCATCACAATAAACTAATCTGTAATTTAAAACATTAAGAAATGTTTTACAATTAATACTCAAATGTATTTATATTGCTGCAAGAATTCACCTCTGTATGCTGCAGCCTATTTAGAAATGCAGCCTTGACATGTATTGTAAGTGATTCTATTACTCTTGGAAAGGGTTTCGTGTTCATCTAATGTCAGGGGTCCCTCAAACTACTGCTCGAGGATTGGATTCAGCCTTCCAAATTCGTTTGCAGGCATGTTATATTTTTTAAATGAAATATTTTTAAGGATTAAATTCAAAAAGTAATTATTGCTTTTGGGGAGAAACATGATGCCCTTAGCTTAGATCGGTACAATCCAAGACAGTAAACAGCTTAATTTATCTAGAAACAACCGTTTTCAATGATTTTATCGTTAATGAAGAATTATAATTTTTGAACTCTGTTTTGCATGGGTTTTTGACTTATGTAAATACCATAGTAGAAGAAAAAATTTCGATCAGTATGTTGTAACATGTATGATTTTACAAGTCCCTTAATAACTAGTACTCTTCATATAATGTATATCAGACGCCAACCGTTACGGATTTTCGCTTTCATTACGCCAAATAGTGGAATTACGAAAAATCGCACTTGATGAGTAAAGGTCCGTTCCATAAAGGTCAAAATTGGCGACCTACCGCTTTCTTTTTCACAAAAACTCACAAAATTGGCGCCATGTTAGAAATCTGAAAAATGTAATCCGTATTTCTTTACAAGGGCCAATGTATCATAAATAGAATTTTGCGAAATTTTTATTGCTTCTGTATCCAAAATGTTTATGAAATTTTAAATAACTTATCCTATTCTCTTCGTGACTCATTTTTGCACTTAAAGCAACCTATCTAGGCAATTTTGAGCATATCATTAAAAATATTTGTATCTGATTTGAATTAAATTGTAATACAGAGTGTCCTAAAAGTTCCCGTACTCCAACTTTAAAAAATAATTTGCCCGTGTTTTTTAATTGAATTTCATCGTCTGGTTATAATTTTATGGATTCTTTAATTTTTGTTGTTTGGTTTTCTTCTCGCTCAAGTTGTGCGATAATAAAGTTCCATCTCGTTTTGTTCTTCATTGCAAAATGAGTTTATCACTCATTCAGAGAATTACGCTGCTTGAGGCTTATTTTGAATGTAAATCATGAAAGATGTAGAGAATTTTGGCAACATAAATATCCAGATGATGCAATACCGAGTAAAGATACTCTATATCAACTCGTTCGGCGATTTCGTGAGACAGGTTCGGTGGAAGACCGATAGTCGTTACACCAGACTTTGATATATCCTACGTTGAGTTTCTTGCACAATCTCCTCATCAGTCCGTGAGGCTTTTGTCGCAACAGATGGGCACATCACGTGGATCGACACATAAGGCTTTAAGAGCTTTGCATTTTCGTGCTTATCGTGTAAAAATGTTACAGGAGCTAAAGTCACCGGACAATGAGAAGCGGCTTTATTATTGCCGATTGTTCTTGAGATTTATTCGCAACGACATCAACATTTTGGACAAAACATTTTTCTCCGATGATGCATGGTTTCATTTAAGCGGTTATATGAACGCGCAAAACTCCCGCATTTGGGCAACGACAAATCCCCATTTCATTTATGCAAAAACCTTTACATTCTCAAAAAATTGGCGTTTGGTGTGCCGTATCACGCAAAAGGATTGTTGGGCCTGTTTTTCGAGTCAACTGTTGATGGTACTGTATACAGAGAACTTATCCAAAATTTGTTGCATTATTAGAGGTGAATGAACGAGATTCTTGATTCCACTAAGACGATGCAACTTGCCATACAAGTTATGAAACCATGGCCATGCTTCAAGATTTTTTTGTCGATCGACTCATCTCAAGAAATCTTTGGCCACCTCGTTCCCCTGATCAGAGCATCCCTGACTTTTTTGTGGGGATGTTTAAAGAACAAAGTTAATGAAGATAATCCCTAAACAATAGATGATCTGAAAATTGCCATTACTGAAAGGATACAAGTCACTCCCAGCATCTTGAAACACGTTTCTATAAAAATGCTCAAACTATTTCAGCTTTGCCTCCCAAGAAAGGGGCGGACATTTTGAACACACACATTTATTATAAATGTGAGTTCAAATTTTTTTCCTACGTTATGTTAAAAGTGCTTTTTACCATTAATATAAAAATAATTGTTTTGAAGTTTGTTGTTTCTGTATAATAAATTCATGAATCGTCAGTAAGAGAACTTTTAGGACACTGTAGTTATAAAAATTAGTTAACGCAAAATCGGTAAACATTTCAAAAAGTACATAGTTCTTCAAAAAAACATTCCTGAAAAATCACATTTCAGATTCCTGAAACATCTATGCAAGTTGTAGATGACAGCTTCGCTTCGTGTTACTTTGGGCGTATTTCACTCTGTCTGCGCGAAAAACTTTGTATAACTTTCTTTGTGTGTATGTTCATTACTTGACGTTGTCTTGTGCATGCCCAAATATGGCCCTTGTGCCATAAAACCCAACCAACTCAAACCTAACACTTGTGAAAGCTCCTTCACCTTTTCATTTTCAGGTTCGCTGTTGCGATCTGAAATCTATCCTTGAAAAATGAAAAAATAACCTTGGAAAGGGGGACCGTAAAAGGCCAAAATTTTTCTTTTGTTTGAAGAGTGGAAACCTTTTGGCTTTGGGAGGGGGCTTAAGGGAGCATTTTATTTTTTCGGCGAAAAGAAATCGATTTTGCAGTTTTTTGCAATTTTATTTTTAGGGTCTTAAGAATATGTACCAAATTTCAAGTCAAAATTCGCAAAATTGACCCAGTTATAAGCCATTAACAAACTCGGCGCGCAGATGTAGAATTTGAAGTTGGCGCCACTTCATATAAAGATGTCAATCATATAAAACTGATTTACCGCGATTTGTTATCAGATGACGATCACAAGATCAAAACACTTATCTACAGTTATCTACAATATTGAATGGCACACTAACAGGAAAATACTATAAGTACTGAAAATTATTTCCTTTAACTGTACTGAAACTTGAAACGCGTTTTTCTCGGAATAGTTTTTCCTTTTCGCGAGTGATTGGCATATCTAAAATTGTTGGATTTATCGACTTGAAATTTTTGCAGCATGTCGAGCAAACATCCTTTTATCGTTTAATGAACCAGAAAAGTGGTACGTTTTTATATTTTAATAGCAAAATATTCAGTCAATTTTTTAGCTACATCGCTGATTTTGGATTTGACGTCACAATTTCCTCAAATATTTAAAAAAAGTTATTTTTCCGGTTCATCAAAAACGATAGCTACTTGTTTGTATGCAGTAAAATGCCGTTCAATTTCTTTTGTTAAACATCACTTGGAGTTGAGAAATAATGCCAACCCCAGAGAACTATGCGCGGCTCCATGGGTTTGAAATTTGGTGCAACCGTTGTATACGCAGGTGCTGGTGCACCTTAAATCTGTCATGGTCTCAAATGTCCTCACTTTGATGTGGTGTAGAAGTTTGGAGAGTGGGGTGCCAGCTCAGGTGTTGGCCTCGTCATCCGACCTTGATTCAAAATTACAAGCTGTTGTCTCGATCTTTCCCGTCGGGATTGAACCAGTACCGTCGCCAATAGCCCATTGTGTTGTTCCAGTGCGACGTTAATTAACTATCTACCTATTGCGCTGCGTCATGGATGGGCGTGATTCTTCATGAAAATGATTTAAAAACATTTTTTTGTGAATGCCTGAAATGATAATAAATAGACGTTCAAAGTTTGGAGTTATTTGATTGCAGTTTCGCGAGTAAGAAATCCCCAATACCAGTAATTTTAGGGGAAAGCCATTGTGTCCCTTTGAGCCCCTCTCAGACCTTAAAATCTGTCGTATCCTCAAATGTCCTCACGTTGTCGTGGTGCGGAAGTTTGAAGAGTGGGGTGCCATCTCAGGTGTGACCTCGTCACCTGACCGTGGTTTTGTCCTCGGAGCTTTCCCTTGGGGATTGATCGCGGACCGTCGCCAATAGCCCGTTGTGTTACTTTAGTGTGAAATTAATTAAAATACCTACCTAGACCTTAAAAATGCAAGATATCCCATCCCTATTAATTAATCTCTTTAATGTTTGAAAATCCGAGATTAGTTTTTGAACGTACACTCGTGCACGCGGGACACGTACAGTGAAACTTCGATTAACCGTCAGGGTCGGGATAGGGACCGTGACTGTTAAGCGAATAGACGGATAACAGAAAAACCTTTAAACAACCTACCATATGAAGGAATGATAAAAAATGCACTTTTACGAACTGGAAATACACTACATTTATTTTATTTTACAGAAACAAATAATATACAATTTACATTAAGTACAGTATAGTACATATTGTTACATGAACTTACTCTCTAGACGTACGTATTCAAATGTTTAAATAGTCTGTCATTTTCTTTTGTTTCTTCGAGGCTCGTGCTTTCTGAGCTGCAATGTTCCGTACTTTACGTAGAAGTAACTGCGTTGCGTTTGCCTCTTGCCCCTCAAACCACTCAATGCATTTTGATAACATTGCTTCTGCTTCTGTATGGCTTAACGTAGTTTTTTCATTCAAAATATAACACTCGTCTTCGTCAATTTCTTCGATGTCAATCACACTGGAAACAATTTAATCGTCGTTCAAAATGGCAAAGCCTCCGTCCAATTTGTCACATCCCAACCACTGTTACTTCTGCTGGCGTTGTCTTTAGCCTTCGGTACATTTTTCGCGGCAATCTAGTTACTGTACATAGAGTACAGTATGTGTGTGTGTACGTACTAGTATGTATGTGTGTACGTACTAATAACTTTTAGTATTTAATTGACTTTTAATAACGGACTGACGGTTAATCGAAGTTTCACTGTATTTGGAAATTTGGGAATCGTGTTTTTATTTCACAGGTATTTGCTTCTCCATGTATTTCACAGGTATTTGCTTCTGCAGATATCACTCCACGGCGGATTTCTTAACACATGGATATTTATGGTTTTATATCCTAGTACAGGTATGCGATCCGATTTCTTGGAATATTTGCAGTTCTAGGCGATACAAGTTCGATTTCCTTAACTGACCTTGGGTGTATTTTTCTCTTCTGTGTCAGTAAAAACTGTCCTTGTGCGTGTATGTCCATTATTATTTGTCGTTGTTTGGCGCAGCATGGCCAAATATGGCCCTTGCGCCATAAAAAAAACTACCCCCAACCATTACTTGACGTTGTTTGTGTTGGAATCGGTCTCAAACCTCCAATTATAGTGCCGTGTGGGGCACATCAATATGGAAAATTGTGTAAATCTTTGAATGTATAAAAGAGAGGAGATAATGTGAAGAGTATTGGGGATCATGATCTGATCAGACTTCTTGTTGTTTTCTAAAAGTATGTTTTTAAACCATAAGACTTGGCTACCTAATAAAATTTATTTTTAATGTATAAAACTCTGTCTTCAATCGATAAAACCCAACAATTGGTTATGGGCCACAGACCTTAAGCTGAACCTGAATTCTGCCACTACCGGTTTCCAGTATGATGGGTATTCAAGAAATGTCCATGTTTTCCTTCCCGAAGTTATCGGATTTCAACTATGCCACGTGGAAAACGGACATGAAGGTATTGCTCATGGACCGGAACTGCTGGGAATTTATCACTAAAACGGAACCTCTATTATCGGAAGATGCTCCAGAACAAGAAAAAAGAGACTATCGTTATAGGAAGCAGAGGACATACACAACTATCTACCAGGGCATAGACAGAAAATATCAAGTCTTAATTTCATCTACTGAGGACGGTAAGGAAGCCTGGGATATATTAAAGACCAACTTTGAACCAGCATCTAGAGCACGATTGGCAGGCCTTGTGGACGAGTTCTTTTCAATCCGCTACCAGCCGGAGGACGAATCCATTGGACTCTTCTGCAAACGAGTGCATGAGAAGCTGTTACAGATAAAAGAAGGTGGATTCGAAATCCCAGACCTCTTAGTTTGCTTTCAACTAATAAGACATTTGCCTCACGAATACGATAATCTGGTACAACTGCTATACAGGATAGATGACAACGAGTTCACGTTAGACAACTTGTCTAAACATTTAATAACAGAATCCAGCCGGATCGACCTGAAGCGGAAAGACGAAGGCACAAAATTAAGTATCGTGGCCGATGCTTATGCTACAAGAAACAAGTCATCTAGATACAAGGAGACACGGGCGTCTACTCCTGATCACAGCAGATATCGCAGCAGATGCGTACTGGACCCTGAATTAATTCCTTCAAGCCCAAGAAAGTCGACAGTTTGTCGTATGGGGCCGCGACCATTCTGCAACTACTGCAAAAAGTCGGGACATTACGAATCGAAGTGCTTCAAGAAATGCAATCGGCAGAAACCTGGTGGTGAATTATTTTATATGGAGGACAATCCAAAAACTGATCTTCAACGTGCCTATGCAGTTTCAAATTTTCCAAATGAAAGACCGAGGGAATTTCTCATTGATTCAGCTGCAACTGCTCACTTCTGTAAAGAACGTGATATGTTTACGACATTCAGAAAACTACCACCACAGAAGATCCTAGTCGGAGACAAGGACAGCACCTCGGAAGTATTAGGTATGGGTGATATTCAATTTACAGTTTTAGATAGAAACAGAAATTATGATATAACTTTAAAAGATGTGTTATACTCACCTAATATGAGAAGAAATTTAATTAGTGGTGCTCGTATTGATCTAGTGGGAAACCAAATTAAATGGGGAAATAACAAAATGATTATTTATAATAGTTATAATAAATATTTGTTTACTGTTCCCAGAATTGGAAAATTGTATATCTTGAAAGGTTATCCCAAGATTAAAAATTATGTATATGTAACTGGTTTAGATCTAGAAAAAGCCCACCGTAGGTTTTGTCATGTTAACATGCCCTTAATTGAAAATATGAGTAAAATTAATTGTGTAAAAGGAATTGAAAAACTTAATTGTAAGAATATAGATAAAAATTGTAAGATTTGTGCTATTGCTAAATCCACTAGAATATCCTTAAAAAGAAACTATATGTACGAAAGGAAAACTAAAAATGTTTTGGAAAGGATCCATATGGATTTGTGGGGTCCTGCTTCAGTTAACTCTCTAGGTGGAAACAAATACTTTTTATCTATTATTGATGATTTTTCACGTAAAGTAACTGTTTATATTATTCGAAATAAGAATGAAGTTTTTGATTACTTTAAAAAATACTTGGTTAAAGCTGAAAGGCAGCTAAATGTTAAGTTAAAATGTGTCCGAACTGACAATGGTTTAGAATTTTGTCACAAAGAATTTAAAAAGTTTTTAAATGATCTAGGAATAAAAATCGAAAGAACTTCAACTTATACCCCTGAACAAAATGGCGTTGCAGAAAGGTTCAATAGAACAGCCATGGATTGTGTCAGAGCTATGCTTCAAGACAGTGGTTTACAACCAAAATTTTGGTCAGAAGCACTTTTAGCATTTATTCACACTAAAAATAGATGCGAACACAAATTAACTGAGGGTATATCTCCTAACGAAATATGGACTGGTTTCAAACCATCAGTAAAACATTTTAGAATTTTTGGCTCTTTGGCATATGTTCATATTCCTAAAATACAGAGAAATAAATTACAACCCAGAGCAAAACTTGGTATTTTGACAGGATATGGTTTGAAAACTAAAGGTTACAGAATATATATCCCAAACGAGAAGAGAATAGTTGAAACAGTCCATGTTCATATCGACGAAAGTAAGAAAGCTGTTGATGTACTATTTGGTAAAAACTTTGAGTACGTTTCTTTCGATCTTAATTCTAATATTCCTATTTATCAATCAAATGAAAATATAAAAGTAAAATCGGAAAGTGAAACTCAAGTTTTAGATTGTAAAGATTTAGTTAAAACTGAGGACTTAAAAAGTCTTAACATTTCAAATTGGCGAAGAATCGAAAAACCTAGAAATAAAAGCAATAGGATAGATGTATACTATTATTCTCCTGAAAATTTGAGAATGAGATCTTTAAATGATATTAAAAAGTACTGTACTAAAAATAAGATTAGGTTTGATCCTGTAAATTTCAATTTTAAGCCAGAAACTGAACATCCTAATGTGGATATTTCTAATGTGCCATCTACTTCTAGTGATGAATCTAATTTTTTAGACCAACAGATGTACGACATGTATGATCAGTGTTACAATGTCGAAATCCCCAAAAGTTATGAAGAAACGCAAGCAAGTAAGGATAAAATTAAATGGAATACTGCCATGAATGAAGAAATTCAGATAATGAAGGATAGGCAAGTATGGAAATTAGTGGACACACCCCCAAATACAACCATAATTGGAAGTAAGTGGGTGTACAGCATAAAAATGGACGAAAACAATATACCTAAAAGGTATAAAGCTCGTCTTGTTGCTCAAGGTTTTAAGCAAAAACCCGGCATTGATTTTAAAGATATTTTTTCACCAGTTGTGAATTTTTCTATTGTTAGATTATTGTTTGTACTATTGATTTCTATGTTGGGTTGGTATCACTGTCAAGTTGACGTGAAAAGTGCATATTTATATGGACACCTTAAGGATACTATATACATGAAACAGCCAAAAGGATTTGTGCTGAAAGGATCCGAAAACAAAGTATGTCTATTGGAAAAGGCTATATATGGTCTGCATCAAAGTGGTAGAGAATGGAATTTGGAATTAGACGGTATTTTAACTAAATTAGGATTTTCTCAGTTAAATTGGTGTAATTGTGTCTACAAATTTAAAGATGTAATTTTAATTGTTTATGTAGATGATATGGTTTTGTTTTCAAAAAGGGAACATTTGATAAATGAAGTAATCGAATTATTGGACAAAAAATTGGATCTTACAGTCCTAGGTAAAACTAAATATTTGTTAGGCGTAAACTTTCAAGAAATTGAAAATTCGATTTATTTACATCAAATTACCTACATTGAAAAATTAATGTCAAAATTCAAAGATCTTCCTAAAAGTTTTGTGAATTTACCTTTTAAAATTGGTTGTAACTTACCTGATAAGGTTAAAGAGGAAGAAATAATTGAAAATGATTTAATGAGGAAATTTCCCTATCGTTCCTTAATAGGATGTTTATCGTTTTTGTCAGATAGATCCAGACCAGATATTGCATTTGCTGTTAATATAATGTCTCAGTTTTGTAATGGTTATACTTACAAACACTGGTCTTACGTTGTTGATATTATGAACTATGTTTTTCTTACAAAGGATTTTAAAATTAATCTTTCCAATGTAAAAAGTTCAAATTTGATTGCTTTTTCTGATGCAAATTGGGGATGTGGTCTCACAAACACACATTCAAGCAGTGGCTATTTAATTTATTTTGGTAACATCCCAATATCATGGAAATCTTCTAAACAAAAGTGCATAGCTCTTAGCTCAATGGAATCTGAATTTATTGCACTAACCGATTGCACTAAAGAAGTTATTTGGTTTAGTAAAATTATAAATGAATTAAGTTTGTGTGATTACATAAGACCCCAAGTATATTGTGATAATCAATCTGCTATCTATTTTTCAAAAAATAGTCAGGAAAATCAGAAAACTAAACATATTGATATCAAGTACAAATTTATTCGTAAATTAATAAAAGATGAACTATTTAACGTAAATTATATTTCATCGGAAAATAATTTGGCTGACTTTTTAACAAAGCCTTTATTGTTAAATAAATTTAAAAATATTATTAGAAGAATATTTTGTTAGATTTATATATATATATATATATATTGAATTGTAATACATCTGCTGAGGTTTTACAACCGATGGGGCCGCATGTTGGAATCGGTCTCAAACCTCCAATTATAGTGCCGTGTGGGGCACATCAATATGGAAAATTGTGTAAATCTTTGAATGTATAAAAGAGAGGAGATAATGTGAAGAGTATTGGGGATCATGATCTGATCAGACTTCTTGTTGTTTTCTAAAAGTATGTTTTTAAACCATAAGACTTGGCTACCTAATAAAATTTATTTTTAATGTATAAAACTCTGTCTTCAATCGATAAAACCCAACAGTTTGTCTTGTGTTTGGCGCAGCATAGCCAAATATGGCCCTTGTGCCAAAAAACCCGAAACCAACCATGCTCTCAAGGCACATCTCCGTTAGGTGCGTACGATCTTATGCTTCCATCTCATTATTCTATTTCCCCATTCCTCTTTCCCCTTTCACGACATTTTTTACTTGAAGTTGTCTCCTGTGTTGCCAAATATGGCGCAGCTTGGCCAAATATGGCACTTGCGCCATAAACCACCTAAAACCAACCATGCTTATTACATACGTGAATTCCAGACTATTGTTTATTGTTACTTTGTGTTTTTATAGGGTAGTATATCTTCCGTGTCAGGGCAAAAAGGGGTTCAGTCTGACCTTTGATTGATCCAAAGGAGTCAAGTAGATAATTTAATAAATTATATATGCTTAAAATTGAAACTTAGTGAATCAGCGAATCCAAATTACAATTATTTGCATCATGGCATACTTCTTTTTCTTTCTGAATTTTTGTGAGAAAGAGTGAAATATTCAACTTAAGATTCTGAGAAGTAGCCATTTTGACTTAACCCCTTTGCTCTGACACGGAAGACATGCGTTTGGCGCAGCTTGTCCGCTATCGCACCTTGCGCCATTAAACCCAATCCTTAAGACTTGGCGCCCCTTGATCTAATGAATGAAAGTAATTCTTTTAGCGCCGTGAATAGGGAATTTTATTTGATTCATTTTTGCGACGACAGAATCGCCATGAGAGCAAATCTCATATTTTTAAAGTTTTTCATCTGCCATTTGTGTTGAAAAGATTCTTTTATTTTATTGATTGTTTTCGATCTGTTTGAAAGTTTTTAACTCTCATTTCCATGCTCGTTTCAGCCCTCAGGGGCAATCTCCTTTAGGTGTGTACGGGCTTCACGAGGTACCTCTAGTTATCTTTTCTTTTTCAATGGGGTTTACTGTCTTTATAGTAAACACGGGGATCGCTTTCGGGATACCCAAGCGATCTTTTTCAGCTTTCATCCCATTACTCTTTCCCTTTGGGATTCACCTCGGGCCGTCGCCAGTAGCTCATTGTGTTACTCCAGTGCGGCGTTAATTCAACTACCTACCTGTTATTCGATTCCCCAATTCCTCATTTTCCCCTTTCGCATCATTTTTTACTTGAAGTTGTCTCTTGTGTTTGGCGCAGCTTAGCCAAATATGGCCCTTGCGTCAAAAAACCCGAAACCAACCATGCTCGTTACATACGTGAATTCCAGACCGTTTATTGTTACTTAGGCTGCGTGTTTTTATTGGGTAGTTTATAATATTGCATTTAGCGCAACTTGTCCGCTATCGCACCTTACGCCATTAACCCTCCACATGGTTTCGACGAGATAACTCGTCCTTCAAAATCTGACAAATTTTACTAAAATCGAGATACCTCGTCTTCAAGACATTGCCGATTTTTGATGATGACGAGATCAAGATCTGGCCATTTTTCTTCTGACAAGATATCTCGTCTATCAAGATCTGGTCAGGTTTTGCTAATGACGAGACACCTCTTCAAGATAACCACCAGGAGGGTTAAACCCGAACCAACCAAGTGTGGGGAAGGGTCCAACCATAAAAATATGAAAGAAGTCGGGACCTCAGGACTTGTCACCCCCTGATCTAATGAATGAAAGTGATTCTTTTAGCGCCATGAATAGGGAATTTTATTTGATTTATTTTTGCGACGAAGGAGAGCCAGGAGAGCAAGTGTAGCGGACTGGTTTATTTGATCGCAAGAAGGGCAAAGATGACTCCTTCATCTGTAATCTTCTTTCCCTAATCCTGAGTCGCGTCCGGCGGCGATTCCCCCGAGCTTTGTTAGAGTTGGGCCGCTCTAATGGACTGCCGAAGCGCGTTATCAATTTTTCACTAAACGTCGACTTCTACGGACTGGCTGGCCGTCGCCTTTTTGGCGCTCGACTCTCAGGAAGTGATACGACTTGGCCGGGGAATTGATCCGTTGTTGTTTTCCGGTTTTTCTCCCAAGTTAAGATCAGGGTTGCACAGACCCGCGAGCCACATACGGCCCTCCGTAGATTTGCTGGGGCCGTCGTGTCTCAGTGGGTATGCCCACTGCACTAGCAACCTTCGAGTTATAGGCGGCGCAGGTTCGATTCCTGTCTGGTGTATTCCTCCCTGGGTGTATTTCTCTTCTGTGTCAGTAAAACTTTCATTGTGCGTGTATTGTCTATTGATATTATAGACTCACCTCCTCCCAACTCACCAAGGGGTTTAGAGTTTGTTGATGGGAGGAGGGAGAAAGATTCCCGCTGCTCACGAAAGAGGGCCAAGGGAAACCCAACCCCCCAGACAGCTTTTATTATTTTTTAGCAAAATTCAAACAAGTGGCAAACAAGGCCAAACACCAAAGAACACACAAAAACAAAAAACTTCCCGGAGTCGAGCAAAGAAGCGAACAAGGTAAGTGCTCGACTCCGAGGAAACGTGGGCTCACATACAGGCGCCCATCAATAAATGGCTCATAAAAGACGCCAATAAAAAGAAAAAGTTATAAATTAAATACTGACATAATTTCCTCGTACTCGAGCGAGGACAGTAACTTAGGGGCTCATACAGAGGTGCCCAAAAGATCATCAGTATAATATTAAAAAGATATATATAGTGAGTCGAAATCAATAAGACAGACTCCGGATTCGAACGGAGTGACTGGCTTATAAAGGCACCAGGAAGTCAGAGTGGTTCATAAGAAGGCACCAAAGATATAAAGAGCAATAAAACGCACAAGAAAAACGACTCAAAAGACAGACTATGACCAATTATGGTCAGACAAATGAAATACAAAGGTTAAAATTCTGGACATACATGGTCATTCCTTAAAATGAAAGATGATATGACTAAATACAATGATATATTGATATTGTATGTCGTGTCTGGCGCAGCATGGCCAAATATGGCCCTTGCGCCATAAAACCCCAAAACAAACCAACCGTAGATTTGCTGGCGGCCCGCCTCACCATGTGTTATTCTAAGGAAAGTTTTTCTGATTTTCAAAGAGTAAAACCGTTGCATCGTATTTATTGGGCCCCTGTAGCCCTGTTGGAAGAGTAACGGATGATTAGCAACCGTAGGTTTGCGAGTTCGAAACTCTTTCCAACCAAAGACCGTCGTGTACACGTTAAATCTGTCGTGGCCTCGAATGTCTTCACGTTGGCGTGGTGTGGAAGTTTGGAGAGTGAGGCGCCAGCTCAGGTGTTGACCTCGTCATCAGACCATGCTTCAAATTTACGAGGCGTCCATGCATCTTTCCCTTAGGGATTGATGCCGTACTGTCGCCAATAGCCGGTTATGTTGCTCCAGTGCGACGTAAACTAACTTCCTGCCTATCTGGTATCGCGGACGGTATTTTCGTTTTTAGAGAACCTGGCCAATGGACCCTCCGTCTCCGATGAACCTTGAAGTCTTAACAGAACTGCAGTGAGTTTTCCAGAACCTTTAGAATCCTACTTGGACTTGGAGAATAGGTGTAGCGGGTGTTATTTTCCGGTTTTTCTAAGTTTGGATCAGGGATTCACAGACTGCGGGCCACGTACGACCCTCAGTTGATTTGCTGGCGGGCCGCCGGTTTTCTTATTTTCAAAAAATAAAACCGTTCCTAGATTTATTTAGCAACCCTTTTGCCTGAAAATGTACCCGAATCAGTACAGCTTGAACTCATCGACATGGAAAAGATGAGAACTTCGAAATAAATTTAATGAAATCAATTTAAACTTCTAATCGTATCGATAAAAACAATTTTAAATCGTCGCCAGACAATCCGTCAAAATGTGCAAGCCTCTTTGGGTCAGCATGTATCTAGTCGAAGCTAGATTTTTGGGTCCAAGTAAGACTAATCCCGCTCTGTCCAAAACAAAATTTATTTATTTAAAATGAAGATGATAGGGGTAGGCTAAATTCGGTAATACACTCAATTCGTACAGTATCAATTTTGTTAATATATTGATATTTCCATTGTTAATTTTTTATTGCAGTTCAGGGGCACATCTTTAGGTGTGTAAGGGCTTCACGAATCCGAGCTACCCTAGTGATCTATTCTTTTCCCATGGGGTTTATTGCCTCTGGTAGAAACGGGAGTCGCGACCCCAGGATGGCCAAGTGATCTGTATCTTTCTCTTCTATCCTTTCTTTTTACAATTACTTGTCATTGTCTTGTGTTTGGCGCAGTTGGGCCATGTATGACCCTTGCGCCATAAAACCCCAAACCAACTATCGCAATTAATTAGAGATTGCTCATAAAAATTAGCTTTGATAACCCTTTCTAAAGGTTCACACGCATATATCCGTTCTACAACCTAGTCCTCTCTGCGTGACTTCTAACCAGCTTTGACTTTGACCAATAGAAACTTTCCTTGGGTTATTTGGAGATCGCCCTGGCTCAGTGAGTGCGTCCAATTCGCTGGCAAGTTGCGGACAGCGCAGGTTCGATTCCTCCTTGGGTGTATTTCTCTTCTGTGTGAGTAAGACTTTCCTTGTGTGTGTACCTCTCGGGGCACATCTTTAGGTGTGCATAGGGCTTCACGAACCCGAGATACCCTAGTGATCTATTCTTTTCTCATGGGGTTTATTGCCTGTGGTAAACATGGGGATTGCCACCCTGGGATGCCCAAGCGATCTCTTTCTACTTTCTCCTCCACCCTGTCTTTTCACTATTACTTGACGTAGTCTGTCTTGTGTATGTCAATTTACTTGACGTTGTTTGGCCCAGCTTGGCCAAATATGGCATTTGCTTCATTAAACCCGATCCAACCAACCTAGGATTCTTCCAACCAATGGATGTGGCTCTTTAGTCATTTAGTGTGTTGTAAGGAAAAGCAATATTTCACTACACGGAAATCGGAGGGTTATGACTCCTATTAATGGATCTCCAGGACGAAGAGTGCTCTATTTAGCTCTCTTTTCACATGGGGTGTACTGTCGTAAGTAAACGCGGAACTCGCATTCTCGGGATATCCAAGCGATCTTTTCTTCTTTCATCCCATTACTCTGTTCCCAATCCCTCTTTTTCCCCTTTCGTGACATGTTTTACTTGACGTTGTCTCGTACTTGGCGCAGCTTGACCATACGGCCCTTGCGCCGTAAAACACCAAAACCGCTAACTAGGACGAAGAAAAGTCGCTTCTGTCTTGCTTTGTGATCTCCAGACGTTTGTGCGAAGTGAAATTTATTGCTTAATATAACAATACTATTGCAGGGGTACATGGGAAGAATCGACTTTTAAGCGTTGTATCCTAAAGATGGAGAGGTTCGATTCTTCCCTGGGTGTATTTCATCTGTGTCAGTAAAACTTTCCTTGTGTGTTTTACTTGATATTGTATGTCTTGTGTCTGGCGCAGCACGGCCAAATGGCCCCTTGTGCCATAAAACCCCAACCCAACCTAAAGGTGGAGTACATTTCACACGCATAACGCTGGAAATGCTACTTTGACAAGGCTCTCACAGGCGACTAAAAGGCGACTTTTGCTACTACTTTTCAACCTTGGCGACTTGGGGTATCTTTTTAAGGAAAATCGTCTCAAAAGTTCCTATTTTCAAAGTTTTGGCGGCTGAAAGTTTTGGCGACCAATTTTAAAAATTCACCAAAGGCCAGAATTAAGTTCCCTTGTTTTTTAACCAATCGCATGAATCTGTTTCCGTCTCGGATTTTCACCAGAAATTACGGCGAATAGTGAAAAATTCCACTTAACAAAACAGTTTTTGGATTGTTATAAAGTGCCAAGTTGGCGACATAAGTCTTCTTTTTACGGAAGATCGCCAAGTTGGCGCTTTATAACAATCCAAAAATTACAATCCAAGTTTAATAATGAATGGCAGGGCTTCTATGTATAAAGACAGTATTGGAAATTCATATTTCTTTTAAAATGAAATTTCATTGTGAGTTTAACTTTTGTTTCATACTTAATTGAAACATTTTGTGTCTTGGCTTATTGATTTTGTATTTGGGCAACTAAAACCTACTAAAATATGTTGAAGGACAAAGTTGTGCTTAAAATTGTAACATCTTTAATTTTTTCCACAAGATACATGCAAGGAAACTTACTAACACAGAAGTGAGAAATATACTCGGGGAGGAATCAAACCTCCGCCACCTGCAACTCACACGTTGTTAGCGCAGTGGGCAAATCCACTAAGTTACGACGGCCAGCAGAAAGTTTAGAATTTTATGTGACGTAACTATATAAACTTAAATTGCAATATTTATTCCTTATCGGTAGGTAGGTATTTTAATTAACGTCGCACTGGAACAACACAACGGGCTATTGGCGACGGTCCGGGATCAAACCTTTAGGGAAAGAACCGAGGACAGCACGTAATCTTGAACCACGGAACATCTGAGCTGGCACCCCACTCTCCAATCTTCCACACCACTCCAAAGTGAGGACATTTGAGGCCAAGACAGATTTAACGTGCACCAGTCCCCTTTGTACACACGGTCTTTGGTAGGAATCGAACTCGCAACCCTCCGGTTGCTAATCAGGGCCGTCGTGACTCAGTGGGTATGCCCACTGCGCTAGCAACCTTCGAGTTGTAGGCGGCGCAATTCGATTCCTGTCAGTTGCATTCCTCCCTGGGAGTATTTCTCTCTTCTGTGTCTGTAAAGCTTTCACTGTGTGTCAGTTAGTTGATATTGTATGTGTTGTGTCAATTACTTGATATTGCATTGCGTCTGGCGCGGCATGGCCAAATATGGCCCTTGCGCCATAAAACCCGGATTAGCAACCAACCTGTTGCTAATCCGTTACTCTTCCAACTGGCTACCACAGCCCCATTTATTCCGTATCAGACGAAGCTAAACTTTGGAACCTGAGGCAATTGAGTCTGATGTCAACCTCTATCCAAAACGAAATTCGGTATTTAAAATGGTAAGATATGCAGGCCGCGTTCGTAAACAGTTCTCTGAAAAAGTGCAAACCAAAAAATAATCCGTCACAGTTCTGACGTTGCATTTACGAACGATTAGTTTTTAAGTCTCATTCGCCATGTAAGTAGCAATTTGTTTTGATAAATTCAATCTGGAAAAGCCTAGACTATGAGTAGAGATGCATTACAACATTAACATCTACCTTTTCGTCGCCAACTTCTGAAGTGACAAAACTTAGCACGATCTCAGTTCGTTTCAAACGAGTTTTTCGTTTTCAGTGACTTATGAAACGGGTTGTTTTTCACACTAGGAAAATCTGAGGCTTGGAACGCTCGGCCCGTATAACTCGTGCAACCGGTGCGATTTATTCGCGTTTACGAACGAGCCCATAGTTTAAGTAAATAGTGGGTGTGTAAAATATACTTAATTTATGCAATTGAAGTCACCTTAGGGTCCAAACGAAACACGACATTGACGTTTTTGTTTATGTGGGAAGGTGTGAAAAGCAACTGTACACCTAGTCAGCCTAGGAAACCTCTCGTATGGTGATGGAAATGTCGGCCACGGTTGGAAGAGCTACGGATAAGCAACCGTAGGGTTGCGAGTTCGAATCCAACCAAAGACCGTCGTGTACAAAGGGGGCTGGAGGACGTTAAACTGTCAGGACCTCAAATGTCCTTACATTGACGTGGTGTGGAGGTTTGGAGAGTGGGATGCCAGCTCAGATGTTGCCTCGACTTCTGACCGTGGTTCAAAATTACGTGGTGTTCTCGGATCTTTCCTTTCTGGATGGATCCCGGACCGTCGCCAATAGCCCCTTGTATTGCTCCAGTGCGACGTTAATTAAATTACCTACTTATCTGCCTAATACACGCAGAAAGATTATAAATCTATGTAAGGAAATGTTTGTAATACTCTTACTATTTGCTGAAGCGGTAGGTAGGGGAATTCGGGTAGCACTGCAGCAACGCAACGTGCTTTTGGCGACTGTCCGAGATCAATCCCGAAGGGAAAGATCCGAGGATAACACCTCATAATTTTGAATCACTGTCCATTGTTGAGATCATTACCTGAGCGGGCACTCCATTCTCCAAACTTCCACACCTCGACAACGTGAGGACATTTGAGGTCCTGACAGTTTTAACGTCCTCCAGCCCCCACGTGTTCGACGGTCTGGTTGGATCGAGCTCCGATCTCGCTACTCTCCGGTTTCTAATCCGTGACTGTTCACAACAGTTTAACTTTGTAAACAATTTTCTAAGATTCGATTTATGTAAGGAAACACAAGAGATTACTTTGCAAATATGCATCTAACAAAAATCCGAAACGCTTTTATTTAGTCACTATCCACGTCTCGATCGAGGGACTGTCGTGGCTCAGTGGGTTTGGCCATTGCTCTACAATCCGAATCCGGCATTTTAGTGGCGTGGTTTTCTTTCAATTAGGTGAAACGGGTCTGAATGAAGGTGATAGGTTGAAACGTAAACTAAGCGCTTCGAGTACAGATTCTGGTTCCAAGTTTATCGTTTGGTGCCAAAAGCAATTACAGTGATGACAAGTTGGCGAGTAAAAAAACCATCCAATGCAATCACCATTATGTTTTTTTAGTTTGACAGCCTTCTAACGAGCTTACACACCTTTTCATAAATTGACTGGCGCAAGGTTGGCTACCTTCTCATCGGAGCCGCACTACAGCAGCCTTAGAATTGTAGACGGCGCAAGAGTTCGATTCCATTCACTACCCTGTGTGTATTTATTTTGCACTTAAATGTACTCCTTTTTTGTTAAATAAAAAGTTAAACATTTTAACTTTTCACGCTTAAACGGGCACGCAGATTAGTTTTTTTACGCGAAGCTAAAATTAATATACCGCTAAAATTCTGTGCACATTTTCCATTTCCCACTTTTCTGTCCGTAAAACTTTACATTTGTGTGTATGTCAATTTAGCTCTTGCCTCGTAAAAAAACCAACTATGCTTTGATCGAGTTGCCAGGCAAACTCATGAATTCCATATCATCCCATTCCTAGCCTCTGAACTAACCCTTAAATTTGCTGATTGTGCATATTCCACGCACTCTGCTTTCCGTGTCACACATACTTTTCTCTTCTGTTGCTGAATTTCACGCAGCTCGGACGTCTCACCCGTGGGTTCGCTATATGTAATTCATGTTCACCATGGAAGTTCAGTGGTATTACCTACTACTCTAGCAACCTGCGAGTTGTAGGTGGCGTATGTTCGATACTTGTAGCTTACCCTGGGTGTGTTTCTCTCTGTCAGTAAAACTCTCCTTGTGTGCATGTCCATTACTCGACGTTATTTTGTTTTTGGCGCAGGTTGGCCAAATATGGCCCTTGCGCCATGATACCTAACCAACCAATCAACCAACTGAAATAAAATTTTTGCTGTGCTACTCAATAAACGTTGAAGTATTTTCAGTTTCACTTGTAAAAGGACTATATACGTACGGATATTCTATAATTTATTGTTATGGGAAGAGGAGTCTATATTACATGGGTAGTTTTGCATTTTAAATGATTGTTTGAGTCGCGCCTGTTGCTTTCTCGGCAAATCTGTGGCTCAATCACACACTTCGTACTATTCAATGAACACTGAACACCTAGAGCAGCAATTATCAGCCAGCGTGCTGCACAAGCTGGTGTGCCACAAGAATGGCACTGGTATGCCCAACGGATGGTAAAACTGTTTGAATCGTAAGATTTATTTCATTTCTACTTTTTAACTTTTGACAAGTATGTTCACAAATAATTTCAAGTAAATACCCATGTAAATGATTTTCAGTATATTTTATTGGTTGGTTTTTATGGCGCAAGAGCCATATTTGGTCAAGCTGCACCAATCATAAAACAGACAGGGTCAAGTAATGGGCATACAAGGAAAGCATTGTTGACACAGAAGAGACTCCCTGAGTATATTACAGGAATAATAACCTATTTTTTATAACGAAGTATAAATAAACATTTTTCTTCAGAGCAAAAGGGGTTGGTGATTACTATTATTTTTTTGTTAATCATAATTTACCTGTTTTTTGTCAGATCGGCCAAAAATATATTTTTAAAGTGCCGCAGAATTAGTTTGCCATGACATGAAAAAGGACATGGCCTCATTTTCAACCAGTGTGCCTCAAAAATGTGCCTTACGGATGAAGCAGTTTAAATTGTGTAAGATTTTTTCATTTCAATGGTTTAGTTTTCAACTTTTGACAAGCATGTTCTCAATTAATTACAAGTAATACCGTATAAATAATGTTTTGTATTATTTTTTTATTTCAAAGTATGAATAAATTGTTTCACAAATATTTTTTAAAAGTCACTGGAGCAAGTAAAGGGAAGGAAAAATTTACATTTTTTGTAAATCAATCAAAATTATGCCTATTTTTTTGTCAGATCGACGAAAAATGTTTTTCGGTGTGCCGCAGAATTTTAATTAGTTCTGTGCCATGAATTGAAAAAGGTTGAAAATTGCTTCCAGCATAATCTCCAAGACGAGATCCGACGTGTGGAATATTCCTTATTTTCTCCAGGTTACTTTGTTTACATGTGCGTTGGCGACAATTGACCCAGCTCGCATCTGGCAACCCCCGCGCTGTCCGTCCGTCACCTTCGCCGGATTATGACGTCACTGTTCCCTCGCCACAGGTCACTTGCAGCTTGTTTAGCAGCGAAAGGCAGCCGACGCTAAAAGGTTTAAGGCCCTAAGCTCTACCTGACTCGACGCTACCTACTGCGTGATGTCCTTTCCAGTGGCCCGCCCTGCTAACAACTTCGTTACTTTTCAACGCTCGCTGAGACATGGGGGTCACATAAATATTGTTTTCCCTTCTATCCACAATTCATTTCAATTCCCGTGAGCATTGGCTTCTCGGTCTTGCTGTCAGGTTTTTCACGCCAGCGGTTTTATTCCGACGAAAACTTTATCAGTTCTACAGGGCCCAAGCCCCTGTACTTCTTTCTACGAGTCAAAAAGAATACAATACCTTTGAAGAAAAATATCATGAGTCACAAGTCGCATTTGTAACTATTTTCATGTATTTTGTAACGATGTAATTCAAATTCAATTGCTTTTCAACACTCACTAAAGCATGGACTCCATAAATATTGTTTTCCCTTCTGTCCTATTTCGCTTGGCTAAATATGACCCTTGAGCCATAAAACTCCAAACCTGCCACAATTCTTTTCAATTCCTGTGGGCATTGGCTTCTCGCGGTTTTGCTGTTAGTTTTTCAAGCCATCGGTTTTATTCCGAGGAAACTTTATCACGGCAACAGGGCCCAAACCCCTGCTCTTTCTACGAGTAAAAAAAAGAAGTAATGCCTTTGGAGTAAAACAATCGTGGGTCACAAGTATTCTACCGCCTCGTATTTGTAACTATTTTTATGTATTTTGTAAAGATGTAGTTAAAATTTAACTACATAAAAACCTTTCTATTTTAGTCTTGAAGGCTCTGTAGCTCAAAATATCTCTGCCCTTGATAAGTGCTTTTTGGAATATACCAATGTAAAATAAGAACATGCCGATTCTAGAGTCCTTGACGATTGCAAAAAGAACAGACAAGATCGAATAAATCGAAAAAATTAATATCGGTTGGTTGTGGATTTTATGGCGCAAAGGTCATTTAGCCAATCTGCGCCAAAGACAAGACAGACCAACGTCAAGTAAAATATGTTGCGAAAGGGAAAAAAGGATTGAGGAATATAGTAGTGAATGAAAAAGCAGATAAGGTGCAAGTGCATGCCCAGCACACCACTCAGGAACGACTCTGGTTCTCCCCTTAAGGGGAAAGTGGACTTGAGAAAAACGTTTTGATGTCGAATTGTTATAAAATTTGCCGATTGGCTTTCTAATGAAAACCTAAATATAAAGTTTGGTCCAAAAATTTTGAATTGCGTGGAAATTATTCCATGATATACATGGTCAAAATTTTTGATAACTGCAAAATTTGATAGGCAGAGGTAGACGTCAAATAATTTACGTTAATTTACGTCGCACTGGATCAACACAGCGAGCTGTTGGCCACAGTCCGGGATCAATCCGAGATAGGAGGACAATACCTCGTAATTTTGAATCATGGTTAGATGATGAGGTCAACACCTGAGATGGCACCCCACTCTCGAAACTTCCACACCACGCCAACGTGAGGACATTTGAGGCCACGACATATTTAAAGTGCAAAGTACACGGCGGTGTTTGGTTGGATCGAGTTTGTTTGCAGTTGCTAATCCGTGACTCTCAACTGGGCTATCGGGACCCAAAATTTGAAATCCCATGCGCTTTATTTTTCCATGTGTTATTATTTTAATTCACATAATAGTTTGTATACATATCAATCAAGTCAACTCTATGTGGCAAGTGTATCGCTCAATTGTAAAGCTAAATAATCGTGTACTAATTTTTTTTTGCAAAAAAAACAAGTTAAGCAACATTTAAATCCAAAATTTCAAAACTAGGAAGCACAATGAATTTCTCATTTGTACTTCGATATATACAACAGATTATAAAGTTTATTCAAAAACATTTTAAAGGATATGCAAGAAAAACTAATGCGCAGGAACTTTTTGAAATCATAATGTCCAAAAATTTCAATCGAGAAAAACACTAGTAAACCTACTATACTTAACTGTATTTTGATGTATTTATAACTCCGTCAAAGTGATTTTAATAGAAAAATTCTTTTGCTATCTAGAGTTAGATGCCAATTAATTTTAAACTAAAAATTGAAAATAGATTTTTCGATCGAGTTTGGTGATTTTGAAAATCCTGTCCCCTTAAATGTGTAGTTATGTATTGAAATGTTTAAATATATTATGTATTTATTTGGGTAAGAAATCACGAACCCAAATGTTATGTGTTCCCATGTACTAAAATTAAAATTAACTTAAGAGGAGTCTAGTCAGTGCAGTGCTGATTTTTTGAAGTTTCCTTTTGGGTAATTTGAATGTATTAAAATTTACTTTGTAAACAAAATCTGCCTAGAGTTGGGTTGAGAAACTTTAATCACGATCCTATTTTTCAGTAAAATTAGGATAGCTAAGGTAATTACGAGATTGAAATCCCCGTGTTCCATTTGAAACTTAGATTATATTATATTCACTTCAAGAAATCCTGTTTTGAAATTTAGAATGTAGATGGCGCCAGGGTCTCTAGTATTTGACATTGTGCTTAGGATCTATTCAGTTTTTATTTTAAAGAAAAACATGGATGAATTCTGCTGTCGTTAACATTGACTATTTCTTAGAAATTTTACGTTTCTTTGCCAATTTAATACATAATACTACTTTTCAGTTGTATACCTCTGCTGTGTCAATTATGATTTTTACATATTTTTATTTATCACATTACTTTTAGTAAGATTTGGTAAGGATTCATTAAACAAAATAAGTAAAGGGACATAGGAATAATGCAATTAAAAGATTTATTCAACAAAATATTTGTTTAATTTGTTAACTTTGATGCAATATTACTGAATATAAATATTAGTATAAAATTATATATTCATTGTTGAAATAATACAGAATGAGTTCAAAAACTACTTAACCAAACTATAAACAAGCCTAATTTAGCCTTGCACAATTTTAAACGAAGACTTTAATTTGATATCTTTCTGCTGAACTACTTTAAAAATCCGATTTAGGACGATACAAAAATACTTTCAGTAAAATTATAGCTCTATCTAATGTTAACAAATATGTGAGGGAGTATGCGTAAAAATTTAATTCACACGATGTGTTACGAATAATTATAATATATAATTTATAATAAATCTAACGACATTTCGAGTAATTGAAGTTAAACTAATCAGACCCCCTTTTATTTTTTCTCTGCAATACAGGTTCGATTCCTCCCTGAGTATTTCTCTGTTCTGTGTCATTAAACCTGTAATCGTGATTGTCCATTACTTGACGTTGTCTTGTGTATGGCCCAGCTTGGCCCAAGATGACCCCTGTGCCACAAAAAACCCAACCAACTCTGCAATATTTAGACTTGTTAAAAGTGCCTTGAATACTTTCATTCAAAGGTTTATTGATAGTGTCGCTTACTGAAGTGGCCAAATATGGTCCTTGCGCCATAAAACCCTCAAACCAACCAACCACTATCGGAAGTTCGTTTAGTGTGCTATTTTTCTTGTTCAATATAGTGGCGAGTTTGAGCAGAAACTCATCAACTGACTTTTACCGTACAGTCGCTTTGAAGAATTAGTTTTTCGGTTAAAAATAAAACTTATAAGCTTTTTGATAGTGTTAATATTTTTGTTCTAACATAACTATATTACAATGTATTTCTCATGAAAATTAGTACCTAATGTCAAAGCACTTCCGACAAATGTTAATTACTGAGTTTGCTCAGTCGACGAAATGGTTGGGTTTTATGACGCAAAGGCTATATTTGGCCAAGCCGTGCCAAACACAAGACGGACAACGTCCAGGTAATGAACTCACTCAAGAAAAGTTTAACTGCCACAGAAGAGAGAAAGTTACAGGATTAGAACATGCGCGCCTCTCCTGATTGGAGAAATTAGCATAAGTATGTAAATGTCAGTAAATCGTTAACTGATATTTACGTATTAAATTCGTAAAGCTGCTCAATTGAAGCGCGGGAGTATTATCTGATTAATTTTTTGTACAAAATCTATCTCGTCATTAGCAAAACTGACTAGATCTTGATGAACAAGTTCTCTCGTCATTAGCAAAACTGACCAGATCTTGATCTCGTCGTCTTCAAAAAATTGGCAATATCGACGCGATATCTCGTCAATAGCAAAATTAGTCAGATCTTGATGGACGAGATATCTCTTCATTAGCAAAATTGGTCAGATCTTGATGAACGAGATATCTGGTCATTAACAAAATTGGTCAGACCTTGATGGACGAGATAACTCGTCATTAGCAAGTTTGGTCAGATCCTGATGGACGAGATATCTGGTCATTAGAAGAAATCTGACCTGATTGTGATCTCGTCATCTTCAAAAATTCGGTCATATCTTAATGACGAAATATCTCGTCATTACAAAATAGGTCAGGTGTTGATGGACGAGATATCTCGTTGAAACCACTTGGAGGATTAAATCATTCACTCGTTTTACCCACAAGCTCGTTACTGGCCTGTTAGGTGAATGGCTAATCCTTTTGACTCCCTGTGCACGTCCCGAGTTGGAATTCTGATTTGGTCTTGTAAGTTCATAATCCAATTTAAGCCTTTGATCCTGGTCCGGATCTCCTCGTGTTGCAAAGTGGCCGCCCTGGCTCAGTCGGTTAACCTCAGCTGTAGGGGCGGCGCGGGTTCGATTCCTGTTACTTGCACTGGGTGTATCTTTCCCCTGTGTCGGTAGCCCGATTGGAAGTCTAGAGGATTAGCAACCGGAGGGTTACGAGTTCGAAACTGATCCAGCCAAATACCGTCGTGTACGTTAAATCTGTCGTGGCCTCATGCCCTCTCCTCGGCGTGGTGTGGAAGTTTGAAGATTGGGGTGACAGCTCAGGTGTTGATCTTGTCATCTGGCCGTGGTTCAAAATTACGAGGTGTTGTCCTGGGATCTTTCCTTTTGGAATTGATCCCCGACCTTCGCCAATGGCTCGTTGTGTTTCTCCAGTGCGACGTTCATTCAACTGCCATCCTACCTCTCATATGTGTCAGTAAAACTTTCATTGTGTGTGTATGTCTGTTACTTGACGTTGCATAGCTAGTTGGCAGAGCTTGGCCAAATATGGCCCTTGCGCCATAAAACCCGAAAACAACCAACCAATCTGTTGCAAAAAGTACCGTAGAGCATTGAGATTGTCTCCTTTCCGTGTGATCGGTACCGCAATTTTTTTAAATTTAGATTTTTGTTATCATTTTAACACCCATTTGTAGGATTTTTAAAATTTTGTATATTTTAATTTCGGTTTTTCAATCCCATGTTCACTTTTGGCTATAATACTATGTTGTACTGTCTAATTAGCCCTCGTGTAGCAAAAAGTGACTGTAGAGCGACAAACCATACTGTGCTGTAGAGATAGTATTCGGTGCTTTTAAGGATCGAGTTGGAGTCGTTACAGCAGTCGTATTATACTGCAGGACTTGAAAACTGAACAAAAATATAATGAGCTATAAAATATCAATTTCGATCAAAAACTTAATTCAAGAATTTTTTCTTGTGCGTATGTCCATTACTTAATGTCTATCTTGTGTGTAGACTTAGAACAGCGATTGTTTGCGGCATAGTTTTGATATCAAACGCAGGATAAAAATTTAGGTTCGTAATGAATCAAATCCGATTTTTAGTGAATATTTTCACTTATGATTGATTGGGACTAACCAACTATCAATGATAAACTAGCCTAAAGTCAATTACTGCAATTTCTAAGACTGACAATCATTCAGCTAATGGAAGCTAGTGTGAAAATGCACTCGAAATTTCCTGCAAATGAACTGTACGACTGCATCAAGATTCTTTGTGAAAGGAATCGAATGGAAAGAATCGAAACTCTCCAGGATTATTTCCCTACAGCAGAGCATCTTAATTTCCGCCCGATCTTTTCCTTCGGGATTGATCCCGGACCGTCGTCAATAACCCGTTGTGTTCCAAGTGCGACGTTAATTAAATACCTACCTACCTTAATTTCGGCATAGCTTTGATATCAAAGCACGATACAAATTTATTTTATCCTGTTTAATTAATCGAATCGGACTGTTAGTACGTAATTTAGATTACGATCGATTGGGTTGGTTGCTTTTATGGTGCAAGGGTCATTTGTTCAAGCTGCGCCAAACACAAGACGGACAACATCAAGTAATGAACTTGCACATACAAGGAAAGTTTTACTGACACAAACAGATACAGAAAGTTACAGGAAGCAAACCTACGCCTGTCTACGATTGATTGGATTGGATTTGTTTTTTGGCGCAAGTGCCATATTTGTCCAAGCTGCCCAAAACTCGACTGACGACGCTAATAAATGGACTCAAGGAAAGTTTAACTGACCCAGAAGAGCCTATTATCGATTTTTTGTCGTACGAGCAGTTGTGGCTAGCCACGATCTGCTATCCAAAAGTCATTTGCTGCTATTTTAAAAACAACGAAAATTATTTAGACGGCGAATACGAAAGGAACTGTACGACTGTAACAAGATTCTTTGGACCAAGAAACTATTTCCAGAATTGTTGATTGTTTTCTTTCAGTAGCACATCTTAATTTCGGCATAGCTTTGATATCAAAAACAGGAAAAAATTTATTTCAGTAATGAATCGATTCCGACCGTGATTTAGCGGTTGGGTATGTTGGTTGCGTTTTATAGCGCAAGGGTCATATTTGGCCAAACTGCATCAAACACAAGACGGACATGAAGTCATGGACATACACAAGGAAAGGTTTACTGACTCAGACGAGATAAATACTTTCAAGGTAAGTTACAAGTTGCACCAAACACAAGACGGACAGCACTAACTCACCTGTTGGTTGTCTTGACGAGATGTCTCGTCATTAGCAAAACCATTAGCAGATCTTGATGGACGAGATATTTCGTCATTAGAAAACTGACCAGATCTTGAACTCGTCATCATCAAAAAGTCGACAATGTTTTGATACCGATATATCTCGTCATGAGCAAAATTGATCAGTTCTTGATGGACGAGATATCTAGTCGAAACCACTTGGAGGGTTAAGAAATAGACATACACACAATACAAGGAAAGTTTTTCTGAAACAAGAGACTACGATCGATTTCGCGTTGTACATGATTGTACTGGATTTCCTGTAATTTGAAGAACAATGGAAATTATTTAGAGGGCGAACGAAAGCTAGTATAAAAACAAACGCACACCTCCGAAAGCTGCAAAACAATCGGAGATCCTTTAGACAAAGAATCAACACTTCGTGGTCTTTAAACATCAGGTTGTTTCCTTACAAAAGCGCATCTCTTCTACATTACGAAAGTCGTAACTATTTTTTCAATCACCTCTCCCCTAAGACGCTTTGAGCGCCAAAGCCCGATTCTAGGTTTACCATAAAGACTTAAGAATCCGAAGTCAATAAGAAGGGACGCCGTACTTTAAAATGTATTTGGCACTCCAATTGGCCAAGTGATTGGCGCTGCTGCAGCACCCGATAAATCCGGGAGGGGCGGCTTTAAGTAATTGATCTTTAAATTGCACCCTATTTGACCAGCAAATAGGGAGGCGAAGCTAAGCCAGATTGAGGGCGAGTAAACAGTCGAGGGGGAGGCTGGAGATAACCTTCGCTGACAAGCCTCTTTATGGACTGACTGCGAAGCACTGATAACTACTGACTCATGCCGTACTTTTGCATCGCCTTTTAACGATATACACATTCCGAGCAGTGAGGATTGGCCGGTAGGTCGCGAGTGACTGCAAAAAATACCGGATCGGGTGAAAACTGGAAAAACTTAGTACACTTCCCTTATTTCGAACGGGGCGCGGTAGCCCTGTTGGTAGAGTAAAGGATTAGCAACCGGAGGGTTTCGAGTTCGAATCCAGCCAAAGACCGTCGTGTACAAAGGGAGCTGGTGCACTTTAAATCTGTCGTGGCCTCCAATGTCCACGTTGGCTCGGTGTGGAAGTTTGGAGAGTGGGGTGCCAGCTCAGGTGTTGCCTCGTCATCTGACCGTGGTTCGAAATTACGTGGTGTTGTCCTCGATCTTTCCCTTCGGGTTTGATCCCGGACCGCCGCCAATACCCCGCTGTTTTGCTCCAGTGTGACGTTAATTACCTACCTACCTGAAAGAGGAAAAAAGGGGTTGGAGAATAGAATATTGCGATAGCAGAAAAAGATCACTTGAGTATCCCTGGAGCGCGACACCCATGTTTACTAAAGACAGTAAACCCCATGGGAAAGGAACAGATCACTAGAGCACCTATGTCCGTTAAGCCCGTACACACCTAAAGGGGATATGCCCCTCTTTTCCAACATAATATGACCGGTATTGATCCGTTACACAGATCCTTAATAGCCTTAATTACGTTTGCAGTAAAATTGACTCAGCAATTCACTATGTAACTAAACTGTCCCTCACTTCTAAATGACCCCCTCGAGCTTCACGAACCCGACGTACCGTAGTGATCTATTCTTTTCCCATGGGGTTTACTGCCCCTGGTAAGCATGTGGGGTTGCGACCCCAGGATGCCCATACGATCTTTCTCTTTCCATCTTTTTCACAATTACTTGGCATTATCTGTCTTGTGTTTGTCACAGCTTGGCCAAATATGGCCCTTGCGACATAAAACCCAATACCAACCAACCACTTCTAAATGGCATGCGAAATTATCATGTGATGCTAATTTCAACGCTCTCAGTGGGTAAATATTACTTAGGTAGGTATTTTAATTAACGTCGCACTGGAGCAACACACGGGCTATTGACGACGGTCCGGGATCAAACTCGAAGGGAAAGATCGAGGACAACACCGCGTAATTTGGAACCACGGTCAGATGAGGAGGTTACACCTGAGCTGGCACCCCACTCTCCAAACGTACACACCACGCCAAGGGCAAATATTACGAGAAAGCAGCCAAATAATAAAACCTTAAAGTATCTTCGCTTCAATTTATATATGATACCATGTAGAATTGTCTTCGTAATGTACCTAAGCACTTTTTCATATCATTCTGGAACCTTCACTCCTAGGAAAATTACTTCCACAATTCAGTTTCATTAAACTTTAAACTATCTAGATTTGCATATGATGTGTATATCAATATTTGCAAACGTGGTGCAAAGCCTGCATCAGTATTTCAGGTGGTCAAACATACTACAAAGGACCGCCTCCTCTCTTTAAAGTTTCCATAGCTATCCTTTTGTCTCATGGCACCCAGTAGTGTCACCAACCACTTCCGTCCAGACTTTTACTGTTCGTGTCATTGTTTTGTTTTTACTCATCGATTCGATAACTACGTACTTTTCGTATCATTTCCCCACATCCAGGTTGTGTTGCTCCAGTACGACGTTAATTAAAATACCTACCTTCCCACATCCAGGTCACATGGATACATATCCATAACCGATTACAAGTACAGTCGCGGAAAAAACCGAACCACCCCTCTTCATTCGAGCAATTTTAAGTAGAGACAGTAGAGAAAATTCAAAGATGGCGTTCGACAGCAACTAACGTCTATAAATTCAAATGCATAAATTTTGCATAAAGGGCCGTCTTCATATTAAATTCAGCACCAACTTTAAAATTTACAATAGAAACCCCCTATTTCGACACCAATTTCGAATCTATCAAAATTTAACTTCAGATACCAAATTGCATGTCATTAGGTCTTACCGTTTCGAAGTTGTGAGTACAGAAAATTTTTAGCTCCTAATGTTAGATCAGTTTCTTAGATTTTTAGTTCCTGGAACCTTATGTTAAATCAGTTTCTTAGACAGTTTTTGGAACCTTACTATATTTTGATAGGAATCGATTCAGAAAAACTTCTGACATAACCATGCAAAATTTCAGCTCATTGCAATGCTTAGTTTTTGCGTTGCATTTTCCTCATTATGGCGATTTTAGGGGGTAACTCAAAAGTTCAAAAAACATCTGACAAACCTCTGATAATTCTCGGGTCGTCTGCACTTGTATAATAAATATAATAATGTAATTCTCAAATCGTCACACTGACCGTGGTTCAGAATGACGAGGTGTCCTCGGATATTTCCTTGCACCATAAAACCCCTAAACCAACCTTATGTGTATGTCCATTACTTCACATTGTCTTGTGTTTGGACCAAATAGGCCCTTGCGCCATTAATTCCAACCAACCTTCAGCCCTCCGGGGCACGTTTTCTTTAGGTGTGTACGGGCATCACAACCCTGAGGTGCCCGAGTGATCTGTTCTCCCTTCTGTTTGACCCTCGCCTACCCTTTTGCTTTTTTACCTCCCTCGCTCTCGTCTTGTGTTTGGCGCAGATTGGCCAAATATAGCCCTTGCGCCATAAAACCCCAAAACAACCAACAAACCTTCAAGGTATGTGTTTGGATCCCTTGGCGCGAAACATGTGTTTAGTCGAGGGGTTTTCTGGTCCATCAACTATAAACTTGCCAATACAGTTGTTTAATCTCTTAAATGAAACAACTGGACAGTGATTCTGAAAACTTTGTGATACTTTGGTTAAGAAATTTAAATTTTCGTTTATTTTTTTCTAGGGAGAAGGAATGCGATCTGGAGAAACGGTACGAGTTCCTCAACGATGAGTTGAGAGGTTTGCTGGAAATAGAAGGTAAGCTTATTAAAATTTGCTCTCAGGTGCCCATCTCTTCTAGTGTGTACGGTCTTCACGGACCCGAGGTACTCAAGTGATCTTTTCTTTTCCCATGGTGTTTACTGTCTTTAGTAAACACGGGTGTTGCGCTCCCGGGATACCCAAACGATCTTTTTTTGCTTTCATCGCATCTATTTCCCAAGCCCTCTTCTTCCCTTTCACACTTTTTACTTGACGTTGTCTTGTGTTTGGCGCAGCTGGGCCAAATATGGCCCTCGCGCCATAAAACCTGAAAACAACTAACCTACCTTACTGGTGTTTATTAAACCTTAGTCTTTACGGCCAAAATTCTTCAGATTATATTTCTAGACCTTGTTTTTTGCTACTGCCGTATAAATTGATACCTGAAGTATGAGATTAACATGACGCAAATGAACCTGAAATAATGCAACTTAGAAACCGATAATGATGTTTCGGTAATGGTGATTCTCGCCAATCTAGAAAACCTGTTTTTACCGGTATTTCATTACCGTTTTTTTTAACCCTAAAACCCCACCACATTATTAATTTCGTTAGATATAGTGGAACTTGTTAATACGAGATGTGTGTGCTTGTATCATTAGAAATCTTCACTGCTCAGTGGGTTCTTCCACTGCTCTTACAACCTACGAGTTGTAGGCAGTGCAGATTCCTGTAACTTACCCTAGGTATATTTCTCTCTTTTGTGTCAGTAACATTCCTTGTATGTCCATTACTTGACGTTGTCTTGTGTTTGGCTTAACTTGACCAAATATGTCGACGAAGTATCTCGTCCTTAGCTAAACTGACCACATCTTGATGGATGAGATATCTCATTCAGATTGGTCATATCTTATCTTGATGGACGAGATATCTCGTCGAAACCTCTTGGAGAGGGTTAAAGAGTGGGAACCAGCGAGTTTACTAAGGTTACCACAGACCTTAAAATGGCCTTGTTCATTTTAGCTTCTAACCATCTCGGGGATTCGCACGCATATATCCTTTCTGAAACCTAGTCTTCTCTGCACGACTTCTAACCACTTTTGACCAATAAAATCTTTCTCGTGATTCTTCCAACCAATACATATGGCTATGTAGTCATGTGTTGAAGGGTAAAAGTTATACTTCACTCGGAAATCTCGAGTCACTCAAAGGATTAAGATCGCCAATAGCCCGTTGTGTTGCTCCAGTGCGACGTTAATTAAAAATACCAATACCAAAGGCCCTTAAAAAACCTTAATATTTGCTTAACAGTCCTTAAAAATTATTACATAAGTATGTTTGCATAAAAAGGGGTCGTACTTAGTATATATAGGGGTTGTCTTGGTTCAGTTGGTTTGCCCGCTGCGCTAGCAACCTGATCTTTGTAGGCAAAGCAGGTTCGATTCCTTCGTGGGTGTATTTTTCCTCTTGTGTCAGTAAACCTTTGTGTTTTTTCATTTCCTTGACGAATATCCCGTTGTGTTGCTCCAGTGCGATTTTAATTAAAAATACCATACCATTTACTTGACGTTGTCTTGTGTTTGGCTCAGCTTGGCCAAATATGCCCCTCGTCCATAAAGGCCAACCAACTTAGTCTGAATTATTTAACCCTCTAAGTGGCTTAGACGAATTAGCTCATCCATTAAAATGACTAGATATCTATCATTGCTAATGACGGGATATGATAATGCCGAGGTCAAAGTATTGCCAATTTTTTTATAATGACGAGATCGAGATCTTGTTTTTCTAGTGACGAGATATTTCGTCCATCAAGGTCTGGTCAGTTTTGCTATTGACGCCAAACCTCGTTGAGACAATCACCAGTAAGGTTAACATAAACAGCTACCATTGTTTTATACGTAATGAAGATTACGCTACAAGAGCTCTTTTAGCTTAATTTTGCTCCGCATGTATAGATAATCTATTTCATGTAGAACTTCGGAAGGACAAAGTCAGCGTCATTTATACATTCATTTTTATCTCGCGTTGCGAGCAAGATGACTTGCGAATAACCGATTTGAATAATTATTCATTCGATTTGGATGATATGGTGTGGATTACGCAACACCGTGGTTATTTCTCTGGGCTGAGTTATTACTCAAACAATTAGTTGTGTGCGATCGAGCTTAAAACTGCTTTGCGTAAGTCGTTATTAATTTAAGTTTCAGACCATCTGCTCACAGTTCTCGGTAATGTAACCGCGGTTTCCTGATCTTCAGTGTTAAATTTGAACTTCGGTTGGACGGCTGTCACTAGCACAGGGCTGCCGCAGGCCACTAAAAGGCGACTTTTGCTATTTTTCAACCTTGGCGACTAGTATCTCAAAGCAAAATCGCCTCAAAAGCTATTTTAAAAATTTTAGCAATTTTTTTGAAAATTTACCAAAGGTCAACGAAAATATTTATCCCTTTCTTTTAACTAATCCAGTTCATTGAACCACACTCGCAGAAAAGACCACGAGCTGTTCTGTAGAAACAGGGGTCGCGGTAGTCCACTAGGAAGAACAACGGATTAGCAACCGGAGGAGTGCGAGTTCGAAACTCGGTCCAGCCAAAGACCGTCGTGTACACAGGGGATAGTACACGTTAAATCCGTCGTAGCCTCAAATATCCTCACTTTGGCCTGGTGTGGAAGTTTGGAGAGTGGGGGGCCAGCCCAAGTGCTGTTCTCGTCATCTGACCGTGTTTCAAAATTACGAGACGTCCTTGGATCTTTCCCTTCGGGATGGATCCCGGACCGTCGCCAATAGTCCGTTGTGTTGCTCCAGTGCGACTTTAATTACCTGCCTTCTGTATGAGCAGTTTTCTTTCCACCTCGACCTAAACATCAGTTTAGAGTGTTTCGTTTGGACCCTGAGGTTTATGACTTCAATTCCGTAAATTAATTCCCCCATTACATAACATCTCTCAAATCCTGATGACTAGTAACTAGGGTGACTAGTTACTAGTAACTGATGACTAGTAACTAACGATGAGACCTCTAGTTATATCTCTACTTTTGAAGTAAATTCTCACTTTAACTTCTAAGATATTCTAAAATTTTAACTTTCACCTTCTCTTCTATTAAATATTAATGCTCTTCTATAATTAACATTTAATAAAAGAGATAATCTTTCGTAACTGATCACCAAAACCTAATCACTCCCTGTCGTGGTCGGTCGATTGAAGGGTGCCTTTTGGTTATGTAGTAACTGATTTTTATGCGCCTTATTGCGCCTCTAGATCTATATTTTTAACTTACTCCTCCCTTGTGTAATATTCTTTATTTAAAAGCTTTTATTCTCTTTATGATGTGGAGATGAGCTGCTTTGCAGCAGGAGCTCCGAAAGTGATATGCCCTGTCCTGTCTTTGAACCACTGCCTTTAAGTATGATTTGATTCCTGTAAATTTATCCTGGGTGTATTCCTCTCTTCTGTATCAGTAAAGCTTTCCTTGTGTATGCCCATAACTCGAAGTTATCTTGTTTTGGATTTGGAGCAGTTTGGCTAAATATGTCCCTTGGGCCATAAAAGTCACCAACCATCCAACCCTTCTTAAGTACATTTTCCTTAATAAACAGCAATACACAAGGACACAAAGTAATCCTTCAATCTCTGAAGCTGCACGTCGAGGACTCTAACGCAACAACCAAGAGTGCTGCCAACCATTCATAAATATTGGTAGCTAGAACACACGCGTTTGCAATCCCTGCAAATCCATTTAATTGAACTACTTTCCTTTTTAACCCTCCACGTGGTTTCGACGAGATATCTCGTTCATCAAGATCTGACCAATTTCGCTAATTATGAGATATCTCGTCCATAAAGACCTGATTAATTTTACTAATGACGAGGTACCTCGGCATCAAGATATTGGCGATATTTTTATGATGACGACATCAAGATTTGGCCAGTTTCTTCTATTGATGAGATATCTTGTCGATCTGGCCAGTTTCGTTTATGACAAGATACCTCGTCGAGACAACCACCAGGAGGGTTAAATACCATTCGATTCTTGTTATTTGCCCTGAGTGTAAATTTATCTCTTCTGCATCGGTAAAGCTGTCCTTGTGTATGTCCATAACTCGAAGTTATTTGTCTGGTTTGGCGCAGTTTGGCCAAATATGGCCCTTGCGCCATAAAAGTCACCAACAATCCAACCCTTCTGAAGTACATTTTCCTTAATAAACAGCAATACACAAGGATACAAAGTAATCCTCCAATCTTTGAAGCTGCACGTCCGCAATAACCAAGAGTGCTGCCAAACATTCATAAATGCTGGTAGCTAGAATATGCACGCGCTTGCAATTCCTGCAAATCCATTTAATTGAACCATTCTTTTCTTAAGTACTTTTCCTCAGTAGACAGCAATACACAAGGGCACGAAGTAATCCCTGTCTTTGAAGCTACACGTCTTGGACTACTACGCAATTTCCAAACAGCTTAAATGCTGTTAGCAAAAACGACATGCTTGCTACCAGCATTTATTATGGTTTGCAATTTTTGCAAATCCAGCTAATTGTGTGAATCACTCTTCCCTTTAATACGATTCGATTCCTGTAATTTACGCTTTCTGTACTTCTCTCTTCTGTATTAGTAAAGCTTTCCTTGTGTATATCCATAACTGGAAATGTCTTGGGTTTGGCGCAGCTCGGCCAAGCTTGGCCCTTGCGCCATAAAAGTCACCAACCATTCAACCCTTAAGTACATTTTCCTCAGTAAACAGCAATACACAAGGACACAGTAATCCTCCAATCTCTGAAGCTGCACGTCCTGGACTATAACGCAATAACCAAGAGTACTGGCAACCATTCATAAATGCTGGTAGCTGTAACACGCTTGCAATCCCTGCAAATCCATTTAATTGAACCACTCTTCCTTCCGAAGTACATTTTCGTGTCTGGATGATTGGATGCATCCTGCTCTTTTTATCACGTTAATGAGGCAGCTCTGGAGAGAAAGACAAGAGCGAAGTGGCGGAATCGAGGCGACACCCCAAAAAAGCATCCTCATCCCTCGGTGCGGGTAATTTCTCATAACGGATTTCGTTTTAGAAAAAGATTTTCACCTGTATTTATGTCTGGGGCAGAAATCCGTCGCTTCTCAAATGCCGTCATTTCTATTTAGCATTTCCGTCCTGACATCCGTGTTTATTGCTTTAAGGCAGGCCCCGCCTTTCCGATGTCGGTGCCGTCCCCCTGACTCCCCCCGCTCTTTCTCTTGCAGATTAACCCCAGCTGTAGTTTATAGAAGGCGGGCTTCGAAGGCCTCCCTTTGTGAGTGACGTCCCCTCTGGCAGCAAAATATTTGGAGTCTGTGCGGGTTGTTTTTCCTAGCCATTGATTCCTTCAGTGCTTCTGACACTGTTGCTTGTAGAACCCCTCCGCTTCCATCTCCGCACTTTTCATTCCTCTCCGTCCTACATCTGCAAGGATATCTTTACCATGCTAGAACAAACTCCATAATGGGCTCAAGTATTTTCAGTGCAGTAAGGAACTTCGGAATAGGCACTAGTGCATAAGTAATTTTACTGTGCTGTAACAAACTCCATAATGGGCTGAAGTATTTTCATTGTAGTAACGAACCAGACAAGAGTGTCCATATTCTAGTAAAACCATGGGATATGTATAAGTAACTTTACCATGCTATAACAAACTCCATAATGGGCTGGAGTATTTTCATTGTAGTAACGAACCAGACAAGAGTGTCCATATTCTAGTAAAACCATGGGATATGTATAAGTAACTTTACCATGCTATAACAAACTCCATAATGGGCTGGAGTATTTTCACTTAGTAACGAACCTTGGAATGGGCAAGAGTGTCTCCGTATTCTAGTAAAATCATGGGATATGTAAGAGTATCTTCACCGTACTGTAACAAAGCCCATAATGGGCCAAGAGTATTATCACCATGTTTTAATCCTCCAAGTGGTTTCGACGAGTTGTCTCGTTCATCAAGATCTGACCCATTTTACTAATGACGAGATATCTCATCCATCAAGATCTGACCCATTTTACTAATGACGAGATATCTCATCAAGGTATTGGCGAATTTTTGACATGACGAAATCAAGATCTGGTCAGTTTTCTTTTAATGACGAGACATCTCGTCCATCAAGATCTTGCCACTTCTAATGCCGAGATTTCTCGTTGAGACAACCACCAGGATTGTTAAGGAACCTCAGGTTGGTTTTATGGCTCAAGGGCCATATTTGGCCAAGCTGCGCCAAACACAAGACAGACAACATCAAGTAAAGAGCATGCACCCACAATGAAAACTGTATTGAAACAGAAGAGAGAAATGCACCCAGGGAGGAGTCGAATCTGCTCCGCATACAACTCACAGGTTGCTAGTCAAAGTCACAGGTATAACTCAGCAGGCTGTCCCACTTGAGTCACGGCAACCCCTTAAAGATCTTCAGAATAGGTTGTCTCCGTATTCTAGTAAAATCATGGGATATGTATAAGTAACTTTACCTTGCTGTAACAGAGCCCATAATGGTCAAGAGTATTATTGTCACCATGTTTTAAGGAACCTTAGGTCGGTTGTTTTTTTTATTTTATGGCGCAAGGGTATTTGGCAAAACCACAGACTACATCAAGTAATAAACATTCAAACAATGAAAGCTTTAATGACAACAGAAATACACCCAGGGAGGAATTAAACCTGATAGGAATCGAACCTGCACAGCATACAGCTCACAGGTTTGCGAGTCAAGGTCACAGGTACTACTCACATACTGAGTCACGGTGACCCCTTGAGGAACCTCAGAATAGGCTGTCCTTTTTCTAGTAAAATCATGGGACACGGAAGAGTATCTTTACCGTGCTGTAACAACTCCCATAATGGGCTAAATATTTTCATTGTGTAACGAGAATCTCAGACTAGACCAGAATCTCCGTATTCTTGCAAAACCATGGGGTATGCAAGAGTATCTACCGTGTTGTAACAAACCCCACAATAGGCGAGTACATACTGATATCAGCCGAGGCTATTTCACAGAAACTCATAATCCATAATCCAATGTAGCTATCTCGAGGTGTGTACGGATTTCACGGATCGAGGTTCTATAGTGATCTTTTCTTTTCCCATGGGGTTTACGGGGCCATCGTGGCTCAGTGGGTATGTCCACTGCGCTAGCAACCTTCGAGTTGTAGGTGGCGCAGGTTCGATTCCTATCAGTTGCATTCTTCCTTGGGTGTATTTCTCTCTTCTGTGTCAGTACAAACTTTCATGTGTGTATCTGTCCATTACTTGATATTGCATGTCTTGTGTCTAGCGCAGCATGGCCAAATATGGCCCTTGCGCCATAAAACCCCAAAACAACCAAACAGCCCATGGGGTTTACTGTATGGTTGCGTTCCCGGGTTACACTCCTGCTTTTATCCCATGTTTCATCAGCGTTTTGCTTTCATCCCACTACTCTATTTCCCAATCCCTCTTCCTTTCACGATATTTTCTACTTGACGTTGTCTTGTGTTTGGCGCATCTTGACCAAATAGGGCCGTTGCGCCATAAAACGCCAAAACCAACCATGACCGATAGACTGAAAACCGTACAATTTCACTTTTGTCCCCTATCTATTAACTACTGATGTATTTAAATTACAAGTATTCTTCAAACCCATGAAAGTTTTCCCCTCGGGGGCACATCTTTAGGTGCGTAGGGGCTTCACTAACCCTAGGTACCCTAGTGATTTATTCTTTTCCGATGAGGTTTTCTGCTTCTGGTAAACATGGGGATCGTGACCCCAGGATGCCGAAGCGATCTTTCTTTCCTTTCTCCTCTCCATCCTTCCTTTTCACTATTACTTGGCATTGTCTTGTGTTCAGCGCAGCTTTGCCAAATTGTTGGAATCGGTCTCAAACCTCCAATTATAGTGCCGTGTGGGGCACATCAATATGGAAAATTGTGTAAATTGAATGTATAAAAGAGAGGAGATAATGTGAAGTGTATTGGGGATCATGAGCTGATCAGACTTCTTGTTTTCTAAAATGTATGTTTTAAACTATAAGACTTGGTTACGTAATAAAATTTATTTTTAATGTATAAAACTCTGTCTTCAATCGATAAAACCCAACAATTGGTTATGGGCCTCAGACCTTAAGCTGAACCTGAATTCTGCCACTACCGGTATCCAGTATGATGGGGATTCAAGAAATGTCCATGTTTTCCTTCCCGAAGTTATCGGATTTCAACTATGCCACGTGGAAGACGGACATGAAGATATTGCTAATGGACCGGAACTGCTGGGATTTTATCACTAAAACGGAACCTCTATTATTGGAAGATGCTCCAGAACAAGAAAAAAGAGACTATCGTTATAGGAAACAGAGGACATATACAACTATCTACCAGGGCATAGACAGAAAATATCAAGTCTTAATTTCATCTACTGAAGACGGTAAGGAAGCCTGGGATATATTAAAGACCAACTTTGAACCAGCATCTAGAGCACGATTGGCAGGCCTTGTGGACGAGTTCTTTTCAATCCGCTACCAGCCGGAGGACGAATCCATTGGACTCTTCTGCAAACGAGTGCATGAGAAGCTGTTACAGATAAAAGAAGGTGGATTCGAAATCCCAGACCTTTTAGTTTGCTTTCAACTAATAAGACATTTGCCTCACGAATACGATAATCTGGTACAATTGCTATACAGGATGGATGACAACGAGTTCACGCTAGACAATTTGTCTAAACATTTAATAACAGAATCCAGCCGAATCGAGCTGAAGCGGAAAGACGAAGGCACAAAATTGAGTATCGTGGCCGATGCTTATGCTACAAGAAACAAGTCATCTAGATACAAGGAGACACGGGCGTCTACTCCTGATCACAGCAGATGCGTACTGGACCCTGAATTAATTCCTTCAAGCCCAAGAAAGTCGACAGTTTGTCGTATGGGGCCGCGACCATTCTGCAACTACTGCAAAAAGTCGGGACATTACGAATCGAAGTGCTTCAAGAAATGCAATCGGCAGAAACCTGGTGGTGAATTATTTTATATGGAGGACAATCCAAAAACTGATCTTCAACGTGCCTATGCAGTTTCAAATTTTCCAAATGAAAGACCGAGGGAATTTCTCATTGATTCTGCTGCAACTGCTCACTTCTGTAAAGAACGTGATATGTTTACGACATTCAGAAAACTACCACCACAGAAGATCCTAGTCGGAGACAAGGACAGCACCTCGGAAGTATTAGGTATGGGTGATATTCAATTTACAGTTTTAGATAGAAACAGAAATTATGATATAACTTTAAAAGATGTGTTATACTCGCCTAATATGAGAAGAAATTTAATTAGTGGTGCTCGTATTGACCTTGTGGGAAACCAAATTAAATGGGGAAATAACAAAATGATTATTTATAATAGTTATAATAAATATTTGTTTACTGTTCCCAGAATTGGAAAATTGTATATCTTGAAAGGTTATCCCAAGATTAAAAATTATACATATGTAACTGGTTTAGATCTAGAAAAAGCCCACCGTAGGTTTTGTCATGTTAACATGCCCTTAATTGAAAATATGAGTAAAATTAATTGTGTAAAAGGAATTGAAAAACTTAATTGTAAGAATATAGATAAAAATTGTAAGATTTGTGCTATTGCTAAATCCACTAGAATATCCTTAAAAAGAAACTATATGTACGAAAGGAAAACTAAAAATGTTTTGGAAAGGATCCATATGGATTTGTGGGGTCCTGCTCCAGTTAACTCTCTAGGTGGAAACAAATACTTTTTATCTATTATTGATGATTTTTCACGTAAAGTAACTGTTTATATTATTCAAAATAAGAATGAAGTTTTTGATTACTTTAAAAAATACTTGGTTAGAGCTGAAAGACAGCTAAATGTTAAGTTAAAATGTGTCCGAACTGACAATGGTTTAGAATTTTGTCACAAAGAATTTAAAAAGTTTTTAAATGATCTAGGAATAAAAATCGAAAGAACTTCAACTTATACCCCTGAACAAAATGGCATTGCAGAAAAGTTCAATAGAACAGCCATGGATTGTGTCAGAGCTATGCTTCAAGACAGTGGTTTACAACCACAATTTTGGTCAGAAGCACTTTTAGCATTTATTCATACTAAAAATAGATGCGAACACAAATTAACTGAGGGTATATCTCCTAACGAAATATGGACTGGTTTCAAACCATCAGTAAAACATTTTAGAATTTTTGGCTCTTTGGCATATGTTCATATTCCTAAAATACAGAGAAATAAATTACAACCCAGAGCTAAACTTGGTATTTTGACAGGATATGGTTTGAAAACTAAAGGTTACAGAATATATGTACCAAACGAGAATAGAATAGTTGAAACAGTCCATGTTCATATCGACGAAAGTAAGAAAGCTGTTGATGTACTATTTGGTAAAAACTTTGAGTACGTTTCTTTCGATCTTAATTCTAATATTCCTATTTATCAATCAAATGAAAATATAAAAGTAAAATCGGAAAGTGAAACTCAAGTTTTAGATTCTAAAGATTTAGATAAAACTGAGGACTTAAAAAGTCTTAACATTTCAAATTGGCGTAGAATCGAAAAACCTAGAAATAAAAGCAATAGGATAGATGTATACTATTATTCTCCTGAAAATTTGAGAATGAGATCTTTAAATGATATTAAAAAGTACTGTACTAAAAACAAGATTAGGTTTGATCCTGTAAATTTCAATTTTAAGCCAGAGACTGAACATCCTAATGTCGATATTTCTAATGTGCCATCTACTTCTAGTGATGAATCTAATTTTTTAGACCAACAGATGTACGACATGTATGATCAGTGTTACAATGTCGAAATCCCCAAAAGTTATGAAGAAACGCAAGCAAGTAAGGATAAAATTAAATGGAATACTGCCATGAACGAAGAAATTCAGATAATGAAGGATAGGCAAGTATGGAAATTAGTGGACACACCCCCAAATACAACCATAATTGGAAGTAAGTGGGTGTACAGCACAAAAATGGACGAAAACAATATACCTAAAAGGTATAAAGCTCGTCTTGTTGCTCAAGGTTTTAAGCAAAAACCCGGCATTGATTTTAAAGATATTTTTTCACCAGTTGTGAATTTTTCTATTGTTAAATTATTGTTTGTACTATTGATTTCTATGTTGGGTTGGTATCACTGTCAAGTTGACGTGAAAAGTGCATATTTATATGGACACCTTAAGGATACTATATACATGAAACAGCCAAAAGGATTTGTGCTGAAAGGATCCGAAAACAAAGTATGTCTATTGGAAAAGGCTATATATGGTCTGCATCAAAGTGGTAGAGAATGGAATTTGGAATTAGACGGTATTTTAACTAAATTAGGATTTTCTCAGTTAAATTGGTGTAATTGTGTCTACAAATTTAAAGATGTAATTTTAATTGTTTATGTAGATGATATGGTTTTGTTTTCAAAAAGGGAACATTTGATAAATGAAGTAATCGAATTATTGGACAAAAAATTGAATCTTACAGTCCTAAAATTAAAACTAAATATTATTTAAAACTAAAATTAAAATTAAAACCAGTAAAACTAAATATTTGTTAGGCGTAAACTTTCAAGAAATTGAAAATTCGATTTATTTACATCAAATTACCTACATTGAAAAATTAATGTCACAATTCAAAGATCTTCCTAAAAGTTTTGTGAATTTACCTTTTAAAATTGGTTGTAACTTACCTGATAAGGTTAAAGAGGAAGAAATAATTGAAAATGATTTAATGAGGAAATTTCCCTATCGTTCCTTAATAGGATGTTTATCGTTTTTGTCAGATAGATCCAGACCAGATATTGCATTTGCTGTTAATATAATGTCTCAGTTTTGTAATGGTTATACTTACAAACACTGGTCTTACGTTGTTGATATTATGAACTATGTTTTTCTTACAAAGGATTTTAAAATTAATCTTTCCAATGTAGAAAGTTCAAATTTGATTGCTTTTTCTGATGCAAATTGGGGATGTGGTCTCACAAACAGACATTCAAGCAGTGGCTATTTAATTTATTTTGGTAACATCCCAATATCATGGAAATCTTCTAAACAAAAGTGCATAGCTCTTAGCTCAATGGAATCTGAATTTATTGCACTAACCGATTGCACTAAAGAAGTTATTTGGTTTAGTAGAATTATAAATGAATTAAGTTTGTGTGATTACATAAGACCCCAAGTATATTGTGATAATCAATCTGCTATCTATTTTTCAAAAAATAGTCAGGAAAATCAGAAAACTAAACATATTGATATCAAGTACAAATTTATTCGTAAATTAATAAAAGATGAACTATTTAACGTAAATTATATTTCATCGGAAAATAATTTGGCTGACTTTTTAACAAAGCCTTTATTGTTAAATAAATTTAAAAATATTATTAGAAAAATATTTTGTTAGATTTATATATATATATTGAATTGTAATACATCTGCTGAGGTTTTACAACCGATGGGGCCGCATGTTGGAATCGGTCTCAAACCTCCAATTATAGTGCCGTGTGGGGCACATCAATATGGAAAATTGTGTAAATTGAATGTATAAAAGAGAGGAGATAATGTGAAGTGTATTGGGGATCATGAGCTGATCAGACTTCTTGTTTTCTAAAATGTATGTTTTAAACTATAAGACTTGGTTACGTAATAAAATTTATTTTTAATGTATAAAACTCTGTCTTCAATCGATAAAACCCAACACAAATGTGGTCCTTGCGCCATAAAACCTAAACAACCATGTTATGTCTGGGTGACAAAGTGTGTATCTGTCTCCGCATACCCAAAGGGCATCTCATTTCCAAGCTAGTTAAGTGTTTACGATAGCTCCGGGTGGAGCTATTTCCCAGAAATCGAAGTAATCCAATGTAGCAGCGACGATGAACTGAAAACCTACAATTTCGCTTTCCCTATCTTCTAACTACTGACGTATTTAAATTACAAGTATTCTTCAAACTCATGAAGGTCTGTGGATGACAAAGTGTATGAATGTCTCCTCACACCCAAAGGGCACCTCATTTCCATACTAGCTAAGGGTTAAGGATAGCTCCGGGTAGAGCTATTTCCCAGAAATCGTAGTAATCCAATGTAGCAGCGACGATGGACTGGGAACCGTAAAATTCCTGCCCTGTTATTTTTAGACTTCCAATTTCAAAAAGTGCCGTTGACACTTTGTGATGATTACGGATTTTTTCCAAACGCGAGATTTATTGAAAGAGGGTGGGATAAAAATGTCGGGATGTGGGTCTGTTTGGAGAACAGGGGCGGCGCTAATGGCGAGCCGCATGCCTTTTCTGAAACAACCCTCCAGCAGTTGGTTCCGTTGCCGACGTTGCATTTGTCGTCTTAACGCGTCCCCTCCCTCCCCTAGCTCTTTGGGGGTTTCAGGCAAGCGTTCCTCCCCCGTTGCTCCTGTTGCTCTTTATTTTCCTTTACATCGCCTATTTTACGGGTAATTGTTGCCTTAGGTTCTGCAGCAGCCTACACACCCTTTCCCTCGCTCCTGATAGATTTTGAAAGATTCCCCTGCCGAAGGGTTCTTTTTATTTTAAATCCTCATGCCCGCCTTTACCCCTTTTCGTAGCCAAGGGAAAATTTCCGCAGCTTTTAAGTGCTTTTAGTGTTTTTCCCCCGGAAATTTGGAAATGTTTCTATTGCTGTGCCATGCTGCCTTCGATAGTCAATGGGGCAGTGAAAAGTCGCGAGGAGGAATTTATTGTTATAATTATTCGCTTCTGGAAATGAACGGAGTCTTTTAGTAACGAGTTGCGTTTATTGTTTTGTCTTTTGATATACATAACTGAATTTAATGAGGAAGATAAAATGATTCAATTCATGGTGCATCTAGATATTTTAAGCAGAAGTTAGTGGGAAAGTGATGATATTTTAAGGATGGGCTAAAGTGACTTTCAATGTAGGATAAATGGGGCTTTCTTTCTAAACTAGCTTAATGGCTTGATTGAGTTATTCAGCAATTTTTATGTGCTTTTCAGTATTCTATCTTCGCTTAAGTCTTGCTATGTTAACCATTAAGTAAATTGACATGGGTTGTTCTTATTACGGAAGGGCCAAAGCCGGGAGTCGAGCTGCGCTAAAATTCATAATAGAGGGTCAGTTGGACAGTGAAAAGTTACGAGGAGGAATTAATTGTTGTAATTATTCGCTTCTGGAAATGAACAGAGGCTTTTAGTAACGAGTTGCGTTTATTGTTTTGTCTTTTGATGTACATAACTGAATTTAACGAGGAAGATAAAATGATTCAATTCATGGTGCATCTGGATATTTTAAGCAGAAGTTAGTGGGAAAGGTTATGATGTTTTAAGGATGGACTAAAGTGACTTTCAATGTAGGATAAATGGGGCTTTCTTTCTAAATCAGCTTAATGGAAAATTTTAAATGGATTGATTAAATTATTCAGCCATTTCTTGTGTACACACTTTTCAGTTTTATATCTTAAGAATGATTCCTTCTACTTTTTACTGTTAACCATTGAGTAAGTTGGTGTGGGTTTGGTAGTTTTATTGCACCTTCATAAGTCCAAAATCGGTGGTCGAGCTGTGCCCAAATTATTAATGGGAAGGAGACTCTGGGGCAGTGAAATGTCAAGAGGAGGATTGATGTAATTATTCGCTTCTGGAAATGAGCGAATGTTATTAGTAACGAGTTGCGTTTATTGTTTTGTCTTTTGATGTGTATAACTGAATTTAATGGGAAAGAGATAAAATTTAATTCATGTTGCAGTTGTAATGTTTGTCTATTTTAAGTTAGTGGTAAAGTGTTGATTGGACTAAAGTAACTCTCCATAACATTTAACGTAAGTAGAAGGTAGGAGATAATAGGGGTTTCTAAATCAGCTTAATAGAGAATTTTAAATCGAAAGTTTTTCAGCAATTTTTATGTACTTTGCGGTTTTCTGTCTTAAAAGTAATTCAATGGCCACTTTTCAGTGATGACCATTAAAAGAATCCGAATGAGTTGGTCGGTTTAGGGATTTTATGACAAGGTCCAAAGGTGATTGAGCTGCACCAAAATTCCAAAGGGAATCCTAAATTTTTTACTTACTTTTTGAAAGTGGAGTTTATAATGTCCAATCAGCTTATTCAAAGTGACCGTTTTCATTCTCATGAGTTAAGGTCATTTCCTATGTATCGCCTAAAAGCTAAAATTGAGATTATGACCATTCAAAATAAGCGTCATGTTAATTTAGACGTCAATCCATGAATTAAAGACCATTAGAAAATATCTTGTGTCACTCAATATATTCTTTTACTCTTGGTTTTTATAATTTTTAATCTTGTAATGATACAAGGTTTGGAATTTAAGTTAGGAATGTGTTAGGCTTCATCTATAGTTCCGAAAGCTCTCGGTTATTACGGGCAGTCGTGGCTCAGTGGGTATGCCCACTGCACTAGCAACCTTCGAGTTGTAGGGGGCCCAGGTTTGATTTCTGCCAGGTGCATTCCTTCCTGGGTGTATTTCTCTTCTGTGCAGTAAAACTTTCATTGTGTGTTTTTGTCTATTGATATTGTACGTCTTGTGCCAGGCGCAGCTTGGCCAAATATGGCCCTTGCGCCAACCCCAACAACTCGGTTATTAACCCTCCAAGTGGTTTCGACGAGATATCTCGTCCATCAAGATCTGATCAGTTTTGCTAATGACGAGATACCTCGTCAAGACAACCTACCACCAGGTGGGTTATGGTTAAAAAGGAACGAGTCTCGTTATGCATTATCTATGCGGTGACTGATCTGAGTTAGATGACGCATCAAGAGGTAAATGGTTTAACTCTTTGGGGTTAGGTGGTTTAAAAACTGTCCCAAGTTTTGCTTAGATTTTTATGCATGGTGAGATATTTTTTAACCTACCTCAAAAAGTTAAAATTAAATAAAATATAAAACTGTATGACTATGAGTAAAGTTTTTCATTGAGTTGGCAATGCTATGAACTAACGCTAAATGTGTAAAAAAACTGAAAACAAGAATTTATTCACGTCTAAACTCATTAGTTAGTTGTTGACACTTTTGTAATTAAGGTTGGCGAATTGTGTGGTGCATTGAATTTTTGTCTTTCGTAACGGTAAAGTTGTTTTTTCGTAAAAATTTATTACGAGTGAATAAATCGTTTTGTAATTAAAAAAACATGCTAATTGATGTTTTATACTACTTTTGCAGCTGAATAAGTGAATATACAATTCTGTGCAACTTGGTTTTTTTCTTTAAAATCGTGTGTCTTCAAAGAGTTAAATATCATACTTGATTACATTTTCATAGGGGAATAAATGCTGCTTCTTTACTGTCCATTCGGCATAGGGTGGCAAGAAGGGCCGCTGGTTAATTTCAATGCTCGGACCCTGAGAAAATAGTTGTTTCTCATTTTTAGTCTCTCTTTAGTCCGGACCCATTTAGACCAGTCAGCTGATTTTTCTTATGATATTCCTGTTGGAAGAGCAGCGGATATGCCACCGGAGGGTTGCGAGTTCGAATCCAACCAAAGACCGTCGTGTACAAAGGCGGCTGGTGCACATTAAACCTGTCGTGACCTCAAATATCCTCACGTTGGCATGGTGTGAAAGTTTGGAGAGTGGGGGTGGGGGCCAGCTCAGGTGTGACTCGTCATCTGACCGTGGTTGAAAATTACGGTGTGTTGTCCTCGAATCTTCCTTCGGGATTGACCCTGGACCGTCGTCAATAGCCCGTTGTGTTGCTCCAGTTCGACGTTAATTAAAATACTTACCTACCTTATGATATTCCCTGCATCAAACTATTATTCCACTTTTCAGACACTCATAAAACTACTTTATACGTGATTTTTTTTAATGTCCATTTCTTGGAAATGATAATTTTTGAACACGTCTAAGTTATTAAATGAAAATGGAAGTTGTAATTTTATTACACTTTCTGCCGTCACAGTGTGGGGATGCTAGTGATCTTTTTCGCATGGAGTTTACTGTCATTAGTAAACACGGGTGTCGCGCTCCCGGGCTACCCAAGCCATCTTTTCCTGCTTTCGTCCCATTTTTCTATTTTCCTAACCCCTTTTCCCCTTCCACGACGTTTTTCTTGAAGTTGTCTGTCTTTGGCGCATCTTGGCCAAGTAAGGCCCTTGCGCCATAAAACCCCAAAACAACCATGAGGATATCAGGCCTTAAAAAACCTCTTTTTAATCCTGATTTTTCGCCTTAATATATGCTCCATACCTTACAAGTTTTTAAAAGCCTTAATTTTTAGCAAAAATCAAGGTCAAATGCCACCGAAATCGATGGCTTAATATTTATATCTGAACTAAAAATTCATATTTTAACCGGATCCGTGAGACCCAAATCTAGCATTCGTGAAAGTTTCTTCTCTTGTGCCCTGTGTTAGACACGTGTAGTTCTGATTACGATTCATCATATTTTAAATGATTGTCCAAATTTTAATCATTACCATCGTATTATTTGTATTTTAATAGACATATTTTAGCGTTACAAGATTTTATTGGAGACTATCCAGATTCAAGTCTCTTCTCATTTTTAAATGACATTGGTTTTTAAATCTCATTTCCTATTTTTTACCATTCGCGCAACTCGCTATTAATCATATCTTTTATATTATACTCCATGTTGCTGTTCGGGTCGCGGTAGCCCGATTGAAAGAGTTCGAATCCAACCAAAGAACGTCGTGTACAAAGGGGCTGGTGCACGTTCAATCTCGTGGCCTCAAATGTCCTCACGTTAGCGTGGTATGGAAGTTTGGAGGGTGGGGTGCCAACTCAGGTGTTACCTCGTCATCTGACCGTGGTTCAAAATTACATGGTGTTGTCCTCGTATCTCTCCCTTAGGGTTTGATCCTATCCGTCGCCAATAGCCCGTTGTGTTGCTCTAGTGCGACGTTAATTAAATTACCTACCTACTATGTTGGTAGCCAACATGTCTTAAATCATCAATTCCTATCATTCATGGTTTTATACATTTTATATTAAAGACGGCAAAGTTTAGTCTTATACTTTTCCGCAACTTTGATTAAATTAAATTTTTTCTTCCCAGTATTGCGTTTTTGTATTATTTTTAGTGTTGATTTAGCTCTCGGATGTTTTGAATTTTTCACCTTTACTCGTTAATTTTCATTTCTTGTTTTTGGCGGAGCTTTTATGGATTTTGCGCCATAAAACCCCACCCAACCATCTTCACCTGTGCACTCACGTGTTATTCTGTTGCGATATTTGTATTAGGTTGATGCAAAAGTTCGTCCCTTTTTTTCACAAAAATTGAAGAAAAGTTTTATTTGCTAAAAATTAGATTTAATCAATATAATGACGTTCGGTTCGATGACCTTCTCCATCTCCGGTAGCTGAATAATCCCGCGCTCGTAGAAGTTCTGAGGTTTTTGGCTAAACTGATCCAGGTGACGAATCTTTCTGAACCACTTACGGCACGTGAAATCGTCAACGGCACCCTTACCCTACACAACACATATCTTTTGCGTCTGCGAAGCATTCTTGCCTTTTCGGAAATAAAAAAGCATATGTCTAAATTGCTCCTTATTTTCTGCCATTTTTAATGCTTAACAAAATTTAATAAACAACCCAATAACACAATTTTTTTTCCCGAGTACTCGCTGAAATTCCTTCTTTCAAACAACATCAAAATTTTACATGTGTGAATTGCATAACACTTCGGTTTTGCGATGCAATGCCGTCTAGCGCCAAAAACGGGACGAACTTTTGCATCAACCCAATAGAATGCAGCTTAAATAGCCTGAAAATAACCTTGAAAAAAGGACTTATAAAGGCCCTAATTTTTCTTTTACTTAAGGGGTGGGAATCCTGTATAGACCGGAATTACGAAGTTAGTTTCGAATGCATTTCATACAATTATAAATGAACTGACTGTAAGAACTGTTTACTTTGCAAATCAAGCTGTTTCTTAGTTTGAAATTTTCTTTTTTGTTTAGGTCTCCTTTCACTCGTAAGATTTTGGTGAAACAATTTCGCAGAATTTTTTCAAAAACAGTTCGCTTGGCCATCACATTCCGAATTACAAATCTCGAGGGAAAAATTCCCAATCCAGTCAGCAACTTGAAATAAGTTCCCGGCCTTGTTTGAACGCTGCTGTAATACGCTTATTGAATCTGCTGCCATTATCTCGAACCATTCAGTTGTCTCCCAACTTTTTGTTTCGAAATGAAGAAGCTTTTGTGGCTTCTAATCGCCCTTGCGGCTGATTAATTGAACCCCGGTTACTGAGTTTTCCAAGTCTTCACGCATCGAGAACCATTGCTCCTTTACATTTCTGTGGTAGAAATTATACGATAGTTTACGTTCGTCGCGGCCAATTAGTCCACCGATAAAAGTTATTTTGCGGGCTCTCCCTTTTTCTGTTGCCCCTGCTCGCTGTTTTGAGAAATCACGTTAATTTCCAGTTTCTGCTCGACCGAATCTGTTGCCCTGGTAGTTGCATCTTCAATAAACTCGGGAGTCAGATGCTTAAGTATCAAGAGAACTGAAACTATGCTCTCTTAAATGTGAAAGGGATGTTGGCTACTTTTTTACTGAGCGAGAGATTAATCTGTTTTAATGGTTAAGTTTCTGTTTCATTTAATATTTTCAGGGAACAGTAGCTTTAGCAGAACGTGTGAAAGTCAGTGCAACATTGTCTACCCAAAAGTGCTTCATGTAGGAGACAGATTATACTGTTATGTGTACAAAAATTAAGGGTGATACTGAATTCGTATCAAACAAGGTCACCTGATCTCAATCCAATAGAACATACTTGGGATGTTCTCGGACGTTGCAATGCAGCCTACATAACACCACCAAGGACACCTCACAAGAGCAAAGATGTACTCTAGTGCGCAAGTGGGACTCCTTGCCACAGAAACTCTAGGGCAGCCTTGGGAAAAGCATGTCATGAAATGTACAAGAGTCAGAGGTGGCATATTCCCTATTAGGTTACTTCGCTATAACTAAAACCTACAATGTGTTCGGGGCCGCAATAGGCCCAGTTGGAAGAGCAACGGATTAGCAACCGTAGGGGTGCGAGTTCGAAACTCGATCCAGCCAAAGACCGTCTACACGGGGGCTGGTGCAAGTTAAGTCTGTCGTGGCCTCAAATGTCCTCACGTTGGTGTGGTGTGGAAGTTTAAAGAGTAGGGTGCCAGCTCAGATATGACTTCGTCATCTGACCGTGAGTGAAAATTACGAGCGTTGTCCTTGCATCTTTCCCTTCGGGATTGATCCCGGACCGTCGCCAATAGCCCGTTGTGTTGCTCCAGTGCGACGTTAATACTCGAGGACGTCGGTTTTCTTTTCCGTACGACCCGAGGCGCGCTTCATTCTTCTCGAGTCCCGTAACGCCGGCTGTCCTTGTATCGCAATGCCGAATTTTATAAATTTAGGTTTCATTAAATATGAAACATTTCATTTATGTGTATAATTACATTAAATGTGAAACTTAAGCGTCACACATAGTAAAGAGCCCTGATGTGGAATACAGTGTTATCTTTAACCTGTATAGATTAGCCTGTATAGATACCCTTAGAAATATACATCTAGTTGTTTCTTTTCTATCCAATACTTGTGGAAGACTTTTTTAGTTACAGTGTGACTCGAGGCACGCTTCATTCTCCTCGGGATGTCGAATATTCTTTTATCGTAATAACAAATCTAATAAAAAATTATAGGGTGTCACTAAGTATGGTACATATGCGTCACTTACTAGATAGTCCTGATGCGGATGGAATACATTGGTAACTTTAACGTGAAAATATTCCCTCCAAAATGTACAATTATTTGTTTCTAATACTCGATGACGACGTTTTTCGTGGAAGACGTTTTCAGGTACAGTGCAACCCTAGGCGTGCTTCATTCTCCTCGGGTCTCCGTATGTCGGATATTCTTTTATCGTTATGACAAATCTAATCAAAAATTGTAGGGTGTCACTAAGTATGATACATATGAGTGGCGTGGTGTGGAAGTTTGGAGAGTGATGTGTCAGCTCAGGTGTCATCTGACCGTGGTTTAAAATTACGTTGTGTTGACTTCGGATCCTGCCCTTTTGGATTGATCCCGGACCGTCACCAATAGCCCGTTGTGTTGCTCCAGTGTGATGTTAATTAAAATACCTACCTACCGAGGCGCGCTTCATTCTCCTCGGGTCTCGAATATTTTTTTTATTGCTATAACAAATCTAATCAAAAATTGTAGGGTGTCACTGAGTGATACATACGCGTCACCTAGTAGATAGTCCTGATGCGGATGGAATCCACTGGTAACTTCAACGTGAAAATGTACGCCTATTTGTTTCTAATACTCGATGATGACGTTTTTAGTTCGAGTGCGACCCGAGGCGCGCTTCATTCTCCTTGAGTCCCTGAACGCCGGCTGTTCTTGTATCGCAATGCCGATCGCGGCAATTCCCCTTCCCCGCTCCTTTTCCAGCATTTTGGGAAAGAAGAAATTCCCGCGATTGCCCAGACAGACAGCAGGGTGAAACTTTGATCCCCAATTAATAATCGCGCACCGTGAATGGACATCCCCCTGCAAAGAGGCGCGGCGCTAGGCCTGGGGTCCGTGGAGACCGACCACACCGGGCCGGCACGCCGCCTAAAGCCTGGATATTGCTGGCCCGACCTAAGCAGCTTAGCGAACCTTGGAAGGAAGCCGTCAGCGTACGAGGTGTCTCCCTTGCGCCACGTGCTCTCTGTATATATATATAATCTCAACCATCGCTCTTATTTTGTCCTATTATTGTGTCGAGCTGGCTCTCTAATTACGGCTTAATGAAGTTGTAGGATTTCGGAGGGAGTCACCCACCCCCCATGTCATCGTACCCACGCTTAACATATTCACCCCACCCTCTTCATTCCGCATACCCTGGTGGGGTTCATGGAAATATTTTCGCTCGCTGCACCATCTTGGGGGAAGGGGGTTCAAACTATTTCGTTTTCTTGTCGACGCTGGCGGAGTTTGTCCGGGTAGAATTAGGGTAGATATATTGCTGTGTGTGTGATTAGAGAGCGCTAGGGCGGGATTGTTGTTTTGCCGCGTCCGACGGCTGAGGACGCGCCTTTGGTGTTCCCGTGGCGGTTGGTGGACGCGGTTTGCTTTTTGGTGCTGAGCAGACCTCACTGTGGGAGGAGATTTGTTGAGCTGGGATTGGGTTTAAGAATCAGTTTGAAGTCGTCTGTGATTACATGTGAATTTGACGATTCTGCGAAATTGTTCTTTGCTTGTCGCAAAGAATTCTCCTTTGGGGACTGACTTTTGTGCTCTACCCTTGACCAAGGTATTATAATTTATTTAAATTAAACACATGACGCCAGAAAAGCTTCTTTTAGTGCGTATCTGCTCAACCGGTTGATAAAATTGTGGCTTGGATTCCACATTTTCTGTTTTTCGCTTGGGTTTTAATAGTTGTACGTGGAAGAACTTGGGAATAGCGTCTTATGATGGAATCATTCTGTTCCCGTTGTATCTCTTGAAACAAAAACAATTCATTCTCTTCCAACTCCTTTATTCCACATACCCTGTTAGGGTTCATGGAAATATTTTCGCTCTGCACCATCTTGGGGAAGAGGGTTCAAACTTTCGTTTTCTTCGAGTTTGCACGAGTAGAATAGAGATCTATTGCTGTGTATCTCTGATTAGAGCGGGGTGTGTGATTGTTTTGCCGCGTCCGATGGCTGAGGACGCGCCTTTGGTGTTCCGGTGATGGTTGGTGGACGCGGTTTGCTTTTTGGTGGCGCTGCGCTGCCGGGTAGACCTCACTGGAGATTTGTTGAGCTGGTATTGGATTTAAGAATCAATTTGAAGTCCTCTGATTACATGTCACTGGGTGAATTTGCGTAATTGTTCTTTGCCTGGTCGCAAAGAAGTCGCCATTGAGGACTTGGACTTTTGTGCTTTACCCTTGACTAAGGTATTACGATTTATTTAAATTAAACGCATGACGCCAGCAAAGCTTCTTTTGGTGCATTTCTGCTCAACCGGTTGTGTGACTGGAATTTCAGTTTCTGTTTTTCGCTTGGGTTTTCATAGCTGTATGTGGAAGAACTTAGGAATATGGTCCTATGATGGAATCATTACTGTATCGCTTGAAACAAAAACAATTCGGTTGCTTTAATCAAGGAGCTCCAGTGAAACACCCTTTTACAGGGTTCCTAATGGCCTTAATCCTCCAAGTGATTTCTACGAGATATCTCGTCCATCAAGATATGATCAATTTTGCTAATAACGAGATATCTCGTTATCAAGGTATTGCCAAATTTTTGGTGATTTCCAGATCGAGATCAGTTTTATTCTAATGACTAGAGAGGACGACATATCTCGTCCATCATGATGTGGTCAGTTTTGTTAATGAAGAGGTACCTCGTCGAGTCAATCACCAGGAGGGTTAAAAAGGCCTAATTTTCAATTGGGCTTTTAAAAACCTTAATATCTGCTTGAAAATTCTTAAAAATATTTTAAGTCTTTAATTTTTTACAACACTTTATTTTATTTCATCTTTATTCAAGATCCCAGATCAATGATATTTGACCAAAATCAAGTGTTATTAACAATCGAGGACATAATATTTAAAGGTTCGCTAAAAATTAATGTTTTAAAAGCTGGACCACAGTAAGACCCTAATCGTTAAAAAAATTATAATGCCCGATCACTAACCTCTTCGATACTACAATTATGTAAATCAGCGGCCATTTGTGAGGGAGCATTCAGTGGTTAAGCCGCCCTTGCTACTAACAGGGACAATCACCCGACATTCATGCGCTTACAAACCGAGGCTGGAACCATTTCAATTCATCCACGCATCGTTTCATAGAGCAAATTCAATCTCACCATCCCCAGTTGCAAATGCTATACTACTGAAATTTCCCAATTCGAGATGCTAATATTGCTGCTTATAAATATTGGTGGAAAGTTTTATAATTGAGATACCTCTTTTTTTCGCAATCTAACCCCATTTTTAGGTATTGAAGTAAAGTTGCAATGACTTCATTTTAAAGTTTAATTGTATTTTTGTGTATAGAAACTTGTATAGTGTGTGTCTCACGCAACATTAAATCCTATTCTAACTTCAAATGCTAATTTTTTCAAGGGACCGTCGTGGCTCAGTGGGTTTGCCTACTTAGTTTGCGAGGATTATCCCAAAAGCATTCCCAAGCAAAACAATTAAAATCTGATTGCACAGGGAACATTTTGAAACCAGAAAAATGTCTAAAAATCTCAATCGGAGAAAAACGCGTTTTTGAAGTAGACTTACTACTTATCAACTATATATTTTTAATATTGTATATGTAGCTCCGTCAAATATAATCGTAATTGAAAAATTCGTTTAGCTATCCACATAGTTTGTATCAATTAATTTTTAACACTAAAATTAAGAAATCGATTTTGAATTTCTGTCCCCTTAAGTCATAAGTGAAATGACTTAAGGCTTTTTAATTTCTTAAATGAAAAGCCCTAAGTCATAATCGGCCTGAATTTAGAGACGATTTAGCAGAGGACTGTTCAAATACAAAAGAACCTTGAAGAGTTTTGGAAGAAAATTTATTCTGGGGTCTGCATTTATAAACAAACTGGCGTAACTGGTCGATAGCACAGGTTCGATTCCTGCATCTTATACTGGGTGTATTTTTTCTGTCAATAAAACTTTCCTTTAGTGCATGTCCATTTACTTGACGTTGCCTGTCTTGTGTTTCACATAGCATGGCCAAATGATACCAAAATGACGAATTAAACCAGGTTTCCCTAAACTTACTGAGTTGAAGGGCCACATTTGGATATTGAAAAAGAGTACCACTGGCGTTTGCAACTACTGCTGTCGTATGAATAGATCTTTAAAGTATGATCTTAAAAATAAAGTTGAAATAATAAAATATAACTGAAAAATTTCTGATGTTTCGACTACCATAATTCACAACCAGTTTTTAAACCCTGCAGAATAACCATCAATTACAGAAAGAGAATTTCAATATGTCGACTAGTCATTTATAGTTTATAATAAACCTCAATAGTAATCTGGAGAGCTTTGCCATGCATCAAAGAATACAGAAGGCAACATTCCTCCAGGACTGAAAATTTCCTTCATTTTAACCCTCCTAGTGGTTGTCTCGACCATGTATCTCGTCATTAGCAAAATTGGTCAGATGTTGATAGACGAGATATATCGTCGAAACCACATGGAGGGTTAAAAGGAGTAGACTCAAATTACATTCTTCGAGTTTTCTGTTCCTCTTCCCATGGCCTTCATTACCGGTTTTTAAACCCTGCAGAATGCCGTCAGTTACAGAAAGAGAATTTCAATGTCGACTAGTTGTTTAGTTTATAATAAACCTCAATAGTAATCTGGAGAGCTTTTCCATCCATTAAAGAGAATGCGGAAGGCAGCATTCCACCAGAACTGAGAAGTTCCTTCATTTTAAAAGGAGTGGACTCAGATTGCATTCTTCAAGTTTTCTGTCCCTCTTCCCCTGAAAAGCAGTTATTAAGGCAAAGCTGGAACGAAACTGGACTCTCCCTCTGTTTCTGTGATCAGCTAATTCGCGAACGTGGTAATGAATAAACTTTTCCAGAATTTCCATGCAGCCGGCGGCTTATCCCTGGTAATGCTCGTAGTGACGGAACTTTTCCAACGAGTATTTGGTCATTAATTATATACTGTGAGGTCGCCATCGCGAATCCTTTTCATCCATCGGCCAGAGTACTCTGGGGCAGATTAGAGGCTAATCCGTGTCTCCCAAGTCCATCTCGTACTTTTAATCCCCCGTTTCTGCTGGACAGTTGCCTTCCCATTAGCTGTCACTCAAGGCTCCTAATTCCAGTCTCATTTGCGTCCAGTTTCTCCTCATTAAAGATTACTTTTCCCAAACATTCATTTTGCTCCCAATTCTGCCCAGAGATAGCGCTTTTCTTGATAAGCGGGATCTTTTAAAAGCTCATCAGGATCGTTTTCGGGTTAGCATGTCCAACTCGTGATGTGTTGGCATAACCCGTTTTTAGAGGTACTTGCAAGATTCAGACTATGGTATGGTACAAATAAGTTTGAATTTTATCTTTATGGACTGATACTTCTGATATCACTTTAGAAAGCTAATTCTTTTTGACTAGTGTCAGCTGTACACGAATACCTGGATAATTGAACTTTTTATGGTAGACTTAAATTCAAATTTTCTTTAAATAAGAATTTATTTTTTGCTGGACCGTTGCCCTTTCCATTAGCAGTTACTCAAAGCTCCTAATTCCAGTCTCATTTGCATCGAGCTTCTCATTAAATATGACTTTTCCCAAACATACTACATTGTTTGGCACAGCTTGGCCAAATATGGACCTCGCGCTATAAAACCCAAAACAAATAATCCGAACATACCTTTTTCCAATTAACGAACCCTACTTTTAGCTGAATAGTCAGCAAGAAATGAATAATATGCTTTTGACCATAATCCATTGGTCATGGTCAGAAGCATATTCTGCCTCATAAGCTAATGGTAGATGTTGATGAATTTTTTTATTTCTATCAGCTGCGGAGTTGGTTGCTTTATATCATCATTTATACTCATGGTAATCTTCGCCACCTACGACTCGCAGCTTAGAATGGACTAGGAACAAAGAGGTTAAGGGGCTAATTTTATTAACCATTGTTTTTTATTAACGGAGGGCTTTGTATAAAACCACACTTTAACTGTCCCTTGCAACTTTACAATGCACAAATCTGTCACATTAGAGGTTTTGACCGGGAGGGTTTCTTGGTGGATTACCTTCGAGCCGAAAATTGCACTATAGTGGTCAGCCTGTGATGCAAAAACCTTTCCCAAATTGTCACCAGTTCTAGTTAAGGAACAATTTGTTTGCCTACTTGGATCTTCATTCCCTTGAAGTAATACGGCAGTTTAGTCTCGACGAGATATCTCGTCATTCGCAAGACCCGCAAAGATCTTGATTGACGTGATATCTTGTCATTAGCAAAACTGACCAGATCTTGGATGAGATATCTCGTCGAAGCTACTTAGAGGGTTAATAACAGGAAATTTCCGGACGATGGAGAAAGACGAGCCAGCAGGATTGGTTAGTTTGTTGGGTTTTATGGTGCAAGGGCCTTATTTGGCCAAGCCTGCAGGAATTCAGAGGGGTTTGGTCGAGCCATCTTTTGCCTCGCAATCGGGAAAATAAAAGTGGGCGGGTGGAATTGTGGATTAATTCGCAACGAATAGCCCCAGCTTTGGCATGGCTGAGCGACTTTTTGAAGGCCAAACTGCCAAGCACACGAGAACTCATGGACACATACAAGAAAGTTTTACCAACCCAGAAGATTGGGGATTGATTGTTGGGTTTTATGGCTTAAAGTCAGAAGAGTGGGGAATACGCCTAAGGTAAGTTAGTGGAATCTAACCTGCGACACTTACAACTCGCAGCTTGGTACCGTGGACTCTAGAAACGAAGGGGTTAAGCGACTGATTTTATTCACCAGTGTTTCTTATTAACGGAGGGCTCTGTATACCAGACATTTGAACTGTCCCTTGCAACTTTACGATGTACAAATCTGTCAGTATCAGAGGTTTCGACCAGGAAAGTTCCGGTAAAAGTTAGACGAGCCACAGCAGTGTTAGTTGGATTTTATGGAGCCTTATTTGTCCAAGCACGCCATGCTACGACAAGCCAGCAGGGTTGGTTGTTTTCGGGTTTTATGACTCAAGGGCCATATTTGGCCAGCATGGATTCAGACGGGTTGCGTCTTTTTCGGCGTCCCAGTAATTAAATTTTAATTCGCGCGTCGGAGTCATCTTTTGCGTGGCAATCCGGAAAATAAAAGCGGGCGGCCGAACTTGTGGATCAATTCCCAACGAACGCAACAGCCCCGGCTTTGGCACGGCTGAGCGAGTCTTCGAGGGCGACGCTTCCATTCATATCCGTTTCAATTTCCGACCAAATTCGTTAACGCGTGCCGTTGCCCAAGACGCGGAAAAGGTTCGTTCCCTTCCAAAGGCCGCCTGTGGGTGATCCGAACCAGGGCCAGATGGAAGGAGCTGTTAATGATGGGATTAAAGGGATAAATTAAGCGAGTCTCTGCACAAATAATTCTACCGAGCCTAACAATTGTGTTGCTACGGTGGCTACCCGAAAGACAGGGGGACGGGCTGATCCCTAATCCCCCAAGCCCTGCCATCCGAGACATGGTTGCCACATTTAAAATCCCAGATCAGGCGGTTAAACACGAATATCCGCAATTCGCCAAATGAAGAGGCTTTTTGGTGATTAGCAGGCCGCCAAATCCAGTTAATAAGCAAATTGTCAAGAGTTTTGGGCGCACAAAACAAACGAAAAGAATTCCGCTCCGACGAAAAATTTGCGCGAGCGTGGCGACCATATGGGAATTAATTACAGGATACATTAAAATGCACTTGGAAGGGCTTAATGCGTAGTTACTGCAATTACGGAATTAAATATTTAATGTTCCGATCGAATTTCTTCAGCAGCAGTGTTTGAAATGAATTGTTGGGACTTTTTGAGTCGAGGGACTTCTGCTCTGCGTCTTGTAGATAGAAGTTTTAGTTACCACACTGAGATGTGGAGTGGGAACAAAAGAAAGTATAGACTTCTCAACACCGCGGATGGTAGTTTCTGAGCTCGTCCCACATTTAAGATTCTGGATGGAGACAAGAGAAAGTAGGGTAGACAGTTAAGAGTATTTTCTGCCAACACTATACTGAAGAACTATTTATATTAATAAGTGTTTGAAATAAATTGTTGGGACTTTTTGAGTCGAGGGACTTCGCGTCTTGTAGATGGAAGTTTTAGTCAGTACCACACTGAGATGTGGGATGGGAATAAGAATATATGGACTTCCTCAACACCGCGGATGGTAGTTTCTGACTTCGTCCCGCATTTAAGATTCTGGATGGGAACAAAAGACGTACTGACACGTACTTATTACAGTTCAAGTGAGGAATTTAGGGCTACGTTATATATTTTGAGTAATAAACGGCACATTTATCAAGGCAGTCTTAAGAACATTTTAAGCCTTCGCTAAAGCAGTTCTCTTTGTCTTCACCTATTCACGAAATAGCCAAGTATGGCCCTTACACCATAAAACCCTATCCAACCAACCTATTCACAAAATAAAAGTACAACTGAAAAATAAAAATGCCTTAAACGTTTTTGACAATTTCATTGAAATCAATCTTTTTTAATTTTAAGGGCTAAATGAGAAGTCCACAGACTTCTGAACATAAGAGTTAAAAACGCAAACATTTAAAGGGCGGCTGTGGCTCAAGGAGTTTGCTCAAACCTGCGAGCTATAGGCGGCGTAGGTATGAATCCTGTAGCTTATGGGTGTATTTCTCTCTTCTGTGTCAGTAAAACTTTCCTTGTGAGAAAATCCGTTACTTGACGTCGTCTGTCTTATGCTTGGTGCAGCTTGGCCAAATATGGCCCTGCGCCATAAAAACCCAACCAACCTTTTCTGTCCACAAGACGAAGATTCATTAGGGTACAAGTAAAATAGTGATATAGCCCAATGGTTTATCGATGCATGATATACCGACTGGTTACTGTATTGGTTACAAACAGTTAAATTGATATTTTAAAGTAATTTTGCCTGTTTTGAAAGAATCTAACTGAATTCCCGAATTGTATTGATTTCCATGGTATGTTCGAGTTTAACACTGAGGGGGTTCACACGCAGTGACAACCTGCAGTCTTATCTGCTTGTCTTCTATACAGTTTTGACTTCGACCTAAAGTCTTACCGAAGGATTCTTATAAAAAAAAGTACCAGCGCGCGCAAAATCATTCCAAAGGATTCTATGTAAAGGAGTATTTTTTCCAATAGTATCTTTTCAAAAGATTCTTTTCTAATTAAAGGACCTATAGTATCTTTCCAAAGGATTCTTTTCTAATTAAAGGATCAATAAAATCTGTCCAAAAAATTCCATCTAAAGAAAGAACCAATATATTTCCAAGCGTCCATGATTGGAAGAATCCGTGGATTCTTTCAACCAATAGGTGTGGCTATTTAATTAAGTGTATTGTGAGGTACAGAACTCCACAGACGAAAAGGGGACTTTTTACGAGTTTTCGACTTGGTGACTAGGTATATTTTGAAGCAAAATCGTCCCGAATGCTCCTATTTCCAAAATTGTGGTCTTTTAAAAAATTCTGGTGACTTCCTTTTGAAAATATACCAAAGAACAACGAAGATTTGGTCCTTTCTTTTAACTTAGCAAACGGAAAAAATATTTTCGAATTTTTCAATAGAAGATTTTTCAAGGGACGGCAATTTCGAAGTTTTGGCGCCAAGCCGTTGCAACCATGAAAGAAAAACATCGGAATCTGTAGCTGCTAGATGGTCATGGAAACCTCAATTAGAAATCATTTAGTTTTTTAATTTTAAAGTTTGAATTTCTTAGCGAGATCTTCAACGCCTGTTTCATACTTAATTAGCACATTTTGTGTTTTAACTTTTTCATTTTGTATTTGAGCAACTAAAATTGCTATTAAAATAAGGTTGAAGAGGAAACTTGCTATACAATTTTTTAAAAATTATGCTACTACTCATGTTCTTTGGCTGTGGCAGCCCTAGGTGAAAACAATACGACACTAGGATATTTCGTGACGCTCAGAGGGTTTAAAAGATTTATTGTTATTTAAAAAAGTTAAATTTTCATTTTGAGATTTGATACTTTTCCCCGAGAAAGTGCGATATCTTGACTATATAAAAGGATATATCGGCAGTAAGCCTTTCCGTATGACGTTTTTTGATTCTTGGAATGCGCTCAGCTTGAAAGGTGAAAAGGTAAGGTGCAATAAAAAGCGCCCTCTTGTGCGATCTCAACCTCTAACCCTGGCCTTTGCCTTAAAGAAGTAGAACTGAAGTGCCAATCTCGAAATTGAACTTGCCATCGCTGAAACAAGTTATAGGATCTCCAATCCATTTATACTAAACGCGTGAAAATTGGAAGAAATAAAATTTCAATTCAATAGTTTTGCTAGTCTTCCAGACTGGATGTTAATTTGCTTGTATTTGCGAGTCTTTTAAATTTGCAAAATTATTTTACGTCATATCACCCTATTAGATGTGAGGTTCTCTTTTTTGTCCTAATTTAACATTTAAACTTCTATGTAACGAAATAATTTATTGGGGAGCTAAACTTCTTTACAGTGTGACTTGCGTTTTATAAAAGGAAATCTGATTTTAAAGAGTTTCTCTATTTGCAAGCAGAGTATGTTTGAAACATTTCCTTGCGAATTATGGGCCGCGGTATCCCTGTTGAAAGAATAGTGAATTAGCAACCGGAGGGTTGCAGATCCTACCAGAGACCATCGTGTACGTGGGGGCTGGTGCACGTTTAATTTGTCATGGCCTCAAATGTCCTCACGTTGGCGTGGTGAGGAAGTTTGGAGAGTGGGGTGCCTACTCAGGTGTTCTCTCGTCATCTGACCGTGGTTCAAAATTAAGAGATTTTGTCCTGGGATCTTTCCCTTCGGGATTGATCTCGGACTGTTGCCAGTAGCCCGTTGTATAGCTCCAGTGCGACGTTAACTCAACTATCCCCTGTAAATAGTATCTAGTGTGTCAAAATAAAAATGACGGCAGTGACAAACCAAGCTTGTGAATTATGTTAAATCCTGTGTATATGTTATTCCTGTGTCCAGTTTCTTATATAGGATGCGATTCTGATGAGATTGTAGGCCGCTATGGCTCAGTGGGAGTATGACTATCCGTTGTTTGTCTTATGTTTGGCGCAGATTGACCAAATATAGCACTTGCGCCATAAAATCCAACCAACAACAGACGAGGTTGAATTTTGAGCCACAGCAATTTGCTAACTTTTCAGGAATAGTAGTTTACAAAATCATTTGCTCAAGGGGACCATCATTTTTGTAGCAAGCCCTGCTGAAGGCAAGAAAAACCTCCATTTAATTTGGTCGGATCTACTGATGGGAATTGGTAAGGCCCTTCAGTATAAACACCAGATTGACCCCCTTTCATTGTTCGTAGCCATTTATAATAGTTTATCAATCACTAAACTGCGTGAAGCGAAAAGCAGGCAATACTTTTTAGGATTGGTCTTCGACGAGGAATTGCGTAAGTGTATATAAACCAAAACAAAGCTAATAGTTTTATTGTTTTGTACGATATCGAGTTTTACTTTAAAAACTACCTATTCTAATATTGCTATCCAATATCCATGTGCTTTCATTTCTTATATGCTCGTCAAATTTTTCTCATACTTCATTACTTGACGTTGTTTTTCTTGTGTTTGACGCAGCTTACCAAATATGGCTCTTGCTCCATAAAACCCCAACCAACTAATCACTACTCTATTTCCCAATCATCTTTTTTCTCTTTTAATGAATTTTTTTTCATTGTCTGTTATGTCCAACCTCTCCTTTCTGTACACAATTTCTCGACATTGTCTTGTGTTTGGCGCAGTTTGTCCACATTTGACCCTCGCGCCATAGAAACCCAATCAACTTTCCTCATACTCCACTCTCCTGTCTCAGCTTAACATATTGGAGAGCTTTTCTCTCAGCTACTCAGATATTGCCGCAGACACGCGTATGAAACTCATGCGAATTTGCCTTCAGGGGAGAAAGAATTCTGAGGTTTCCAATTATTCATAGGGAGGCCAGGAAATTAAAACCTGTGGAAGTGCTTAATTTTGTCGGGTTTACTGTCTAGCACTCCTGCCATCCAATCGAGAGATCAGTTTTTCTGCACTGCTGCTCCCCACTAACCCTCTAGCTATTGTAGCTTTGAGACTGTCTCTGATAGTCCCATTAGTTACGCATAAATCTCCTTCGAGATATTCATCCTCAGACTTGGTGTGCATTTAGTGCCAGAGGGAATTCATATCCCCATTGTTCGATGTTCTATGTATCCAACAACCTCTCATCTTGAAGAGATTAGTTCCTCAAGGGCTGGTTCAGAGAGCGTTGGTGCACTGGCGTATATGGCTTAAGGAACTAAACGCGAGCAGCGATTTCTTTTGGACAGTTATTGAATTTTGAAACGTGACGGTGGTATTCTTTTCATTGCCATCGATTTTATATGCTTGGCTCTTCACCAAAACCCGAACGTATTTTGCGTTCCTAGAATGAAATTTCCGTGTTCCAGCTACAATACTTAGAATTCTATCGTCTGAAAATAACGGCGTAGTTTTGTGTTTTTCGTGCGACAATAAAATTCTAAAAGAAGTATCTCGAACAAAGAAATTTCTTTCTTGGAACATAAAATACGTTCTCTCTACCAGCTTTTGCAGAAAGGTATACATACAGATCAAATCGATGGCAATACTGCTGCGTTATAATCTCTACATTCCTTTCTATTAAACTCGATATAGTGTATTTTATGGTCTATGAACGGAATTTCTTTGTTCCAGATACTTCATTAAGCAATACTGCTGCTTTGTAAAATGCTTTCTGAGTGCATAAAAGTACGCCAGCATTTATGGAGACAATGAAATTCTAAATGAAGTATTTGGAACAAAGGAATTTCGTTCTTGAAGCATAAAATAAGTTTACTCTCGGGCTTAGTAGGAAGGAATGCACTTATGAAATCTAGGGCAATACTGCAGAATTATAATCAGACTTCCTTTCTACTAAACCTCATTGACTGAACTTATTTTTTGGTCCAAGCACGAAATTCTTTTGTTCCAGGTACTTCATTTAGCACTTTATCGTCTCCAAAAATGCCGGCCCCTCCGGGTCACATCTTTAAGTGTGTACCGGCTTCATGAACCCGAGGTACCCTAATGATCTATTCTTTTCCCATGGGGTTTACTGCTTCTGGTAAACATGGGGATCGCGATCCCAGGATGCCCAAGTGATCTTCCTCTACTTCTCTTCATCCTGTCTTGACATTGTCTTGTGTTTGACGCAGCTTGGCCAAATATTTGCCTTTTGGCGCCATAAAACCAAACCAATAAAAAAATACCGGTGTACTTTTGTATATTTCGTGCCATCCATAACCCAGCAGTAGCTCGAAATTATGCTCTCCCTTTGTAATCCCAAGCCATCGACGATTCCACAGTAGGTTTACTTACATTGGATTAAGCTGGATTTTTCTTTTGAACTTTTCCCTGGGAATAAAAAAAATTGCGGTTCGGAGAGCTCTTTTATGAATAGATTTTTTCCCTTTCCTTTCTCCGGGTCCTCCTTTTCCAAATCTCCATCTCCCGGTTGCGAGTTACTTGCTAGATGCGCCTCTCCCGTGAGGGTTAGTGTTAAAACCCTTGATTATGCAGAAGCATTGCCATCTTTCGCATCTGCGTTCGTGTGCAATCCTGATAGAGAACTTATTTTATATTCCAAGAACGAAATTCCTTTGTTTCAACTGGTGGCGCAGGCTCGATTTTTGTCAGGTGCATTCCTCCCTGGTTGTATTTCTCTCTTTGTCAGTAAAATTTTCATTGTGTGTCTATTACTTGATGTTGTATGTCTTGTGTCTGGCGCAGCATGGTCAAATATGGCCCTTGCGCCATAAAACTCTCAAACCAACCAACTTTTTGTTTCAACTATTTCATTTAGCAACACTACTCTGCTACGGTATGTTTCCTGATCTCACGAAAACCACAAACGTGCGCCAGCATTGTTAGAGGCACTAAAAAGAAGTAGTAATAAATGAAGTATCTGGAACAAAGGAATTTCATTTTTAGAAAATAAAATACGTTCCCTCTACCAGCTGTGGTAGAAAGGAATACACAGATAAAATCGATGACAATACCGCTGCTTGATAGTTTGCATTCCTTTCTACCAAACCTGATAGTGAACTTATTTTATGGTCCTTGAACGAAATTCCTTTGTTCAACTACTTCATATAGCATTTTATCATCACTAAACATACCGGTGTACTTTGGTACGCTCAGAAAACTAACGCGGACAGCACATATCACTTTCGGAGCAAGCAGCTCATCGCCACATCGTAAGAGAAAAAAGGGGTTTTAAATAAAGAATATTACATAAGGGAGGAAGAATTTTAAGTTCAAAATATATATCTAGTGGCGTAAAAACAAAAATCAGCTACTACAAAACCAAAGGACACACGCCAAATTGCAAGGTAGTCAGATTGCCCTCCCATCTACTGACCGTGACAGGGAATGCTTAGGTTTTGGTGATCAGTTGTGGCTCGGCGACTTATCCCCTGTACTGCTGTTTACTCTTAAAGAGGAGCGTTAACATTTAATAAGAGAGAAGTAAAAGTTTAAAGAAAAATTTAGAAATTACTTTAAAAGTAGCGATATTATAATTAGAGGTCTTATCGTATCCGTTACCCTAGTTATTGGTGATCAGAATTTGAGTGATTTTATTGAATGGGGGAATTCATTTACGGAATTAGTCAAACCTCAGGGTCCAAAATAAACTCCACACTGACGCTTAGGTCGATGTGGAAAGGTATTAAACTGTTCTTACAGAAGTGCTTTTGGTCTTTTCTGCGAGGCTTTGTAACGCAGCAGTATTGTTAAATGAAGCTGGAACAAAGTAATTTTGGTTCTTGGAAAATGAAATACGTTCCCTCTGCTAGCTGTGGTTTGAAAAGAATTCACGAATAAAATCCGTGGCAATATTGCTGCCTTATAATCTGCATTCCTTTCTACCAAGCCTGATCGAGTGAACTTGTTTTATGGCCCAAGAACGAAATTCCTTTGTTCCAGCTACTTCATTTAGCATTTTATCGTCTCCAAAAATGCCGGCGTACTTTTGTGTTTTTCGTGCGATCAGAAAACACTTTATAACGCAGCAGTAGCGCGGAATTATACTCTCCCGTTGTAATCCCAAGCCATCGACGATTCCACAGTAGGCCTACTTACATTGGATTAAGGGCTGGACTTTTCTTTTGGACTTTTCCCTGCGAATCAAAAAAATTGCGGTTCAGAGAGCTCTTTTAGGAATAGATTTTTTTCCCTTTCCTTTCTCCGGGTCCTCCTTTTCCAAATCTATATCTCTCCCGGTTGCCGAGTTACTTGTTAGATGCGCCTCTCCCGTGAGGGTTAGTCTTAAATGAAATAAGATCAGACCTGCTCTCGCTGTTCTTCTGCTGCAGTAATGTGTTTTGAGGGCTTTAGCTATTGATTTTAGACGCTCTTTAAAGAGCGGATAAATTTGCCGCTTCCATTTGGGAGGCGAGCGTTGCTTTATTATTTTAGCTTTTATTTGTACACACACGGTCTGGTACATTTATTTACCCGCGTTTTTCGCTCCTGCGGCCCCCAGGGAAGAGTCCCGTCTCCCCGTCATGATAACCTGTGACTTATGGATGAGAAAAGTAACGGGGACTGGATTTGACATCTATTCATCTGCATCTTGTCTGTTTTCCCTTCCCCTTTGCCTCGTTACTTGGAGCTGCGAAGTAACTTGATAATGTCCCCTTTTCATAACCCTCCGTCACAGTGCGCAGTGCAGTCAGGACTTTTAAATGTCATTTTCTCTGGGCTACATTAGCAGCTCTGGTTGCCTTCTTTCCCCCGTGCTGTTTTGTGCCTGCCATCAAAGGACACCCGGTCGCGCTTTGGAAAAAGCTGTGCTAATCGGGACATGCTTTCGTCCTCGTACCAAAAATGAGGTCTGCTATTGCGCATGACTATTATTTGTGTCCCGCTCTTCTCCAAAAAACGTATAAAAATTACCAGTCTGGTTCCATCCATATCGTTATGTTCTCGAGATAAAGTTCTCACACTCAGTAATTGCTCTATTTTCTCGTGTAATGTAAAATCCCTTTCCCTTAGGATCCTTCTTGATAAGCTGTACTGATCAAGACACTCGTATTCAGGCCAAAACATGAGGTCTGGAATTTCGCATGACTATTATTTTGTGTCCCGCTCTTCTCCAAAAAACCTATCAAAAACTTGAATCTGGTTCCTTTCATCTGTATCGTGGTATAGTGCTCACACTCAGATTAATTGCTTTATTCTCGTGTAATGTAAAATCCGCTTTTGAGAGGTCTTGGAAAGCCTTGCTAATCGAGGCATGCTTTCGTCTTCGAACCGAAATTGAGGTCTGGTATTGCGGATGACTATTATTTGTGTGTATGTCCCTCTCACCAATAAAAGTACTTTCACATTAATTGCTGTATTTGCTCATGTAATCGCGATACTATGATTTGTTTTTAGGAAACTAGGGTTACAATATTCGTGCGAAATCCCTTTTGGAAAAAGCTTGGAAAGCTCTGCTAATCGAGACATGCCCTTGTCTTCTGATCAAAAAATGAGGTCTGGTCTTGCATATGATTGTTTTACTTTCGTCCCGGTCTTCGAAAACCAAACCTATCATCAATAACCTATTTCATCAATTAGTCTGATTGCTCTGATGAGTTATCGATCAATTAGTTTTAATGTTTCTTCTGAGATTTCATCAATTAGTCATTGATTGCTCTGATAATTTATCGATTACTTAGCTTTAGTGTTTCTTCTGAGGTTTCATCAATTAGTCTGATTACTCTAGTCATTGTTTCTTTGCATTCATTTTGTGTTTCGTTTCGATGTCTGTTAAACATAATCTTGGGGATTCCGACCTGGTATCTGACAGATATCCCAAGGAGGATTCTTTCGAAAAGATGAGCTTCATTCACCGGCGCCAGCTTTAATGTTTCTTCTGAGATTTCATCAATTGCTGTCTTTGAGTTCTCTGATGAGGTCCCACGAGGACCAGGGAGTCGATTAGGGAAGCTAATTGGGTACTAAAGTGGCACAGGTAATTGGCTGTTCTCGCGACAAATACAAATCTAACGGCCTTAACTCCAAGAAAGCTTTTGTTGTTTTGGACGAGGATAAAAATGGCTTTTATTCAACTCAGATACGCTTTTAAGTCAGTTCGAAATTCTGGAGTTCCTGGTATTTCTAGCATTGTACTATAATTACAAGTTTTGGGTTTTATATGTAATTTTTTATCGCAAAGTCAGATTTCGATGGTTGTGTTGTATGAAGAAAAGGTCATATTTGGCCAAGCTGCTCCAAACACAAGGGAGACAACGTCAAGTAAATGGGCATATACACGAAAAGAAAAGTTTTACTGACACAGAAAGTGGAAATACACCCAGGGTAAGTTGCAGGAATTGAACCTGTGCCACCTACAACTCGCAGGTTTCTAGCGCAGTGGACTTAGGTAGTTGAAATTAATTCGCACGGGAGCAACACAACGGGCTATTGGCAGCCCGGAATCAAGACAGATTACGTCAAAAAAAATGATATACTCACAAGATAAGTTTTTCTGGCCCAAAAGAGAAAAATGCACGTGGTAAGTTACAGGAGTCGAACTTTGACCGCTTACAACACGCAAATTGCTGGCGCAGTGGGCAAACCCATTGAGCTACCGCGACCGTAAACTACGACTTGCGATTTGTATGGAATTTCTGCTACTATCAGTAAAAAACTAAGTAACTTATTTTTTGTATGTGTGATTTGTTTAGCATATTTTCAAGTGTTAATAAGATATCTATTGAAGCCACCGTGATTTAGTATATGCGACTGTTGAGAACCTACGAGTTGTAGGTGGTGCAGGCTTGGTTCCTGTAACTTACCCTGTGTTTATTTCTCTCCTGTATCAGCAAAACTTTTCTTGTGTGTATGCCCATTACTTGACGCGTCTTCTGTTTAACCCTTTGAGGGGGTTCACTCTTGTAATTCGACCTTGAAGCCTGCAATCGTTCCTGCATGACTAACCAATTTCGACCTTGACAAATATAATTTTTCCAGATTATTGTATTCTGCATAAAGGGCCAACATAATTCGTTTAAAAGGATTCGTTTCCAAGGAGAGGACGAATATAATTTTTCCAAAGGATTTTATTCTAATGAAAAGACCAACACTCTTTCCAAAGATTGGAAGACCATGGATTCCTTAGAAGGGTGTGGTTATTTACTCATTAAATGTTGTGGGGCAAAAGCAACACTGCACTACTCGGAAATCTCGAGACACGCAGGGTTAATGCGGCTTGGCCAAATATGACCGTTGCGCCATAGAACCCAACTTTATTATAACTTCAGTTCATTGTGTTCCTTTTGAAATTCTGCATTGAATTTTATACCTTTAAAAATCTTTCGAGTTTTTTCTTGGAGGTTGGCAGGTATGCTATACTATCGTGTTTGTCAAAAATAAGACCGTATCTTCAAGTCTGGTTTTTTGCAGTGCACGATTGTTACATGCTCCTTATGTAAGTATCTTGTACTCAAAACTCTAAATAACAGTCATCACTCAACGAACTGTTGATTGAGTGTGCTCGCTATGTTCTGTGGCTCAGTGGGTTTGTCCACTGCTCTAACAACATACAAGTTGCAGGTGGCGCAGGTCCGATCGCTGTCGCTTACCCTGGGTATATTTCTCTCTTTTGTGTCAATAAAGCTTTCCTTGTGTGTATCCCCATTACTTGACGTTGTCTGCAACGTTGTTTCTCGGTGTTGCATTCGCCAGCTTGACTCCAAGTCCAATCTGGAAATTTCTGAAATCCAAAATCACTTCAGACATACTTGAGGACGGAGGGCCTTCGGCCCTGGTGCTTCTAAAACATCCACCCACGTCGAAATTAGCGCAGCTTTACCAAATATGGCCCTTGCGCCGTAAAACTCAACCAACATCTTTATTTTCTATCGTTATATGACATCACTTTTATATGCAGCATTTGAACTAGTTAATCATTAAGTCCAAACTAGGAGATATTGTCTTAACTATCACGGCGAAAAGAATGGGGACGTAAGTTGTTAAATTAAACAAATAAGTATTCTCTACGAAATTCTCATTATTTTATTGCCAAACCTCCAATATTATACTGTGAAAGGGTTTCTTTTAAAAAATGTCATTGCGTTTCTTTAAAACGGAGTAACAAAAATCGAAATGTTTTATCAACCCTAATCCCTTTAAGCTATTAACGAGCTCCGAACTGGCATTCTGCACTTCTCCTTAAACAGCATATTCTTCCAAATGCACATTAAAAAAGCTGCTCGGACACATCTCTTTCCGTGTGCATGTTTATTTACGAGGCTCGTGCATTATGTATGAGGAGACATTTGGCATGAGTCGGAGACGTTAATTGTTCTGACTCTTCGGAAATACTTCTCATTACTTTCGAAGTATCGACTCCCACGCGTGTTTCTTCGCTTTTTAATGAGTAATCGCATACCGTCCTCCACTTTACGAAGTTAAAGAGCGACAATTCGCCATTTGAGCTTTTCGAAAATAATGCATTACTGCTTGTTAGCAACTTAGCCCTGTAGCCAATTAGTTTCAGACCGTGTTTATTTCCACCAGCGCCTTTCCCACTCCGGCGTTTTTCCCCCAGCTGTTATTATAACATCGGGAGATTTCCCGAAAATAAGTAAATAAGTAAAAATATCATTCCGAGTCGGAGGCTTCTTCTCATTAGATTTCTTTTCTCGCACGTGTATTTGCGATTCGTCGATTTTAATGGGCATAATACGCTATCGCTTGACGCTTCATTTCTTGCGAGCGAAAAATGCCGGCCCCCTCCCTCTTTTGATACCTTCCCCCACGTTTTTTATTCCCCTTTTTCGGTGTTGTTTTTATTGTGTATGTGCGAGGCGTTTTGATTTTGCTGAAAGTGTTGTTTTCCTTCTACAGAGTGGCAAAAAACTGAGACTGATAAGGCCCGTGAGAAGCTGTTGCTGGAAGAGCTTGTCGTCATTGTCAACAAGCGAGACGAACTCGTCCAGGATCTGCATACGCAAGAACAAGCGTAAGTTGCTCTTTTTTTTTAATTGTTTTTGTTTGAGGGTCTTGCTTCTCGCTTTTTCTGAAAGTGCTAAGCTGTCTGAACCGAAAAGAAAAGATGGAGGAAGCACTGTTTGCATTATACATATAAATTCTGTTTGCACTGAGATAAATTCATGCCAGGCAGTTGATAAAAAATTGGCAATTTAACAGTATTGTAGAGCTTGGGCTTCGCAGGATCTTTTTCTGACTCGCAGCATTCCGTCAAATGTTTAGTATGCCAAATTTTCTGACTTAGTGCTCATCTTTTTGGCAACTTGTTTGCAAGTCGACATTATTAAATTTAATGTATGAAGAAAATGCTGCATTCTAAATATGCCACTAAACAATATTCTGAAAAACATGACATCAGTACGTCGCGTGGCAGACAACATTTGGTAAAACAGGATATGGCGAGAGGGAACGTCGCCCGCAAACAGCGTTCTTTAAAACATGGGGCAACATGACGTCCAAGAACGTCGTCGGCAAACAGCGTTCGGTAAAATATGGGGCAACATGACGTAAGAACGTCGCCCGCAAACAGCTCGATAGAAAGCATGGCTTATAAGTACGTTGTCGGTGTGCTAAGCTGCCTAAATAGAAAAGTGATGGAGAAAACATTGTGGATGTTTGTATTATACATGTGAATTTATTTCAGTGCAAACAGAATTTATGTCAGCCAGTTGATAAAAAAATTGGCAATTTAACAATGTTAGAGCTTGAGCTACGCAAGATCTTTTTCTGACTTCCAGCATTCCGTCAAATGTTTTGTGCGCCAAATTTTCTGACTTAGTACTCAGTTTTTTTACAACTTGCTTGCAGGTCGAAATTATTTAATTTAATGTTTCAAGAAAATGCTGTTCTATAAATATGTCGTCACCAAACAACATTTTGAAAACATGACATCAGTGCGCCGCCAATAGACAACATTCGGTAAAACCTGGGACATGACGTAAGAACGTCGCCCGCAAACAGCGTTCGGTAGAAAATATGGTATATAAGCTGCCTAAATAGAAAATAAATGGAGTAAACATTACGTATGTTTGCATTATACATAATAAATTCTGTTTGCACTAAAATAAATTCATTCCAGCCAGTTGGTAAAAATCGGCAATTTAACAACAATATTTTAGAGCTTGTACTACTTGGGTTTTTACTGACTACAGTACTCCGTCAAATGGTTTCTATGCTCAAATTTTCTGACTTAGTGGCGAATGCAGTCATTTGGAGACCATAAGCACAGGTATTTTCATAATTATTCTCAGGTTTGTTGACTAAAGTATACAAGTTAACTAAGATAGCGGGGAAATAATTTTTATAATTATATAAACTACAATTAAGAATGCTAGATTAAACATGGATTTGTGTGGAAATTTTCTTAAAAATGCTTGTTTGACATTAATATTTTTCATTATATTAATATACCTATTCACTGCCATCTAGAATAGTGACCCAGTGAGTGATCCGCCATTGGATTTAGTACTCACCTTGTCAACTGCTTGTCACTCGAAATTTTTAGTTTATCTTTTCAAGAAAATACTGTGTTGTAAATATTTCGTCACTAAACAATATTCTGAAAAAAATGTCCCTTGCGCCATGAAACCCCAAAACCAAATAACCCGTGATTGACGATTTTTCTGGTGTCTAAAGTTTTTGAATACATGAATAGATTAAACCAAATCATTTCCGTAGGTTTCCATTTGCTTCATCAGTTGTCTTCAAACGAAGCATGCTTTGGGAAGTGCTCAACGTATCAGCTGATGTTGAAAAGCAAAACCTTAGATACGTACACAGTTCAGTTCAATATAGCAGTCTTGGTCTCAAAAGGCAGTGTAATTAAATTACGAGCTCGTGCTTGCGTCTAGACTAATTATTTCCTGTTATCTGCTAATTATTTTCTGTTCCATAGAAAGTTATTTTAATATTGTTTAACGAGCTTGGAAATTTCCGGAGCATCGTTGTATGCAGTGGTTTACTGACTAGTACAGTTAAGAAATCAATACAATTTAGGAAAAATAAGATTTTTGTAATTAGTTACTTTGAACGGTTCTTTCAGCATCATTGTCAACACTTGTGTGATGGTTTCGGTGTCCTTTTACCAGAGAGCTCTTTGGATCCAGTTTTAAAATAGTTGAACAAACATAACAAGCCCCAATGAACTTTCCTGCGTCCTCGTACTAGATGCCTTCTCATGACGTGATGTAAAACAAATATGCCTTAATGCAATCAAGGCTATGCGCGGAAATAAAAAGTTGGTCCATTGATAGTCAAATCACTGGACTTTTACTTACATATCGCAGCATTGCGCCCACAAATCCATGGCAGGAAAGAGTTAGTGCACCAACCTAGAAAACTTAAACCTTACAATTACTGTCCCAGGGTTAATTAAGAAATCAAGGATTTAAAAAAATATATTTATTCTAACAGCCCCATGGGGAACACATTACTTTTTTAAAAATATTTCTGAGTCTCCAAGCAAGTTCTTCAAAACTCAGCGTTGCGAGATTTCCGAGTAGTGTAATATTGCTTTTACTCCACAACACTTAATGACTAAATAACCTCATTCTATTGGTTGAAGGAATCCGAGGATTCTTTCAAACTTTGAAAACATTCTATTGATCCTTTCCTTAGATTAGAATCCTTTGAAAAGATTTTTTGGTCAAGAAAGTCAAAATTGGTTTGAAGTCAGTCATGCCAGTAAGATTGCAGGTTTCAAGGGGAAGTAATGCGTGTGAACCCCTCAGATGGTTAAATAGCCGATAGAATAATTTTTAAAGAGTTTTTATCGGGATTGAGGAGGTTAATCCTACTTTTTCCCAAGCTCAATTTTTTCCAAGTGCGCTTAAATCATTTCTGATACCGCGGATCCAGCATGGCTTGCGGTATCCAACTCAAAAGGCACGCGCCACTTTCGTTCCAAACCGAGCTGCACGGTTATGGAATAATTCAAACACATGCTCTGTCGTGTCCGCTTACTTCCGCTTAGTCAAATCGATACTGTAATAATAGTATAATGGAAGCCATCTAATGGCAGTCCACTTCATGGGTTGCTGTCAGCTGCAGTGCGTACGCCCTTCAGAATTCGCTTCAGCTGTTACTTGAAAGGATTGTGCTTCGCTTGCAGTGAGATGCTTGAGTAATTTAATCTGGGTGGACTGATTTTTGTTCGTTGCTCTACGGCATGAATGCACAGACCGCGGTCCACATGCGGCCCTCCGTTGATTAGCTGGCGGCCTGCCTCACCATGTGTTTGGCTTTAACAGGTCAAACGACAGGTAATTTCTAAAATTGCACATGCCCACAACGAAGTAGCTGTGGCGCCAGGCGCATATATCTGAAGAAACTTTTCAGTCATGAAAATTAACAAATCGAAAAATAGGAACCGCTCGACTAATGAAAATTTAGAATCAGTTTTGCCCTTGACTACAACAAAAATCGAACCAAATAGTAAAACAATTTTTAAATCAATGCAATGTCACACATCAAATTAAATTCTTTATTTACTTTTTATCATCGTTGGATCATATTTAGGATAAATATAGAAAAGTAAAAAATATGATGGATAACTCATGTTTTTGGGCTGCCCTACCATAAGTCACAGTTGAGTCTGTGGCCCTTGATTTTAACAAGTCTGTATCCCTGCTCTACAGTCTTACAGTGAGGTGATCCTATTAGAGCCACCTTAATAAATTAACAATTTTACATTTCAAACAGTTATTTAAAAAAGCCTGGTTACATTGATTTTTTTTACATATTTGTGTTGACAAATTTTAAATAAATAGTTGATAACACTTGGTTTCACAGCCTGCTATATAGCTGCCATCTTCTGTCGGTGCTCTCAGCCACATTGTTAAATTGTGTTTATTGAGGTTATTCGAGTTTTAATTGCTTTGGAAGCGTTCTCGTATTGTGACTTTAAAGTCGATGAGCGATGCTCCAACCCTTAGTTAATCTCACTGACCTGAAACGATACGTAATGAAATCTACGAGTCTGTCTCATACCTACTCGACATCTGACCGTGGTTCAAGATTACGAGGCATTGTCCTTGGATCTTTCCCTTCGGGGTTGATTCCGGGCCGTCGTCAGTAGTCCGTTGTGTTTCTCCAGTGCGACGTAAATTCAACTACCTACTTGCCTCATGCCTAAGCATCGCAATTCTAGCTGCAATGCTACTTCACAATTCAACGACATGTAATTAGAGTGGTTTTCCTCTACCGAAATTGTGTGGCACATCTTTAGGGTGTGTACGAGCTTCACGAACCCCAGGTACCCTAGTGATCTATTGTTTTCCCATGGGGTTTACTGCCTCTGGTAAACATGGGGGATCGCGACTCCAGGATGCCCAAGCGATCTTTCTCCTCCCCATCCTTTCTTTAATCGTAGCCCAGTTGGAAGAGGAACGGGTTTGCAACCGAAGGGTTGCGAGTTCGATACTCCGTTCAACCAAAGACCATCGTGTACGCGGAGGCTGGTACACATTAAATCAGTCGTGACCTCAAATATCCTCACGTTGGCGTGGTGTGGAGTTTTCCGGGAGAGTGGGATACCAGCTCAGGTGTTAACGTCATCTGATTGTAGTTCAAAATTTCGATGTGTTGTGCTCGAATCTTTCCCTTCGGGATGAATCCCGGACCATCGCCAATAGCACGCTGCGTTGCTCCAGTGCGACGTTAATTAACTACCTACCCATGGGGTTTACTGCCTCTGGTAAACATGGGGTTTGCCACCCCAGGATGCCCAAGCGATTTTTCTCTACTTTCTTCTCCATACTTTCTTTTCACAATTACTTGACATTGTCTTATGTTTGGCTCAGCTTAGACAAATACGATCCGTGCGCCGTAAAATCCACAAAAACCAATGAATCGTAGACGGAGAAGGTTCGCTTCCTGTAACTTACCTCGGCTGTATTTCTGTATCAGTAAACCTTTCCTTGTTGCGTTTATGTCTATTACTTAATGTTGTCCGTCTTGTGTTTGGCGCAGCTTGGCCAAATACGGCCCCAAAATACCAAAGTGCGATATCCTACATACGCCGAACCAGCGTGACTAAGAATATTCCTGTTCCCTCTTTCCCACACTGTAGTATACTTAAACTTCGTCCATGCTCCGACCCTAAAAATGTAATTATCCTTTTATGGGCCTAGCTGGGAATCTTGTTTAGTCTCCACTATTAATCCCTTCTCTCTCCATAACGACATTATAATTATTTCTCCCGTCACCATGAAGAGTTTGCCTTTCTTTATCAACTTTATTTCAGGCATCACCTCCAGGCTTTTGTTACGTGATTGTTTGTACAGTGACGATGTCTATTAAGGGGCGGGAGGGGACGTCCTCCGCACGCGGTCAAACGAGGACATTAGGCAGTCCGGACTTTGACTTTCCGCCCTCTTTTTGGAGATAGGCATCCTGTAATGATGAGTGGGGCCACTTATCGCGTACGATTTATTTCCTACGCTAGTTTTATGGATTTTGAGCGTTATGGGTAGTTCAGTTTGGAATATGGTGTGGACTGATTCACCGTTAAGCTTTATTGTCGTCGGTTTCAAGTTTTCGTATCGACTTGCGTTACGAGGGCTGGTTTGTTTGTTCAAAGGACTCCGTTACTGCTAGAACACATGATATATCAAGAATAAACTAACAAATCTATATGGATTTTGATCGTAATGGATAATTCATTCTTGAATATGGTATGGACTGATTCACCGTTAAGCTTTATTGTAGTCGATTTCAAATCTTAGCCCTCATAGTATCCGAGTGATCTCTGTCCTTCCTTCTGTTTTACCATCACCTACCTTTTGCTTTTTTTCCTCCCTCGTTGTTTTGTGTTTGGCGCAGATTGGCCAAATATGGCCCTTGCGCCATAAAGCCCAAAACCAACCAACCTTAGACCTCAGAGTCACATCTTTAGGTATGTACCGCCTTCACGAAACCAAGGCTCTCTGGTGATATTTTCTTTTCCTATTGGGTTTACTGTCCTTTGTAAACACGGGGGTCGCGCTACCGGAATACCCAAGCGATCTTTTTCTGCTTTCGTCGTACTACTGTATTCGTCTTTTTCCCTTTTACATTTTTCACTTGACGTTGTCTTGTGTTTGACGCAGCTGGGCCAAATATGGCTCTTGCGCCATAAAACCTCAAGAACCAACTAATCAAATCATCATCAACTTGCTTTAAGAGTGCTGGTTTGTTTCTTCAAAGGACTCTTACTACAAGAACACATGATATACCAAAAATAATAACAAATACATATTAATTTTGATCTTTTATAATTCATTATTGAATGTGGTACGGACTGATTCACCGTTATGCTTTATTGTAGTCGGTTTCAAGTCAGCCCTTAGGGGCACATCTCCTTTAGGTGTGTACGAGCTTCACGGACCTGAGATACTCTAGTTATCTGTTCTTTTCCCATGGATTTGAGCTGTAGGCGGCGCAGGTTCGATTCCTCCCTGGGTCTAGTTCTCTCTTCTGTGTTAGTAAAGCTTTCCTCTAGTGTATGTCCATTACTTGGTGTTGTCCGTCTTGGGTTTGCGCAGCATGGTTAAATTTGACCCCAGCGCCGTAAAACCTAACCAACCATTTAAAATTGTATTTACTCGAATTTCGTTAAAAACGTGGCTTATTCTGACTTGTATTTACTCCCTTTGCTTGCACAGCGTGGCCAAATATGGTGCCCATAAAATCCAACCAATCCAAAAATGCATAGTTTTGCCTCTGCTTGCTCCGTGATTCTTAAATGCCTAGGTGAAGGACCTAGCCATAGATTCTTGCTATCACGCGTTGACGGGAGATATGGTGTAGCTTCACCCTTCGATTCATGTCCGTCACTTTTCCGCGTCTGTCACAATCAAGTTTGAAGAAATGAAGTGTAGATGGTAGCTGTCTGAATTTCCGTGCGCGCTTGAAGTGAAGTTTCCCCAACGAGAGAAAGACGGATGTGAATGGATGTCTCGGGCAAGTTGGTGTCTTGTTTGATGAAAAGGCAGCCTAGTTCTCTTGCCTACGACTTTCACCGCCCCATTCCCGTTCTCGCCTCGATTGCTTTGTGTTTCGCGAATTTACATTGTCTTGAGGGGCCACCCTAAAATTTAAATTAAAATGACTCCGTATAGCGCTCCTAAGGAGTGATGTCGCAACTTTTGATTTAAGAGTACAAGAATATGTCCTACGCGATATCAGGATGGAGCAGTGACGCAGCCAGAAAGGGGTTCTGGCCCCCCCCCCCGAAAGTGTTCTTTCATGATATTTTTTAGAAATAAAATACCAGAAATACATGTGGAATACTTATGTGACATTTAAAGTAAGTTGTTACATTAATTTATTGTAAGTTATTCATTTCCTAGGGAATATGAAAGCATGAAGATTATTACATGGTCTACTTTGATCTTAAAAGGCCCGATTTTTTGTTTTAGTATTTAACTCTCCAAGTGTCTCGACGAGACAAAATTACCCTATTACTCCAAAGGTGAAGGCCCTCAGTGGCTCATCTTCAGGTGTGTACGGGCATCAAAACCCCAAGGTACCCAAGTGATCTTTCCTTCCTTTCATTTTCACCATCTCCTACTCTTATGCGGCGGCCGTCGTGGCTCAGTAGGTATGCCCACTGAGCTAGCAACCTTCGAGTTGTAGGCTGCGCAGGTTCGATTCCTGCCAGGTGCATTCCTCCCTGTGTGCATTTCTCGCTTCTGTGTCAGTAAAGTTTCACTGTCTGTCAGTTACTTGATATTGTATGTCTTGTGTCAATTACTTGATATTGTAGTGTGCCTGGCGCAGCATGGCCCTTGCGCCATAAAACCCCGAAACCAACCAACCTATCCTGCTTTTTACTTCCTCCCTCATTGCGTTTTCTGTCTTGTGTTTGGCGCAGATCGCCAAATATGGCCGCCCTTGCGCCCTAAAACAACCAACCTATCAAGGGTGAAGGAAAATCCAAGTAGGAAAAACAAATTGTCCCTTGCCCAGAACTGATGGCAGTTTGGAACAGGTTTTTGCACCAGAGGCTGGCCACTACTGGGCAGTTTTCGACATGAAGATAAACCACAAGAATTAAGAGCCCTTGAAAAGTCTTAATTTTACGTACTTAAAGTCCTTAATTTAAAAAAGAACCAATTTTTTTACAAGAATATTGCACATTTTGATTTGCTAGTCTGAATGCTTGCTATTAACAAAACGAGGTCCTTGAAAATTCTTTAGGGGGATAGTTGAATTAACGTTGCACTGGAGCAGCACAACGGGCTATGTCGACGGTCCAGGATCAGTCCCGAATGGAAAGATCCCGAGGACAATATTTCGTAATTGTGAACCACTATCAGATAACGTAAAAAATGTCTTTAGGAAATTCTTGAAAAGTAGTTGAATTTGGTTGCTACCCTTCTCTCTTAACCCATTCAAGATTTTGTGGTCATTGGGTTTGCCCATAGCGATATCAATGGGCAACTTGTAAACTGTAGGTTAGATTTCTGTAACTTACCTTGGGTGTATTATCTTCTGTGTCAGTAAAACTTTACTTGTGTGAGTATCCCATAGAGAAAGTATAAAAGTAGAGTGAGCAAGCAATGGTAACGTTTCTATGAACCTATGATCATGTGACCAAAACGAGTAGTAACGTGACCGTTAAACTGCTTTAATCTGTATGACGTTGTCTGTCTTGTGCTTGGCGTATCTTGGTCAAACACGATCCCTGCACCATAAAGCCTAAACCAAGCATTCAAAATTTTATTTACTCGAATATCTAATAGCGTGTGGTTTGTTCTGATTTGTATACACTCCCTTTGCTTGCCTCCTGGCACGCCTGCTGTTTGCTTAATTAAAATATCAGGCCATCAATTAAACGCCGGACACTTTCACACCTCCGCCTGTCCGTCACGGCTTTTTGCGAGGGTCAAGGGTCATCGGTGTCCTATTAGACTATGAGTGCGAGAAAAATCACGTTTCTGGCTGAGGTCAGTGAAACGACCATTTGAATCTCAATGCGGAACCTTTTGCCTCATGACTGGGAAGGTGCTTTAGACAACTTTGTTGCACTAAGATTGAAGAGTAACAGCCTGGACTCTGGCTCAGACGGAGGTAGAAGTTTTGACAACCTTTAATACTACTCAATCACGGAAGTTTTATTTTGAAGAGCGTTTTTATCCAGCCTTGCTCTTTGGTATGGACGGTGCGATTTGGATCCAGTGTCATGTAAAAGTGGAACTCTCGTTTTAATCTAAATGGGTGTTTTGTTACTAAGCCGTGTTGTGTACGAATGGGTATCATGGATGAGATCTGGTATCGATCCTGTCTTGTAAAAATGGTTACCTCATGTTTTATCAAAATGAGTGTTTTGTTACAGCTATTGTTGTGCACGAATGGATATACAGTGGTGCCTTGGTTAACACCGTCTCAGATAACAACTTACATGGTTAACAACGAGTGGCTGTAAGAAAAAAAAATCTCTTGGTTAACGACACAGGCTTTGGTTAACGACTCTTGATTATGTGAACTGTAATTTAATGAAATGTTGCGTAATTTAATGAAGAGTCCATACAGTTTTCAGAAACATTAAAAAAAAAAAGAGGCAGAAGCAAACAACCCTAGACATGTTTTTTACAGGTTCATTTGTCAAAAAACTCCAAAGTAGCCGAATTGTCCTTCTGGTGAAGATTGATAATTGAAAACTATTTTCATGAACAAGTCATTTTATTAATGTTATTTTTTTGTAGCAAATATAAATAAATTATATTTAAAATATTTTTAGGACATTTAAATGAGTTCTATCTGCATTTTTAATATGTACTATGGTTGTGGGGAGGAGCCGGAACAAGTGAATCAATTTTCAATTAAATCTTATGGGGAATCACGCCTTGGATAACGACGGTTTTGGTTAATGACAGAAACCTGAAACGGATTACCGTCGTTAACCAAGGCACCAGTGTATATGAATGAGATCGAATCAAATGCATATAAAATTTTGAATTCTAAATATTGTTATTATATCTTTTAGAACAAACTGAAAGTTTGTAAGACTAGGAATAAAGATATTGTTTTTTGGAGCCGTCGAGGCTTAGTGGGTATGCTCACTGCGCTAGCAACCTTCGAGTTGTAGGCGGCGCAGGTTCGATTCCTGTCAGGTGCGGTTCCTCCCTGGGTGTATGTCTCTCTTCTGTGTCAGTAAAACTTTCATTGTGTCTATTACTTGATAGTGTATGTCTTGTGTCTGGCGCAGCATGGCCAAATATGGCCCTTGCGCCATAAAACTCCAACAAACCAAACCAACCGCGTCCACTGCGCTAGCAACCTACGAGTTGTAGGCGGTGTAGGTTTGATTCCTGTAATTTACCCTAGATGTATTTCTCCAACCAGTCGGTTTTTTTTTTCAATTTTAATACGAGTGCGTATCTAAAGTCGGAGACATTTGTCCGGTTGTTTCTAACAACGTGCAGATACACGTCCAGCAGACCACTCAGGAACGGTTTATGTCTGAAGTTAAAAGGTTTATGGATTCACAAACATGAAATGCTCTTCATGTCTGTCGTACGCACCAACCTTTTATCCCACCTGATCTCATTACATGATCACTGGAAATGAAGACGTGGATTTTCTATTTCACCCGAGGTTTTTTGTGGGAAACCTGGTGGGCTGCTTGACAGAAGACATGGGTCCTGACCCTTCGCACTTGACGGTTAGTAATTGGCCTTCTAGGCGCCCTTTGATGAGCCCCAGGGTCAGCCCGCTACGCCCCCTCATCCGTCACCTCTCTTGACAGCTGGCAGACAATAGAGTTTTGCTTTTGGACTGCACAATTTTTAAATGGATAGGTTGCGAGTAGGTGTTCACATATTTAGATTAGTATTATTGCTGGCTAGATGTTTTTTTAACTGCAGAGGTCTAAACGCGTCGGTATCAGTAGGGTCATTAGGGCTCTTGGGGTCAGTGAAGTGTATTGGAAATTCCTGAAGCTTGTAGGAAAAAATTTTGCATGCGGATCTTAAACTTTCTTTCGAAACAAATGCAACAATTTTATTGCATGTAGTGCATATTTCTGATTTACATTTTTTTGCGAATGGTTCGATTTAAGGGCTCTGGTCAACATAGTGATAAGCTACAGAAATGTATGTTCCGTAATGAAAAGTTTTCTGATTGTTTGAATGAGTGCTTAATATTTGAAATCTATACATATAAAGCAGAGTTGGCATCTGACTGTTCTCTACAAATCTACACCGTTTGACCAATCTACACCAAATTTGGTACACTTATACTTTAGAACCCTGCGGGTAACGTAGGCTACATATTAACCCCCATTTTGTCGTAGGAGGCTAAAAACAATTCGAAATCCCCATAATAACATCGAGTATTGCTAGGGGGGCGCTCTCTCTCGGTCTGGCTGTGCAGATGACGTCAGAGTCAACATCTACAGGAGTCGCCTCTTAAGATGACCTTGGAATTTCTTTTTAGAATCTTAAGAGTATGATGCAATCGAGATGGGTCGGTTGCGCTGAAAATCGCTCAGTATCGTATCGTTTATGTATCCTGGCTGTAAAATGTGGGTTGGCATTTTCGAGCATAAAGTGTAATTGCTTGAAACGTTGATCATGATATCGTATCAATATAATTTGTCAGCCTTTCATAATGATGGTGGAATTCCGAAATTCGTATTCTTATCTCGCAAGGTGCTACAAATAAAAAAATTGATAAGAAAAAAATGACTGCTATAATACGATGTATGCCATTTTTTTTAGGAAAATGAACTTAAAGGGCATTCACAATCACTCCAAAACTCAAGATCGACTTTTGTATAGAGTCATCTCAGTATCAGTTTTGTAGGTTTGTCTTACCTGTAGTATGTGAAATGGATCTAAAGTAAATTGTAGAAGCTATAAAAATCTCAGTTTTAAAAATTATTTTGCGCTCGCTTATTTTTTCTCTATATTTGCATTTTCTATGACAGAAAAGTGATGATATTTTGGATCACTTTCAATCGACGTTTAACCAATTAAACCCGATAAACGCCGCGTAAGTTCAGCTAGGAGCTTATAAACCATTATAATTTTGGAATTTTTTAAAACTCGGAAAATTACTCACCTGAAAGATTTACGTGGTTTATCAGAATGTTACCCGAAGCTCTTCGATTATGCTGTTTTATTGTGTATATGCAGGTGCTTCGAAAATATCTGGCTAAATTGCTAAGGGTGGTAGAGGGATCAAATATAAAATTTGGTGTCAAAGAATGGCCCGAAAATGTTTGAAATAACCCATTGTGTTGCTGCAGTGCGACGTTAATTAACTACCTAACCTAACCGAAAATATTTGAGATATTTTAATGCAATAATGTGTAAATAGCTAGAGAAAAGTGTACCGTAAAGTTTTTCGATCTGATCAATTGCTTTGAATTTTTGTTTATTATGATACATTTAAATGTTTATGCTAAACTGATTAATATTTTTTACTAGGAATAGAAATAGGCAGGGATATTACCTTTCATTCTGCCAAACTTCTAATTAAATTGAAATTAGGAAAAACATAAATTCGACATGTTCAGTGAAACTAGGGAAAAGGCTTGGCAGTGCCTGCTAATTCAGTCTTCAATTCCAAGATTTCCTCGTGGTTCATCTGTTGCTTTGTTTCGTCTAACTTGACGGGAAAACCTCAATGCCCATTTATTTAGAATATGTTGTTTGGGTTTCATGGCGCAAGGGCCATATTTTGCCAAGCTTCGCCAAACGTCAAATAAATGGACATGCACACAAAGAAAGCTTTACTGACAAGATAGAAATACATCCAGAGGAGAAACGCGCCACTTAAACTCTCAGGCTGCTAGCGCAGCGACCAAACCCACTGAGCCACGGTGACTTCTATTAGTATAGGACGTATGAATTCATTTGATTGTACTTTATATAATTCTGCACGACTAATTAATAGCTAACATGACGGAGATACGTGTTCTGTACTTTACCCTCCGAGCCGCGGTAGCGCTGTTGGAAGAGTAGCGAACTAGCAACCGGAGGTTTGCGTGTTCGAATCCAACCCAAGACCGTCGTATACAAAGGGGACTAGTGCACGTTAAGCCTGTCGTGGCCTCAAATGTCCTCACTTTGGAGTGGTGTGGAAGTTTGGAGAGTGGGGTGCCATCTCAGGTGTGACCTCGTCATCTGACCGTGGTTCAAAATAACGTGTTGTCCTCGGATTTTTTCCCTTCTGGGTTAATCCCGGACCGTCGCCAATAGCCCTTTGTGTTGCTCCAGTGTGACGTTAATTCAAGTACCTACCTACTTACTTTATCCTCCTGGTGGTTTCTCGACGAGGCATCTTGTAATATAAGAGAAACTGACCAGATCTTGATGGACGAGATATCTCGTCATTAGAAAAACTGATCAGATCTTGATACCGTCATCATCGGCAGTATCTTGATAACGAGATATCTCGTCACTACGAAAATTTGTCAGATCTGATGGGCGAGGTATCTCTTCAAAACCACTTGGAGGGTTTATTGTTTGAATTGTATTGTTCAGGGATATGAGAAGCAAAAAGGCTAGTAGCGTAGTTGTCAAACGTCTGGCAGTTGGTTTGTTTTCGGGTTTTGTTATCCAAGATCCATATTTGGCCAAGCTGCCCCAAACACAGGACGCACAACAGAATGAGGGAGGAAGAAAAAGTAGAAGAGTAGACGATGGGAAAGGTGGAAAGATTATTCGAGTACCTCGGGTTTGTGATGTCTGTACACACCTAAAACCCGCCTGAAAGTTAGCAATAATAAATGGCGCGGTTTGTTTTTTACTCAAAAATCCAACCATATTTCAATATTAACTAATTAGACCACGTGGGACATTGAAAGGAATAATTCAATCGCATTACATGCTGAATTACACAGCTTAGCAACAAGTCTCCCAAATGATTCAATTCTTGTTGAATCAGTACCACATCGGATAGCCACTATACTGATTACAAAAGGAAGGCTTACGAGGTATTAGGTAGGCGGTCATAATTCAGTGATCACTCAGCGTAAGCTAGGCTTTACTGGGACATAGGTCGGGAAGTTCTTGAGAATCATGGAGGGATTTCTGTTCCATTGAGATTAACTTCCCCTTCCAATGATTTTTTTCTTGCAACCTGCTTGTAAGTGGCGCAGGTTCGATTCCTCCCTTGGTGTATTTCTCTCTTCTGTGTCAATAAAACTTTCCTTGTGTGTGTATGTCTATTTACTTGATTTTGTCTGTTTTGTGTTTTGCTTAGCTTGGCCAAATATGGTCATTGTGCCATAAAAAAATCCTACCCTAACTTTTTCCGTCCCATTTATTCGTATATATTAAATTGTTTAATCTTATATGATATGGTGTTAGAATAAATAATTTTAATACCTTGATTCTATTTGAGAGTGGGGTGCCAGCTCAGGTTTGACCTCGTCATCAGACCGTAGTTCAAAATTACGAGGCGTTTCCTTCGGGATTGATCCTGGACCGTCGCCTATAGCCCATTGTGTTGCTCCAGTGCGACGTTAATTCAACTACCTACCTTGATTTGATTTTCTTTTCCTTGGAGACGCGAATTTGTGTTACAATACCTGAAATATATTCACGTCTTTTTTATGGATTTATCGAGATCCGAAAACGAATTTAAATTTAAACCTTTGAGAGGTTCACACGCATATATCCGTTCTGCAACCTGCAGTCTTCCCTGCATGATTTCTAACCAGTCTTCACTCTTTTGACCAATAAAATTTTTCGTTCCATTCTTTCAACCAATAGATGTGGCTATTGAGTCATTATGTGTTGAAAAAAAGCAATATGCTTCTCAGAAATCTCGTGGCGCTCAGACGATTACCACTTCCTGGAAATCTCCTCCCCTATTTACTCATCCCCTTCGTAAGTAAAACTAATATTATTTTCAACACTGCTTCCCGAAACTTTATCCCCGATTTACTTATTCCCTTTCTCTATCTTTATCTAAAGTACGCTTGGAAAAAAGATTATGAAGTCTGGTCGCATCTGATGTGGCAACAAAAAAAAAAACCAGAATATTCACGAGTCTTGACACCTCTTCAAAAAGCCTCAAGATGTTCACTTCACACGTGCCCTTGACATTCATTGACGCCTAGACTTAAATGATTTATATGGCTGGTACAGATGATTTTGCATATCAAATTTCAGAATTGACTTGTATTTGTAACACTATTCACGTAAACGTTTCTCCCGATTTACTTAATTCCTTCTTTTATATATAACTAACACTTCCATATTTTTAACCAGTATCTCGGAATTTTATTCACGACACTACTTACCGGTACTTATCCTCCTCCAGTATTCGGCCTGCTTATTATTATTATATTAGAATTATTATATTTTCTGAGATTGCGAGGGATATCTTTCGGGTCCTCCCACTGCTTGCCGCTGAGAATCTGCCGAGCCATCAGATTTATCCCCTTTCGTATGTAACACTATTGTATTTTTATGTCTACTTCCCGGAACTTTTTCCCCTATTTACTTATCTCATTCGTGTCTTAACGCATATTAGGCATATTAGTGTCGGTTGTGAATTTATCGAGGTTCGAAAGTGGGAACTGCCAATGTATATTTTAATACTGCCTGGAACTTTTTCTCCGATTGACTTATCACCCTTTTTGTATCTTTCCTTATCTAAAATATTCGTGTCTTACAAATTTATCGAGATTAGGACGTGTGAATTGCCTGTTGTATTTTTGACTCAACATTCCGATACTTTTCCCCTATTTCCTTATTTCCCCCTCGACCCGTTTATTATTTTATTTTCTGTAATTGCAAGGGATCCCTTTGGGATCCTAGCACACAGCTCCTGCCTCTAATAATCTTCCGACCTGTCTAATAGGAAGCGAGTAACTTTCGCATAATATTTCCCAGATAAAATCTTTATCATCTCCCCTTATTTTTCATCCAACGTCCCCGAAGTAAATTAATTTGTTTGCCTACTCAGAGACCGTGCTACCTACCCTCATAATAATCAGACCTGCGGTGGATGGTGCTAGGCTCTCCTTAAACCATCATTCCAGCCACACTATTTACTTATTCCTTTCTGTATGTAACACTACAGTATTTCTTAATAGTACTACCCGGAACTTTTCCCATGCTTTACTTATCACCCTTTTCATCTTTCCCTATCTAAAATATTCGCCTTATGAATTACCCTAAGGCCGTGCCTCCTATCCTCATTAATCAGGCCGGCGGTCGACAGTGCCAGGCCCTCCGTAAACCATCATTTCAGCCACTCTATTTACTTATCACCTTTCTGTATGTAACACTACTATGTTTCTTAATATTATTATATGGAATTTTTTTCCGCGATTTACTTATCACTCTTCTTATCTTCCCTTATCTAAAATATTCGTGTTATCAATTTTCGAGGTTGGAAAGTGAATTGCCGATGTGTTTCTTAATACTGTTATCCGGAACTTTTCCCCCGATTTACTTATCACCCTTTTTTAGCTTTCCTTATCGGACATATTCGTGTCTTATGAATTTATCGAGATTCGGAAGTGTGAATTGCTCTTGTATTTTTAACACTACGTCCCGATACTTTCCTCCTGATTTCCTCATCCCCTCGGCCCGTTTATTATTTTATTTTCTGTAATTGCGAGGAATCCCTTCCGGATCAACTCGCACCGTTCCTGCCTCTAATAATCTTCCGACCTGTCTAATAGGAGGCGAGTAACTTCCGCCAAATATTTCCCAAATAAAATCTTTTTTATCATCTCTGCCCCGTCTTATTTTTTTTCTCCCGCGTCCTCGAAGTAAGTAAATTAATTTGTTTGCCTACCCTAAGGCCGTGCCGCCTATCCTCATAATAATCAGACCGGGGGCGGGTGGTGCCGGGCCCTCAATAACCCATCAGTCCCACCACTATATTTACTTATCTCCTTTTCTCTAGTAACACTTCAGTATTTCTTAATACTACAACCCGGAAATTTTCCCATGTTTTACTTCTCACCGTTTTCCTTTCCTTATCTAAAATACTCTTGTTTTAAGAATTTAGCGAGGTTGAAAAGTATAAATTGCCGATGTATTTTGAACACTACCTAACACTACTTTCCCCATTTACTCATCCCCCTTTTTGTATCTTTCCATATCTAAAATATTCTTGTCTTATGGATTTATCGAGATTCTTAAGTGCGAATTGCCGACGTGTTTCTTAATACTATTATCCTTAATTTTCCCCCGATTTACTTATCTTCCTTTTTGCATCCTTCCGTATCTAAAATATTCGTCTTATGACTTTGTGTGAATTGCCGATGTATTTTTTAATACCACCCGGAACTTTCCCCCGATTTACTTATCACCTTTTTGCATCCTTATCTAAAATATTCGTGTCTTATGAATTTATCGAGATTCAAAAGTGTGAATTGCTCTTGTATTTTTAACACTACGTCCCGATACTTTCCCCCGATGTCCTCATCCCCTTCTGCCCGTTTATTATTATTTTATTTTCTGTAATTGCGAGGGATCCCTTTCGGATCCCCGCATACCGTTCCTGCCTCTAATAATCTTCCGACCTGTCTAATAGGAGGCGAGTAACTTCCACGAAATATTTCCCAGGTAAAATCTTTTTTTATCATCTCCGCTGCCCCGTCTTATTTTTTCCTCCCGCGTCCTCGAAGTAAGTAAATTAATTTGTTTGCCTACCCTAAGGCCGTGCCGCCTATCCTCATAATAATCAGACCGGCGGTGGGCGGTGCCGGGCCCTCCGTAGACCATCAGTCGCTCTAAGAGCATGTAATTATTGGGCCGAGCTCTGTGCCCGTCCCTAAGCCACCGCAAGTCCACGAAGCGCGTGCATCCCTGCCGTCCTCATGTAATTATTTGGGGATTACCATCCACTGTTTCCCGACATATTCGCCAGCCAGCTCATTTTCCGCCAGGATTACTCCCTTCCCAGTAGAGTGCATGCATCAGCCCCTCTCCCTCTATGCCAGCCGACCGCAATATGGGGCGCGGAAATGCTGAAAGCCCGCTCCTGTTCCCATTTTATTCCATAAAGACATCTCCGTTAAACCTGATTGTCTCCTGCCAGTCCCCGTCGCGCGCCTTCTTACGTCCTGCCACTCATCTCCAGACATTAAAAGCGGGGAATAATTCCTTCTCGTTATGCAACGGCCCTTTTTCCTCGGGACCGGTTGAATTATTCCAGATAACAACCCTTCCACTACGCCGGGTATCGGGTTACAAGTTTTGTTGATTATGGGAATTCGGCTCTTGTAATCGATAAGTGCTTTTTTCTTCTCCGCTGTGCCTGGTGCGGGAAAAAACGCAGTGGAAAGCGCTTTAAGAATGGCCGAGGCTGCGGTAGTTTGAGTGATTTCTGAGCTGTGGGTTTTTCGGGGGTCTGCGCTTTCCCTGGGTCTTTTTTTATTTGCGACGAGTGGTTCGTAGTTGATTTGGCGTTGAAACTTTTATTCCTCTGGGGATGATGACAACGGTTCTTTTGTACCTTTGCCGGCATTTGTTCTAGGATTCCCGAAGGCTGAAATATGTTTTATGTAGATGGGCGTTTTGTTGTACTTAAAATCTGGACGCAAGCAGGGGCCGTCGTGGCTCAGTGGGTTTGCTCTCTGCGGTAGCAACCAGATTATACGCGTAGGACTAGATTCCTGTCACCTACTCTGGGTGTATTTTTCTCTTCCGTGTCTGTAAAACTTTCATTGTGTGCGTTTATGTCCATTTACTTGAGGTTTCTTTCTTGTGCTTGGCGTAGCTTGACCAAATATGTCCCTTGCGCTGTAAAAGCAACCTCCTGGACCGCAAGCGTTCCATGAACTACCATAGCGCAGTGGACATCTAATTCATATGACCTTCGATGATACCAAGTCTTTCCCACAGTGCACCAAATGTAAAAAAGAGCCAACCTCTCCACATCACATCCTACACTGTATCAATGTCAATAGCGTAGAAATCTTCTCCAACCCCATTACAACAGCTGAAAAATTAATTTTGCACACCCTCCATGACTTGGTGTAGAATTTATCTAGCACCATGGGATAAGCACCAACAGAGAAAAAAGTTTTTCTTTCAAAAGCTTCTTGACGTTGTCTTGTATCTGACGGGGCTTTGCCAAATACGGCCCTTGCGCCATAAAACCCAGCTAAGCACTTCCCAAATTTCTTTGTACAATGTAATGTTCTGATGGTTATGAACCTCGGAATTGTGTGTGGTGAGAATAAACCTAAATGTTTAACTGTATTTCAAGAAAACATAAAACTACAATGTTCTGTCGTTTGATTTTTAAATGCTTCCTCTGCTATATACAAGACGCGAACTGGCAATGTGTGGTTTCGACTAGATATCCCATCCACCTAGATCTGACCAATTTTGCTGACAAGATATATAGTGCCGATTTTTCGATAATCACGATATCAAGATCTGGTCAGTTTTCTAATGACGAGGTATCTCGTTCTTCAAGATCTAGTCACTTGCTGATGACGAGATACCTCGTCGAAACGACCACCAATAGGGTTAAGGGTACAGATATACATCCTGAGAAAAAAAAAATTATGAAACTTACCTAATCCTTGTCTCTATGGTCTGCGTTCCGTACGATGCTACGATGGAAAAGCACGCGTTAAAAAGGTCGACAGGGCATAAATATAATAAAAATTACTAAATAAGCTGAGCTTGCAAAATGGACATTGGCCTTTTTTAACCTCCGAGTGGTTACGATGAGATCTCGTAATAAAGATTTGACCAATGTGCTTACAAAAATGCGTTCATTAATTTTTAGTCCAACTCTGGTAAGTGAACATTTGAGCCACCTGGTCACTTTGAAGGATTCCATTCGTTAAATTAGGTGACAGGTTAAAACGTACACACTGCTTCCACATTTGGCATCTGTAGCTCAGATTCCGGCTCTGAGTTTATTTTTAGATGTTGGAAGCAAATAGCAGGTGATTACAAGTTTGCTAATAAAATAATTCGTCTATGGCGATCGCCGTGCATATTTTTTATGTATGGCAGCCCTTTCTCCTGACAAGAGTATCGTTCCGAGTGGACTCGCCCGAAGTCATCTGTCTTCTTACCAGAGTCCCATGTTTTGTTTTTGTCGGAACTACATTCTTATATATTTTAACCCTCCTAGTGGTTTCAACTAGATATCTCGTCCATGAAGATCTGACCAATTTTGCTAATGACGAGAAATCTCGTCATCAAGATATGTTGCTGATTTTTCGATTATGACGAGATCAAGATCTGGTCAGTTTTCTTCAAAGGACGAGATATCGTTCATCAAGATCTGGTCACTTGCTAATGACGAGATACCTCGTTGAAACAACAACTAGGTGGGTTAATGTGTGAAATTAATTATTTATTTTAAATGCATTTCATTTTCATTGTTTTTCCAGAATCGAAGAGGACGAGTTAGTGGTCCAGGATACGCAAAGTGTCGTTCTACGCCCTGATCGGAGCTGTACCATTCAGTGACGTGTAGATTTCGTTTATCTACCTTTCGATATCGACATTACTTTGGAATGTTTTTATTTGAACTGACATGTTTTTTGAATGTTAGATTTTTTGTATTGCTTGTTATTTTAATGTAGTCTTAAATGAATGGTTTGGAAGCACTACCCGGGTAAAAATATGCTCGGACTTGGATTTCTCTCGGCTTATGCGACATACCGAGATAGTTAAATGATACAGTTATTAGTGTAGCAATATGTGCAGCCAGTCTTATGCTTTTCGTATATCCTTGCTCCTGGATTATGTTGATCAAACCAGAAAACTCGTGGTTTTAATATTGGAAATCACTGGAATGAAAATTCTTTTATTTAAGAATAGAGATAGCTAAATGTTAATGATTCGATTATTGCCCATAAATTTAAATGTATTCAACAGCTGAGAATTCTAGAGTAAGGTCTAGGGGAATGAGTAGCGTTCGTATAAATTTTCTACAGCTTCACCAATTTTTAAAGTCGAGCACAATGCATCTCACTGTTTTTGTGTCGATCTGCATTCTATGAAATATTTGCAACTGAACTTCGACTATTTCACCTGCTTGATACATGTTCACGCACTTTCCTAGATGTCAATCTCACATGCACTTACCTTGTAATTAAATTTGATATTTTCTGTCTAGAATTGAACTTTTACCAAAAAATTAATTCTAGACTACTCGATACATGCTCACGCACTTATCTAAAGACAGTCAACCTCACATACACCTTATATTTATATATGTTATTTATTCTGTCTAGAATTGAACTTTCACCGAAAAGTTAATTCTAGACTGCCCAATTTATGTTCATGCACTTATCTAGACTGTCAACCTCGTATACCTTATAGTTATATTTGTTATTTCTGTCTAGAATTGAACTTTTCCCCCAAAATTGAACGCGACTATATATGCCATATGAAACCTCGAGTTTCCTGATTCAGTTTGTTTTCATTTGAATGTATTTCATGAAAGAATCTCTAAAAATTCCACGAGACTTCATTTGAGTTGCTGAAAGCCCTGATTTTTTTGTTTGATTGTCAAAATAAGTTCCTCGGATCATCACAAGACACTTTAAGACATCGGGTGAATTTTATATCTTGTGTTTGGTGATTCCAAGCATCATTTGTTTCCTAACACAGCATTTACGTCGTTGTCTTGTGTTTGCGCAGCATAGCCAAATATGGCCCCTTGCACCATAAAACCCAACCAACCTAAACATAACAATATAATTGCCACTTTTAAACAAGACAGCTTATGCGCACTTGCTAAAACTGGCTTTTGAAAATTTGCGCTTTAGAGAAATGCCATTTTATCAGCTAAAAAATTCTGAACTTTTAGGAAAGCAGATACAGGATTTCTGATTATTTCAATTAATTTTCTATTTTTAATTTTTTTTTTTTCAAGAAACACAGCAAGTACTATAAAATGTGTTAGGAATTGGGTTCAAAGTATTCTACTGGCTAAACATATTGCACGTATTTAACGTTTTATTTTTAGTACATATTTTATAGTTAAAAATGAAGTTGAGGCAAGAAATTTCTCTCTTGACCATGTTTAGTGTGAGGTGAACTCATTTTTCTTTGACGCCTGAATAACATTTTCACTCCAGTGTTTTCTTGTTGCGGCTTTAGACAAGTTGCCCATGTCTTTTTATGTGTTAGATGTGGGAAATGTAATTGTTACTAATACATTTAACTGCTTAGTGTACGCGATTTTTACCTCATTGTTCCCAGTCTTGTTTTTCTTGTTTTATTTTTTGACCACTATCGAGGCTTAATACTATTTGTTCTAGCTGATAGTTTTGATGATATAGGAAAGAGTAACAATTTAGTTAATAGGAATCTAGGCAGTGTGAGAAATATGACTTACAACTAGTGGACGCAATATCGTTGAGTTAAGTTTTTTATAGGAATAATTGCGCTTTGTCTCATGATATTTTATACCGATTTTGAACTGTGGGAAGTATTTTTGTAAAGATAATTTTCTGTTCATCTGTGTACTACTACGAGACTGTTCTTCGGGCTGTTTTATCGTTGCACTTAAGTAACATGGGACAAGCTTGTGACCATGAAGATTTTTTACTGAATCGAGATTGTGTGTTTGTATATTATGCACAAATATATATATTAAATATATTATATTAGCTTACATATATATAACTATACTCATTATTTGTGCAGTTAAAATGTTATCTTTTTTATCTTTCTTTTTTACTTTGTGCATCATTTGCTCTTCTGTTTGGTGCGATTAATTATTGTGACTAAACATAATGAAATGTCATAACCATTGGGGAAGAATTCATTTCTATTCAGATCAAGTTAAGATTCTGTTTTTATTTAATTGACTAGTATTGTGATGTGTTTATAAATCAACTTTTTTATTTTAGTATTTTGTGACTTAAATAGATTTTGTTAAGTTATTACACTATAGTGTTTAGACTGTGTGTGATGGATAGTTGTGGTGTTTAGTTTTGCCTGTTTTTAAACGTACGCAGCAAGTGCACTGTGGTTTATTCTATTTAATGTATTTCAGTTGTATTGTCAGATGTGTTCGCTGTCTTTGACCGTCAATTATTTGCTTTTAGAGATTTTTGTAGGTGTGTATAGTCCTAGTTTACTGTATGCCAGCTTTCTCATGCTTCAAAAAGTTAGAGCTAAATTAGACTTGTATGTGCCTGTCAGGCACTTACAGTGAGTGACACGGAGTGACCCGAGCAGCGCGACCCTGTGGTTGATTCTACTGCTACTGTCACTGCTCTCGAAATCGAGCGCGACAGTCGACTATATGCGATTTACAAGTCGCACCACCTCATCAACCTGTTTGGCAAGTGACAGACGGGGGGACTTAGGAGTGCGACCTGGGTTCGCTTTTTCTTCTTGACTGGGAAGAAAGCATAACTAAGCATTTGGCTCGGAACGTGCCTCCCAGGTCGCGAGCCAAATCGCGACGAAAACAAGATCGCCTTGTGTGTCACCACCATTAGTGAGTGGGCAAGGGTGTAATCAGGGTGTAAAATCTGTCGACAGATTAGGGCTTCGAATCACGATGGGATACAGAGTAAAATGTTACCAAATTGGAAATATTTGAAAAGTTGCGTGCGTGTATAACCCATCTCGTATTAAATTCGAACACTTAGTTTTTCTCACAAGCTAATTAATCATTAATGGTATGTTTATCGATTTTAGATTGGTTAGAAAATTATCCTGCTCATAGATAGCTATGTAGTTCTACAGAATTTCAGAATGTGACGTTTGTATCAAATTCACATTCACTTGGTGTCTTCGCGAGCTTTTTGACTTTGTAAACCAAAGCTTTAAGTGTAATGGTGAGTCTTCATTGCCTTTGTATACAGTAATATATTGTTGAACTTTATGTATAGGATTATATTTTTAACTTTTTTGTGTAAGTAGACTTCAAATGAATCTCTTTTATGACTATTTGACATTAGTATATTGTGACTAGATCACTGTTGTGTCATTGTGTTTGTATTTGGTAGTAAGAGACTGAATATTGCGAATTTTATGAAAACTGTAAATTAATATGTAAATAATGTGAATTCTCGATGGTATGGTTCATTTTAACAGTTGCTTATTTCATGTCACTATCGCCGTACATATTGTCTACACTTGAAAGAGTCACAATGTAATGAATAAATTTATTTTCTAACTAGTTAACACATTTTTCTTACCTAATTCATTAAATTTTTGTTAGTTAATTTGGGTCGAATGTAGCCCATTCAGATCTAAACCTTTTTCCTTATACATTTCATTTGTATTTGTTTATTCATTCTTACTAGCAGGAAGATAAAAAGAAACCCTACCTGACCCTCGTGGTTTTACTATGTTTGGCGCAGCTTGGCCGTGCTTGGTCCTTGCGCCATTAAAATCCAACCTACCTAACCCTCACGACCTTGAGGCGAGAGCTTTAAAGGGAGAAGGATACTTGCTAGTTTTCTACCTATATTAATGTTTCGGAAAGTTCGAATATTACTCGAAATCGGTTAACTCTTACTATTGAAGCTTATTTATTCTTTCTTTGCAAAGTCGGGTGAAAATGAATGTTGGTTATTTTAGTACTTGAAGTGTAATATTTTTGTATTGTTAGTCGATGAGTAACAGTTAGTAAACTCATTTGCTTTTATGTGTAAACTGTTTGATATAGATTTGTGATTTCTCCGCGAAATTTGTGGAAATGTTTTATACACCATTACTCAAAAGTTAAGAAATCAAGTGCAGGATTTCAACAGTTTTATAATATTAGTTATAATTGCATGTATTATAATTATTCAAATTACATGTATTATAATATTAAAACAAATTAATATACGTTCGTACAAATGACTTATTTGTGGTCAGAAATTTCATTTTTGAATGAATAACTCGAGGTTTCACATCAAGGTAAGTGGTAATTTTGAACTGGTGAAAGTTTTGCCGAATTTGGTTCAGACCAAAAATCGGTCTATCGGTGTAACAAAGCAATCACTTTGTACTTTTAGTTGAATTAATTGCGTAATATTTAATGCTATACTCATTGGTCAATGTTGGCTTGTGTGGATTATTTTTGTCTGGACCAATCATACCTGTGATGCCAAATTGTAGTTCTTGTCCGTAGAACTAGATATATGTATGTTGTGCACTAGGTGTCTAAATGTTGATGATCATAAAAATAATTAGTAGAAAATTTATGTATTTGATTATTTTTAAATGTATTTGAGAATAGGTGTGTATGCCACTAAATGATAATACTTGATAAGGGGTAGCATCCTTGGTTCAAAAATTAACCTTCCCAAATGCATCATTTTTTTTAAATATATGTAAATAAAATAACTCTTAATTGTCTCGGAAACGAGTCTTCAATACTTTTTTAGACAAATACCCTTGATTATATTCATGGTTGTATGTTCATGATTATATATATTGTATATTCATGATTCTCGTATCCAGTTTTAAAAAAGGGGCCGCCTTAACTCAGTGGGTTTTCCCACTGCACTACCAAACTGCGAGTTGGCGGCGCAGGCTCGACTCTTCCCTGGGTGTATTCCTCTCGTCAGTGTCAGTGAAACTTTCATTGTGTGTTTTTTCCCATAACTTGGTACTGTTTGGCCAAATATGGCTCTTGCGCCAAAAAACCCCACCAAGCAGTCTAAAAGAACAGTTTACGTTTGCGGAAAGTTCTACAATGTTTTAAAAGATTGGCTTTCAAAAAATCGTCCCATACATTACCTCTGCAGTTTGAAAGGTCTATCTGGAAGTGAGAAGTTTATTACCTAAGAAAACCAAGAGCTTCCAAAAAGCACGTGGTTTGTTATAAGTTGCTATCAAAAATCGGCCCACTTATGACCCTCAGGTATGTAACTTACCCTGAGTTTATTTCGCTCTTCAGTGTTAGTAAAACATTTCTTGTGTGTGTCCATTACTTGACGTTGTCTGGCTTGTGTTTGGCCAAATATGGCCTTTGCACCATAAAACCCAATCAACCATTACCTCAGAGCATTTGGGAAGGTAACGTAAGAGAGTAACTTTGACTGAGCGGAGCGTCAATACATTTAAAATTTGAAATAGCTTTGCGACGCATCAAATTCACAATTTGGCTCTTGTGCCAAATTACTTCAAAATTCTTGTATTGCTCTTGAACTAGATTACTTTAAAATTCTAGTATTGTGATTTATTGTGTAAGCCAGCAGCGGTAAAACAAGAAAGATTTACAGTATATCTAGCATCATAAAAATTGCCAAATTCCTCGTAGCATCAACATTTATGCTCTAGTAGTGTAGTCTCAATGTTGTATTGTATTGAGTAGCCAATCCTTTGAATTTGGTTTTGCAATTACTTAATTCTTTACTGTGTGTTTATAAAATGGTGGGTTTTGATTAAAACCGCCCTTTTCCGGTGGCTCTTTGGACTTGACATTGTAAATTTGTATTTATATTCTTATATGTGTAGAACTTTACGACTTTTGATGCTACTTAATTCATTTTTCTAGCTCAGTGTAAGTGTTAGCTGTTGGTGATGCCTTTGTGACGTGTATTGTGTAAAAACTACGTGATGTGTCAAAAGCCTTAAACTAAATGTGTATATATTCTATTAGCTAGATTATGTAGTCGTCTTAGAAAATGTATGAAGTGTTTACATACATGTAGCACGCCAGGTTGTGAAATAGTATGTAAATAGAAAGCCTTCATTTTTCTAGTGAAGCTAGTGTCATTTTTACTATATTCTGATAGAAAAAAAAATATTTTTAGTCAGTTCAGTAACTAGATTAAGAACTGTTAAGCAGACTAAACTGAATAACATTCATTTTATTGCCTTAAACATGAGTGTTGTATCCCTTGCCTGAAGATGTATTTTTAATCGCGGACAGCTGTTTCAGTGACCTTAAAACCGTTTTCCTTTCTCCTACCTGATCCTTACACCCTAAAAATCCATTAAATCAAACATCAACTTAATATCAATATTTTTTTGGAAAAGCATGTCACTCTCCCATAACAATAAATGCTGAAGCTTTTTTCTATTTTTCTTCAAGAAACTCCTTGCTGCCTCCGTGGCTCAGTGGGTTTGCCCAGGTTCGAGAATCCTGTAACTTCTTACTCTAGGTGTATTTCTCTGTCAGTAAAAATTTCCTTGTGATGTCCATTTTTTGACGTTATCTGTCTTGTGCTTGGCTTACCTTGGCCAAATATGGCCCTTGCGCCATAAAAAAACCTAACCAAGAAACACCGTTTTTGCACTTAATTTTCGTGAATTGCGTCTGATACATACCCAATGCTGCGGACTGTCCATAGTTTTTACTGATTCCAAAGTTCGACAACGGAACTACGGAAGCCTACCCTGCAAATTGCACAGATTTATGTTTGGGGATAGTGATGAACTGTTTTCTGGTTTCAATCTTCCATTCTTTTTGTTTTGAATGTCTTCTCAGGAAAAAATACCCGATAAAATTACTTATACTCCCTTGAAATCTGGGTACTTTAGTTTTCTTTTGTGATAGCGTCATTACACGTGTTGCCGCCGAGGCGAACAGAGAGTGTAATTACAAACTACGTAAAAATTCGCGCTTAGTATTTCATCCAGAAACGCGTCTGAATAATGCTTAAAACATTTGAAATGCATTTTTGTATTACTAATTTTGGATGAGCAATAAAAAAATACAGTACAGTAATAAAAATTTTTTTACCAAATGCTTTGTTAGATACAAATCTTGTCGGTTTTTCAGTTGAAAAATTGTATAGTAGAAACGAAACGTCTGAATATTGCTTTAAACATTTTAGATGCATTTTGGTATAACAATAGAAAAGTATAGTAGAAAAAAGCTTTTTAAATGCTTTGTTGGATATAAATCTCGTCGGATTTTCAGTTGAAAAATTGTGTATGTACTTGCGTATTTGCTTGCCTCAACTATTTTACAGCTCTTTCATGTACAGTTGTCCCAAGCCCAATTTTTTTCTTTGGTACTTAATTTTGTACAATTGTCTTACAAACAGTAAAATTCTTGAAACGATTAATGCGAAAATTATAAGCCTTTTGTCAAGTGTATTGACATTGTCATTAACAGAAAATTTCTGCTCAACTTATAAAACTTGCCCTATTTCGTTAGTGCCAAATCCTTTATTATCCTTTTTCTAGTACAGGATAAATTAAAATTGAGAGTTAGTTTAAAGGTGAAATAGATTTAAGTGAAAAATTCCCAGGTGAAAAATTGAAATTCTAGTCGTTTAGTTAGATACTTCGTAAGGAACGCGATGTTATATATTTTCTTGAACAATTTTCTTTTGATCTTTGTAAGTGTTTTGTTAAATTAGATTATCTCAATCTGCTTGTGAAACCATAAAATTCAGTAAAACCATACTCTACTCTTTCATTATGAATTGTCAATCAAATATATGTTAGCTTTTTCCCCAGAAAGTGTATTGTAGATATAAATTTTTCTAGTTACTTAAAGTAGTTTCTTATTTTGACTTTATGTAGCACTGTTTTTCCATTTTTCAAACTCGATACCATATAAAAGTAATGTATTGTACTTATGAGCAGGATTTTATCATGTATCCTCAATTTCTAATGTTGCTGATTTTAAAAATTACGTTAAGTACTTTTGAACTTCTATAATTAGACTTTAGTCGTCTTTTTAAAGCAGTAAACCCTAAAAAGTGGATGCTGGATTTGTTCGTTATCTTCCTTGCTTCCTTTACAAAATGGATCCTATATTCTTTGATCCTTGGAAGAATCTTTTTAGGACACTGAAATGAAGTTGAGCTCTGCTAAACTGAGACCTATGTAGAGAATAAAAGAAGCGAGTTATGAATTTTTGAATGACACAAAGGAGTTTACTTACCTTGCCAATAATCGAAAACAAATTCAACCTGTCATTCCTTCGCAGTCTAATACCCTGGTGTGTTAAAAATTTTATTTGGATACTTTTAAGAAGTTTTCAATCGCTTCACACGCGGCAAATGCCATCAATTAAACAGAGTATTGGTAGGTTTACGAGCTGCCTTAAATGTTTAGGTTTCTTTAAACTCCTTGTATATCCTGCTGAAGCCTAGTATGGATTGAAGTCAGAACTTGCATCTAAAGAGTAGAATGGGTATATTTTAATGAGAACTATAAATATAATGTATTTTATTATGCTGAAGATATATTGTAATCGTGGGAATAAAAATTGTTTTCCCTTTGTTAAATTGATATCGAAGCTCTTTCTACAAATGTATTATTTAAAGAAACGAAGAGTTTCGTTTGATGTAATTCTGTACAAGCTATAAATCTGTCAATTTTATTATAATTCTGCCGTGCTAGTATATCTATGTTCAGCCATTATAGTTAAAGGTTGTTAAAAGACGAAAGCCTCTGGAACGAAGAGATTCTCATGTGTGGACGTTTGTTTTTGCCTGGTGTGTGACCCAACTAAGGACAAAATTATTTATTCCAATCACGGATTCATGTACCTAAATGTTTATTGGACATTTAATAAACATCTTCATTTGTGAATCTGGTTACAATAAAGAATTCTGTCCTTAGTTGTGTTTCAAAAAACCGTTAACGTATGTGAACCTCCGGAACGAAAAGGTTAGATACGGGTAGAGGTTATGAAGAGGTTTACATGTGTGAACGTTTCTTTTTGCCTCTTGTGACCCAACTAAAAACAAAATTCTTAATTGTAACCACTGATTCACTTACGTAAATGTTCATTGAACATTCTCATTTGTGAATCTGGTTGTAGTAAAGAATTCTGTCCTTAGTTGGGTGTTTGAAGGGGCAAAAACAACCGTCCACTTATGTGGACCTCCGGATCAAAGAGATTCCATATACAGTATATTAACACTCTTTAACCTCAGTGGCCAAACTACTACCGTTTTGACTAGCGTGGCAGAATTCCACTGTATCGTAGAGGTGTCTTATTATCAACTACTGCGAGCTTATACGTGTGCCAGTTTCAACTTTCTGTTAGCTGCCGTGTCGACTTGCTGCTACCGCTGCTGCTTACTGATTTCATTTTTCCATGCATCATGCTAAGTGCGCGTGTAATATACTCATTCATTGTGTTATACCATTAATCTATAGTTAATGTTCACTTTTGCTAGTTTTACTTTTACCTCGTAGAGCCGTTCCTGCTTGAACGGTCTCATGGCGTAAAAGTCTTTAAATTGGCTTAAGACTATCCAGAGCATCGTCAAGATGCCTGTCACCTTTGGACCTATGCAAAATGTAAATTAGACATTTCTGTGTTTCATTGATTGAAAATATTCATCCCTTTCCAATCTTCTGCTTTTTCCATCATTGCTTTTTCCCATAAAACTGGCTTTTTCGGACGAGTTTTATAGGGAATGGGAAATATATTACGCATCTATAAATATATCACGTCAGCTTCTCACGTAATATAGACAAGTGCATCGTCGATGCCTATCACTTTTGGAATCTATGCAAAGTGTAAATTTTTCAGTGGTGTGTTTCATTATTATCGGAAAAATATAACCCTTGATGTTTCTGTATCTTTGCAGTGTAAATTGAGTACTAAATCCAGAGCACCGTACCCGGTGCCTGTCACTTTTGGATCTATGCAATATGTAAATTACTGACTTATGTGTTTCATTCTCTGGAATCAAGTCTTGGTGTTTCTGTATGTAAGCTGCTGATCGGACTCTTCCTGCGTAATACGATACTGTCTGGATAGTAATGCGCTTGAGATCTCATTTTCTCCATAGGTGTTTATGTACACACAAAATACAAATTTTCTGTAAATGCATTTTTCAAACCTCGAGATGTTAACCAAGTCAAATTTATTTTGCATCATTTGTGTTTTGATTATAGCCAGGGTTCAAAATTAGCAGTCGAATTTTTGCCCTTTCAATTTTATTTCATCGACAGTAGGTGGGGAATGGGGTTACAACAATTGGAAGGAAGCCAGGCGTGACGCCATAACCAGGAGTAGAGTTGTTAAACTTCCTGATGTTGTGTTGAGCAGCAGCAGAAGGTGACTTTTTTGCGGAAGGTGGCGTAAACAACTCGCCTTCCGGTTATGACGTCACTTCCGACTTTCCTCCAGTTGTGGTAACCTCATCAACCACCTGCTGATGAGCAAGATTTTAGACCCTGTCGTCACTTTTGGCGACTTAAGTTTTCAAAAATTCCAATCAACCATTTATTCTTTCTAACAATATGCACTCCAAACTATCTAAAACTGCAACAATATGTTGTAAATGCAATAGAAGGACCCAAAAATGTCCTTATTAAAGTTACAAGGTCCCAAAAAATGCAAATAGTTATCAAGTCTAGGTCCTAGCCATTAATTACACGGTTTATACACATTAGCTTAAACAAAATATACATTTGAAATTGCATTCAAGTAGAACGTTTTGGCCACTGAAGAAAAATGTTTAGCTGTCATTCATCCCCGACTGCTCCTTATTTCTAAACTTAATAGCATTACCAGTTACAAGTATTTTAAAAACTAAGTTTAATGAACTTTATTGGTAGAAATTATTTTGTTCAAAAACCTAACTAAAAAAGGAATAAAATATTTGTAATGTAATATTTGTAATGTAAAATATTTGTAATTTTGGTGCTTTGTTTTATTTTAGTAACTATCATAAATTAGAGATTTAACTTTTAGTAATCATTCTACTCTTCCTTTTTCAAAAAGCATTGAAGTTGTCTGTTTTGTGTTTGGCGCAGCTTGGCCAAATATGGTCCTTGCGCCAAAAAACTCAATTCAACCAACCAAAAAGCAGAACAAATCGTCACCATTCTCTTTTAGACTCCTTCAAACCAATTGTGAAATTAAACTGTATTTACCATTAACCCAGTTGAAAGATTTCCATAACATCTAAATATTTTGCACTTTTATGTTTGGAATATATTCGCTTAGCCGGACTTCTACTTATAAATTAAAGATTTACGACATGTGATTGATAAGTACTTTTCTGTCTTAGTTATTTTAAACTTATGTACACCTTGGACAGCTGTTGGCACTTTCTGTCGTATTTAGAATTACTCGTTGCTGAATCCAGTTTTACAGTATTCAGATTCCATCATTTTGAACCTTTGTAAATTGTATATTAAAAACTTACTATAAAGGATTGCAAATACTTTTTATTTCTCAATTATATACTAGTATCTCTTCATTCTATTAACTTATCGCAAAATTGCATTCATTTAGCAATCTAGAATTTCTGATGAATCTAGTTTTTAGAGCATCTATCAGATGTAACTAAATTTAAAACGTACGAATTGCAAACGCGTTTTCTCTACTATCATTCAAATACTCGTATCGCTCTATTCTATTCACTAATCTCAGAACCGCACTCATTCAGCAGCCTAGAATTTCTGATGAATCTAGATCTTAGGACATCTATCAGATGTCATCAATTTGGATCCATGTAAATTGTAAATTTAAAACCTACGGGGATTACAAATACATTTTCTTTTCTATCATTCAAATACTCGTATCGCTCTATTCTATTCACTTATCGCAAAATCGCACTCATTTAGCAGTCTAGAATTTCTGATTAATCTAGTGTTTAGAGCATCTATCGAAGATGCCATCACTTTGGATCTATGCAAAATGTAAAATAAAAACGTGATCGTGGTTCAAAGTAATTACTCTTTTCTATCACTGCTCTTCAGATCTAGGACAGTTTTATCTCAAAATTGCACTAATTTAGCCTTGTTGTTTAATCTAGTTTTAGAGCATCTAAGGCAAGCCACTCACAGGTCCAACACCAGTCCTGTGACTCTGGAATTTACTGAAATGCTTGTACGCTTTGTCGCAAGCTGCTCCAGTGTGTGGCTGGGCTAACAGATGCCATCACTTGGAATCTATGCAAACGTAAACTGAAAATTTGATGTGTGATTTCAATGTACTTTTTATCATTCATAGAAAAATTTCTATTTGTCTTTTACTCGTGTCTCTATTCTAATCACATGTGGTTAATTCTTGCAAAATCGCATTAATTTAGCATTCTAGACTTTCCGCTTAATGTAATTAGCAATTTATCGGAAATGCTCGCTTTTCATTCTATGCCATGCATCGTTGCTTGGAAAGTTTTTCTCTATCAAAAGCCGCAGTTTGAATTCTATGAGTACTTCATACTTTTATGTCATAAATTGTATAAACAGTTTAACCTGATGCTATCACCATTAAACTTATACAAAATGTAAGACTCATTTTTAAGTGTTTGTGCACATGCTTTTTGTGTTTGATATTTCATTGATGTTCTTAAAGAGCATTACCTTGTATTTATGAAATTTGTGTATAGCTTTTATGGGGTCTAATCGGCTGTGCTGTAAAATTTAACTTTTTGTCAGTTGATGAATTTCTGCTCTAAGCCGACGATATGCTTATCGCAGAATTTATGCTTTATTGTCTCTATCTTCGTTTAGTTACTTTCCAAAATATGAAGAGAAAGTAATTAAAAACATGGTAGGAGAAATTAAATATATTATGAATGGTATCTGAATATATGTATGGTGATTTTAGAATTTATCATTTTTGTGTGTTGAGTTTCAATTCTATCTTAATATATGGATTTAGCTTTAGCGATCGACCATTTGAAAATGTTTGCCTCTTATTTCAGCATGGCTGCTTTTAAATATTTATTTTATGTCAAGAATTTTATTATAAAGGGATTTCAATCTTTAAGTTGCTTAGTGAACGACGGTGATTTTGAACGTACCTATGTGCAATTGATTCAAAAATTACACGAATTACAAAATTTGGAATTTATTAAATTACCGAATACGCATTTTAAATCTCACTTTATTCTCGGTTCTATATCTCTAGTCCTGTTGTATTAAAAAATTTACAAAATGGCACATTTGCCGAATTACGGGTTTTTCGTCAGTTTAATCAGAAAAATTTGATTCAATAAAATGAATCATCAAAGGAAACAAAATATAAATCGCTTAAATGTGGATTTCTGCGATTAAGACTGACTATTGAATGAAATAGTTCTTACATCTTTAAAATAGCTGTTTAAAAGAAAAGTTTGAGAATTGTATATACAAGTAAACTAAAATTTTAAAGAAATTCTGTCTAAAAATTTATACGGAACAGTGAAGTGATTGTTGGAGTTTCTCTGAAATTATTTTTGGGGTCTGAAAGTACTTTAAAACTTTGAGATAAATTTGGTGGTACTGAATATTGTGTTATCTTCATAATTTTTAAAATCTTATCGTCATTCTGTCATTTTTAAACCTATAATGTGTAAATTAACCTCTCGCAACTTCATTAATATATATATTTACTGTTTATATATACATAGATCTTATTCTACCACGACTTCTGTCTAATGTTACTTTCCTTTGTGAATAGTTTCGTACTTCTGAAATATATAATGTTTCGTGTAAATTTGTCATGATATTGATATTTGGAAGCATTACTTCAAAATGCTCATCACCTTTGAATCTATGCAAAATGTAAATTACTCTCAGATTCTTGTTTTTGTGGAGTCTATTGTGTATGTCATTTCTGGTTATCGTAGTTTCATTCTGTAAAACTTCTTCCCTTATCTAAGTTTGAAATACATGTACATCATTTTAAACAGTCTACATACAAAAACAGTTTTTATATTTGTAAACTATTTTTTAAATATTTAGTGAAGACATTTGAGTAAAATTTAAACATTGTCATGACAACAGTAACATAATCTATTTCAAAATGTTTAGTAACCTATAGTTTAAGAAATTTTAGATAAAGTGCACATTGAGACATACGATCTACGCATGCCGTGTTTTACAGAGACGGTATACGCATGCGCGTGTCGAATGTTCGTGTCGCTTGGCTTGTCTAGTGAGCCTGGCTTTACATAACGAGCTTAAATTTATATTGGAATTATAAATACAATAATTGAGAAATAACATTTTCTTAGTATTTTAAGCGTAATCGCGTTTTTCTTCGTCGAAAGTAGTTTTATAGAATGGAACTTGGTCAGATTTTCTTTCGAATCTAGAACCTGGTTCAGATTCCATCACATTTCGTCTATGCAAAATGTTAATATGCGATATGTGTACTTTTATTCGTATATTTTATACTCTATATTCTCTTATGACTTTAAAGTGTATTTTATCAGGAGTAGTTAACTAAGAAATAAGCATTGAATGAGCTATTGTAGATTTAGAGCATTATTGAAATATGCTATCTCTTTTTAAATCAAAATATATAAATAATTTATCTCCGTTTCAGCAATTGTTTATATATTATCCTTACAAATCTTTTGAAGTGGTTAAAGTAAATGTCGATGTGTAACGTTACGCAAAACTTGTATATATTTTAAATAAGTTTCTATTTTTAAATTTCTATTCATAGGTATCAGGTATGTAGCCTATTTGTGTCAATTATGCTAGGAATGTTGTAATAAAACCGACATAATTTGATAAATTTATAAATATTGCCAAACGTTAACCACCTTTAGGTAAGCTGTACTTTGATCTGACAAACGACATGCGTAACGCCAAGTTTTTATACACCAATGGGATGTGCATGCTCGTGTTGCTTGTTAGTTCAATGTTGCTGATCTGATTTGCAGTTAATTTCATTGATTAGCAATCTCACATTAGAAAAACGAATTTAAAATTCACATTTTTCTCTTCTCCACTCATTAATTTGAGTTATTTAGTAGCACATCTGATACATTGTATCATATATGTTTGGTATTACAGTCTTCTAAACGTTGTATATAATTTTAATGCTGTTATTAGATTTTAAGAGTTGAATATTTAATTTCAAGAGCATTAAAAGTAATTCCGTTCATTCAGTTTCATGAATCACTTTTCCTCATAGCTCCTAATTTGAAATAAAAGTTTTATTTCGATTCATAGCTCGTCATCTTCGAAGGAATAAATTATAAATTAGTTTTTTAAGCAATGCTAGTGTCTGCTATGATGCACTGCTAGTCAAAGCTTTTTCCTTTTCTCCATGAAAAGCTGCAAAATCACTTCATTATTCCTTCACATTCCTTGCGTCGATTTAAGTGTAGCGCGTCGACGATCACAGTAAAGTACGCGACCTGTAAAATAGTTTTGCTTATCCTTAAAACGGGTCTTCACTGATCTCCCTTTGCTGATAATAGAGCACTTTCCTATACTATCGATCACGGTAAAGTATGTGGCCTGTAAAATAGTTGTACGTATCTTTAAAATGGATGTTAATTGTTCTCCCTTTGCTGGTGATAGGGCATTTTCGATAATATCGATCACAGTAAAGTACGCAGCCTGTAAAATAGTTTTACTTATCCTTGAAATGGATTTTTACTGTTCTCCCTTTGCTTGTAATAGGGTATTTTCCTATAATATCGATCATAGTAACTTATGTGGCCTGTAAAATATTGTGCGTATCCTTAATATCCTTGTAAAAGTTTTGCATGTCTTAAACTGATCTTCGCTTATCCCTTTGCTGGTTGGTTATAAGGCATTTTCCTATAAAACTGATTTCCCACGCTAGCATGTTTTAATAGCAAAGATGGACCTTTTCACAATGTATATTCTCTTGTACTTAGTGTATCCCTAGGATACCTGTCACTTCTGGACCTATGCAAAATGTAATATATACTTTCTGTGCTGCATTTATCGAAATAATCATTTCTGCTTAAACAATATTGTAATTCCTTGCCTCCCTGAAAACAGATAAGGACCTTTAACTTGAAATCGATTTTCTTACTATATATTGTTTTTCGTGGTTTTAGAGGATTTGCAAGTGAAAACATACGCCAAACTAAACTTAACATTTATAGTTATACTCGGAAAAAATTTGGATTTCGTGGTTGTAAAGATTTAACATCTAAATATACTTACCAAAATAAGCAATCTATTTTCATGTTAAACTATTCATGAGTCCTTACCTGCTTAAAACTGTTCCTTCCTAGACTCATAGTTTGCAGCCCGTGTGAGTTTTGTAGATTAGATCTCAGGCTTCTGTGAAATACCTTCGCTATCTTTACCTAAAACTTGACCTTACACTTTCCAGTTCTTGCACCTTGCATGGAAATTGTTTTTCGACTTGCTGGTGATTCTGAATGTATTCGCTAAAACTGTATCCGAATTAAAGTAATGATCAAAAACGTGCCCTAACAGGAATTTCTTGTAAATTAGTTTGTACCTTCATAACTTGTGTACATTATAGCATATCTGTTAACTGGATTTGACAAAGCGACCTCACGCTTAGTTCTTGTACCTTTCATGAAAATAATATTTTTTCGTCTTGCTTGTGATTCTGAATTTATTAACTAAAATTGCATCGAATTAAAATTATGCAAAAAAATGTATTTATGAAAGAATATTTCTTATTAACGTGTGTACATTATATTTCTGAGAAATTGTGGTTGTCCTGTCATAACTTGTGTATAGCATAGTATCTTAACTGAATTTGAAAAGACGACTCAACACTTAGTTCTTGTACCTTTACTGAAAGTAATCGTTTTTCGACTTGCTTGTGATTAAGAGTTAATTCACTAAAACTATCCGAATTAAAATTATGAATCCAAAATAGGCTCATGAAAAAATTTTCTTAGGGCAATATTTCTTATTAACTTGAGAATTATATTTTTGAGAAATAATTTGTAATTGCACCGTCATAACTTGTGAATAGCATATAATTTGTAAAGCGATATTAGTTTTTGTATCTTGTGAAAGTAATCGCTTTTCGACTTGCTTATGATTAAGAGTTAATTCACTAAAACTGTATCCGAATTAAAATTATGGATCAAAAACGTGCTTCTTATTGACGTGAGCTTTATATTTTTGTGAAATTAATTGTAGTTGTACCACTCTGAAACTTGTACACATCTGTTAACAAAATTTGAAAGGGTTCACATTCAGTTCTTGTTCCTTGCATAAAAGTAATAATTTTTCAACTTGTTGGTGATTCTGAATTCACTAAAACTATCCGAATTAAAATAATGGACGAAAAACATGTGTTTACGGGGAAATATTTCTTAACATGCGAATATATTTTTGAGAAGTTAATTCTTGTACCATCACGACCTGTGTGCATCATATGTATCTGTAAATTGAATTTAGATTCAAATGCAAAATAATATTGATGTAATTGTTGACGAAATTGCTTGCATACAGTAATGTGGCATTCCCAACCTTCTATATATTTAATAAGTACGACGGTTTGAATTGGAATAATGGAAATGGAAATTGTTTCGTGTTTCGATATAATCCGAGCAGCATTGGTTGTGTGGTTTGAGTTTTGTATTTTTTAACTTGCCGATGGGGATTTAGTCTAGTTTAGTTTGTGCTTTTGTAGTGTGCTTGCTGTAATGTATTGTTTCCTTAGGTGAGTTAAGCAACAGGTAGCGGCGTTCATTGGCTGCAATCTCACAAAATCTGAATTCTTCCTCGTAATATCGCTTTTTGTCTGCTTTATATGTGTGTCATTTACTTTTCTTGTTATTCTTGTGTATGTTGTTAATTGATATATTTGGCTTCCGTGATTTGCGTTGTGAACATTTGTTTGAAATAAAGTCCCGTTGTTCCAATGGTGTGATCTTTGTTCATTTTTGTTTCTTATTCCTCTTGGTCTAACCGACTGCTAGACCAAAACTAACAAGTCATTCGTCTTCAAAGAAATTCTAATGTCCTCAAGATTCTGGGCCCTCAGAGGCACACCTTCAGGTGTACTGGCTTCACGGACTCGAGGTACTCTAGTGATCTTTTCTTTTCCCGTGGGGTTAACTGTCTTTAGTGAACACGAGAGTCGTGCTACAAGTATACCCAAGTTATCTTTTTCTGTTTTCATCACACTGTTCCCCAATCCCTCTTTGACGACATTTGTTACTTGACGTTGTCTTGTGTTTTGCTCAGCATGGCCAAATATGGCCCTTGCCCCATAAAACGGCAAAACAACCAACCTCAGGATTCTGGAATATGTCTGATGGGCCTATTGATACAGGTTGGTTGTTTTGGGGTTTTATGACGCATATTTGGCCAAGACGGACAACTTCAAGCAAAAAAATATCGTGAAAGGGGAACAAAGGTATTGGGGAATAGAATAATAGGATGAAAGCAGAAAAAGATAGCTTGGGTATACTTGTAGCGCTCACCCGTGTTTACTAAAGACAGTAAATCCCATGGCAAAAGAAAAGATCACTAGATTACCTTGGGTTCGTGAAGCGCGTACACACCTGAACGAAATGTTCACCTGAGAGCTTCAATATAGGAAAGAATGATTACTAGAGGCGTGTAGGACAAACTTAAGTCAAATCCTTGTACTTAGGGACAAACTGGAAAAGATTTTTGACCATTCAAGAATTTCAAGTTCCTAAGGTACTCATTTTGCTGTCTTGAGTCTTTTCCCTTTGTAAGTAAATATTTTTGCTTTAGTGGGACTTCAATTTCTCATTAATTACAATTAGAATAGGTAAGTGATCACTTCCTAGACACATTTGAATACAGACTGCGTTTTGAATCGATTTCTACATATTTCACTCAAGGAATCCTCATTACATACTATTAAATGCTTAAACTATTTGCGTTTTGAATTCATTTTTATCTCACTCATAAGGAATCCACATTACATACTATTAACTGCTTAACAAACTGCGTTTTGTGCACTCAATGGATTCGCATTATATACTATTAAATGCTTTAACACTAAATTTTACAGTGCTCAAACTTGGCAAATAAATCCAATTGCATGTGAACTGAAACACTAAATTCAGGTGTATTTTAATTGCAGCTTTAGACAGCATAATCAATAAATTAGTTTTGAATTAAAATAACTTCTATTATTTTAACCCTCCTGGTGGTTGTCTCAACGATGTACCTCGTCGTTAGCAAAGCTGACCAGATCTTGGTGGAAAAGATCTCGTCATTAGAAGAAAACAGCATATCTTAATCTCATCAGAAAAAAGTCGACAATATCTTGAGACATCTCGTTAGCAAAATTAATCAGATCTTGATTGACAAGAAAACACTTGAAGGGTTTAAAAAGGTATTGGATTTTAAAAATTGAATTAAATAAATTTTCATTCCTTTTGTTGGCTAAATAACTTGCAACAGTACGCAAATTAGGTGAGCATTGTTTTCTACATTCCTTCGAACACTAATTTCTCAAATTCGTTTCTCACATGGAGAAGTCGTTGATGTTAAGTATGCTTTTTCATTTTTATTCTAGTTTGAAGAGATAAATGGCCACTTATATTGTCAAAAACATTTGAAGGATTTTGGGCAACATATGCTACTTCAAGTTTTTCAGGCTAGCACTTTTCAAGTTTTAAAATTTTCCAAAATTATGTTTTTTCCATTATTCAAGGAGTCATCTTAAACTTTCAATGTCACCTGACCGTGGTTCAAAATTACGTGTTGTCTTCGGATCTTTTCCATCGGGTTTGATACCAGGCCGTCTCCAATAGCCCATTGTGATGCTCCAGCGCGACGTTAACTAAAGTGGGGGCAGCCCGGTTGGAAGAGTTACGGATTAGCAACCAGATGGTTGCTAGTTCTAATCCAAAGACCGTCGTATACGAAGGGTGCATATTAATTCTGTCGTGGCCTAAAATGTTCACATTGGCGTGGTGTGGAAGTTTGAAGAGCGGGGTGCCAGCTCAGGTGTGACATCGTCATCTGACCGTGGTTTAAAATTACTTGGTGTTCTCGGAACTCAAATATGGCCCTTGATCCACATAAAACTCAAACCAATCAATCTGATCTTTCTTTTCGGGTTTGATCCCGGACCGCCTCCAATAGCCAGTTATGTTGCTGCAGTCCGGCGTTAAGTAAAATAGCTCCATTTTTGCTAACGTGGACTGGCTCAACACAAATTAGCTTAGATTAACCAAAAAACGAATACGAAAAGTGAATCAAGAGCAGTTGTATCATGACTTAAAATATGAGCTTCTTTACTTTTAGGCGTAGAAAACTGAAGAAACCACTAAACCGTCAATAATTTTATTAAAAAATATATTTCTCTGGTTATGTTTCGTTTTAGACCTTAAACAATTAATTAAATTTTCAAAAGAATGTTTCTGGGCTGGTATCAATCTAAAAAAATATCGTAAAAATCTCATTTAAGAACGAAAATCGGATTAAGGGTTTCCTCGAAAGCTGAAAATCTTTTTACACTACCTGACACTGAAAATGCAACACCAAGAAGGAGTGGGCAGAAAGTGATGAAATTTGGCAAACAGAGAGACAGCAACGAGCAATAAGTGATCTTTATTGCAACATTATACACCTTGCCACTGAGCAGCAAGAACGTCTGATCAGTAGGTTGTAGGACCACCGCGAGCGGCGCTACAGGCAGCAACACGTCTAGGTACAGACGCAATGAGCGTGCGGTTGGTGTCCTGAGGGATGGCTACCCATTCCCTGTCAACCATTTGCCAGAGTTCGTCTTCTGAACGTGCCGGTGGCAACGCATGCAAGCGACGTCCAATGACGTCCCATAAATGTTCGATAGGTGAGAGATCAGGGGAGACAGCTGGCCAGGGAAGCACCTAGGTACCTTGCAGGGCATGTTGGCTGATGCGTGCCGTGTGCGGCCGGGCGTTATCCTGCTGGAAAATGGCATTGGGCACCCCCTGAAGGAAAGGTAGTGTCACCGGCTGCAGCACGTCATCCACGTATCGTTGGGCCGTCATAGTGCCCTGAATACGGACCAGAGGTGACCTGCTATCGTAGGCGATGGCACCCCAAACCATTATACCGCGTTGTCTCGCGGTATAACCGAGCATCTGTGGAACGCCATACCGCGTTGTCTCGCGGTATGGCGTTCCACAGATGCGGCCGGATTGGCACTGTCACCACGTCGGCGCCAGACTCGTACACGGCGACTGTCATTGCTAAAACAGAAGCGTGACTCGTCTGAGAACACCACCCTGTGCCATTCCGTCGTCCACGTGGCTCTATCCCGACACCATTGCAAACGGAGGCGTCTGTGCTGTTGGGTCAATGGTAGTCGTCTCAACGGGCGCCATGAGTGCAGGCCGCCAGCGATCAATCGGCGGCTAATGGTCCTGGACGATATGGGAGCATCAAGGGTGTCCTGCACATGCTGCAAAAGGGCGATAGACGTGGCTTGCGGGGCCGCCGATGCTTGCCGGCAGATGCGTCGGTCCACGCGTGCTGACGTCACTCTGGCTGCACCGGAACCCCTCAAACGTGGCACATTCCCTTGGTCCAACCATCTGTGCCACAACCGGTGCACCGTGGACGCGTGTAGGTGGGTATCTGCTGAGATTTGACGTATGGACCAACCTGCCCTTCTGAGGCCAATCACCATACCCCTCGCGAAGTCGTCTGTTTGCTGGAACCACAGAGTAAAAGATACAGAGGCTTCACTGAAGGTATGACTTACAGCGCCCTCGGTGCGTGTCCGATGTCCCTAATTGTGGGCGGAGTTTAACATGTTCCACTCAGAGCAATAGCCATTTTTTATAATCGGCAGACTTCGTGAAGCGTCATCCCACTTTACGATGTATTTTTTTGACTACGATTTTATTTAAACTGTTCTTTTGCTAACTTCAATAAAAATGACTACTAATAAATATTCATGCTGTGTTTGCAAAACAAAGGAAAGGCCGCTGTTCAAGTTTCCCGATTCTGTTGAAAGGTAAATTTTGCTTTAGTTTTTCATAAATTACGTGACCACTGATGTGAAATAGTGTGTCATTTCACTTTTTTCTCTTACCCAAGATTATTGATTTTTGTTAACTATCTTTTGAAGTGTTAATGTTTGCATTTATTTAATTGAAATCGTTCGTAATTAAACTTACGAAAAATGTATTCAGAATGCCATAGAATTGTGCTGTTAAGTGTATTTTATTTTATGCTTTTTGTTTATTTTATTATTTGCATATTGTTTTGTGTAATTAAAATTGATCTTTTTCTGAGTTATGGCCTATTCTCTATTTCTATAACATTTGTTTTTATGAATGATTTCCCTAATGAAACATTTCTGCAGAGTTCCAAAAAAATTCCATTGAATGTTTGCCATAAATGTCAGTTACTCTGATAAACGTATTAAAAAAATTTATGTAGAAAAAACTTGTTCAGAACTGATCACATAATTACATAGAATAATGATCCTTTATATCTAAATTCTTTGTAAAGTAACCAGGGTATGAAAAATCAGGATTTTTAAAAATATCATAAAAGTCAGATTTATTTGATTTAAATCATTTTTTATTTAAATCAAATGTTACATTATATATTTATAATATGAATAAAGTGTAGTGAATTTGTGCAGTTATTTTTATATAAATTAATCTGTTAAAGACTTGTTTTTGTGAAAAGTCATGTCACTAATAGAAAATAAAATCGATTTTGTTAACATACTCACACAATTATCAGATGGGCAAATCAACTTTTACATTCCAAAATTCAATTCCATAAATACAGAGTAGTTTGCTAGCAGTGTAAAGAATTCCCAGGGATCAATGCATAAAATTTCCAATTCAAATTAAATAACAATTAGCCAACATTACACAAAACAATGAAAATATTAAAATTGCGAATTATACAGATTTATGTACAAAATTGGAATGCTTTTATGATACTGGAGAAAACTTTTTCATTGTGTTTAAGTGTATTTTTTCATAAACAGACGACTTAACTTATTTTATGTATTTAGTTCTTAACTTTGAATAAAAAATAACATGCATCTTGTTCCAATGTCGGATCATCATGCTTTAAATTTTATTTTAAAATTTGAAAAGTACATGATTCCAATTAAACAATTCTTTTCCTTGTTAGGGTAAAGCTTTGGTTAAAGCTTTTGAACCTAGAAACTTTATTAGTTTCAGGAGAAAGGTTTGTAAAAAACAAGCTAAGAGTATGCAAGAAACACTTTCACGACTGGGCATTTTCGGATTCGAGGAAAATACGTTTAATAACGGATGCCCTTCCTTTAATTTGCTCTCAATAATTCATACGTGTCAGTTTTAACTTTTTAATAACTGCGTTATTTTATAATTCATATGTTCTCAGTCATTCTGTCGCAGCTGGTTTGAATGCTTTTAGTGCTGCAGCAAAATTTGACTTGAGAGCAACTGAAACAGCGGAATTTGTGGGCACCCTGGACAGGTTGTTTGATAGTGTCAACTCTCAAACCCTGTTCAGTTAAAAAAAATATGGAGGAGCTCTAAGCCACAAATCTGACCACATAGTCTTTTGGAATGAGATGATTATGTGGATTCAGAAGTGGCAAATTAGAGATTCAAAGGGGAAAAATATCATTCCTCCTTGCAAAAAAGGATTGATCATGACGCTGCGAGCATTTTTGGGAATCTGGGAAGTTTTGAAAGGAGATTTCAAGTTCCTGTTGCTAAACCGTTTCAACCAGGATTGTTTGGAAAACACTTTCTGCTCTATTAGAAGACGAGGTGGTTTTCGATACAATCCTGATTGTTATCAGTTTTGCCAAGCCATGCATGGGGTCATTATACACAACTTCTTGAAAAAAAGCAATGTTTCAAATTGTGTAGGTGATGGTGATCATGCGTTGCTCGATTTTAGCCAGTTTGATCGGACATCCATGAGTACGATTATCGATGATGATCCCTTCATGGAAGAAGACGATTCAGTGACTCTCTGCAGCACCGCCCCTGCCAATGACATGGAGGTCGATGTCATTGCTTACATTTGTGGTTTTTTGGCTAAAACCTTTTTAGCCAAAACTGATTGCAATGCCTGCCAAAATTTATTGGTTGGGGCCAAAACACTAAATGTAAATACTTTATTTTTATACTTTAAAGATTACAAAGGGGCATCAGATTATGGTCTTAAATGGCCTACATCTGAATTTCTGGCATACATGACAGAACTTAGCAAGTGCCTCTTCACATTTATAGATATATACTTTCATGGAGCATTTGTAGTGAAGAACCTTGCTAAAAAATTGTGTGAAATTGACCTTTCATTTTTCTCGAGCCATCAAGAACATAAAATGGCTGCACAGATGTATTTTGTGCCAGCATTTGTTCGTATGATGGTCAAACATAAAGTAAAAATATTAAATGCTAACACATTAGAAGATAAGAATTCTAAAAAATTAAAAATTTTATCACATTTAATTTATACTCATTTATTTTATCACATATTTAAATTTTTTAATGTTTGGCGGATCTAAGAAAATTTTCCAGTTACAGTTATTAGTACAGTTTGCGACTGCCTCGGATTTCAGTGGAAAAAAACTTCCCGACTAAATTGACCGGATCTCTATCTAGTGTCTTAACAGTGCAACTTGCTCGATGACATGGAATTGACACCCATTTGGTTCAGTGCTCTGAAGGCCTTTGTGGACTGTTCTGTGAAAATGCAATGACTCAATATGTGACAATCCACCTGTCGGTGGAACTCAGAATAGAACTCAATGCTGCCATGCATGCCGTATAGTGAAACATAAGCAGTGCTTGCCAACGTCAGTGCTGACGTCATGTTCACCACAATGGAATCGTAATACTTAAGTAGCCCCGAAGTCTTCAGCCACTCTCTTTTTACCCCTTGTGTTCCTGCTTCCCTGCCAGGCTGGCAGCGGATGGACTGTTCTGTTTGTTTAGAGATTGTTTTGAATGTACGCTGTCCTGTTCTGACAGACTTGACCTGTATTACTGGAACTGCTTTGTCAATAAATTGTGGTATTTTTGAAATAGTGTCTTTTACTCTTTGCTGCACACCTGCGGGTGTCACAAATACTGGAAATTTGTTCTTGCTCTCTTCCTACAGCGAAGTGCCAGACGTTTTCGAGTTAGAATTTATGTTCTATACTACTCACCTTCCTAGTGGCCTGATCGGATCTTTCCCTCTGGCGTTGATCCCGGACCGTCACCAATAACCCGTTGTGCTGCTCCAGTGTGACGTTAATTGAAAATACCAATGCCTAGTGGCCTGATTAGTTACAGATATGAATACTTCATTTCTGTTCCTTTTTCTAATTGTATGATTTGTTCAAAAAAGAATTATGAATCTGATCAGACTAAATACCTGATTATGTGAATAAAAAAATTTCTAATGTACTTTTTCCTTAAAGTAATTTTTCAGACTATCAACAATTTAAATACATCGAAAAGGCTTGTTTTGGAATATTTTCGCATTTTTAAAAAGCATTCACTTAAAAAAGAATCAACTGAAATTAAAGAAACAAGTTCTCACACCAGTAAGATTTTATAATTCACGAATGGCTTTCATAAATTAAGGGTTTTTTTAAGTTCTGAAGACATTAAAAAATTGCTAATTTGAAGCATTTATGCAAAAATATATAAATACTTAGCTTTTAATAAGAAATACAAAGCAAAAGTGAAAATGGTCTTTCAAATCGTAGAGAAAAAAACAGCCAGAGTAAATACAGTTAGGATGGGGACTTAATCAAAACTGCTTTATCGTATATTTGAAGCTTGTGCTACAGCAGTCTTGAATATTCCACAATTAAAACAAATCTCGACATCGTTTGAATAAACAACCCCACTCACTTAAGCCAGCTCCACTAGCATAAACTTAAAATGTACGTACAATATAAACAAACATCAAAACAATAAATAAACAAATCACTTAGGTTGTTATGGAAACGAAGCTAAATCGGTTGCTGTTGGAATCGGTCTCAAACCTCCAATTATAGTGCCGTGTGGGGCACATCAATATAGAAGAATATGTAAATTTTTGAATGTATATAAGTGATAAGATTGGGGATCATGATCTGATCAGACTTCTTGTTGTTTTCTGAAATTATGTTTTTAAACCATAAGACTTGGCTACGTAATAAAATTTATTTTTAATGTATAAAACTCTGTCTTCAATCGATAAAACCCAACAATTGGTTATGGGCCTCAGACCTTAAGCTGAACCTGAATTCTGCCACTACCGGTTTCCAGTATGATGGGTATTCAAGAAATGTCCATGTTTTCCTTACCGAAGTTATCGGATTTCAACTATGCCACGTGGAAGACGAACATGAAGGTATTGCTAATGGACCGGAACTGCTGGGAATTTATCACTAAAACGGAACCTCTATTGGAAGATGCTCCAGAACAAGAAAAAAGAGACTATCGTTATAGGAAGCAGAGGACATATACAACTATCTACCAGGGCATAGACAGAAAATATCAAGTCTTAATTTCATCTACTGAGGATGGTAAGGAAGCCTGGGATATATTAAAGACCAACTTTGAACCAGCATCTAGAGCACGATTGGCAGGCCTTGTGGACGAGTTCTTTTCAATCCGCTACCAGCCGGAGGACGAATCCATTGGACTCTTCTGCAAACGAGTGCATGAGAAGCTGTTACAGATAAAAGAAGGTGGATTCGAAATCCCAGACCTCTTAGTTTGCTTTCAACTAATAAGACATTTGCCTCACGAATACGATAATCTGGTACAACTGCTATACAGGATGGATGACAACGAGTTCACGCTAGACAATTTGTCTAAACATTTAATAACAGAATCCAGCCGAATCGAGCTGAAGCGGAAAGACGAAGGCACAAAATTAAGTATCGTGGCCGATGCTTATGCTACAAGAAACAAGTCATCTAGATACAAGGAGACACGGGCGTCTACTCCTGATCACAGCAGATGCGTACTGGACCCTGAATTAATTCCTTCAAGCCCAAGAAAGTCGACAGTTTGTCGTATGGGGCCGCGACCATTCTGTAACTATTGCAAAAAGTCGGGACATTACGAATCGAAGTGCTTCAAGAAAAGCAATCGGCAGAAACCTGGTGGTGAATTATTTTATATGGAGGACAATCCAAAAACTGATCTTCAACGTGCCTATGCAGTTTCAAATTTTCCAAATGAAAGACCGAGGGAATTTCTCATTGATTCAGCTGCAACTGCTCACTTCTGTAAAGAACGTGATATGTTTACGACATTCAGAAAACTACCACCACAGAAGATCCTAGTCGGAGACAAGGACAGCACCTCGGAAGTATTAGGTATGGGTGATATTCAATTTACAGTTTTAGATAGAAACCGAAATTTTGATTTAACTTTGAAAGATGTTTTATACTCACCTAATATGAGAAGAAATTTAATTAGTGGTGCTCGTATTGACCTTGTGGGAAACCAAATTAAATGGGGAAATAACAAAATGATTATTTATAATAGTTATAATAAATATTTGTTTACTGTTCCCAGAATTGGAAAATTGTATATCTTGAAAGGTTATCCCAAGATTAAAAATTATACATATGTAACTGGTTTAGATCTAGAAAAAGCCCACCGTAGGTTTTGTCATGTTAACATGCCCTTAATTGAAAATATGAGTAAAATTAATTGTGTAAAAGGAATTGAAAAACTTAATTGTAAAAATATAGATAAAAATTGTAAGATTTGTGCTATTGCTAAATCCACTAGTATATCCTTAAAAAGAAACTATATGTACGAAAGGAAAACTAAAAATGTTTTGGAAAGGATCCATATGGATTTGTGGGGTCCTGCTCCAGTTAACTCTCTAGGTGGAAACAAATACTTTTTATCTATTATTGATGATTTTTCACGTAAAGTAACTGTTTATATTATTCGAAATAAGAATGAAGTTTTTGATTACTTTAAAAAATACTTGGTTAAAGCTGAAAGACAGCTAAATGTTAAGTTAAAATGTGTCCGAACTGACAATGGTTTAGAATTTTGTCACAAAGAATTTAAAAAGTTTTTAAATATTCTAGAAATAAAAATCGAAAGAACTTCAACTTATACCCCTGAACAAAATGGCGTTGCAGAAAGGTTCAATAGAACAGCCATGGATTGTGTCAGAGCTATGCTTCAAGACAGTGGTTTACAACCACAATTTTGGTCAGAAGCACTTTTAGCATTTATTCATACTAAAAATAGATGCGAACACAAATTAACTGAGGGTATATCTCCTAACGAAATATGGACTGGTTTCAAACCATCAGTAAAACATTTTAGAATTTTTGGCTCTTTGGCATATGTTCATATTCCTAAAATACAGATAAATAAATTACAACCCAGAGCTAAACTTGGTATTTTGACAGGATATGGTTTGAAAACTAAAGGTTATAGAATATATGTACCAAACGAGAAGAGAATAGTTGAAACTGTCCATGTTCATATCGACGAAAGTAAGAAAGCTGTTGATGTACTATTTGGTAAAAACTTTGAGTACGTTTCTTTCGATCTTAATTCTAATATTCCTATTTATCAATCAAATGAAAATATAAAAGTAAAATCGGAAAGCGAAACTCAAGTTTTAGATTCTAAAGATTTAGTTAAAACTGAAGACTTAAAAAGTCTTAACATTTCAAATTGGCGAAGAATCGAAAAACCTAGAAATAAAAGCAATAGGATAGATGTATACTATTATTCTCCTGAAAATTTGAGAATGAGATCTTTAAATGATATTAAAAAATACTGTACTAAAAATAAGATTAGGTTTGATCCTGTAAATTTCAATTTTAAGCCAGAAACTGAACATCCTAATGTGGATATTTCTAATGTGCCATCTACTTCTAGTGATGAATCTAATTTTTTAGACCAACAGATGTACGACATGTATGATCAGTGTTACAATGTCGAAATCCCCAAAAGTTATGAAGAAACGCAGGCAAGTAAGGATAAAATTAAATGGAATACTGCCATGAATGAAGAAATTCAGATAATGAAGGATAGGCAAATATGGAAATTAGTGGACACACCCCCAAATACAACCATAATTGGAAGTAAGTGGGTGTACAGCATAAAAATGGACGAAAACAATATACCTAAAAGGTATAAAGCTCGTCTTGTTGCTCAAGGTTTTAAGCAAAAACCCGGCATTGATTTTAAAGATATTTTTTCACCAGTTGTGAATTTTTCTATTGTTAAATTATTGTTTGTACTATTGATTTCTATGTTGGGTTGGTATCACTGTCAAGTTGACGTGAAAAGTGCATATTTATATGGACACCTTAAGGATACTATATACATGAAACAGCCAAAAGGATTTGTGCTGAAAGGATCCGAAAACAAAGTATGTCTATTGGAAAAGGCTATATATGGTCTGCATCAAAGTGGTAGAGAATGGAATTTGGAATTAGACGGTATTTTAACTAAATTAGGATTTTCTCAGTTAAATTGGTGTAATTGTGTCTACAAATTTAAAGATGTAATTTTAATTGTTTATGTAGATGATATGGTTTTGTTTTCAAAAAGAGAACATTTGATAAATGACGTAATCGAATTATTGGACAAAAAATTGGATCTTACAGTCCTAGGTAAAACTAAATATTTGTTAGGCGTAAACTTTCAAGAAATTGAAAATTCGATTTATTTACATCAAATTACCTGCATTGAAAAATTAATGTCAAAATTCAAAGATCTTCCTAAAAGTTTTGTGAATTTACCTTTTAAAATTGGTTGTAACTTACCTGATAAGGTTAAAGAGGAAGAAATAATTGAAAATGATTTAATGAGGAAATTTCCCTATCGTTCCTTAATAGGATGTTTATCGTTTTTGTCAGATAGATCCAGACCAGATATTGCATTTGCTGTTAATATAATGTCTCAGTTTTGTAATGGTTATACTTACAAACACTGGTCTTACATTGTTGATATTATGAACTATGTTTTTCTTACAAAGGATTTTAAAATTAATCTTTCCAATGTAGAAAGTTCAAATTTGATTGCTTTTTCTGATGCAAATTGGGGATGTGGTCTCACAAACAGACATTCAAGCAGTGGCTATTTAATTTATTTTGGTAACATCCCAATATCATGGAAATCTTCTAAACAAAAGTGCATAGCTCTTAGCTCAATGGAATCTGAATTTATTGCACTAACCGATTGCACTAAAGAAGTTATTTGGTTTAGTAGAATTATAAATGAATTAAGTTTGTGTGATTACATAAGACCCCAAGTATATTGTGATAATCAATCTGCTATCTATTTTTCAAAAAATAGTCAGGAAAATCAGAAAACTAAACATATTGATATCAAGTACAAATTTATTCGTAAATTAATAAAAGATGAACTATTTAACGTAAATTATATTTCATCGGAAAATAATTTGGCTGACTTTTTAACAAAGCCTTTATTGTTAAATAAATTTAAAAATATTATTAGAAAAATATTTTGTTAGATTTATATAAATATATATATTGAATTGTAATACATCTGCTGAGGTTTTACAACCGATGGGGCCGCATGTTGGAATCGGTCTCAAACCTCCAATTATAGTGCCGTGTGGGGCACATCAATATAGAAGAATATGTAAATTTTTGAATGTATATATTTATTTATTTATTTATTTCAATTAACGTCACACTGGAGCAACACAACGGGCTATTGGTGACGGTCCGGGATCAATCCCAAAGGGAAAGATCCGAGGACAACACCACGTAATTTTGAACCACGGTCAGATGACGAGGCAACACCTGAGCTGGCACCCCACTCTCCAAACTTCCACACCACGCCAACGTGAGGACATTTGAGGCCACGACAGATTTAACGTGCACCAGCCCCCTTTGTACACGACGGTGTTTGGCTGGATTCGAACTCGCAACCCTTCGGTTGCTAGTCCGTTACTCTTCCAACCGGGCCACCGCGGCCCTTGAATGTATATAAGTGATAAGATTGGGGATCATGATCTGATCAGACTTCTTGTTGTTTTCTGAAATTATGTTTTTAAACCATAAGACTTGGCTACGTAATAAAATTTATTTTTAATGTATAAAACTCTGTCTTCAATCGATAAAACCGAACAGTTGCCATGGTCGTGGTGCTGGACTCCCGCCGAGGGCGCCACCATCTATGCGATTTCCCATGTTATTTCTTATACCATTGCTTCCTATGGCAGTGATCCCTCTGTATGCGTAGCTATTTACTCTGTGGCTGGAACTGTCTTGATTGGTGGCGTCCTGGCATTCTCCGCTACTAGACGTTTCCTCTGAGACACAAAAACAAATTGCAACTTGATTTACCTGGCAAACAGAGCGGCGCGAAACTGACTACTTTTGCAGGTTCCTTCCCTGGTTTTTCACTCGCCGTGCGCGGGACAGCTGCGCAGTTTGCATCATTTACATATCTCGGTGAGCTGCGTCTACCATGTAAATTTCATCCAGTTCTGCGCACTCCTTCTGGGTGTTGCATTTTCAATGTCAGGTAGTGTATAATTGATAAAAAAAATTTTCATCCACGCATTTTTTAATTGTGTGCCTTTTTCAAACTTGGATATTCACTAACTTTATCTAGATATCTATTTTGAATACGGGTGCATTTTTGTGGAATCTAAATATGAGGTTAAATTTGTTTTAAACTGGCGTTTTGCAAGAAGCTTTTAAACTTTTTTGTCTTTAATTAAAAAATAGAGTAATTTCTTTCATTTAATATACGTTCCAATCATAAGCGCAGAATATTTCTTTTGAATTGTAAGCAAAATAAGGAAAATAATATTCTTTCAATATAGTCTTTATAAACTTGCGCAGAATATTTTCTTTTCTCCTAGCAATATTCGGGCCGCTGTAGCCCGGCGAAAGAGTAACGGATTAGCAACCGGAGGGTTGCGAGTTCGAATCCAACCGAAGACCATGTACAAAGGGGGCCGGTGCACGTTAAATCTATCGGAGCCTCAAATGTCCTCATGTTGGCGTGGTGTAGAAGTTTGGAGAGTGGTGTGCCAGCTCAGGTGTGACCTCGTCATCTGAGATGTGCCCAGGAGGGAGGATACTTTCCATAAGACGATTACTTGTTGTCTGTCTTGTGGTAGGCGCAGCTTGGCCAAATATGGCCCCCATAAAAACCTAACCAACTTATCAGTTACGAAGGTAGACTTTTTGGGATCAGGTGATCATCTGAGTGTGGTTCAAAATTACGTGGTATTGTCTTCGGATCTTTCCCTTGGGGATTGATCCCAGACCGTCGCCAATAGCCCATTGTGTGCTCCAGTGCGACGTTAATTAAAATGCCTACCTAGTAACATTAGCTCATTCAACATACATTCCTTCCATAAGCGTGCGCAGAAATTTGTTTTCTAATTTTAAATATAGATAGAGAGTAATATATTTTCATTTGACATACATGTTGTAATCGGTCTCTGAACCTCTGGCAGAAAAATTGATTTTTAAAGTGCCGAATAGTACATGTGAAAGACGATTATAAAAAACATGATTAAATCTATATGTACAGTTAACTTTTTATATATCTTTCATTAAGAGAGCTTGAATGATGTTTGATAATATTTGTTTCATCTGGTAAATATGAGTTGTATTAAACTATTTTAAAAATGTCTCGCAAATTGTGTTATCCGTTGTCCCCAATCACTCAACGAACAATACATTCCTTTCTTAAACAGAACAATTCATTTTTTTAATTAAATAAAAATGAAGAATAACATTTCATTCAATATACATTCCTTTCATAAGCTTGGGCAGAAAACATTTCTTTTTGCTTAATTTTAAGTAAAAATAAAGAGTAATATTCTCTCCTTTAAAATACATTCCTTTCAAATACTTGGGCAGAAAATTTCTTTATGCCAAATTTTAAATTAAAATAAAGGATAATATTTCATTTAAAATAAAATTTCATAAGCGTGGGAAGAACATTTTTTGGTCTAATTTTAAATAAAAATAGAGTAATATTTTTTTATTTAAAATACATTCCTTTCATAATCGTGCCCTGAACATTTTAAATTTAAATAAAGGGTAATATTCTCTCATTTTATATACATTCCTTTCATAAGTTTCCCGAGTCTAGTTTTAAATTAATATAAAGTAACATTACCTCATTCAATATGCATTCGTTTCATAAGCGTGTGCGGAATACATCTTTTGGGTGAACTGGAATTTTAAATGACAAATTTAAAAATAAGCTAGACAATTTTTGAAAATCAAAAACAATCCAAAAAGCTGGATATGGTCACCCAATTAATATTCTCCTAAAATACATCTATAATGAAAAGCATTTAATAAATGACAAGCAACTAAATTTCTTGAAAAGATAGAAAAAACTGATTTAACTGCATATTTTATTTTATAATTCAGTTTATTAAAACTTATATGGGGGAACTTGTGTGTATTTGAGGAATTCCAAAACTCAAGGGTGTAGCACAAAAATTGCAAGGGGTTCAAGTAATTTCATTCTCAAACACCCAAAATAATTGCTAATCTACTAATAAAATTAATGGTCTGAGCTTTATGCGAATCTTTTAGGACCATGAAAATTAGGCTACATAGGATATAGTCATCAATTGTTGTAACCCAAATATTCGAGGCATCATCACGCAATATATTGTTCCGTGTTATCCAATATTTTTTTCAGATTATTAAATGTGTAATACTCATTTAACCCTCTGAGGCGTTCTCACACCATTCCACATTACCACCTGTAGTCTTCCCTGCGTGATTCTTAACCAGCTTTGACCTACTTGATCAATAGAATCTTTCCAAAGAATTCTACTTTAAGGTAGGTAGGTATTTTAATTAACGTCGCACTGGAGCAACACAATGGGCTATTGGCAACTGTCCGGGATCAATCCCGAAGGGAAAGATCCGACCCCGTACCTTAGGGAAATATATAAAAATCATAAACCTTGAAATGATTTCTATAAGCCAAATTAAAGAATTTTCGAATCAATTCATCAAATACTTTACATTAAAATACGATCAATTGAATTCTCAAACCGAATTACATAATAATGATTTCGAATGAATTCTTTGAACGTCGAAATCGAATTTACATTTCAATTAAAAAATTTGCTCGAAAACAGACCAGCGTCCGACGATTCAAACCGACGATTCCGTCCGACGATTTCAAGTTTCATTCGCTTTAATCCTCCACTACGCATTTCCCTTTTAATTCAAGATAAAATTATCGAAACGTCACTTCGCATAATCGAAATTCCCAGTAAGTTTCCCTTAAAACATGCAATAAAAGGACTTTTTTTCCGACTCAAAAGCCAAACCGTGCGCTCCATCTGCCGAACTCAGAATTCTCAGAACCCTCGTCTGTCAATAGCTATTTGACTGCCCCATAACAGCGATTAGTCGAAAACTCCCAATTGTTTAAAAAGGTTTCGACTCGCATTAGGCATGAGGAGAAGTTAATGGGATAACACTCGTTATACGAGGAGTCAAATCCACTGCTTATCCACTTTCTATCTCTCTTTCTTGGTCTAGATGGAGAGTCCAGTCTTCCTTCAATCATATTTCGGGGATTCCTTTTGTTCTTCGCTTCGCGGAGGCTCGAAAAAGTCATCAGGAGTGGCGGGGAGATAATTCGGGCAAACGGGTATCACCTTACACGTCGCAAAATAGTTGGATGGAATGCTCGGGGGTGTTTAAATAGAAACACCTCTCGTCTCTCGATTTGTCGACTCTTATTGTTTCTTGTTTCCATCCCTCCACGGCGCTTTCAAATTAAAGAGCGATTGTGCTCAGAGAGTGCTTCAAAATGACAATTTCCGACTCCCCCGACAATTGTCCTTCTGGTGCCTCGAGGCAGGCTTTGAGTAATCTTCGCTTTCCCGTTGTTTTTCCGGTGCACTAATTTTTCGAGTATGGGTTCGTTCCCACTTTCAGCGGGCTCTTACGGCTCGGGGGCAAGGCGATATTAATATCTGCGATTTTAATAACTGGCCGGATTGCGACCCAGAAATCACCGCTTCGTCTTCGGAAGATTGGGTTTCATACGCCCTTGTAAAACTATCTTTTAATTAAAGTTTTTCGATAGGAAAGGAATATTAAACTTTTTGCGTTCACGATCGTTTAAATCAATTCTGGGTGTTCTGTTTCTGGTGTGAACTTCAAAATTGATTAGGACGTAGATATTGTTACGTATCAAGAGGTTGGTTGAGTTTAATGGTAGAAGATCCTTATCCGGAAAAATGATTGTTGATGCAATGGAAAAGAATATAAAGAATACGGCTCGTGGTAAAAATGTCTATTTGTGCTCCATATTTGATTTTCTCTTTAACTTGTTATACTATTTCTTTTTAAATCACTTAGATTGTCGGCTTAAATGTTTTTAATACACCCTTGTAAAACAATCTTTTAATTAAAGTTTTTAGATAAGAGAGGAAAGGAATGTTAAACTTTTTTACGTTCATCATCGTTTAAATCAATTTTGGGTGTGCTGTTTCTAACGTGAACTTAAAATTGATTAGGACGTAGATATTGTTACATGTCAAGAGGTTGGTTGAGTTTAATGGTAGAAGGTCTCTAAGCACACCATTATGTAACAAGAGATAATACGTATCTGGAAAAATGATTGTTAATTGCAATAGGAAAGAAACAAATATACCACTCTCGGTAAAACTGTCTATTTGTACTCCATATTTTATTTTCTCTTTTTGACTTGTTAATTATTTCTTTTTAAATCTCTTTGATTGTCGCTTAAGGGGTTTTCGTACGTCAACGTAAAACTGCCTTTTAATCAGTTTTCTTAAAAGGGTATAAATGAGAGGGAAAAATACTTCTCAGTTCGCAATAATGTAAAACAGTCTTCGATGTAAAGTTTCTGTATGAGATCAGAATTGATTAGAACGTAGATATTGCTAACTATCAAGAGGTTATTTGGTTGAAAGACAGTAAATAATTCGTTCCCTTATTAAAGTCTATTTGTACTCAATATTTGAATTTGTATTCACACCTCAGTGATATTTCTTTTTAAATCGCTCAGTTTGTCGCTTCAATGACATTCCCACAAAAACTGTATTTGAATCGAAGTTTCTTTACGTATCTGACGTCACTATCAAAACTGACCAGATCTTGATCTCGTCGTCATAAAGAATAGCCGATATCTTGACGAGGTATCTCGTCATTAGAAGAAAACTGACCAAGTCTTGATCTCGTCGTCATGAAAAAACGGCAATATCTTGATGGCGGGATGTCTCGGTATCAAAAAAATTAGTCAGATCTTGATGTGGACGCGATATCTCGTGAAGAGTTAGGACCCTAAAACTAAAATTACATGAAAGCATTAAAAAATCGATTTGTTTCGGCGCAAAGAAAGAAAATCCACCCTAAGTGTTTAATCAAAATATTCGAAGGGCTGCGGTAGCCCGGTTGGAAGAGCAACCGACTACCGACCGGAGGGTTGCGAGTTAGAATCCAACCCAAGACCGTCGTGTACAAAGGGGGCTGGTGCACTTTAAATCTGTCGTGGTCTCAAATGTCCTCACGTTGGCGTGGTGTGGAAATTTCGAGATTGGGTGCCAGCTCAGGTATGACCTCGCCATCTGACCCTGGTTCAAAATTACGTGGTGTTCTTGGATCTTTCCCTTCGGGTTTAATTCCGGATCGTCGCCAATAGCCCGTTGTGTTGCTTCAGTGCGACGTAAATTAAATACCTACCCAATATTCGAATTTATAAATTTCTGGTCCGTCTCAAGTTTTTAACTTGAATCATTTTCTTTTATTTTTTCAAACGCACACACTAATCCCTGTTTCCACATATTTATAGGACCGTGGTTCAAAATTACGAGGCTTTGTCCTTGGATCTTTCCCATAGGAATTGATCTCGTTTCCCTTTGTGTTGCTCCAGTGTGACGTTAATTAACTACCTACCTACCTCCACATATTTATAACTTAGACTGCTAATTTGTATGCGGTAGCAGGCATTTATCAAAGTTGTTTTGATATATTAGCGTTAAGCCACCGTCTGAGCCAGTTAAACCAGGGGATTAAGCCTTATCCCAATGAAGAGGGGTTCGGTTGGGAGATTTCTTACGCGATGAGCATCCATTGATTGTGTAGTGCTTCATTTATTTACGGCTACCATCCATTGATTGTGTAGTGCTTCATTTATTTATGGCTACCATCCATTGATTGTGCAGTGCTTCATTTATTTACGGCTACCATCCATTGATTGTGTGATATAGCCCATTGTGTTGCTCCAGTGTGACGTTAATTGAAATACCCAAATACCCAAATACCCATTGATTGTGTAGTGTTTCATTTATTTACGGCTACCATCCATTGATTGTGTAGTGCTTCATTTATTTGACGCTACCATCCATTTACCTGAATATCGCTGCAGTCCTGTGATATGTTTGATTTGTCGTTCTAGAGGGTCATTTTTTCAATTCTGTTTTAGGTTTGGTTTATCTTTCCACACGTTCATTTTTTCAATCTCGTTTTAGGGACGCGGTAACCCTGTTGGAAGAGTAACGGATTAGCAAACGGATGGTTGCGAGTTCGAATCCAACCAAAGACTGTCGTGTACAAGGGGGCTGGTGCGCGTTAAATCTGTCGTGGCCTCAAATGTCCTCACGTTGGCGTGGTGTGGAAGTTTGGAGAGTGGGGTGACAACTCAGGTGTTGACCTCGTCAACTGACCATGATTCAAAATTATGTGGTGTCCTCGGATCTACCCTTTCGGGTTTGATCCCGGACCGTCGCCAATAGCCCGTTGAGTTGCTCCAATGCGACTTTAATTAAATACTAACCTCAATCCCGTTTAGAGTTTCGTTTGTCGTTCTTACTTGGTTCATTTTTCTGTCCTGTGTTGTTTTCATCATCTGACCGTGGTTCAAAATTGCGAGGTGTTCTCGAATCTTTCACTTCGGTATGGATCCCGGACGGTCACCTATAGCCCGTTGTGTTCTCCAATGCAACTTTAATTCAACTTCCAATCTACCAACCAACCTGTTATATTTGGTTTGCCATTTTTCAATCCTGTGGTGTGTTTGGTTTGTTGTTTTATACGGACATTTTTTCAATAATGTGGTATATTTTGTTTGTCGCTTTACAGGGTCATTTCCAATCCTGTGGTATGTTTGGTTTGTCGTTCTATAGGGTCATTTTCAATGCTATGGTATGTTTGGTTTGTCGTTCTACAGAGTTATTTTTAATCCTGTGGTATGTTCGGTTTGCGTTCTACAGGGTCATTTTCAATGCTATGGTATGTTTTGTTTGTCGTTTTACAGGGCTATTTTTAATCCTGTGGTTTGTTTTGTTTGTCGTTCTAGACGGTCATTTTTTTCAATCCTGTGGTATGTTCGCTTCAAGTAAAGTTACATAGAAGTACATAGAGCGCACACATGGAAACGCGCCTTGGTGTTTCTAGATAAGGCTCCATGCGTACAGGGCCATCAGAAAGGCCAGGCAATAAGAGCCCCGGCCTAAAATCCCCATCTTTTCCGCCCCTCCTCCGCGGGGGTTCAATTGAATGAAAGAAGGGCCGCAGATTAAGAGAGGTGTTAGGCGGAGGTGTCAGGTCACCTGATGGATCCTCCCACCTCATTAGAATCCCCATATACCCAAACAACCTCCGCTTCCGATACCCCACAATGGCTGCCGCTGAAATTTGATTTGGGGCACGCGCCCCCACCCTGCGCTCTATTAGCGTAATGAACGCTTTCCCTTCTCGCCGCGTGCCCCGCCGACCTTTTGAACGCGCATCGATTTTTATTTGAACGCGCACTTTCCCGTCGTGGATTCATGCGCACAGAAAGCAGACCATAGACACGAATTGGATACAAGTTTATTTTTTCTCAGTATGTATATCTGTACCCTGTTGCCGGAGGGTTGCGAGTTCGAATCCAACCAAAGACCACCATGTACAAAGGGGGCTGGTGCACGTTGCATATGTCGTGGCCTCAAATGTCCTCACATTTCCGTGGTGTGGAAGTTTGGACAGTTCGGTGCCAGCTCAGGTGTGACCTTGTCCTCTGACCGTGGTTCAAAATTACTTGGTGTCGTCCTCGGATCTTTCCCTTCGCGTTTGATCCCGGACCGTCGCCAATAGCCAATTGTGTTGCTCCAGTGTGACGTTAATTAAAATGCCTACCTATCTACCTGTACCCTGTTGCTCATGACGAGGTACCTCGTCAATGAGCAACAGGGCACATGAGCAACAGCTAGATAGGTAGGCATTTTGATAGGTAGGCATAGTAGATACCTGTTGCTCATGTAGTAGGCATAGGTTAGGTCGGTAGGCATAGGTTAGGTCGGTAGGCATAGGTTAGGTCGGTAGGCATAGGTCGACAAGATACCTGTTGCTCATGACGAGGTACCTCGTCATGAGCAACAGGTATCTTGTCGACGAGGTATCTTGTCATGAGCAAAATTGACCATATCTTGATGGACGAGGTATCTCGTCGTTAGAAAAGAAACTTGACCAGATCTTGATTGGTAATTGGTAGTTAATTAACGTCGCACTGGAGCAACAAAAATGGGCTATTGGCGACGGTCCGGAATCCATCCCGAAGCGAAAGTTCAGAGGACACCACGTAATTTTGAACCACGGTCAGAGGACGAGGTCAGACCTGAGCTGGCAATCCACTCTCCAAACTTCCACACCACGCCAACGTGAGGATATTTGAGGCGACGACATATTTACCAGCCCCTTTGTTTACGACGGGTTGGATTCTAACTCGTAAACCCCCGGTTGCTAATCCGTTACTCTTCCTACCGGGCTACCACGGCCCGATCAGATCTGGATCTCGTCATCATAAAAGAAATCGGCAATATCTTGATGCAGAAATATCGCGTCATCAGCAAAATAGGTCAGATCTTGATGTGCGAGATATCTCGTCTAAACCACATGGAGGGGTAATGATGTCCTTCCCATGTTAGATAAGGCTCCATGGTGGCTGGCCTTTAAATTAAGGTCATGTGTAATGGAACTTTTATAGGAACATTAACGGGCATTTGCATGTGCCCTTGAAGAAGTTCTGTTACAAACACGAGTTAGTAAGCGGTGTCCAAACCGCGTTAGATAAAGCTCCATAGTTACTGTCCTTTTATTTAAAGTCATGCACATTTGAGCCTTTTCTGTAGTTGTTGCTAATCTCCACGTCACCGAGCATGTCGGAACGGTGCAGTTTGCTAGCAAGGGGCTCACCACGCATATCTGAACGATGGTGTTCGCTAGTGAGTAAGACGTTGAACGATGTAGTTCGCTAGTGAGTAAGCGGCTTACTACGCATGTCGGAACGGTGCAGTTTGTTAGTAAGTGGTTTACCACACATGTCTGAACGATGGAGTTCCGCTAGTGAGTAAGCGGCTTACTACGCATGTCGGAACGGTGCAGTTTGCTAGTAAGGGGTTTATCACGCATGTCTGAACGATGGAGTTCGCTAGGGATTGAAGTAGAGCTTTTTCAGATCCATTCGACTTCAACTGAGATGTTACCATGTCGACGAACATTTAATTTTTCAATTGCTTTGATCGTGGCTGAAGCCTGCGAGCCACTACCCACGGCGCGTCCTCCCCTTGCCACCTCGTGCATCCCCTTTTCCCTGCTGACGCGCAAGAACACAGAAATGATCATATTCGGGGAAGAGACGCGTGTCCTCATTTCTGACGTCATTGTCACTCTATCCTGGCATTTAGGAAGCGTGAGAATATGCCCGGGGGCCCGAATCAGCCGCGAGTTTTAAACTCGCGAGTGAAGGCTTCCCGGGATGAAACACTTCGCCATTCAGGCCCAACTACGGACACGCGTCGTCTCGTATTCGCTCGGAACTGTTCACTGGAAAGAAATCCGAGCATGATTACTAGAGGTGGGAGTATTCGAATGCAAAATTACTCGTGTGCTGGATACTTGAAAGTATTCGTTGTTCTCGAATCTTTCTCGTATTTGAATTAAAAATATTCGTGTAATAGATACTTAAAAGTATTCATTTACTCGATTCTTTCTCGTATTCGAATACAAAAATACTCGTGTACTCGAAATATTCGATAAAATAAAAAGAATAGAAAGAATAAAAATACTCCATGCTTAAAAGTATTCATTGTGCTCAATTATTCCTCGTATTCGAATACAAAAATATTCTTGTATTCGATTCTGTCTCGTATTCGAATACAAAAATACTCGTGTATTCCAAATACTCGATGCTTAAAAGTGTTCATTGTGCTCAATTCTTCCTGGTATTCGAATACAAAAATACTGGTGCACTTGATGCTTAAAAGTATTCATTGTGTTACATTTTTTCCCGTATTCGAATACAAAAATATTCGTGTACTCGGTACTTAAAAGTATTCGTTGTATTCGATTCTTTCTCGTATTCGAATACTAATACCTGTGTACTTGAAATACTCGATAAAATAGAAAGAATAGATAGAATAAAAATGCTCTATGCTTAAAAGTGTTCATTGTGCTCAATTCTTCCTCGTATTTGAAAACAAAAATATTCGCGTACTCGATTCTTTCTCGTATTCGAATACAAAAATACTCGTGTACTCGATGCTTAAAAATATTCTTTGTTCTCGGTTCTTTCTCGTATTCTAATACAGTATTCGAATTGAAAGTATTCGAATACTTTGAATTCGAATTGGGTATTGTGGTATTCTGGTATTCGAATACCAGAATACTCGAATTCCAAGGTGTTCATCCTAAGTATTCGAATACCAAAGCATTCATCCCAAGAATACGAATACTAAAGTATTATTCCAACTTATTTTTATAAAAAATATGTTATACCGCAGTTCGCTGATTCTTATTAACGATTAGTCGTGTTTTGATTGTGTATTCGATATTTGAAAGTACTCGAATATCAAGTATGCGATTTTCAGAAATACTCGATTCTGCCCAACACTAGTGATTACTAAAGAATACTTTTGTATTCGAATACTCTCTCTAATAAATTCTACTCTCTGGAGTGCGATGGCATTTTTCAATGCTCGTCCTGCTCTCGAAAATAAATTTTGATACATTTTTGCGTCCTGATAATCAATTTCAATGTATAAGCTAGATTGTAAGGGGGGGGGGAATTTCAATTAACGTCACACTGGAGCAACACAATGGGCTATTGGTGACGGTCCGGGATCAATCCCAAAGGGAAAGATCCGAGGACAACACCACGTAATTTTGAACCACGGTCAGATGACGAGGCAACACCTGAGCTGGCACCCCACTCTCCAAACTTCCACACCACGCCAACGTGAGGACATTTGAGGCCACGACAGATTTAACGTGCACCAGCCCCCTTTGTACACGGCCTAGATTGTAAGGAAAAGCATTTCGAAACGCTCTGTCCATTAAATACAATACTACGCAGTTTAATTTTTACTCACATTTTGGGAAAAGTGGCGAACGAAAAGAGAAAATCACAATCGAATGGCAGATACTTCATTGTTCCAAAGCAGATAAGAAAGCTTTTCACCAATTTTACCCATGGCCTCTCATAAAAACCCTTGAAATGTACTCATCAAGGGGCACAAGGTACAGAAACATTAACTAAAGAAGAGCATTATAACTGCATAGCACAGTGGTATTTTCGGGACCTGGAACAGACCACAGAAAGTGAAGTGAAAAGATGTTTGGTTGGTTGGGTTTGGTTTTATGGAGCAAGGGTCGTATTTGGTCAAGTTGAAAAGAATCTTTTAGGAAAGTAAAACAAACGTGTTCGTAGATTAAGAATCACAGAGATGAAGATCACAGATATTAAGGTTTTAATTTTGCGATAAAGTATTAGATAAGTTAAAAAGGTCTTCCTCGTACTTCAATGGCTAGACTAATTAATGGAAAATATCGTAACTATACATTGCACAGTGGTATTTTCCAGACCTGGGAACAGACCACAAGTAGTGAGTTGAAGAGATGTTTGGCTAGTTGGAGTTTGTTTTTATGGTTCATAATTTGGTCAAGTATAAGTTGAAAAGAATCTTTTGGGAAAGTAAAACAAACATGTTCGTAGATTAAGAATCGTAAAGAAATGAAGATCACATAGATATTAAGGTTTTAATTTTACAGTTAAAGTATTAGATAAGTTAAAAGATCTTCCTCGTACGTCAATGGCTAGACTAATCACTGAAAAATATAACTGCATTGCACAGTGGTATTTTCCTGACCTGAGAACAAACCACAAGTAGTGAGTTGAAAAGATGGTTAGTTGGGGTTTCGTTTTATGGTTCATATTGGTCAAGTATAAGTTGAAAAGAATCTTTGGAGAAGTAAAACGTTTTCGTAGATTAAGAATCGCGGAGATGACGATCACGGATATCAAGGTTTTACTTTTGCGTTAAAGTATCGGATAAGTTAAGGATCCTCCCATACATGGCTAGACTAAATAATGAAAAATATAACTAATCAGCGCACAGTAGTATTTTCCAGAACTGGAAACAGACCACAGGAAGTGAGTTGAAAAGATGGTTGGTTGGGTTGGGTTTTGTGGCGCAACGGTCATGTTTGGTCAAGATGAGTTGAAAATGATCTTTTGAAAGAGTAAACAATTTTCGTAGATTAAGAATCGAAAGATGAAGATCACATAGATATTACGGTTTTAGTTTTGCGTTAAAGTATCAGATAAGTTAAGAATCCTCCTCGTAAGTCACGGCTAAACTAACAAATGAAAAATATCTTGACTATGCATTGCAGAGTGGTGTTTTCCAGACCAAGAACAGATCACAGAAAGTAAGTTGAAAACATGGTTGGTTGGTTGGGTTTGCTTTTATGGTGCAAGGGTCATGTTTGGTCGAGCATGAGTTGAAAAGAATCTTTTGGATAAGTAAAACTTGTTCGTAGATTTAGAATCACAAGATGAAGATCATATAAATATTACCGTCAGATAAGTTAAAGATCCTCCTCGTAAGTCACTGTTAGACTAACTACTGAAAAATATCATAACTATGCTTCGTAGAGGGGTATTTTCCAGACCTGGAACAGACCACAGGAAGTGTGTTGAAAAGAATCCTTTGTAAGAGTAAAACGTTTTCGTGGATTTAGAGTGTGAGCGCCAGAAAAAGATCGAGAGAGAATTGAAAGAAGAGAGGGGTTCCACTGCTCCATTACACTTTAACGTTCCGTTCCTCCTGAAAACAATGGGAACTCCGAAAGCTCTATAAACCAGGACCTGGAGGGAATTTTCGCAGGCTCTGATTGAATTCCGGGGTCTTCTGTTTTCTTTATCGGGTTCCATTTTCGATTCAGTAGGAGATTACACTTGGCCAAAGCCACTTCGCGAAAAAGTCTCTCTTCCCAACTTCTCATTCTTCCGAAGAAAATGTCTTCTCTTTTTCCGCCGCCTTCTTTATGCAAAAGTCCTAATGTCGCAGCCCAAAGTTACTGGCGAGTCGGAAATGAAATCCCACTTGCTGTTTTGTTTTGCCGTTGCTGGTGATCAGAAGGGGTGTTTTCTTTTGCGTTCGATCCCCCCTCTTTCATTCCAGGGGAGGAGAAGAATTCCGCGTTCCCGTGGGCCCGTATAATCCAAAAAGGCTGACGAAAAGGAGCCTCGGAAATATGCAAAAGTCCTCCTTCCCCGTGCCTTGTTTCCCTTCCAACGTGCAGAGGATTACCGAGCGTCAGTCGCCGGAGACATTGTTTTTGATGCTGTTTCAAAACCACTAGAAAAGCAACCGACACCGAACGGGAGGCGGAATATAAAAACAAACACCAAAAACAACCGGGAAACAAAAAGGCAGCCAGTATCATAACGTGTTTTTATTCGAGCGTACCCATTTCGCCAGCTGCCCGTTTGGGCTGTAAAGAGACTTGAGGCAATCCTAATACTGTAAACCGTCAAGAAAAAGTTGCTGCAAAAAGCGATGATAAAGAGAAGGTTTTTGATTCCCTAGACACGCTCGGGATCCGAGGGGGAATCTGCAGGAGTTTGGTAAGACAACATTTCCTGCATCTAGTACTTGCTGGAGAGGCAAAATCGGTGAAAAGTTTTCTTCTTATCTGCTTTGGGACGATGATATCGCGAGGAATAATGCATTAAAATATAATTCCGCTTCGGAATCTCTCTTTTTCGCCACTTTTTCCGAAATTCGGACAAAAATTAAACTGCATAGTGAATTTAATGGACAGAGGTTTTAAGAGGTTTTTCTTTCTGGTTTGACTGATGTTGAATTTGTGCTTGTCGGACGTGAATCGAAATTTATTATAAATACAATTCCGCTGTGGAATCTCTTTTGCCGAAATTTGGGCAAAAATTAAATTGTAGAATAATGCATTTAAGGTGTCCGACTACCTTCGGAAAGGATTTTTTGAAATAATTTGAAATTTGACTTTTTTTGTGCATTATATTATAGAATATGGTTAAAAACTTAGAGAATAACATATAAAAAAAATAATTAATAATTTTTTTAAAATTTAAACCCCAAAAAGGGGTGAAAAATAGACAAAAACTAGCACCACCGCAAAACATGATAACTTAAATTTAAATTAAGATATTCTTATTTTGTAAATTTTATTTTGAAGATTGAAACCTCCTTTAGGGAATGTACCTCTCACATCATTGTAAACCAGTTCTTTTAAAAACTGGAGAGGTTCAAGTACAACCAAGAAGAAAATCTTCCATAAATTATAGCAACGCATAACTTTTATAATTAAAAATAAAAAAACTAATTAATGCACAATTACAGAAGTGGTACATTCCCTTTATAAACTCTTTGAAAGTATTCCTACCAAATTTCATAACATTTGAAGCATAACTTTTTGAGTTTTCATGTTTTGCGTAAAAGCAAAATTCTAAAATGTCAATTTCAAGAAAAAGCTAAAAACAAAATTCAATAATGAATCTTACCTTTAAATGGAAAATGTAGCTCTAAAATGATCCTGATTTATAAAGATCACCTTCTATAGAAGTTAAATCAACTACTTTTTTTTTCCTAATTGCCCTCAAAACCTTCCTGCGCTTCTTTGAAACGGGTGTTGTATGGCGCTTGGAATCACTGATTCTAATGCGATCCAAACTTTGGTAACCTTTTAATGTGAAGTAACCAAGATTTTCAATGTTCATCTTGCTTAAAACACTGGTGCAACCCTCAAATCCATCATTATATTGTATTACTGCACCATAAGCCCCTAATTTTACAGTTTTTAGGCTGACGAAAACCTCCTTCGGAACTCTCTGCCAAATAACACCATTGAAACTTTCATTGGCATTTTGAGTTTTGCCATGCAGACACTTATTCAAAAGTTCTCTGGTGCAAAGCTCTAAATACACTGGTTTGACTACATTTAAAATATTGTTGGGCAAACCAGAATGCTTGAGCTTTTCTGGTTCTTTCCCTTCGCTTACAGCTCGCTGGTAATAGCACCAACTGTCTACACCAATAGGGCACTGGCCATGCATCGGTTTCTTTGGTGATGAAGCACAATGAAACAAAGCTGCAATTACATTTTGCTGCATCATTTGTAAGTTGCCCACGTTAGAGCGAATCGCAATGCCATAATAATTTTGTAGTCTGTCGATAAAGACATCTGATAACTTGCCTTTACCAGACAGACCTTTGGTTTTGCTTTTCAATTTTCGCAGACGTGTACCCACCCGTTTTTGAATGTGCCCAATGCATTCCAGTTTTGAAACACTTTTTTCGCCATATGTGTTTTGGACGCACAAATAGCCTTTAGAATCCCCATCACCGTAGTATTTCGTGTACTTCAGCTTCCGAGTGCTCACTGACCTCTTGAAAATTCTGTCGACACCAACAGTTTCCATCTTTGCTGATGACCCTTTAAAATTGCACTGGCATATATGGTCAGCTTCCTGTGATTCAAATGACGGGTTTCTCTTCAGTTTCTGTAATCTTTTGCAAATTCTGCAGTATGAGGACATGACTTCTAAATCGAAAACCTTTCCCGTGTCAATTGAAATGGCAGCAACACAACCATTCAAAGAAGTGTACCCTCTACGCTGCCACGTTCCATCTACAGACACGCCGCATTCACTGTCTTCTCCCTTTGAACCAACTTCATCAGCTGCTTTTAACATTGAAGATTCAGCAACCTCGGACACAACTTTCAAGAGTTTCTCTTCATGGATGTTATACGCAGCTTTAGAAATTGGTGGCAAATTCAGCGTGGTGCACAGTTTATACGCTGAAGAAAATCCCTTTCCAATCTGCCTCATCCCATAAACTATTCTAGAGTTCACTTCAGGTACATTTTTGTTCTTTTTGGAGGAGGCAAAGCCTTTTACAAAATCACAATTGTGACATTTCAAAGAGAAGTGTGAGCACAATCCATACCTGGAGTCTTCAACTAAATGCAAACCAGAAGCAAAGCATTTGGGACATGGAAGCACCAAAAATATATCTATTAAAGTTTCCAGGTCGAAAATCCGATTACCACACAGTTCCTCATTCAAAACTTCGAATTTGGAAGAGCTAGATGCTTGCAGTTTTGAAGCACTGGCTGTGCACACTGGATCTTCAAGACTGTTAGTCTTCAGTGTTTTAGAGTGTTGATTACCTTTGAAGTGGTGTTTCTTCTTCCTGGCAATACTCTTTCCCATTTTGTAAAGAAAAATCACTTTATGCAAGAAGAATTATCAAGTTGTAGAACTTTTTGAACGCACGATCGAAAATCACGAGTTCAAATTGTGTACAAACTGAAACTCAAGTTTGATGCCAGATTGTGAAGTTAAACATGATTGCCAGATGTATTTTTGTGTAAAAAGTAGTTTTTTAATTAATTTTTTTTAATTAATAAAAAAAAATCCACACTTCAGAGCAAATTTTAACGCTTTAATTTGTTAAAATAAGAATGTAAACAAACTTTTACGTTCACTTCCTGTTTGCAGAAAGGCACTTCCGGTTTTAAAAAGTGTCGACTATGTAGTATTAAAAGACCTGTATCTTACGTTCTATGCATGGTAGGAACAAAATTTAAACAGATTTGGAAAGATAAGAAATCGGGCTTTCATATTATATCAAATTTGGAAAATCGCAATTTCCGCCGAAAATCGCGTTTTAAAGGTAGTCGGATACCTTAATGGACAGAGGTTTTAAAAAGCTCTTTTTGTTCAACTGAGATGTTGAATTTGCTTATAGGGACGTAAATCAAAATTTATTATAAAATATAATTCCGCTTCGGAATCTCTCTTTTTCGCCACTTTTTCCGAAATTCGGGCAAAAATTAAACTGCGGAGTAGTGCAATTAATGGATAGATGTTTTAAGAGGCTCGTTTTAATATTGGTTCAACTGAAATGTTGAATTTGCTGATCGTGGACGTAAATCAAAATTTATTATAGAATATAATTCCGCTTTGGAATCTCTTTTTCTTCACTTTTTCCAAAATTTGTGCAAAAATCAAATTGCGAATTATTGCATTTAATGGACAGATGTTTTAAGAACCTCTTTCTTCTGTTTGGTTCAACTGAGGTTTTGAATTTGTTTGTCGGGACGGTGAATCAAAATTTATTTTCAAAAGTACTGAAAAAGGCAATTACAATTCCAGTGAGTAGTTTTCGCCTCGAGTTTGTGTTTTACCACATCCTGATTTATTAATTCTCCTGCTTAGGGAAAAAAGATTTGTGGTGTTGAAAAAATTTTAAAAAATAAACTTTGGTTTGTGCGAGTGAAATTATACGCAAATTTTATGATGATGGATAACGTTGAAGCATTTTTTCTGGAATCTTAACATACTAACATCCATATAGAAGAAATGTACAAGTAGAGTTAGCAATGGTTACCTTTTTATGTGGCCAGGATCATGTGACCCAAACTAGTATCTACGTGACCCTTCATTGTAACCCTAATGCTCCTTCATTCATTCATCATCTGAGTGGTCCATTGATTGATTATACATGTATACTAACATTTTATATAACTAACATGCCTCTCTGAACGGTGCTAGTTAGTAAGCAATTTACCACGCATGTTGGAACGGTGTAGTTCGCTAGTGAGTAAGCGTTTTACCACGAATGTCTAAGACGTTGGAGTTCGCTAGTTAGTAAGCAGTTTACCCGCTTGTCTGAACGATGTGGTTTGCTAGTAAGTGGTGTACCACGATGTTTGAACGGTGTAGTTTGCTAGTGAGTAAGCGGCTAGTGGAATTCGTTAGTGAATAAGTGGTTTCAAACAACTTGCTACCACGCCCTCTCTGAACGGCGGAGCACATCCCAACCAAAACCCCACAACGCCGACAGCCCTCCAAAGAAGGGCAAACCCAAACACAGTCTTTTCAACACCAAAGAGGGGCTGTTTCATTTCGAAGTCAAGGAGGAGAGGACATTTTTATCTCCCAGTCACACCGCTCGCGGGGGCGTCAAAAAGTCGTCGCCCGAGGGCTCTAAATCAAAGCAAATAAACCCCCCTCCTCTAATGTTTCTGCGGTCACCCGACCCCTCCACTCGAGGGGGCGTGCAGCGGAAAAAAGCGTGAGAAAGCACCATCCACGGAGAGGGAGGCTGCTTCTAATTGAATTGGACTCAGCGAGGATTTCACGCTCTTTCACACATCACCAACTATGAATAATTGATGGACTTCCCCTCTTTTCCACCCTTACGCCCCTTTCGCCAGGGTGGTCGCGACCCCCATGCGTGGCTGGGGTAACACAAACCGGAAAGGTTGGGCTTGGTGAATGGACATGGAGGGTGGATAAGAAATTAAAATCTCGATAGCTTCCGTCGTGAATAAAGGGTATTTGAAGCTCCTAATTTTAGTTAAAGTGCATAAATGTGTTCAGAGAATGATTTGCAGAGGGGGTCCAAATTTTCTGCCGTTTTTGCAATCAAAACGCCGTAATACTAAATGTAAATTACATTTATTTATTTTTGAACTGTTTTCAGACATGTAATGCATTTTTCCTGTGTGCTAGGTGGTACTTCGACTTACACAAATTAATTTAGAAAATAATTTCGGAACCCAAACCTATTTCCTGTTTCTCTATTCCTATCAAAAGACCATAATACTAAATGGAAATTACGTTCATTGTTTTTTTTTAATGTGTTGCAATTACTACCATTAGATATCATCGATAATTTTGTATTATTTTTTAAACTCTAAATTCAAATGGGTACTAATCTATATTCAAGATGAAATTCTAAAATTTACAAAATAATTTTGACTTGTACGGATTATTTTCAATTTTAAAACTAATACATCGTTTACCTTTTCAGATTCCCAACTATGTGGTTATAAGATAGTTCAGAATAAATTGAAATACAACATTAAATATTCTTGACAACTCATGGAATTTGTCTATTTTATTTTTTCGAGGTACTTTTATTAAAGAATTTTTTTTATCACTCTTCAACTACAGAACACATGCGAGTTATAGGTGGAGCAGGTATGATTCCTGTTACTTACCCTAGGTGTATTTCTCTCTTCTGAGTCAGTGAAACTTTCCTTGTGCGTATATATTCATTACCTGACATTGTCTTATGTTTGGTGCAGCTTGATCAAATATGGCCGTTGCGCCATAAAACCCCACAAACCATTACTACTAAAACAATGGTGACTCGATACTAGCTTGTATTGGTTCTTTTCAATTTGAGTTAAGTATAGCACTGTGCATAAATTTTAATTTTCTAGGTTTCTATTTATGTCTACTTTGGTGAGTAGTGAATGATTTCTTACAAGGGTTAGGAGTGTCATGTTTCTCTCGCTTTTTGCAAAATGCTTGTTTTTTACGGCTCAAAGAGGCCATATTTGCCAAACCGCGCCAAACATAAGACAAGTAATGGCCATATACACACAAGGGAAGTTTTACTGACACACATGAGAGAAATACACACAGGGTAATTTTTGCAAGAAAAACATCGGAATATCTCCGTGAAGTTTGGAGAAGGTCCCTGTCCTCGGAATACGTCCTCTCAGCTATCACATGCTCTAGAGCACATGCGTGTTATCCTCCCCTTTCACAAATACCTCCAATTCCATTCTAAAAAGATTTACTTTGACCTCCGTGCATGAAGAATGAGCATTCCGATGGGCCAGATCGGGCGTGAATTCAGTTGAGAATGCCAATCCTTCCTACAGATGGACCCTTTCGGACCCACTGAACTTTTACCAAACTCCTTTAGGAGAATATTTTAGTGTAAAAGTCTCTTTATTCTGAAACTTTCTGATAAGGTTTTCCTGTTGATTTGATTTAGGAACCCAGTGGTTCGGACCACCTTTGGCAATCTAATAACTTAGCAATCTGTGTGGACTACTGAAGGTGCAAAAAGCCATGCATCTCTGATGGGGAGATGGCGCATGGATATTTGGGATTATATTTTAATGCAAAAAATGGTCTATTCTGAAACCTTTTGATAAGGTTTTCTTGTTGATTTGATTTAGGTAACTCGGTGATTGGGACCACCTTCGGGCAATCTAATAGCTTAGCGATCAGAGTGGACTACTGAATGTCCCAAAAGCCATGCACCTCTGATGGAGAGATGGCATATGGATATCTGAGATTATATTTTAATGTATAAAATAATCTCTTTATTCTGAAACTTTCTGATAAGGCTTTTCTCTGCTTATTTGATTTGGTAACCCAATGGTTGGGACCACCTTGGGTAATCTAATAGCTTAGCGATCAGTGATGACTATTGTTGATGCAAAAAGCCATGACCTCTGATCGGGATTCATGGAAGTTGGATTATGGATATTTGGGATTATATTTTAATGTAAAATTATTCTGAAACTTTTTGATAAGGTTTTTCCTGTTGATTTGATTTAGGTAACTCGGTGATTGGGACCACCTTCGGGCAATCTAATAGCTTAGCGATCAGTGTAGACTACTGAAGGGTTTAAAAGCCATGCACCTCTGATCTGGATTCATAGCAGTTTGGCATATGGATATTTGGGATTATATTTTAATGTAAAAAAATCGTCTCTTTAATCTGAAACTTTTTGATAAAGTTTTTTCTGTTGATTTGATGTAGGTAACACAATAGAAGGACCCCCATCAGAAATCTGATAGCTAAATGATCAAGGAGGGCTGCTGTAAGACCAAAATACAATGCATATCTCATTAGGATTCATAAGGGGTTGGCATATGGATATTTGGGATTATACTTTAATGTAAAATAGTCTACTCCGCGACTGAAAAATATTTTTCCATTGATTTGATTTAGGTAATCCAGTGGTCTAAATCTAACTTCTCATCTGCTAATATCAATTCACCCACAAAAACTATCAAGCTAGAGAAAAAGCCTCCAAAAATCAACCCATAAGTGGTTTCCCAAACTCCAAAATTAAAGGGATTCTAACGACTTCAATCATTACGAATTTATCATTATATATCGAAAGGTTACTTTACTGTCTTTTCAAATACCATGGCAGTGTAGCACCAATCAACCCTCCTAGTGGTTCCGACGAGATACCTTGACCATCAACATCTGAACAATTCTACTAATGAAGAGATATCTCTTCATTAAAAAAGATGTTGCCGATTTTTTATGACGAAGAGATCAAGATCTAGTCGGTTTTCTTCTAATCACGGGGGCCGCGGTAGTCCTGTTGGAAGAGTAACGGATTAGCAACAGGAGGGTTGCGAGTTCGAATCCAACCAAAAACCGTCGTGTACGTGGGGGGTGGTGCACGTTAAATCTTTCGTGATCTCATATGTCCTCACGTTGGCGTGTGTGGAAGTTTGGAGTGGGATGCCAGCTCAGGTGTGACCACGTCATCTGACCGTGGTTCTAAATTACGTGGTGTCGTCCTCGGATCTTTCCCTTCAGGTTTGATCCCGGACCGTCGCCAATAGCCCGTTGTGTTGCTCCATTGCGACGTTAATTAAAATACCTACCTATCTATCTTCTAATGACGAGCTATATGGTCCATCAAGATTTGATAATATTTTTGCTAATAGTCGTCACCTCGATGCTTCGTCATTGTTGACTTTTATTAACCACCAGGGGGTTAATAAAAGTCAACAATGTTCTTATAAATTATGCGAAAATCAAACTTTCCATCTGATGGTATCAATTTGCCCAGCAACAAAACAATCGCGCTTGAGGAAGAAGCCCTGAACAATTAACAGATCAGTAGTTTCCCAAACTCCCAAATTAACGGAATTCTAACGACTTTATTCATCATTGAGGCGATTTAATGCGTTCCGGAATCGTTTCAATTTGGAACCGAAAGAAAAACAAGCTAATCAATTCCCCAACCAATACTTAGTATCGTAGACCCCTGACGAGAAACGAAGAGGGCTAATTATCAACGCAGCTTATCGAAAAACAGTTATTTTTAATTAGTTTCACTTTTTTGCTTTCCCAAATTTTTAATAATATTGCGACGATGTTCCTGAATTACGTAGGAAATTACATACCACTAATCAGCCGATTTCGGAGTGAAACCGAAGTTGTCATCATTAGAAGCCTTTCGTCTTCATTTCTTTTCTGTTCCTGTTTTTTCGCGTCCAATTTTTTCTTTAAATCTCCCCTTTTCTTTTGCGCTTTCTCTCTTTTGCCTTCATAAATAGGCTTATCGTTTTTAATATTTATTCTTTGTCACTTAACCGTCACCACTGTGGATGTTTTTCCGGGAAGAGGCGGGGGCTGTATATAAATTTTGTTTTATTAGTTTTTTGCTTCGGCTATTTTTCTGTAGCTTTCCTCTTTTGATTAATTAATTCCAAACGTGTATTACGCATCGCTAATTGAAGACGCAAAAACAGAAGTGGAGGAAAAAACGGACACTTTTGCAGGATTTTTTTGTTGGCGCAAACTTGGAGCACCCCCTCACCCTTCCAATTTGGAATAGTTCTTGCCTTTCTATGAAAAAAGTCAATCATGAGGCAGGAATACAAAAAGTTGGTTGCGTAGTTAGGAACTAACGGCTAATGAATTGGTTTTTATGCTTTTTTTACATTATTAAAATTCATTAATTTGTGCAGTTATGCATTTATTTAAAGTTATGCATTAATTTAGTTAATATCCAATCAAGGTTCTCAGATAATGAGTTGGCCATTTCGGTTGACGAGAAATAGTTAAATTAGAATAAGTGAGGAAGTTATTGATAACGCCGATTGCAAAGTACTTACATTAGAGTAAGTTAGGAAGGGTTATTGATAAGATTTCATTGCAAAATAGTTACATTTGAATAAGTGAGGAAGAGTTAAAAGTAAAGTAGATTACATGGTATTACATCAGAGAAGTGAGGAAGAGTTATTGATAAGGCGATTGCAGAGTACTTACATTAGAGTAAGTTGGGAATAGTGTTATTGATATGATTTCATTGCAAAATAGTTACACTAGAATAAGTGAGGAAGAGAAACTGATATGATTCTATTGAAAAATAATAATTTTACAATGTGTGTGTGTGATTTCTACCAAGATATTTCTCATAAGTTACGGAGTGACATTAGTTTTTAACAGTTTATATGCAATCAAGATAATCAGGTAATATTTTGACGTTTTGGTAGATAGAAAATAATTACATTGGAATAAGCGAGGAACAGTTATTGATAAGATGCGATTGAAAAATAGTAATTTTGTAATGATTTTTACCAAGATCTTTCACATAAGTTACGGGATGACATTAGTTTTCAATTTAGTTTATATTCAAATTGCAAGAGGTTTCCGTTTCTTTGGAGAGAAAGGGAATTACACCAGTCTCCAACGATTATTCATTTCCCAAGCAGCACGCATTCCTCCAAAATAAACACTCATCGGGCTGGACTCGACCGGTGGTCTAACTTGATTGACCGCGCAAACTGCCTGTCCACAACTCCACTGGAACATTCTCAACAATCGTAATGAATAAACACATCTGTCGAAACCTCGTAGCAGTACCGTCTATCCATGATGTGTGTGTACTTGACTAGAGATCAATCTCAGGAAGCTTGACGCTAAATTTCGCCAGAATTTGAAGTTGGCTGTCTGCGTCGGAAAGACTTGCGCGTATCTCGAAGTAACTACAATTTCAAAACATAAGAGATTAAACAGCCTGTATTCCTCAGAAATAAACACACTCTCATCGGGCTAGATTTGGCCGGAGGTCTAAGTTGGTTGACCGCGCAAACTGTTTGTCCACAATTCCACTGGACCATCCCTCAATAATCACAATGCATGAATACATCCCCTATAGAAACTTCGTCACAGTACCATCTATCCATAAGATGCTTGACTCAAGATCAGTCCCAGAAAACTTGAGATCAGATATGACCAGAATTTGAAGTTGGTTGTCTGCGCTGGAGACTTGCGCATACCTCGAACTAACTACAATTTCAAAATATTAAGAGACTAAGCAGCCCGCATTCCTCAGAAATAAACACAATCTCATCGGGCTAGACTCGACCAGAGGTATAAGCTGGTTGACCACGCAAACTGTCTGTTCACCAACTCCACTGGAGCATCCGTCAACAATCATAATGAATAAACACATCTCCTGTAGACAATTCGTAACAGCATCCCTACCCATAAGATGCTTGACAAAAGATCAATCTCAGGAAATTTGATACTGGATTTGACCAGAACTTGACGTAAGCCGCCTGCGCAGGAAAGTACTTGTGCATATCCCAACCAACTACAACTTAAAGCATTACAAGAGACTAGCACCACGCATCGAGTCGAAGAGGTCTTAGTTTCTTCGGAGGTAAGGGGAAATGACACCAATATTCAACGATTATTCATTTCCCAAGCAGCACGCATTCCTCCGAAATAAATACTCATCGGGATAGACTCGACCAGAGGTCTAAGTTGGCTGACCGCGCAAACTGCCTGTCCACAACTCCACTGGAGCATCCCTCAACAATCATAATGAATAAACACATCTCCTGTCGACACCTCACAACATTACCATCTACCCGTAACGTGTGTTATCTTAAGCTCAACGATGCACAGCGAACAGGTAGGGTTCTTACCTTCTCCACTCATGCGTAATAAAGAGGTGTGTCCTCTCACCCGTAAAACCACCTATCCTTAATAAAGATGGGGAAGGGAAATCAGTTACCAATACAAGGCTTCGGTGACTTCCCCCGTGTATTTTTGAAAAAAGGAATGGACTTTTAAAGGTGCCCATTCAGAGATAATGCTACGCAATGCTGGGTTGCATGCCGTTGTGGTTGAGTGGAACTAACTCCCATGCTCCACCCACCCTTGACTGGGGTTAGGGTTGGGGAGTCTTTGGGACAGAGTTTTCAATAATTCATGGGGAATTGTATCTGCAGCATTGGGTATCGCTCGCAAGGGGGAGAAGGGTGAATTCGTGCAATGGTTATGGAAGAGAGGTGGATTTGTATGTCATATGTCAACTTGAATGGCCTCTTGCTTTGATTTAGTTTGCCTGGTGAAAGATGCAATTCGATCTCTATTTAACGAACGGTGGTTATCAATCGAATCTTATCAATAATTCTTCCTCGCTTATTCTAATGTATCTATTTTCCTATAAAATCTTATCAATAACTCTTTCTCACTTTCTCTAATGTAAATACTTTGTAATCGACCTTACAAATAACTCTTCCTCACTTATACCAATGTTCCTATTTTCCGTCTACCAAAACTCCAAATTATAAATTGAATATCTTTATTGAATATTAACTCAATTCAAAAGTAATACCATTCCATAACTTATGGTAAAAATCAGTATAAAATTATTATTTTTCAATCGAATCTATTCAATAATTCTTCCTCGCTTATTCTAACGTAACTATTTTCCAATAAAATCTTATATCCCTAACTCTTCCTCACTTACTCTATTGTAAGTACTTTGTAATCGACCTGATCAATAACTCTTTCTCGCTTACTCTATTGTAAGTACTTTGTAATCGCCTTATCAATAACTCTTCCTCACTTACTCTAATAAGTACTTTGTAATCGACCTTATAAATAACTTTCCCCCACTTTTCGTAATGCTCCTATCTTCCGTCTACCAAAACGCCAAATTATAAATTGAAAATCTTTATTGTATATAAATTCAATTAAAAAGTAATGGCACTCCGTAAGTTATGTGAAGATCTTAGTAGAAATCATTATAAAATTACTACTTTGCAATCGAATCATCAATAATTCTTCCTCGCGTATTATAATGTAGCTATTTCCCGTCAACCAAAACGGTCAACTTAATATCTGAGAATCTTGATTGCATATTAACTAAATTACTGCATAACTTTAAGAATGCACAAATTGATGAATTTTAATAACGTAAAAAAGGTATAAAAACTAATTCATTACTGTCAGATCCTAACTACGCAACCAACTTTTTGAATGCCTGCCTCAGAAATGAAATTTTTTTACAACGGCAAGTCGTTCCATTGTTTGGTTGATGGGTTGCATTGAGTTTTATGGCGTAAGATCTGTATTTGTCCAAGCTGCGCCAAACACAATACAGACACCAACGTCAAGTGAGCCACGATAACCCAGTTGGAAGAGTAACGGAGGATGGCGAGTTCGAATCCAACCAAAGACCGTCGTGTACAAGGGGCTGGTGCACGTTAAATCTGTCGTGTCCTCAAAAGTCCTTACGTTGGCATGGTGTGGAAGTTTGGAGAGAGTGGGGCGCCAGCTCAGGTGTGACCTCGTCATCCGACCGTGGTTCAAAATTACGTGGTGTTGTCCCCGGACCGTTGCCAATAGCAAGTTGTGTTGCTCCAGTGCCAACGTTAATTAAATACCTACCTACCAATGTCAAATAAAAAATGTAAAAGGTAGGTAGGTATTTTAATTAACGTCACACTGGTGCAAACTGCGGGATATTGGCGACAGTCCCAAAGGGAAAGGTACGAGGACAACACCACGTAATTAACGTGCACCAGCCCCTTTGTACATGACAGTCTTTTGGTTGGATTTGAACTCGCAACCTCCGTTGCTAATCCGTTACTCTTCCAACCGGGCCACTGGTGCCCAAAATGTAAAAGGCAAAAATGTTATTGGGTAATAGAGTAGTGTGATGAAAGCGGAAAAGACCGCTTGGGTTTCTAAGAACAGTAAACGCCGTGGAAAAGCCCTCAGGGGCACATCTCGTTTAAGTGTGTACGGGCTTTATGGACCCGAGGTACTCTAGTTATCTTTTCTTCGCCCATGGGGTTTACTGTGTTTAGTTAACACGGGAGTCGCACTACCGGGATCAAGCGATCTTTTTGTGCTTTTATCCCAGTACTCTGTTCCCCTATTCCTTTTTTCTTTTCACGGTGTTTTTTACTTGACGTTGTCTTGTGTTTGGGTCATTTTAGCCAAATATGGCCGTTGCACCATGAAACTCCAAAATAACCAATCAACCCCATGGGAAATGAAAAGATCACTAGAGCACCTCGGGTCCGCAAATCCGATGAAAAGGGAAGATTTTATTTCCGGCTATTCAAGTGATCTTTCAGATACACGGTTACCTTCAAATGTAGTTCATCGCCATTTTGGAGGTATTTGGCGTTTAATCTAATTAGTGTTGACCAATCAACTATCCTATATCAATTCGGAATTCAATCTTTGGAATTTTTATTGGCGACGTTTTGAAATCATATTCGAAAAACAAGCCAAGTGACGTCACGTTTGGAATACGTACAGGAAACATCTACAGAAACTCTACCGCCACCATCTTTCCCGTCGGGATTGGCCCCGGAACGTCGCCAACAGCCGTTATGGTTCGTTCTCAAGTGCGTCGTTAATTAATTACCATCACCACTACCATCTTACCTTGAGTTTGACACAGCTTGGTCAAATATGGGCCTTGTGACATAAAACCCAACTCAAAACAACCACCCAACACTTCTGTGACAGTAAATTTTTCTCGTATCTGTGTGTCCATTACTCGATATTGTCTGTCCTGTGTTTGGCACCGCTTGGCCACATATGGCCCATGCGCCATAAAAACCCAACCAACCTTAAACGTGGTCTTGAATGTTGCTTTTTTTTCTGCTCGTTCCGTTTAATGAGCGCCCAACTGAAGGGGTCGTGTGCGTAACTAAGCCTGGCAGTTGAGGGACGGATTTGCAGAATTCGGGGAGGGAGCTTTTGTAGCCCCCCGCTGTGCTCCGAGTGCTCCGCGGGAGGGGGTCGCGTTGACGGTCGCGTGTCCCATCTGTTGCGTTTCCCGTTGCTGCCATCCTATTGTTTTTCCAGGCATCAAATTCCAGGGAGCGACTTCCTCGGAAAAGTCCACACTCACCAGCCTCGGCTGCCTGCCTCCTGAAAGCCAATTCCTTGCCCTCGCAATTGTTTTTAGAGCGGGATTCCGCGGAATCGGGGGCTGGTGAAGGCCTTGCATGCGCTGCAGTGATCGGTTTCGGTGCTTTCGAAATCGACCGTGGTTTAAATTCTGTGGTAGATGACTCCTGTAGATCGATAAAAGCAGTTGCAGGTGTTGAAGTATATTTTGGAGCCACATGTATGTCGTTTTAAAGACAGAAGACATGAATTGGAGATGGTAAAAGCCTCGTATGTGCTGCAGTGATCGGTTTCGTTACTTTCGAAATCGACCGTGGTTGGAATTCTGTGGTAGATGTCTCCTGTAGATCGCCATGGTAAATGTTTTGATGTAGATCGATAAAAGCAGTTGCATGTGTTGAAGTATATTTTAGAGCTACATGTATGTCGTTTTAAAGACAGAAGACATGAATTTGAGCTGGTAAAAGTCTCGCATATGCTGCAGTGATTGGTTTCGGGGCTTTCGAAATCAACCGTGGTTAAAATTCTGCGGTAAATGCCTGATGGTAGATCGTCAGGGTAATCAATAGGATAAATGTGTGTGCTTATGTAGATCGGTAAATGCAGTTGCAGATGTTGAAGTATATTTTAGAGCCACATGTTATATATGCTTAAAGACAAGACTTAAATTAGGGCTGGTAAAAGTTATCCTTGTGGCATGACAGCCATGGTCATTTAATAACTGGATGCATTCAATTCTCTCACAGTATAGAAACAATTTCTCGCAATTGCTACTTGTCTCGATATAATTTAACAGTCAAATCCACATAAGTTTGTGAAGTGTTATAGTATATTTCGTTGGGTCATGACCATCATGATCGCTGCAATTGGAAGCATTGATTGGCATCAATCCCAGAGGGAAAGACCTGAGGACAACACCTCATAATTTTGAACCAGTCAGATGACGAGTTCGACACCTGAGATGGCACCCCATTCTCCAAACTTGCACACCACGCCAGCGTGAGGACATTTGAGGCCACGACAGATTTTAACGTGAACCAGCCCTCACGTACACGACGGTCTTTAGTTGGATCTAGTTTCGAACCCCAACCTTCCAGTCGCTAAGCCGCGACTCTTCCAACCAGACGCGGCCCCCTTGTCGGTTCATGACCATCATGATCTCTACAATTGGCAGCATTTATTGCTCACTTTACTAAAACAGAATTCATCGGAATCGCTACTTGTCTGAAATGCAATTTACCACATAAATTTGCATAACTTTATGCGTTGTTACAGTCCTGATCCTTGTGGCATGACCGCCATGATCATGCACATAATGGATGCATATAATTGCTCATGTTACAAAACAGAATTCCTCGCGAAATCCCTACTTGTCTCAAATACTATTTCCCACATGATTTCGCCTGATTTTATGGGGCGTAACTGTATATTTCCTTGTGGCATGACCGCCATGATTATGTACATAATTCGATGCATCCGATTGCTCACATTACAAAAACAGAATTGCCCGCAATCGCTACTTGTAACGAATCATATCACCCCATAAATCTGCACAACTTCATGCAGCGTTACAGTACATTTTCCCGGGCCATGACCACCAGGACCGTCCACAGTGAAAGCATCCAGCCTCTCACATTAAAAACCCCGAGAATAGCTGGCAATCGCCACTTGCTACGCGCGAGTAGCTTTCCGAATAAATGTTTTGTAGAGATTCCATTCGCGTTACGCGCGTTCCTCTTCCCCTTGTCAAATCAGCCATAGCAGAGTGATTTGGATCAAGGGGAGGCGACGCTAATGATATTGTATCCAACTCTTCTCTGCGGTTGAGGCTCTGATGGCATTGCATGGGATTTTCGTCCGCCCTATTCTACAGTGGGATTAGAATAGGGATCTGCGTATGGAGCTTCCTGTAATGATTGAATGGAGACAAGACATCGATAGCTTTAATCAACGATGGGACCAGAGTAATTATTTGAGACCGCTGTCCTATTAATGCGTGTCTAGGGTACAAAGGTAGTGCGATACGCTGCGAGTTGAATGTGAGGGTATAGATTCTGTGGTGAAAGGTGGTTAGGCGCAGCTTATCCAAATATGGCCCCTGCGACAGGAAACACAACCAACCGGTGAGCTTCCTGTTAATGCGTACGCAGGATAAAACCTCGTACCTAATATGAGGCTAGAGATTCCATGGTTAAAAGTATAAATTCGTATTGGAAAACTGTCTGAGTTCTGTTTAAGAGCGCTCACAACAAGAGAGCTTCGTATCAAGGCGTAACTGGGCATTGGTTTACGAGTCCGAATCTCGTACATGCCGAAGCAGGGTCACGAAGCAGGGTACTCATAGACGTGGAATATAAGTAGACTGAGCATTGTTATTGAGAGGAGTTTCAAGACCGTGTAACCAACAAGTCGACTAGTAGTCACGTGACTGCTCAGTGAAAATTTGACTTCGTTCGCCGATTTGGTACCTTATAGCTTCGTTCGGTAGGTAGGTAGGTATTTAATTAACATTGCACTGGCGCGACACAACGGGCTATTGATGACGGTCCGGTAGCAACCCGAAGGCAAAGATCCAAAGACAATGCCTCGTAATTTTGAACCAAGGTCAGAACGAGAACCTGAGCTGGCTCCCCACTCTCCAAACTTCCACACCACGCCAACGTGAGGACATTTGAGGCCACAGCAGATTTAACGTGCACCAGTCCCCGTGAACACGACAGTCTTTGGCTGGACCTAGTTTCGAACTCGCAACCCGTCCCGTGGACCAATCAGATGGTGAATATTCGTTTCCAATCCACAGACGAGAGTAGTCTAAGTGTCAAGTCACTATTTGTTTTGGTCACATGATCTTGGGCACATAAAAAGGTTACCATTGCTCCTTTACTTTTTACTTTAACTTTTATTACTCTTTTATCTTTCACTTACAAGGGTCAATCAGCGACGGTCTAGGATTAACCCGAGGCCAACAAAAGGTAATTTTGAACCAGTCAGATGATGATAATTGTACAAGGGATATTGTACGAGTTAAATAGGAGGCTAGAGATTCTGTGCTAAAAGCTCTCTACACTGAATTCGCACTGAAATATATATTTAGATTCTGAACGAATATCGAATCCTTCGAACTTGTCGGAAAATGGTGAAAATTTCCAACTTATAGAATGCATTGAAAAGGGTTTTTTAAATTGAGTGTGTAATGCTACAATAAATTACCAAAATACGATCTCTGATTGTCGAATCCCTAGCTTCACGGAAAATAGTGAAAATTCCTAACACATGTAATGAAGTAGAAAGGGCTTTTTGAAACTCGAGTGTAGGTTAAATACAATGTGTAATGTTAGAATCAAATACCAAACTACTGTCTCGCCAGTGAAGTCTAGACTTCAAGTGTCACGAAGTTGAGAGTTCTTCGACAAAAAGCTGGCAGACATTCGAGTGTAAAATGAAAATGGAAAGAACTTCCGCCTTTTTGAAAAAGGTTCCATGGGAGTACCAAAAGAAGGGAGCCACCAATCGATAACTCCTCTTAAACGGCCCTTAGACTGAAGCTCGATTTGGAAAACGGGAAAAGGAAATCTTGGCACTTCTGGAGCTGTAAAATGCTCTGTAGACCACAGTCAAGCGATTAGGCCGTGCCTATGAGGAAGATTATGGTAGGTTTAGTTGAGAGTTGGAAAACGGCAAATGTGTCAACCATTACTTGATTTTTCTCTGTAGAGCTCGATACTTTCTCGAAATATCTTTTTTGGTGTTGTCTTTGGGTAACCATCCTCTACGCTGAACCTTATAATGATAGTGAATCAAGCCATTTTCTTGCGTTAAGTCTATCTAAAATAATATCAGGAAAAAGAGAGTGAGAGAAAAAAATACATGTACATGAATTTGTTAGTGTCCTACGTAGTTAGGGGATTTCTGACCTTTTTATTTCTCTGTAGAGCTTGATACTTTTTCTCAAAACATCTTTTTGGTTTTGTCTTTGGATAACGATCCTCTATGCTGATCCATTAAATTAGTGACCCAAGAAGCCATTTTCTTGCGTTAAGTGGATCTAGAGTAATATTTGGAATATACTACATGTGCATGGATTTATTGGAATCCTACATAGAGGATTCGTGTCTGTTTTTTCATTGGTATAGATTGAGTTAATTCTTAAGTGAGCTTGTGGATTGCGTGTGCGAGTGGATCAGATGAAAGGTGACATAAGTCAAGAACGAAAATCATAATTTTTGAATTGTATCCCAAACATGTATTTTATGAACTTAATATGACATTTTACAGAATTTCAACGTTTGAAATGAGAAAATGCAATTATTTTCCAATAGCACATGATGTTTTTCGAAGGCTTAGTAATACATTTTGTCTCATATTCTTCAAATTCCTGAGAAACAGTAAAATTTTTCCGAGAAAGAAATTTTCACCGACTGGGCCAAATATTCGATCAGGAGATATGTAATGAGCACTTCTGGTTTGTTGATAAACAAACTGCCGACAGACTTTTCACGAAAGTCGAAAGGAATTTTTATCAACTGGCGAAATACTACGATCAGGGAAACGTGTAATGAGTACTTTTGTTGATTAACAAACTGCCTACAGAGACTTTTCACAAAAATGGGAAGGAATTTGCATCGACTGGCAGAATACTCCCCGATCAGGGAAATGTGTAATGAGTACTTCTGTTTTGTTGATTAACAAACAACCTACAGACTTTCCAGAGAATTCGAAGAGTTTTCACCGAGTGGCGGATACTTCTTGAATCACAATGTAATAAGTACTTCTAGTCGTGTAATGAGTACTTCTAGTCGTGTAATGAGTACTTCTAGTCGTGTAATGAGTACTTCCTTTTTATTGATCAACAAACTGCCGACAGACCTTCCACACAAATTTAATGGAATTTCGACCGAGTGGCGAATTATTCCCCGATTAGGGAAACGTGTAATGAGTACTTCTGTTTTGTTAATTAACAAACTGACGAGACTTTTCACAGAATTCAAAAGGAATTTTTACCGACTAATGAAATATTCCCAGATCAGTGAAACGTGGGATGATTACTTCTGTTTTGCTGATGAATAAACTGCCGACAGACTTTTCACAAAAATTTAAAGGAATTTCGACCGACTGGCAAAATATTCCCGATCAGGGAAACATTTAATGAGTACTTCTGTCTCGTTGATAACAAATTGCCGAGAGACTTCAAAAATCGAAAGGAATTTTTACCGACTAATGAAATATTCCCCGATCAGGGAATCGTGTAATTAGTATTTCTGTTTTGTTGATTAACAAACTGCTCACACTTTTCACAAAAGTCGAAAGGAATTTTCACCGTCTGCGATTTATTCCCCGATCTGGGGAACGTGTATTGAATACTGCTGTTTTGTTGATTAACAAACTGCCGACAGGCTTTTCACAGAATTCAAAAGGAGTTTTAACCAAGTGACAAAATTCTCCCCACACAATGTAATGTCACAATATTCTGAATACTACTAACCGTGTAATGAGTACTTCTAGTTTGTTGATTAACAAACTGCCTAGACTTTCTACAGAAATCAAAAGGAATTTCCACCGACCGGCGAAATATTCCCCGATCGGGGAAACGTGTGATTTCTGTTTTGTTGATTAACAAACTGCCGACAGACTTTCCACTCGCGACAAATGCAATCGCGTTATTCCACTCAGCAGAGAAAGCTCGCCGTCGGTTCTAGTACAAAAAACAAAAAACTTTCAAACTCAATCATTCTCGCGAGGTGTTTACGCGGAAAAAGTAAATAAGAACCCGAACAAAAAAACTAAAGTGTAAACGTTTCGATAAACTGGTTTAGAGGAAAATTTTCTTTCCCTGGGAGAAGTTCGTCAAACGTTTCTCCGATCGATGCTCCTTTAATAGTACCCGACCTTTTTCGACAGGGAAAACCTGTGCTTTCTCGCTATGTTATCCATTATAATATATGCTCTTGACTAGGGGCTGTTTGCGAGATAAATAAAATAAAGATAATCTTATCTAGCATGACAACTCTAATGTCCACGCGTAGCGCTTGTTTGTTTTTCCCTAGGAGAAGGAATTCGGTCTTTTTCTTCTCCCTCCTGGAAGTCAAAGCTTTAAACCGGCAAATCCTTTTTAAACCTAAATCGTATTCTTCCGCTTGGAGAAGAAATCCAGCAAAAAGGAGGGTTGCCTTCTTTTTTTGCCGCTTTTCTTCGACTCCAAATGCATAATGATCGCTGTTTCGAGAGGGTTGCAGCTGTGGCCCACTTAACATTCTGAGGCCCCCCTAGGGTTACCCTTTGCTGTTCGTAAACAAACTACTCATTGCGCCTTCGCATGCTTGGCGGCCTCTAGCTACGATACGCATGACGAATTCTGATTCCTCCTTTACACTCTCTCGTATATAAGATAGATACATTGTATACTAGCCAGCCTGTGCCGGCTAGCATTAGGGTTTGAAAACTAGCAAAATAAAAAACAACCAACCCACGGTTTTGTATTTAAATAGTAAGGTTTTAAAAGTCTATCGTAATATAGAGTTACTCTTTCACCGTACAAAATCGAAACAATTATAGAACATGCTGTGCCAACTAAACGGTTTTAAGTTTAGGCATCGTACGACTCCCTTTTCAATACATTTCTGAGACTTCTCTAGTAAAATCTTGTGTTCATCAATCACTGGACAATCTCCACCTCTGTGCGATGATACCTTAGCTACCGTTATTGATACAAAAGACATCTAAGCTACTCTTTCTCTTAATTTGATACAAAAGACATCTAAGTTACTCATAATTTGATATATATACAAATACAAGCTAGGTCTATAATTTCATCTTATGCTCTATCAAAAAAAAAATCCTTCAAAGCGGATTTTTACAATGCCAAATTAAGAAAGGATTTAAGTAAGTGCGCGAGACAGGAGTGAATAGACAAAGTAAACTCAAACTCTCAAGGCTCTTGTAAGATCATGTGGTCATCAATAATTGGAAATCAATCTTTACCTCTATGGGATGATACCATAGCTAATGTTCTTGATAAAAAAACACTTAAGTTACTCTTTCCCTTAATGTGGATCGCTTAATTTGATACGAATCCAAGCTACCACTATAACTTCACCTTACGCTCTACCAAAAAGAATAAGAAAGCTCCTTCAAATTGAGCTTTTCAAATGACAAATTAAGAAAGAATTAAAAAAATGCTTGTAGACAGGAGTGAATAGACAGAACTAAAACTCTCAAGTAAAAGTATTTTCTAAGATCATACGGCTGTCAATCACTTGACAATTTTTACCTCTATGAGATGATACCTTAGCTCCTGTTCTTGATACAAAAGACATCTAAGCTACTCTTTCCCTTAATTTGATACAAATCCAAGCAACCTTATAACTTAATCTTACTCTCTATCAGAAAAGAAAGCTCTTTCAAAGTGGGCTTTCCCAATGCCGAATTAAGAAAGGATTTATATAAGTGGGTGTAGAGACAGGAGCGAATGAACAGTGTAAAGTAGAGTTCTCAAGCCTCCTCTTGTAAAATCATGTGGCTTTTAATCACTGGACAATCTTCACCTCTATGAGACGATACCTTAGCTCCAGTTCTTGATACAAGACACCTAATCTACTCTTCCTCTTAGTTTGGATCACTTAATTTGATACAAATCCAAGCTACCTCTATAACTTCATCTTACGCTCTATTGAAAAAAGAAAGCTCCTTCAAAGTGGGCTTTTCCCAAGCCGAATTAAGAAAGGAATTACATAAATAGGCGCTGACAGAAGTGAATAGACAGTAAACTCAAACTCTCAAGGCATGTAAATCATATGACCATCATTCACTGGGCAATCAATCTTCATCTCTGTGGAATGATACATTAGCTTCTGTTCCCTGATACAGTAGATATCTAAGCTACTCTTCCTCTGAATTTGGATAACTTAATTTGATACAAATCCAAGCTAATTCTATAACTTCATCTTACGCTCTATCAAAACAAAAATCTCCTTTAAAGCGGGCTTTTCCAATGCCGAATTAAGAAAGGATTTAAATAAATTTCCAGACCCATTAAATTTTCCCGCCCTCCGTTTCCGAAATTCATTACTGTGGGTGGGAAGAAGATTGACGGTTTCTTAAGTTTTTGTAATTAACTCTGAATGGTGTCCGTGTTTTTTCTTCGGTGATTCTTTCTTGCTAAAAGTTTAAAATTAGTCCCCTACAGGATGTAAATATGTAATTTGCAAGTGACGTGCATACAAGCTTTGCCCTTCAAAATTCAAATTTTCAAAATTTTAAGGGAAGTTTGACATTTCCACAAGAATAACTAAAAGGACGTTTTAAAAATGATTTTTTTTACAGTAATTACAAATAGAGTTCAGTAAAAGCAGTAGACCTTTTCTCATACAAATAATGATATACACGCACATAGACATAACTTATGCACACACAATACATAAAACACACACAGATACATACACACAATATTACTAATTACAAGCGACGTGGGCAACATTTCATTCGGTCCCAAGGTAGGTTGGTAGGTAGGTATTTTAATTAACGTCGCACTGGAGCAACTCAACAGGCTACTGGCGATGGCCCGGGATCAAACCCGAAGGAAAAGATCCGAAGACAACACCACGTAATTTTGAACCACGGTCAAATGACGATCACCCTGAACCAAAAAAGTCTGCATTCGCAACTGATAGGTTGGTTAGGTTTTTATGGCGGGTCATATTTGGCCAAGCTGCGCCTTACACAAGACAGACAACGTCAAGTAATCGTCTTGTGGATAGGATTCTCAGGATCCGCCCGGAAAGTATCCTCCCTCCTGAGCACATCTCCCTTAGGTGTGTACGGGCTACACGAACCCGAGGTGCCCTAGTGATCTTTCCTTTCACTATAGGGTTAGATGTCTTTGGTAAACACGGGAGACGTGCTTCTGGGATACCCAATTGACCTTTTCTCCTTTCCTCGCACTGTTCTCTTTCCTCATCCCTCTTTTTCCGCTAGTCAGTCTTGTGTCTGGTGTAGCTTGGCCAAATATGGCCCATGCGCCATAAAACCCAAATCCAAACAACCGGAAAGTATACAGCCGTGTAATATGAAACAAGATACGTGTACCTAGGACTTTTGGCACCTAGTCTCCTTCATGGTAGGTACCTTGGAATCTCACTTCTCCCACAGAGTCTCCTTTTTTCAAAACACTGCAAAGTCCATTGAAGGAATCGAAATCAGCTGCTGTGTAGTGTGGGCGAGAGTGGACTTTGATGGGAGAACCTGAGCCGAAGGCCCTCAATCTCCAGTGAACTTGAAGGAACTGAACAGCATCGGGTTTCCGGAGCCTTATCCGACGTGTTCTCCTGAAACGCATCCAGTCTGAAATAAATTTCTCCCAGAAGTGATTTAAGTGTTTTGAAAAGACAGAAGTAGCAGTGTGCCAAACCTGGGCTGTAAGGAGGGCTAAGTCACCTGGTGATTTGATGGTTTGACGAAAATCCCTTGCTCGAGCCATGGTGAATGGGCGGGCTCACTGTTGCGGTGAATCTGCCAATCACCAGTTGCCCACAGCTGCTGTCGCTTTCTTCGTACTGCATCTCTCAGTCGGCGTAGATATTCGAGGTAGTGTTCCATATTAATTGTTTGGCCTGGAGGGGCGAACTCGTGATGGACAGCGCCTTTGCAGTAAGAAGACACAGTCAAAATGGTCTTGACGTTGCTGCGACTTTGTCGCACCTTTGGGTGGGAAGAATTAGGCGCCTCCCTATCGGGAAGATTTCTTAATCATCTCAAAAGTCTCTGTGGAAGAATTTTCAAGTTTAACTCAAAATTGGATGCAAATTCGCTGTTCTACTCGCTTGGTCATTGCGAATGCAACTAACTCACAGAACTTACGCTCACTCAAAGGCGTCTACAATCCAACTGATTAGCCCAATTGGTTCGAGACTTTTCACGCGTGCTCACTAATGCCCTCTTACATTGGCTGCCAAGTTTCATCAATGCCGCACAAACCGTTCTCGTAACAGACCTTGCACTCGAGGAAGCCTATAATCAAAAGATTGAATAAAGCTTATGTGGATGAAAACATATATACGTTTTCTCGTACACTTGTATTCAGTAAAAAAGTAAACGAAAAACACTTCGATGCGTATGGTCAGCGAGTAAAATATTCTCTTCACGCTCCCCGACCTGGGGTCGGCCACTGCTCAAAACAATAAAAATCAAACCCGCTTGAAAATTATTAAACCTGATTCATTTCTCATACTCTGGCATTGAAGAATACAGTTTTACCAGTCTTAAGACTGATTTGAAATTCCAAATGCGTGTATTTACTGTTTCTTTTCTACGAAGACCATTTATGAATCTTACAAAAGAAACTCCATTCGAAAAACGTGCCAGGTTCCATTTCACCCTGGCTCTATTTCTCTCTCCTGTTTCAGTAAAATTTTCCTTGCTGGTGCATGTCCATTACTTGGCAGTGTTTGTCTTGCACTTGGCGCAGCTTGGCAAAGATGGCTCTTGCGCCATAAGACCCACACAACCATTCAAAAAGCGTGTAATAAAATAGTTCTTGCAGTCTGATTGAAAATTCCGAGCTGAGTTAAATAGAATAATAGTCACGAGTATTACATTTAAGAGCTACAGGATTGTTTTCTTAAAATCTTGCAAGTTTGTGTATAGCTTCCTTGGACAGCATGCCAGCAAGTTTTAGGCGGCACAGGTTCAATTCCTGTAACTTACCCTGGTATACTGGGACTATGACGTAGAAAAAATTGAGTTGATATTCAGCTATTCTAAACCCGAATCCAATCCATAGGTAGATTCCCTTTATAAGGTGGAATATAAAAAAGTTTCTTTGATTGAAATTTGATTAGGGTTCAATACATAGAGTATAGTATATACAAGGGGTTCAATACATAGAATATTGTATATACAAGGGGGTTTAATACATAAAGCTTATATCCTGAATTGAATCCCCAATCAAATTTCAATCAAAGAAACTTTATCATATCCGACCTTATAACGGTAGTCTACCTATTACTTGGATTTGGGTTTAGAATAACTGAATATCAACGCCCTTTTTCCTACTGCTAAGTCCCGAATGTTTCTTGGTAGTTGTAATCCTTTTGTTCAGAAATTCGTTCTGTTGAAGAGCAAGGTGTGAAGATATTGATACTTGATTGACAAACCAAACGGAACTTCCAACAAAGAATCTTCAGGTATATCCGGGACCGTCGCCAATGGCCCGTGGTGTTGCTCCAGCTCAACGGAAATTCAAGTACCAACCAAGAATATTTATTATATTTGAACATGTACTCTATGTATTGAACCCCTAACAAAATTTCAATCAAAGAAACTTTATCATATCCGACTTTATAACGGGAATCTACCTATGTATTGGATTCGTGTTTAGAATAACTGAATATCAACTCCATTTTTCCTACTGCAAAGTTCCGAATGTGTCTCCGTAGCTGCAATCTTTGTGTCCTGAAAGGAGTCGTCTCCAGCTCTTATTTCTGTTGAAGAGCAAGACGTGCAGATATGCACTTGAGATATGCCAGACTTCACTTGAGACTTGATAGACAAACCAAACTAATCTTCCAACAAAGAACATTTATTATATTCGACCTTATAACAAGAATCTACCCACGTATTGGATCAGGTATAAAATAACTGAATATCAACTCTATTTCTCCTACTGCAAAGTCCCGAATGTGACTCTATAGCTGCAATCTTTATGTCCTGAAAGGATTTAAACTTGATAGACAAGCCAAACTAAACTTCCAACAAAGAACATTTATATCCGACCTTATAGCGGGAACCTATCAACACATTGGATTCGGGTTTAGAATAACTGAATATCAACTCCATTTCTCCTACTGTAAAGTCCCGAATGTGACTCGATAGCTGCAATCTTTGTACCCTGAAAGGAGCTTTCTGCAACTCTTAATTCTGTTGAAAAGCAAGATGTGAAGATATTTATACTTGATAGACAAGCCAAACTAAACTTCCAACAAAGAACATTTATTATATCCGACCTTATAACGGGAACTTATCAATACATTGGATTCGGGTTTAGAATAACTGAATATCAACTCCATTTTTCCTACTGCAGAGTCCCGAATATGTCTCGGTAGCTGCAATCTTTGTGTCCTGAAAGGAGCCGTCTTAATTCCGTTCGAGAGCGAGATGTGAAGATATTTATTCTTGATAGAGAAGTCGCCGAGTCGGACAAAGAGAAGCCATTTTCCGGTGCGAGGGAGCGTATGATGCGCCAAAGAAAGCGATAAACTCCACGGGATCGGTCACTCGGAAGGCCGGCTTTCACTGGGAACAATGTCCAGTCCTCACTCCATCCCATGGGGGGCAGGCCCTCCGGCAGCTTGCACCGCAATTACCTTTTGTGAGCGTCTGGGACAACGTCTTTGGCGATAGAATTCGATACCTTTGAGGGGCCCCCTGTCCCCTAGCGCGACATGATCTCATGTCAGCGGCCCCTTTCTGACGAGGTAAACTAGGGGTGTCGTGAATTTCGCTCCAAAGGAACTCAAATATTGATAAACTGTTTGAAACTCGCGCAGCCCCGTTTTCTTTCCCATTTTGGAGGTGAAGTTGTTTGAATACCTCGCCCCCGTGGTCTTGAGGGTTCGACCCCTTGGTGAGGGAATCACCCCCTTTGACATTGTATATTGGGTTTGATACTTCAGGGGTTGATAAAGGGTTGGAGGGGGGCAGCATCTCGATCGGTGAAGTGTACCTTCTGTTTGAATGATTTGCAGGACCATGGATGAAATATGTAGCTGTTGTCAAAGGCGAAACTAGAATTTTTTGGGCCATGGGGAAAAGGAGACTAATGCCACCCTATCGAAAACAAAATTTACATATTTAAAATGAAGTAGGATAAAATGCACTTATCCGAACCATATTCATTTTGTTAACCCTCCTGGTGGTTGTCTCGACGAGGTATCTCGTCATTAGAAGAAAACAGACCAGATCCTCTTCATCATCAAACAATCGGCAACACCTTGTGACGAGTCATTTTGTCATTAGCAAATTGGTTAGATCTTGATGGACGAGATATCTCGTCGAAACCACTTGGATGGTTAATGCATGGCCATGTCAATGAATTAGAATTCCAGTTTAGATCTATCCATCAAGTTGAAGTATGGCCAATGATCAATTTACCAGGGTAAAATGAAAAACCGGGCCTTTTTAAGACCAAAGTAAAGACAATGTAACAATCTTCATACTTTCATATTCCCTAGTAAATTGTTAATTTATAATAATCTATTAAGGTATCTGACTTTGAAAAGTCGATTTTTGACTAAAATTTCAACATTTCATTTTATTCAATATTTTTTAATATTTAGACTTCTTTCTTTACAAAACTGTTTTTATATTGTCTGTATGGTGAATAGAAGCGGAGATATAGGAATTTGAATAAATTTTAACAACTGTTTTTTGAATTCATTTTCAAGTCTTTAAATGCATTTTTTTTCTCTGTGAGCAAAATTTTTTTGCACGAGAAACGTGATAGTTAGAAGTGATATATTTTTGACTGAAATTTGGTGCAGTCATTTTTTATATTTGTTTTGGAGGGCTTGGATATAAAAAGAGCTATCTTAAAAGGAAAACTTTTTCGAGATTTCAGTGTTGTGCGTAAGGAAAAATTTCAAAAATTTACGTTTCCTTCTATATTATTCTCAATATCTCTATGAATGAAAAGGAATATTGCAGTTCAGGCTCTAGCTTATATATTTAAAAGATTTTATGCAACATTTTGGGTACAAGTACTCATAAGTTTTTCAGTGGTAATATTTTTATTCACGTCATTTTTTACCTCAATTCTCCAATTTTTTAATGAATTATAATAATTTTTAGTTATTTTTTGTTTTATAATGTTGTTTTACCTTAAAAAGAAAAATATATATAACGAACATTAAAAAAAAGGACTACGAACGTAGTTAGGTTCCTTAAACAATTTACAAGATCGCGAATAATCAAATATATTTGCAATCGAAATGCTTTGATTACTAAAAAATAACAGTTAAACTTTATTCCGCACTTCAAATAAATGAATAACTAATATATGTGTAACTACTAAAGACAACGTCGAGTTCTTCACAGATCCACCGCAGTCTCATTTGTTAAGAGTTAGGTACTTAATTAACGTCGCACTGGAGCAACACAACGGGCTATTGGCGACGGTCCGGATCAAGCCCGAAAGGAAAGTCCCGAGGACAATACCACGTAATTTTTAACCACGGTCAGATGACGAGGTCACACCTGAGCTGGCTCCCCACTCTCGAAACTTTCACACCACGCCAACGTGAGGACATTTGAGGCCTCCACAGATTTAACGTGCACCAGCCCCCCATGTACACGACGGTCCTTGGTTGGATTCGAACTCGCAACCCCCCGGTTGCTAATCCGTTACTCTCCCAACTGGGATACGGCGAATAGTGGAGGATCAAAGATATTTAGTATGAAGGCCTTTTGATTAGATTAGAGCAGTGCGTCCCAACCTTTTTCACCTCACGGCATACCTCACTAGCATAAATAATTTCAAGGCGCACCTCACTAGCGTAAATAATTTCAAGGCGCACCTCACGAGCATAAATAATTTCAAGGCGCACCTCACGAGCATAAATAATTTCACGAGACACTATGAAAGAACATTTTTCTATTAACATGATTAATTTCTTCTATTTCATACTAGGGATTCAATTAATAAGATCTCTCTTTCAAATATTTTTGCATTACAATGCATAAACATTCCAGCTGGACTTTCGTTTCAGATAAGTCTTCTTTGCAGTTATAAGCACGAAATAAACGAAACAAATGAAATGAAAATACCTAATCCATACATCCTCAGTGACTGATATTTGACATAGTTTTTATATCGCATCTATGAACTAAATTGTCCTATTTGACGGAGTGAAACTGATTAAATTTTTAGAGAACACTAAAAATGTGAAAATAGAAAAGATAAATTAATTATACACTAATGAATTACTGACTATGTATAAATATGATAATAATTTAATGACAAAATAAATATTTTAAGTATTAGTATAAATATCTCAATATTCTTTTTGCCACAGTTAATACATATATTACCTTCTTATTTCAGTGAGATACTTGGGCTTGTTTCTATGAACAGAACTTTTTTATATCTGGGTCTATGGTCGAAAGAGCTACACGCAATTCATGATCAAGACTTTTTCTATGATGATCTCTAAATTCTTGATGGTGAGCATAGGAGAGAAACTTTGTTGACACGTGTGTTGTAGCAAATGGTAAAAGAATGTTTATAGCTTTTCAGCCGATGGATAGCCCTTGGGTAACGCCACAATATAATCAGAACTTTGCGGTTAAATTTTTCGCGGCACTCTTCCAGTCCTTTCGCGGCACACCAGTGTGCCCCGGCACATCGGTTGGGAAACACTGGATTAGAAAACCGGGAGAAAGATTGTGCCCCTTCTGAAATTATGTCCTGAATAACCGTCTGCCCCCTGTGGGGCGCCCTGGCAAATCTACAATTTCCACATACACCACTAACGTTCTACGGGACTTATCAGTCGTTGATTGAAATGTTGCGCCACTCTACTTTGAATTGTGGTAGATGGACCATACAGAGTATCAAGTACTGTTCCGATTCCGGGGATTAGTCTGGCTCAGCGCGATGGATTTGTTCGGATTTTATGCTTAGCTCCAAATCCTGCTGGTCACATGCCTTATCCTAATTGCGCAAAACCTCACACCTAGGGGATATACTGCTATCCCATGAATACTAAAATATCTCACCGCTTTCAGTGGGGATGCTGAAATGATGTTGTCAGCAGACTGATAGATACCCTATCGATTTCTGCTTTCAGTTATTCCGATTCCACGTTAGATGTGTTTACCGTTGCAACATTTGAGCGAATTAGGTTTAGGATGTGCTAAAGCGGCTGACAGTAAACAGACTATTGCAAGAGCTTCTCATTTTGATTAACTCTTTGGGGTTAGGTGGGTTAAAAACTGTCCCACCTTTTTTGCTTAGCTTTTTATGCATAGTGGGATATTTTAAGCCCACCTCGAAAAGTTGAAATTACTCATAGTCATACAGTTTAATATTTCATTTAAAGTTTTTCATTGAGTTGGCAATGCTATGAACTAACGCTAAATGTGTAAATAACTGAAAACAAAAATTTACATACGTCAAAACGCATTAGTAAGTTATTGACACTGTTGTGATTAAGTTTGGCGAATTCTGTGGTGCAGTGAATTTTTGTCTTTCATAACGGTAGATGTTTTTTTCGTAAAAATTTATTATAAGCGAATAAATCGTTTTATAATAAAAAAATGTTATTTGATGTTTTATACTAATTTTGAAGCTGAATAAGCGAAAAAACAATTTTGTACGACTTGGTTTTTTCCTTTAAAATCGTGTGCCTCGAAGAGTTAAGTGTTGCTGTTCATCAGATATTTATTACAGAGTATTACAAATAATAGTAACATCAAGTAAGGTATTTATTTCCCCAAATTATAGAAACAAAATTCATCGTTGTTTTTATAATTTTTACCTCGCCCCTAGAGTTTGTACTGATATCCCGTGAATACTAGGCGTATGTCCATTACTTGACGTCATGTGTTTGAGGAAGCTTGGCCAAATAGGGTTCTTGCTTTATAAAGCTCAACCAACCCTGTGACCTTATGGGTATGGGTGTAAACACTTATGGGTATGGGTGTATTTCATTACTTGATGTCTTGTGTTTGAGACAGCTTGGCCAAATATGGCTCTTGCATTATAAAACCCAGCCTACTCAGTTACCTGAAACTACACCAGAGGGCTCGAAACATTTACGGGTAGTAGGTGTATGTCCATTACTTGATATCTTGTGTTTGAGGCAGCTTGGCCAAATATGAACCTAGCTAACCCTATATAATCTGAAACCACACAAACCCCCTAAACCTAAGATCTCCCCAAAACTCTTGCCCAGCAATTTAATAAAAAATAATATAACCTACGCTAATATCACTGCTGATAAATCTACCAACAATACCAATAGCAATCCAAACATCCAACGCCCAACCTGCCCTTCTCACAGATATTCATATGCCGTTCCCCCTAACTGCTCATTGGAGGGCATCTCAGAAGTCCTCCAGATACTTAAGAAAGTTGCCGAAATATTTAAGTCTGTCGGAGGTATCTCCGCTATCATGGACAGACTAAACAAATCTAATTCCCCGTTAGAAAAAATTGTTTCACTCATTGATATTTTTACCACAAATAGTAACTAAGCTCTCCTGTTTGAACTAAAAAAACCCGATCTGTCTTAATTTAATACCTTTTCAACTTCATGAAATTCCATCTGCCAAGCTCCGATCGTCAATACCGGAGATTAAGGTCCCTTCGGGGCCATGTGCTCCATAACCATTCAACACATCTGAAACCACACGAGGACTCAAAACACTTATAAATCCAAAAACAAAATTATCTCCGTATGCGACATTCCGTGTAAAAGAATTCCTAAAAAAAACACCGAACCGAGACGTTAGGGGAACAGGGTCTTCTTCACCAACACAAAAGCAGAGTAAAAGGAAACCGAGCACTTTTCCAAACCGATTTGCATGAGAGTAGGTGCGAGGTATCTCTGGCCCAGATCCACCGGTGTCACAAAGAGCAGGCAACAAGAAAGGAGGCTGCCGCCTCAGAATGGAAAGGCCAATTACTCCTTTTCTGTTACCCTTCCCCAGTCTTCCTCTGCAAGTATCTCGTACCTTGTTACTGACGCCGCGATCGCAAACACGACACACTGAATTACACTTTTTCTTCTTTCCTCTTTTTTCCCTTTCGACGGAAAAGTTGCTGCCGAGTTCGGCAAGGTAGCTGTCTGCTCTGTCATTAGGAGACCCGCGCAAAAATTGCAGCCTTTTCAGAAAGAGAACAAGGAGCACTAAGAAATGAAAACTCATTTTTCGAGGTATCTTCTGTAGAAATTTGATTTGTCCTTGTAGGGTCATTTTTTTCCTACGTGAGAGCTAATTAGACCTTTCCTCTACAGAATAACTCATTCCGAGCACTGCTAGACTTGGTTAATGTACGAGGTTTTTAAAAATGGTGATACATGGTTATTTAAAAATGATGATTCACGAATATTTAAAAATGATGCCGTTTTAGATTCTGTTCTATCATTTGGAAAGGTGGAATTCGGTTAAATTTTATGAAAGGTGGAATTACGTTCTATTTGGTGGTATATGCTTTGGCATTAGGATAATCCGAGCTAAAATTGGAGCCTTTTCAGAAAGAGAACAAGGAGCAGTAAGAAATAAAAACTCATTTTTCGTGGTATCTTCCTGTAGAAATTTGGTTTGTCATAGTATGGTCAATTTTTCCCTAAATGAGAGCTAATCAGATCTTTCCTCTACAGAATAACTCGTTGGGAGCACTGCTAGACTTGATTAATGTACGAGGTTTTTAAAAATGGTGATTCATGGATATTTAAAAATGATGTCGTTTTAGATTCTGTTCTATCACTCGGAAAGGTGGAAATCTGTTATATTATTTGGAAAGGTGGAATTATGTTCTATTATTTGGTGATGTATTCTTTGACATTAGGATAAATCCGCACAGAAATTGCAGCCTTTTCAGGAGAACAAGGAGCACTAAGAAATGAAAACTCATTTTTCGAGGTATCTTCTGTAGAAATTTGGTTTGTCATTGTATGGTCATTTTTTTTCCTACATGAGAGCATATTATATATAGACCTTTCCTCTATAGAATAACTCATTCCGAGCACTGTTAGACTTGGTTAATATACGAGTTTTTTAAAAATGGTGATTGATGTGTATTTAAAAATGATGCCGGTTTGGATTCTGTTCTATTATTTTGAAAGATGGAATTATGTTCTATTATTTGCTGGTGTATGCTCTGTCACATTAGGGTAACCCACGCAAAAATTGCAGCCTTTTTAGAAAGAGAACAAGTACTAAGAAAATAAAGCTCCTTTTCGAGGTATCTTTTCTGTAGAAATTTGGTTTGTTGTTCTATGTCATTTTTTCCTACATGAGATCTAATTAGATCTTTCTGTACAGAGTATGGACAACTTACTCGTTGGGATGACTGCTAGGCTTGGTTATTATAAGAGATTTATAAAAATGGTGATTCATGGATATTTAAAAATGATGCACTTTTAGATTCTGTTCTGGTATTTGGAAAGATGGAATTCCGTTCTGGTATTTGGAAAGATGGAATTCCGTTCTGGTATTTGGAAAGATGGAATTCCGTTCTGGTATTTGGAAAGATGGAATTCTGTTCTGTTATTTCGTGGTGTTTGCTCTGTTATTAGGATAACCGGCTCAAAAATTGCATCCTCTTAACCTTAGAGTTACCTCGTCGAGACAACCACCATGTCTCATCAAAACTGACCAGATTTTGATGGATGAGATATCTCGTCGTTAGAGGAAAACTGATCAGATCTTGATCTCTTCATCAAAAAATCAGAATTACCTTAATGACGAGGTATCGCGTCATTGGCAAAATTGGTCAGATCTTGATGGACGAGCTATCTCGCCGAAACCACTTGAAGAGTTCAGAAATGGAACTAGGAGCAAGCACTAAGAAATTAAAACTAATTTTGTAACATCATTTGTTGTAGCGAATTTAGGGTCATGGCATAAGGATTCAACTAGAAACATCTTTGTACTAAGTTGCATGGTGTTGACAGACACAATACAGAGTCAACTAAACCTGAGTCACTGTAACATTAGAAACGGTCAACTGTATCTCCAAGAAAGCAAAGGTTTTTAAAACTTAAGAGTGAAATTGAAAGGCTCTGGGCTAAAATGTGATTAGCCACAGAAATAAGTTCCACAATGAAAAAAAATGAAAATTTTGAAAAGTGGTTTATCCTCATGTTATTCGAAGCCCTCTTCGATTTAAAGAACTTAAATACTGCAATTTTAAAAACTTCCCTATGATTTCAGCTTCGAAAATTCATCTGATTGTCCCAAGCTGCAATCAAATTAAGTCGTCCATGAAAGTGTCCAAGTGGCAATTTAGAAGTCGGGGTTACGGCATAAGGACTCAATCGTAATATTGTTTCACTCCATTTTAACTATATAAACTTGTGCATAGTGTAAATGAGCATAATCAAGAGTCAAGTGGTAAAAACCCTCAAATATAATTTAGAGGCTTCCTTATTAGGGCAGGCTGAATCTCCAAGAACTTTGCATAGGTTAAACCTTGTGAACTCGGACAAACGCCTTGTTTGCTCAATAGAAGATGAGATATTGGAGCATATTTTATTTTTCTACTCGAAGAGAATTATTAGAGAACATTTGACAAGATTGAGCTATTCACAGCCTATTGTTCCTATTTTATCCAATTCTTATTTCATGACCATTACATTTCAAATATATTGAAAACACCGTGAAATCGGAGCTAACAGCTCTGGATTCACGAAATAAAGTTGTAAAAGTTGTATTGCATCTCCAAGGAACTAACAATTTTAGAAAATCAAGAGTGAAATCGTGAAGAACTCACTACAATTTTTTAAACCTCCATGATTTCCTCATCGGAAATTCCGCTGGTTTACCCAAGTTTGAATTATATTGGTTGGTTTTGGGTTTATGACACAAGGGCCGTATTTGTCCAAGCTGCACCAAAACAAGAAAATGTCCAGTAATTGTGAAAAGAAAGGACGGAGAAAAGAAAGTAGGAGAAAGATCGCTTGGGCATCCTGGGGTCGCGACCCCCTGTTTACCAGACTGGTTGGGTTTTTTGGGCCCCAATTTTGGGCCATATTTGGCCAATCTGAGAATCATATTGAGTCGTCCATGTTTACATTGAGGGGAATCTCCGAGTGTCAGATTAGAAGTCGGGGTCACGACATAAGGACTCACCCGGGAATGATATCTTTTCACTCCATTTTTGTGCGTGGTGTAGGTGAACACAATGGCGATGTTTCCAAATGTTTTTTGTGCCGAAGCCCTTTTCGGAATTTTCCCTTCCCAACCATCCTCCTTTTGAGAAGCACTAAGGGAGAAACACTTCCTCCATTGAGGGACATCGCTTGTTACAAGGAAAGAGGGCGACCCGATCTTATCGACATTGTCGTCCCCAGGCGCCAAAAGCTAACAACTGTCGCCTGGCTCCGCTTTGTGGGAAGCCGACACATCTTCAACTCGCGTGGGAACTGCAGATGGGAAAAGCTGTTATTTTATGGTAACTGTTAGCGGCTATTCGTGGTTTTCGATAACTGATGTTATTAAAGGGAAACAGTACCCTAAAATGGCTAAAAATATCGAATTGTCTTTATTGTCTTATGTTAATTATGCTAGTCTTTCGCAGAGTGTGATCTCCAGCCCTTCAGGGGCCTCGGGAAGACATGCAATCTCTCACTGGCCAGAATAGAGAACTTCAAAAAATTAAAAAAAAAAGAGAAAAAAATATATATATATATAAATATTTTATAATATATATATATATACACATATATATATCTTACATAGGTGCATAGATGCATTTATCTCTTGCATAGGTGCATTTGTCTCTTGCATAGGTTCATATAAGCACTTCTTTCTTACATAAGTAGATGTATCTCTCTTACATCGGTGCACAGATGTATCTCTCTTTCTTACATAGGTGCATAGATATATCTCTCTCTCTTACGTAGGTACATAGATGCATTTATTTCTCTTACATAGGTTCACAGATGTATTTCTCTCTTAGATAGGTGCATAGATGCTGTCTTACATAGGTGTATTTCTCTCTTGTGTCAGTAAAACTTTCCTTGCGTGTTTCTTCACTTGACGTTGTCTGTCTTATGTTTGGCGCAGCTTGGCCAAATATGGCCCTAACACCATAAAACAAAACCAACCAACTTACATTTTCCCGCTTTTGTGAAAGCCTTAAGTTATAATACGGTGCTTGGATAGAGTTGCTAGGTATGTAGGTAGTAAATTAACGTCACACTGGAGCAACACATCGGGCTATTGGCGACGGTATGGGATCAATCCCGAAGGGAAATATCCGAGGACAACACCTCGTAATTTTGAACCACGGTCAGCTGACGAGGTCGACACCTGAGCTGCCACCCCACTCTCCAAACTTCCTCACCCCGCCAACGTGAGGACATTTCCCATGTACTCAGCTCCTATGTACACGACGGTCTTTGGTTAGAGTTGCCAGGATTGGGCGCAATTGCGTCTTTCGCTGCTTGAAAACATTTTGACCAAAGTTAAAAAGAAAAGTGACTTCAACTAGAAGATGCTAGTTCTATACCAAAGTCTCGTGAACAGCCGGTGGAAATGTGGGGGAGCAACGAAAAGAAAACAGGGTACAGTGAAACAAAAACTTCTTCGCCGGTATAGAATATTGATACTTCATGGATCGATACTTTTGTCCGATATTTCAGGTGTATCGATACTACGTGCTTCGAAACGGATCGATCCAGAATATAGATACTTTTGTCCGATATTTTAGGTGTACCGATACTACGTGCTTCGAAACGGATCGATCCAGGATATCGATACTTTTGTCCGATATTTTAAGTTTATCGATACTACGTGCTTCGAAACGGATCGATCCAGAATATCGATACTTTTGTCCGATATTTTAGGTGCACAGATACTAGGTGTTTCCAAACAGATCGATCTAGAATATCGATACTTTTGTCCGATATTTTAGGTGTACCGATACTACGTGCTTCGAAACGGATCGATCCAGGATATCGATACTTTTGTCCGATATTTTAAGTATATCGATACTACGTGCTTCGAAACGGATCGATCCAGAATATCGATACTTTTTTCCGATATTTTAAGTATATCCATACTATATGCTTTGGAACGGATTGATTCTTTGACCAAAAGTGCCCATCCCTACTTCCCAATCAATTAACCAGATTCGATTTACGACAGGAGGCGAGCAAAGCTGACCATCGCTTGTCCAAACCCATCCACTGTCCCCCACTGCTGAGCAAACTTCGGGGAATAAGCAGGACATGGGTAACGGGAAACTGGCGATGCGAATCCTGCTTTATGGCGGAAATAAATCCACAATAACGACGCGCAACGCTCGACCCCCGGTGGATTTTAACGACGCTCACAAATCACGGGCCTCCTGTCTTCTGGCCAAATTCTTCTCTTGATCATCACCGAAGGTGCTTCCCGGTAATTAATCTGGTTCATCATCGGGAAGCATCAATCTGGTTACTTCAAATTGTAATTTATATTCATCCCTGAATGTGATGTCGTACCCAATTATTGTACATCCCAGAGGGATCGGGACACACTAATTGGTGAGGAATTATTGGTCAAAGAACATCGACAAACATCTGTTTCATCATCAAAAAGCATCAATCTGGTTACTTCAAATTGTAGTTTATATCCATCTCTGAAAGTGATGTAGCTAATTATTGCATACCCCAGAGCGATCCGGACACACTAATTGCTTGATGCCAGGAATTATTGGTCAAAGAACAATTTTCTGGCCAAATTCTTCTCTTAATCATCACTGAGGGTGCTTAATCTGGTCCATAATCTAAAAGCATCAATCTGGTTAGTTGAAATTGTAGTTTATATTCACTTTTGAAAGTGGTATTTCCAATTATTGTACACAACAGATATCTGGACACAGTAATTGGATGATACGGAGAATTATTTGTCAAAGAACAATCTTCTGCCCAAATTCTTCTCTTGGTCATCACCGAGGGTGCTTAATCTGGTTCATGATCCAAAAGCATCAATCCGATTATTTTAAATTGTAGTTTGTATTCACCTCTGAAAGTGATGTATCCAAATATTGTATGCCACAAAGGGATGCGAGCACACTAATTGGGTGATATGAGGAATTATTGACCAAAGAACGAAGTTCTGGCTAAATTCTTTTCGCAATCATAAATAAGATAGTGTGGTAGGTGAAGGATCACAACGCATCGAAGCAACACTACGGTGGACCAATCAACTACAACATATCCATTCTGAATTTATTCTTTGGAGTTTTTATTGGTTAAGTGCTGAGATCATTCTAAAAACAAACCAAGTGGTGCCGGGTTCGGAATACATACAGGAAGCACTCAGGCTGTTTCTTTTTATTTTGGGATTGTAACCTTTGAAAATAACGGTGTTCCTTAAGTTTTGTACTCCTGTGTATTTGCTCTCGTTGTCGGTATGTTTTCAGGTGTTTCAGGCTGTTTCATCTAATTTTGAGATTGTAACCTATGAGAACAATGGTGTTCCTTAAGTTTTGCACGTCAGTGTATTTGCTGTCGTTGTCCGCATGTTTTCCTAGTTATCTCTTTACCTACCTATTTTAATTACTGATTTTTTGACTGTAATTCAATTAAGCTTTTTTATCGAACCTTTTTCACAGAAATTATTAAATTCGCAAAAAACTCCATTGAGGCAATTAATTATTCGGAGATATTATCATACATTGAAAGAAAAGACTCGGTACTTACGCGTTCAAAAGGGAGCAAGACATTCGAATATAAAACGACGAGCGCGCAAAAAATTGCAAAAACGCTAAGTTAAAGAGAGACACAGCGCATAAAAAGTGAAAAGTGAGGCATTTGAGTAGAGTGACGGAAGCTCGAAAAGCAAGAAAACAATTATGAAAAGAAATAAAAATTTAAGAGCGAGCGAAGAGGCAATATGAAGTAACGACTAAATTGCAAAGTATTTCTTGTATGGGGAAAAAAGACCTCACGCGTATACGTACATCAGTACAAAAAATTAAAGATAAGTTAAAGAAAAGTATGAAAAAGCGAGGGGGAAAAAGTTTTCGAAGAAAAGAAAAACGAAAACTGCTTATTCACATTCTCTAAGTTAGTTACAGCTTAAATGGGAAATAAAAAAAGTTACAAGCACACTCATGTTTCATTAGCAAGCATCTTATGAGATTAGCGCTGAATCTATGTTTTTTTGAATAAAACTTCTGACGAAAAAAGAGGGGAATCTAAGAAAAATAATTTTCACTCAAAAAACAGCTTTAATTTTTTAAACATAAGGCAATGTCTTCGAAACTGTTTTTTTTTTAATTGTTGCAGTTATGCTCTATAATGTAGATTCAAAAGCAGTATCGACCAATTTTAGCGTGCACCGATTGCATCCTTCCCAATTTACCACATTACCAATTCTAATTTATTTACCTTATTAAAAGTACTGAAGAATCCAACTGATTTGGATGACATTCTGTGAATGACCGCCTAAAGTTTCAATCTTCGATAAATACATATGAGTAAATTTGATTGAAAATGATTCAAGGGCATTTGGTTTAATGGAACAAGAGAGATTAAAAGTCACCTGATGTCTGTTGACGTCTAAAGCCATTTCGAAACTGTTTTTTAATTGTCACACTAATGCTCAATAAAGTAAATTCAAACTCAGTATTGACCAATTTCAGTAAGTACCGATTGTATCCCTCTATTCACTAATTTACCAATTCTAATTTATTTACCTTTTTAGAAATGCTGAAAAATGCAACTAACATTTGTTGACTTGGATTACATATTGAGTGATCGTCTAAATTCTCTATCTTCGATAAATACATATGAGTAAGTTCAATTGAAAATGAGTCAAGGGCATTTAGTTTAATGGGACAAGAGAGACAACCCTCCAAGTGGCTTCAAAGAGATATCTCGTCCATCAAGATCTGAACAATTTCGTTAATGGCGAGATATCTAGTCATCAAGATATTGGCGAATTTATTATAATGACGAGATCAAGATCTGGTCAGTTTTCTTCTAATGACGAGATATCTGGTCCATCAAGAACTGGTCAGTTTTGCTAATACGTCAAGAGATACTTCGTCGAGACAACCACCAGGAGGGTTAAATGTCATCTGATATCTATTCACATTTAAAAGCCATTTTGAAACTTTTTTACGTTGAATATAACGTTGTTGCAGTTATATTCAAAAATGTAGATTCAAACGCTGTATCGACCAATTTCAACAAGCACCGATTGTATCCCTCAATTCACTAATTTACCAATTCTTATTTATTTACCTTTTTCTAAATGCTGAAAAATCTAACCAATATTTGTCGACCTGGATAACATACTGGATGAACGCCTAAATTCTCTATCTTCGATAAATACAGACGAGTAAGTTCGATTGAAAAAATAATTGAAGGGAATTTAATTTTATGGGAGAAGAGAGATTAGTCTTCTGATGTCTGTTGACAACTTAAAGCCACTTCGAAACTATTTTAACCCTCTATAGGCCCGTGTAATTTTCAGGTCACATGATAATATATCGACATTTTACCAAACAATTTTAGTTTTTTCACAAGATGACGTATACGTCTTAATTATATAATGTCTCTGAGATAACCAATAACAATATTGATGACGGTTGGCAGCACCATCAACCTGAAATATCAAAGTAAATGCCTTGCAGGTTGTCTGCAGATAGAAACCAACGGAACCATCTTGTGCAATTGACATTATTTGTGCCCTTCTGTCGGTGTTTACTAAACAAAAAACAGCGTACATAATAGCTCTGGGTTTGTATATCAATAACAACTTATTTGTTTGCATTTCAATAATCATTTTGTTACTATTTGTATATGATACAGTTTTGTGAGTTTCAGGTTACAGTGGGCTATTATGGTAGATTTCGGTATATTTAGGATAATGCTTGTGCTTTCTTCTATTTTTAGATTTATGTATCATTTACCCAAAATATGGATACAAAATCACATAAAAATAAAAGAGGAATTAGAATTAGACGCATTAGCGGGTAATAGATCGAAAGATTCTTTATTAGATTCTGAGTCCGATGAAGATCATCCAGTAGTATTTACCCGACGAGGCATAAATATTATTGACAGTGACGATAAATTTAGTACTGAATCGTCATCAGATGAGGAAAATTCAGGACCACAAAAAATTGTTTGGCAATCAGTATCCCAGACGAATAATAGTTGTCATCGCCCTTGGAAAGGAGATTGCTCTGAAGACCCCGAAGGATCCTACTCTCCTGTGACCTATTTTAGAAAACTATTTGACAATGAAATTATAAGTGATATAGTTGACTATACCAATACATATGCACTGCAGTGTGATCCAGCAAAACCCATAGGTGTTTCAGCTAACGAAATTGAACAATTCTTTGGTTGCTGTTTTTATGTCCATTTACGGGTTACCAAGATCTGAAATGTATTGGAAATCAGAGACAAGAGTGTCTGCTGTTGCCAATACTATGAGTCGTACGCGATGGAAAGAAATAAAATCCAAAATACATTTTAGCAGGAATTTAGAGGCTAACACAAACACTTAAGCTTTTATGCACAGAAGTGTAAACATTGTAAGCCGTTGTTACCTCAAAGTTACAAAGTGAATTAATTATAATAAAATTGTTTAAATTGGTAATTTTTTTTAATACGCATATATAGGTTTATAATTGTTGATTTTCCGTTGCATAAATTTTTTTATATTTAAGAAAAAAATTCGGCCCATAGAGGGTTAATTGTTGCAGTTACTCTAAATAATATAGATTCAAAATCAGTATGACCAATTTCAATAAGCATCGATTGTATCCCTCCCGATTCTCTACATTACCAATTCTAATTTATTTACCTTATTAGAAATGTTGAAAAAAATCAACTAATATTTCTTGACTGGTATAGCATCTTTGATAACCACTTAAATTCTTTATCTTGGATGATAATTATTTATCAATAAGGAGGTCACCATGGCTCTGTTGGCTTGCCCATTGCGCATGCAACCTGCGAGCTGTAGGCGGTGCAGATTTGATTCTTGTAGCTTACCCAGGGTGTATTTCTCTCTTCTGTGTCAGTAAAACTTTCCTTGTGTGTGTATGTTAATTACTTGAAATTTTCAGTCTTGAGTTTGGTGCAGTTTGGCCAAATATGGCCCCCCATGATACCTAACCAATCAATTAACTGTATAAGTAAGTTGATAATTAATCAAGTGCATTTAGTTGTATGGAACAAGAGAGACTAAAATGCCATCTGATGTCTCCTGACATCTAAAACCAATGGTTGCATCTGACCATCCGCAAATGATTAATGTTATCATTTATGACCTTTAGGGAACTAACAAGGACAAAACAATATTGAATATCTCTTGGAAAAAGCTGCAACTATAAATATCTATACGAATAGAATGATTGAAATAGGACACCCTTCTGTGGGAATAGAACTCTATACAACAAGCGACATGAAATTCTCAATCCTGCTTTAAATTACGAACAATTCGATAAATTTAGATTGCAATGTAATACGATGATTGTAATAGCAGCTGCCATGAGGGAAGTTCTGATTATTTGCAAATGGTTATTGTGATCACTTATTGAGATATATTATTATATGCGACTCTTGTAAAATATAATCCTTGGTTGTCAACTAAAATTAGAAGCAAAAATAGTCTAAATTTAATTATTCGAATTCGATACGAAAGCTTTACGACAGTTTGATTTTGTTTGAAGTGAACAGCTTTGACAGTTTTAGAAGTGAATGGTAATTCTTACAGAAATTGGTTAGGCTGTTTTAAAATATGTTTAGAAATGAAGTCTATTAGTTATTTAATTTAAGGTAAATAATTGAATTTCCCTCGCATGGAGCAACACAACGATTTAACTTAAGAAGTCTAGGTTAATTTCAATAAAAGATCTTTCTACGAAGTGAGTCACACAATAATTTTCAGTAATACACACAGCTATAATTTTACTTCAATAAAATTAAAAATTTAATCTTTCAAGTCTCCTTGATTTTCAATGCATTGTTTCATCGTTACACAAGCTTTTTTTTTATGACCCCAAGGAAGTGTTTTCGGTTTAGCAGAGAGACCTGCATGCAAGGGCACACCTACGGAGGGGCTAACAAGAAAGACGTGTTTCTATGGCTTCCAGAAGACGAATGGCAGATACTGAGCGCTGGCGTTCTGTGGGACGCCTTGAAGCAGGACAAACAATCACAGATGTTGCTCTTTTCTTCGGCGTTCAACATTCCGTCATTTCACGATTATGGAAACAATTCCAGACAAGCCAAACAGTTGTCCGAAGACCAGTGGCCGGTCGCCCAAGGGTTACTACCCCCGCGGAAGATCGATATATTGCTCTTTTAGCCAAGCGGAATCGAAGAGCGACCTCCACATGTGTGACATCTATGGTTGCAGCGTCCATTGGTAAGACGATATCTGCCACTACTGTTCGCCGAAGGCTACACATGAATAGACTGTACGCCCGGGTACCACGAGTTTGTGTTCCTTCTATCCGTCCAATCCAAAGGGCACGATTAGAGTGGTGTCGGCAACATGTGAATTGGACTGTGTCTGGGCCAACGTTATATTCACGGATGAGTCGAGATTTGTCCTGGAGCCAGATGACAAACGTGTAAGGGCCTGGAAAGAACAAGGCACACGCAATCGGCCCTAGAACATCATCGAGCATCACACATTCCGAAGTGGAAGCATCATGGTGAGGGCAGGGATTTCGTTGGGATATCGCACCGACCTGCATATCTATAGACGGGGTTCTGTGACGGCTGTCCGGTATCGGGATGAAGTCCTAGAACCCACTGTGAGATTGTACGCTGCAGCAGTTGGTCTTGCTGTCGTTTTAATAGATGATAATGCGCGTTCCCATCGAGCCAACATCAAAGGTGACTACCTGGAGAGTGAGGGGATTGCGCGCATGTATTGGCCGGCGTACTCGCCCGACCTTAATCCCATTGAAAATCTTTGGGATGCCCTCGGCCGTGCTGGGTCTGCACGTTTCCCACCCTCAGTCACTCTCACAGAGTTGCAAACTGCTCTACAGGAGGAATGGCGATTACTTGATTCTGGGGTGGTTGATCACCTCATGGAAAGCATGGTCACACGCTGTAAACTTTGTATGAGGATGAGGGGTGGTCACATACCCTATTAATGTCGGTTTTGTTTGTTTTGGATTTAAACATCATTTTGTTAATGACTCTAATATGACTTCATCTTATAATTTATGAAAATTCAATATTATTTTCATCTTTGTATGTAATTCTTTGTTTTGTTTCATGCATAAACATATTTGCTACTTTCCTGCCGCATTTCGTGTCAATCAAAGCCGTACTTGTCGATTTTTTCGCATTTTACCGCTTTGTGCTTAACTTTTAGCAGTGAGTGTACTTCGTTGATTGCTTATTTAAAAGTCATGTATAAAGGTGCTTTGATATTTTCACCTTACAGTCCACTAACATTTATTCATTGCTTTCAGCACATTGACAAACGTGCTCGCTCTATTTCTTATTTACTAAGGTTGGATAAAATAATTGAAAATTTAATATTGTTCAATAAAACGTTGGTACCTTTTCCCTTCAAAGCAACTTCTATTTCTCTTGAAGTAGTCACTCTATAGTCTTTAGGGAACAACTAAAACTAGTCTCTGGGAAACATATTCCAAAACTAGACTCAAGGTAACCAACTCCAAAATTAGCCTCTGTATAACACACTCCGGAACGAGTGTCTTGGGAACACACTCTGAAACTAGTCTCTAGACAACATACTCCAAAACTAGGTAACACACTCCAAAAGAGTCTCTTGGGTACTTCTCACTCTAAAACTAGTTTCTAGGTAACATACTCTAAAACTACTCTCTAGATAACATAATCCAAAACTAGTCTCTAAGTAACACACTCTAATAAATCTAGTCTCTTGAGGGCACACTACAAAACTAGTCTTTAGGTCACATGCTCTAAAACTAGAATCTCTACTTCCCTTTAAAAATTCCCTATATTTCAAATAAATTTTTAAATTTTAAAATCACCCCTAAATAAAGAGCTTGTGATAAAAATGTAGCCCCTTCCAGATTGATATCCTGGGTGCGCCCCTGCACAGCTTGATTCACATATTGGTTTGTGATGAATGGCTAATTTGACACTTGACCAACAATTGTTACTCCCTTGTTCAAAAGAACGCAGTTACATTCACTATAAATCGCTGTTACTAGTTGTGGGAGCGGAGGACTATAGTATGTTCATGTGTAACACTTAATGCGGCTATTTGTGTACTTTCCTGTTCCTGTACTTGTTGAAATCTTCAGTGGATTTTGGTTTGTTGATTGGGTTGGGTTTTTTGGCGCAAGGGCCATATTTGGTCAAGCTGCACCAAACACGAAGCAACGTCAAGTAATTGATACACACACAAGAAAAGCTTTGATTAAGCATACAGAAGAAATTCCTGTAACTTAATCCTGCGTGTATTTCTTTCTCTTCTGTATCGGTAAAACGTTCCTTGTGTATGTATGTCGATTTACTTGAAGTTTTCTGTCTTGAGTTTGGCTCAGCTTGGCCAAATATGGCCCTTGAGTCATAAAAGCCAACCAACCAAAGTTGTATTTTTAAATTTTGTGTCCAGAGAATGGACGAGGAAATATTTCTATCAACAGTTGTATCCCACATGAGCGGTGATTATGAATAGGAACATGATCCTATTAACCCTCCTGATAATTCGTAAAGAAAATCTCGATCCCCTACATTTTAAGGCAACCCCAACATAAACGACACGAGAGCATTTGGTTAGCAGAAGTAAAATCTCCGTTTTCCGTCTGGTTTGTTTGCATTGAAATTTTTTTTCATGGGCAGCTATAGTCTGGGAATCGAATCAGGTCTTGCGTTTTGCTAATGACGACCTATCTCGTCCATCAAGATCTGACCAATTTTGCTAATGACAAGTTATCTCGTCATCAAGATTTTGACGAGTTTTGATGATAACAAGATCAAGATCTGGTCAGTTTTCTTCTAATGATCTCGTTTTCTTTTAATGACAATTTATCTTGTCCAACACGATCTGGTCAGTTTTGCTAATGACGATCTATCTCGTCCATCAAGATCTGATCAATTTTGCTAATGACAGGTTATCTCGTCATAAAAATTTTGGCGAGTTTTTGATGACAAGATCTGGTCAGTTTTCTTCTAATGATCGTGTTTTCTTTTAATGACGACCTATTTCGTCCAACAAGATATGGTCAATTTTGCTAATAACGAGATACCTAATAGAGCCAACCACCAGGAGAGTTAGAAGGCACCTTTTCCACACAGACGAGAATTTTTGAAACTTTTTTCGTGATCCACCTTAACAGATAAATCACTTAGGGAAAGTCATTTCCAACTCTTGAAGGTCTTAACTTTTAAATATGCAAACGTTGCTAAGTAAAGGTTACTCTAATTACCCAAAGGCTCACCGGAGGGCAACATAAGTGTAAACCTTTAAGAGTGGTTAGATGAAAGGATCAGTTGTCCACTCTAAGTAATGTGCTTAGTCAAATGCAATATCTCCCAAACATTGCGATCATTGTCACCTGGTGCGCTGGTAAACTTCAAAAGTATTTAAATCCAATGGAATTTGAAAAGCTTGAGGGAAGAAAAGTGGAACCGCTCTTAGCGTCCGTATTGAATTTTTGATTCAATAAGTATTTAAGAGCGTTGAAGATCTTTCAATAATTTATTCAAAGGCCTTGATTTCTATTGTCCTGACTTCTGTTGTTTCGTTAGGATTTCGACGCATTTAAAAGGTTGAAAATGTTTTCAACTTAGTTTGCAAAGTGATTGTTGCAATAGATTTCAGATAACTACGGGGTTTCCCCGGTTCGTATGTCAATTTTTCTTTAGACAAGTGCTTTGATTATATATGAGATGTTCTAAGGTGAACATAAATGAGTTTAAATTCCAGTTTGTCTTATACTTTAAAACTTCTTGATTTCTGGCAAATGGGGGGGGGGTATTTCAATTAACGTCACACTGGAGCAACACAATGGGCTATTGGTGACGGTCCGGGATCAATCCCAAAGGGAAAGATCCGAGGACAACACCACGTAATTTTGAACCACGGTCAGATGACGATCTGGCAAACGGACTTCTGTTATTTCGGTTGGATTTGGGCGTATCTAAAAGATTGAAAATGCTTTAAAAGATAGTGTTTGCTACAATTAATTACAAAGAAATCTATGAGGTTTCATACTGTTTGTTCATGTATTATAACTTTCCTTTAGTTATCCAAGTGTTTTGGTTATGAGATGTTAAAGGTGAACATAAAGTATACTCAAATTCCTTGATCTTTTTTCACAAATGAACTTTTTGAGTACCAAGAAGAGAAAAACGCCCAAAGTCGAATCGAACCGTACCCTACCTACAACTCGTAGGTTGATAACGCAGTAGGTAAACCCTCTGAATCACTGCGATCACGAGTTGTAAAAAGAGTGAAAATGCATGAATTTTAATCCCAGCTTGTTATATACTTTAAAACTGGTTGCTCATAATTTATGGGTTACAGAATTTGATGTATTAAATTTTTTCTATAAATATACAATGGTAACATAAGAACATTTTTTATTTCTAATTTTTTTAGCATCGATATTTTCTTTTAGCAAGGACTTTTTAAATAGCCCGTTGTGTTGCTCCAGGGCGACGTAAATTCAACTACCTACCTACCCAAGTTGGATAACTAGATATTTGAATTTAAGTCGCACTGGAACATCACAACGGGCCATTGGCGACGATTCGGAATCAATCCCGACGGGAAAGATCCGAGGGTTTTGAAATACGTCAGATGACGAACTCCAGTACTGGCTTCAATCCTAAAGCTTGACAGCAGTCCCGGTGACATCGATATCGTTCGTCGTTTACATTTAGTAGGACTTCAATCACGGCAAAACAACGAACTCCGCTGAAGTCCCGGGGCGCGGTAGCCCAGTTGGAAGAGTAACGGACTAGGGTTGCGAGTTCGAATCCAACCAAAGACCGTCGGGTACAAAGGGGCTGGTGCACGTTAAATTTGTCGTGGCCTCAAATGTCCTCACGTTGGCGTGGTGTTGAAGTTTGGAGAAGGGGTGCGGGACTTCAGCGGGTAGGTAGGTATTTTAATTAACGCCGCACTGGAGCTGCACAACGGATTATTGGCGAATGACCCTCGTTTTTACAGTGACAACAGTTAAAGGTGGGTAGGTATTTAATTAACGTCGCATTGGAGCATTACAAAGGGCTATCGGCCGAGGTCTGGGACCAATCCCGCAGTGAAAGATCCGAGGGTTTTGAAATACGTCAGATGACGAACTCCAGTACTGGCTTCAAACCAAAAGCTTGACAGCAGTCACGGTGACTTCGATGTCGTCGTCTTACATTTAGTAGGATATCAATCACAGAAATACCGAACCCCTCCAAAGTCCCCCGGAAAACGCCCCTCGTTTTACAGCGACGAAAACAGTTAAAAACTTGAGGGATAGCACCTAGTGCTAGACATGTTTATCCCCATCCGTAATTTCTGATGAGGGCCCCCGCGAGATTTACGACCTCGGGTCAAATGTTTGTAATAGTCGTAAACAATTAGATCGAAATTCAATCGTTCGCTAGCTTTAAAACGAGGAGTAAAAAAAGCTGCCCTTCCTCCGCCCTCCTTGTTTTATTGCCCGGGTACGAGTTGACAGCAGGCCGGTCCGTCGATCGGATGATAGCGATGAATTGTGGAGTTTTTTGTCGATTCTGGGGTCGATAAGGAAATACGTGATCCCACTACAGGTAACGGATCACTTGAGTCGACCTGTGACTCGTGTTGTCTTAAGGTAACAAGACCGTAATTCAAGCATCGTCAAGTGGGTGGGGAGGGGGCCGGGTCGGTGGGGTGGTGCTACTAAATCAATCAACTGTTGCTCGTAATGGCTTTCGAATTGCCCGGGATACTTGGGGGACACGGATTACCGTCGAAATGAGGGAGAACACCTAATAAAGTCAGGAACGGTTCAGGTAACGTCATGGTGAAGACCATAAAGGATGTTATAATCCCTTTCGAGAAGCTCCCTGGCAATCTCAGGGGTCGAAGCAATGTTTTGTTATGTTAAAAGGGCATATTGCTTCGGTTGGTTGGATTAGTTTATAAACCTAACTATGCCTGTTTTATAAATTATAATATTTTATTATAAAATTATTATACAGGGTGATTTGGAATTCATGGGATACACTTTAAGGGATGTTAGAGCACTCTAAAAGAATAATTTGTGTATAGCAATGCATGGGCTCAAACACAAGAATTGCGCAGGAAATGAAACAAATGTTTATTTACGTCATTATTTTACAATTACTTATTTACAATTGTTTTTTACAATAACTGCTCAAAGGTGCCACCACTAACATTAATGCAAGCTTCTCATGCCAGCTCAGGTGTTGACTTTGTCATCTGACAATGATTCAAAATTACGAGGCGTCGGCCTTGGATCTTTCACTTAGGGATTGATCCCGGACCGTCGCCAATAGCCCACTGTGTTGCTCCAGTGCGACGTTAACTACCTACCTCTGACAATTGTACCAACCGTTGTTTCTTAACCCTCTGAGTGGTCGCGATGTTTGAGTAGTGTAGTATTCCTTTTTCCCTACAGCACACAACTAAACCACATCTATTGGTTTAAAAAATCCTAGGAAAGATTATATTGGACAAGATCAAAACTGGTAAGTCAAGCAATGAAGACTGCAGATTACAAATCCGAAATTACGAGTATGAACCTTCAGAGGGTTAATATAATCTTATTTCAGAAGGTAATTTCTTTCGTCAGTTCTATGCTTGAGTGAAAACTAAAAAACGATTTCTCCTGTTTTGGAAGGGGAAAACTATTTCGTTTGTTTACTCCAATCACGGAAAAGAGCTTTTCAAAAGAAACCTTGATACCTTTTTGTCATAAAAGCCCCGAAACTAGCGATGCGCTTTGAGAAAACAGGATTTCCTAATCTGGTGCAGAACATTTCCTCCTCTCCTGAAGTATCACTTACTGGAGAGAACTGGATCGCAACTCAAATAAAAGATGCCAAACAGTGATCGAGCATCGCGATATGGATCCACGAGTCTGCTCTCCTGAAGAGTGGAGAAGAGTTGTTCTCCAGCGATTCTTCAAGTTTTCAAATATTGGTTAAGCTTTTAAATGAGTAGATATAAGTGGATCTGAAACGAAAAGGTAAATACAGAGAGAGAATACACTTTTAAGTGCATGCTTGGGTTTGAACAGATTGTTCACAACTGAAAGTTGAAATGTTTCGATAACGCGTGGTGAGACTTCGATATGATCAGGAAGATCTAGGATCTACTTCTTCCTTGTCTGTTAACCCTCCTGGTGGTTGTCTTGAGGTATTTCGTGATTATCAAAGCTGACCAGATCTTTGATGGACGAGATATTTCGTCATTTGAGAAAAACTAACCAAATTTTGCATCCTTTTGGATCTTTTTAATTATAAAGTAGGTGTATTCCTACCTTTGTGTCTTTCTTCTGTGTGTCAGTAAAACTTTCATTCTGTGTGTGTCTATTACTTTGTATTGTATGTCGTATCTGGCGCAGCACGGCCAAATATGGCCCTTCCGCCATAAACTCCCTAACCAACCAATCATGAAAAAATAGGGAATATCTTGATGACGAGATGTCATTAGCAAAATTGGTCAGGTCTTGATGGATGAGATATCTCGTCAAAACCACTTGGAGGGTTAAAAGTGTATAGAATTTCACAGCTTTCTTAGATTGGAAATTATGATCCTTGGGATTGCTTATGCTGTTGGCAATAAAGTTGTAATAAGTTAATGTTGACAAAAAATGAAGACTTTTAAGCGCATGTTTGATTTGAACAGCCGTTGTTCACGACACTTGGAAGCTGAAATATATGTCCATATTTGAATGCAGTTAGCATACCAAAATAAATGCTAAATTGGGAAGCTCGTCCCTTTCCAGAGCTTAGACCTCAGAATCCGGTCTCCAGACTCAAGCAAACAGCACCCTGGATTTAAATCCTGTTGCTGCTAACACCAGGAAAGACGTCTTGTAATTGAATGGGGATTTTTGCGTCAACATTTTGACAACGCACCAGAAAATAAGACTCTTGTTTTGTGACCACCTCTTGTGCTTCCTAACTTCCCCAACCCTTCGGAATCCTCCTTTCTACCCTGGAAGAACAAATATTACGACCCCTTGCAAAATATCTCTTAAGCCCTTTTCTCAGTGCTGTCTGCTTCTGTATCCGGATCGGGTCTTTTTTATTTATTTTCCCTCCAGAGTCGGGTCTTTCCCCCTTGTCAATGGGGGTTGGGGCAGATGAAAGTCTTTGTGGAGATTTCACGAGAGGGTCGATGTTACATTTCTCCTCACCCAAATGTAAACATTACCCCGCCATTTTCATGCTAATAGAGCCACGGTTAACTGGCTGGGCGCTAACATTGGCTCTCAATCGCTCCAGAGGGATTGAAGAGGCGTGATTGCGGGTGATGGGTGTTGGGTGTTGGGGTAAATTGCAGCCTCGGTATTCTGTTCCCTCCAGAAAACTGAAATACTGCTTTTCAATTTGATGACCTATTCGTTAACATAGATTCTCGATGGCTAGAATTGTAGAGGTGGTGTGATTGCAGATGATGGATGTTGGGGTAAATTGCAGCCCCTGTATTCTGTTGCCTCCAGAAAACTGAAAAACCACTTTTTGAATTTGATGACCTATTCTTTAACATAGGTTCTCAATGGCTAAAACAACTGGAGACGTGATTGGCGGATGATTGGTGTTGGGGTAAATTGCAGCCTCGGCATTCTGTCCCCTCCAGAAAACTGGAAAACTGATTTTTGAATTCGATGACCTATTCAAGATGACATAAAATGCTGTTCAAGTCGAGTACCATTGATTTCAAAATGCTGTTCAAGTCGAGTACCATTGATTTCAAAATGCTGTTCAAGTCATTTGTGCCATTATTATGCTGTTCAAGTCAATTACCATTCATTTGAAACAATTTCAAGTCATTATTGATACTAAATGCTGTTCAAGCCTATTCTCATTCATTTAAAAATGCAGTTCAAGTCAATTACCATTCATTTGAAATCATTTCAAGTCATTTTAATGACACTAAAAGCTGTTCAAGCCTATTCCCATTCATTTAAAAATGCAGTTCAAATCACTTATGAATTCAAGTCGATTATCATTCATTTCAAAATGCTGTTCATGTCAATTACCATTCATTTCCAATGCCTTTCGAGTCAGTAATAGCACTAGAATGCTGTTACAGCCATTTATGACATAATGCTCAACAAGTCAATTACCATTCATTTCAAATTACTGTTCAAGCCATTCATGACACTAAAATGCATGATACTCGAGCATTTCTCTCACCCGTATAAAATCTTCATTCTCCTCCACGTGAAAGGTGCTTTACACCGGAGCCATCCCAGCAGTCGTCCTGTCAACAGCCTACTAATTGGGGGATTTGGAAAGAGTGGAGTACCCCCCCCCCACACATTATGCAGAAAATGACCCCACCGCTCCGCCACATGTCATGTGTTCTCATATATCCCGCCGCGGTTTCCCCTTTTGTAGGTTATATTGACAACATTATGGGCTAAAAAATCCCTCCCGTAGTTTCTAAAGATCACTGTTATCCTGTGAAACCCGATCCGGTTGTTTGATTCGGAAATGAAAATAAAGACTGTTGAACCGGGAATTGTTTATTTAATCGCGGAGTATTAGGGAATATGTTGAAGATGCAGTACGGCTCCGGCCACTCAACCTTGGGTCAGTCCATTTTTGAATAGGTGTGGAGTGAGACTAGAAGGGCTCCCATACACAAAACATTATTGGCAATCGCCGTGGGTGTTTTGCCCCAGCAAACTCTTCACTGCTATCGCTTGCGACACCGAAATTATGTTTCCCAACGCTCTTCAAATGAAGGTATTTAACGCCATATATTATTTCAATTTCCGTCAAAAACATTCGGAATGTTTTACATAATTTAAAATTGCTGAGTACAACATACTAAGACCAGTTAATATAAACCCAAGCATAAAAATACACAATCGAAACCTTTTCTGCACTATATTACATACAATTATAACCAAGAAATTGTAGCTAGTTGAATTGACGTCGCTATTGAGAGCAATACAACGGGCTATTGGCGATGGTCCGCGGTCATTCCGAAGGAAAAGATCCGAGGACAACACCTCGTCATTTTGAACCACGATCAGAGGACGAGGTCAACACCTGAGCTGGCAACCCAATCTCCAAATTTCCACGCAACGCCAACGTGAGGACATTTGGGGCCACGACCGATTTAACGCGCACCAGACCCTGTGTACACGACGGTCTTCGGCTGAACCGAATTTTGAGCTCGCAACCCCCAGAAGCTAATCCGCAACTCTTAGAACCGGGCTACGGCGGCCCTATTAAAACCAAGAAAGGACGCTTATGTTTCCTCAATATATTAACTATTTTATGTATCTTTCCCTTAGAAACCGAGAAAGAAAAGAAATTTAAAAAATGCCATTGAAGTAAAATGTCTCACTTGATCAAAAACTATCCCGAATGTTACAGTTGATCTACAAACATGAGTCAGATCGAAAACAAAAACACCAGCAAAAATCAAAAGCACACACACACACAATAAAGATTATTCACTTAATATATTATATCCTTTCAGCAGTCGAAAAAGGAAGAAATAAAAAATTCCAATTGAGAAAGAAAATGTTTCAGTTGATCGAAAAGAATCCCAAATATTACAGTTGATTTAAAAAACATACTACATACAAAACAACCGACAAAAAATAATCATAAGCACATAATCGCAGAACCCATCTACTCAGCCAGTCGGAAAATAAAATAATTTTAAAAAATCCCCTTCAGGGGGAAAGAAAATGTTTGAGTTGATCGAAAAAAGAATCCCGAAATGTTGCACCGGATTCACAAAACGTTACACCCCGAACAAAAAAGACCAACAAAAATCATAAGCACATAATCGCAGAATCAAACCCACTCTACACCTACATGAGATAAAGTTAACACCCATAATATAAAGAGTATTCCCTGAATATATTACATCTCCGCTCAGCAATCAAAAAAGAAAACAACTGAAGCAAATCTCGTTGAGAAAGAAATGTTTCAATTGATCGAAAAGAATACCGAATATTGCAATAGATTTAAAAACGTACATCCAAAATAATAATCATAAGCACTGATAGCAGAATCAAAATCCATTCTACACTTTCACGAAATGAAATTAACACCCCATAAGAGTATTCCTTCAATGTATTATATCCCTCAGCAGTCGAGAAAGAAAATAATTTTAAAAAATCCCGTTGAGAAAGAAAATGTTTCACATGATCGAAAAGAATCCCAAACATTACACATGATTTCAAAAATGTACTACATCTAAAACAACAAACAATAACCACAAGCACATAATCGCAGAATCAAAACTCACTACACCTTTACGAAATAAAATTAACACCCCATAATAAAGAGTATTCCCTCAATGCATTATATCTCAGTTGAGAAAGAAAATAATTTTATAAATCCCGTTGAGAAAGAAAATATTTGAGTTGATCGAAAAGAATCCCGAAATGTTACACTCGATTCAAAAAAACGTTGCACCAAGAAAAAAAAGTGCAACAAAAGTCATAAGCACATAATCGCAGAATCAAACCTCTATACTACACGAGATAAAAAATTAACACCTCATAATATAAAAAATATTCCCTCAATATATTATATCTCCTCAACAGTCGAGAAGGAAAATGCTTCAGTTGATCGAAAAGAATCTCAAATATTGCGGTGGAATTAAAAACGCACATCTAAAACAATAATCATAAGCACATAATCGCAGAATCAAAACCCATTCTACAACTTCACGAAATAAAATTAACACCCAATTCTGTCAATAATATATCTCCTCACAGTCGAAAAAGAAAACAAATTTTAAAAATCCCGTTGAGAAAATATTTCAGTTGATATAAAAGAATCCCAAATGTTGCACTCGATTCAAAAAAACGTTACACCCAGAACAAATAAGACCAACAAAAATCATAAGCACATAATCGCAGAATCAAACTCCTCTCTACACCTACACGAGATAAAATTAATACTCATGAATGAAGACGCGAATAATCTTTTTATTTCACCTGTAGTACGAGCATTTATCCTTCAAAATAGGTTTTTCTGCTCCTAAAACGCCGCCTGAGTAGGAATGAATTATTAATCGCTAATTTCATTCTAAGAGTTATTAATGCCTCTCAATAACCTCCTACGATCGGCTTTTTGCATTACGCAATCGAAAGAAAAGCTTTTGGTTGGTTTTGAAGGTTCCTCCCCTCTGGAAACCTCCTTCTGCCAAAAGAGCTTTTTGCTCTAAATCAACTGCGCCAAAGGGAAAATCGAAGGAGCAGCGGGGGAAAAAAGTCCTTTGGGGGAAAATTGGATTTCCGTTTTTCCCTTCTCAAGCACAAACAAATCTGCATTTTAAACAGAGCCGAGGAAAACCCGGAGCCCGATTAATTTCGGGATGCACCTTGTAATTTGGCTCGCTCGTAATTGCCTCCTAATTAACAATTACTGCAATAATCACGGAGCTTTGCGCAATTCTAGTTTTGGGGCACTTTTTTGGGCACATTATTGCTAAATAAGTAGCATAAAAATCCGAAACGTAACAATCCACCGTGAACTTCTTTCGTTTATGTGTTATATATATATTTCGGATTATTTTTCTGCCAATCGCATAATCTCCTATATAAAACACTACAAAATTTAAAAAATCACTGAAGCCCCCAGAAAGAAAATCATCTTCCATCAACTTTTTCTGCATGTTTTACATAAAAGTTTCGGATTATTTTTCTAAATCCCATAATCTATATAAAACTATAAATTAAATACAAAAATCATTATAGACTGTCAAACTATCCCAGCTTATCCATCCATAAAACCATAGAGTTAATTTTTTTAATCCATACTTATGTAAAGCACAATTCAATAATATTATTCCGATGCATTTATTTTCACAAAAGCAACGACTTGTCGTGCATGTTCTTTTTGTATTTGATTTGTATTGTTTTGTATTGGAGATTATGCGATTGGATATTAAAGACTATAGAAAGAAAATCATCCGTGAACTTTTTTCGTGTTATTATATATCTGTTAGGATTCACAACCGTATAATCTGCACAAAACAATAAATTAAATACAAAAGAAATTAAGACAAGTCGTTGCACCTGTGAAGACAAGGCAATAGTTGAATTTACGTCGTGTTGAAGGCAATACAACGGGCTATTGGTGACGGTCCGGGATCAATCTCGAAGGGAAAGATTCGAGGACAACTCGTAATTTTAAACATCGGTGAGATAACGAAGTCAACACCTGAGCTGGAACTCCTTCTCCAAACTTCCACTCCACACCAATGTGAGGACATTTGAGGCCACGACAGATTTAACATGCACCAGCTCCCACGAACACGACGGTCTTTGGTTGGACCGAGTTTCGAGCTCGTATCCCCTTCGGTTGCTAATCCGTAACACTTCTGACTTATATGTGTAATTTAAGTTCAATTTCTAATCTAAACATTATCAAATAAATTGTTGATTGATTTCTTATGAATTATTGGATGTTTTCATGTTTGTGTGCTTTTTGATTTAATAACTGCTATATCTATTGTTGATAATTTCTTTGAAAATGAAGTTTCTAAATTGAAGAAACGAAATTTAATTGAGATTATATGAACTAAAAAAGAGGTGGTAACCTCTTTATACAAATATATTAGCCTCAACTCTAGGAATATGCTAACGTCTATCAGGTTGGTAAGTTGAAAACTGAATCTTTGAATTAATATAACTAATATATCTCAGTTCTCAGTTAATTGTATTGCAGAATACGAAAAACGGAAGTACTCGTTGTCAATGAATGTTTCAGAAGACTGACAGTGCTTCTAAACCAATTTGCCTTTTTGCAACTTGTCTTTCATTAGTATCGTCCTTTAGAAACATTTTTCATTTCTAAATACCCTCAATTTGTTAGAAGACTTTCATGTAATAAATCTAATCCAACCCAAACACCACGCTATACTATTTGATTTTCCACAATTAATGTTTCCCTCTGAATCCATTAGTATTTGTGTTCCTTAGAATCTTTTTCAGTTTTGAATGGAAGAACACCAAAACAAAGGAATTTCGTGTCAATACTCCCAAATTTGCCTCTGCAATATGTTCATTTATATAGTGTTAGAATCTTCTTAGTTTTGAATACACATAAACTACAAGCACAGTGCCTATTTGTAACATCCCCAGTCTGTCAGCAGACCGATTCCCCGATATTCGCCCCTTCCTTTAGCTTGTTTCCCTCTGAATACATTAATATTAGTGCCTCAGAACTCTTTCAATTTTGAATGAAACAACACGCAAACCAGAAGCATTTTTGTAGATGTTTCCAAACACGTTTGTTTCTTCAATAAATGTAGAGTTGGAATCTTTTCTCAGTTTTGAATACACGCAAACCAGAATCATCTCTTGTCAAACGTTCCTGAACAAATTTTTCTAGCAATAAATAAAGTGTTACAGAATCTTTTCTCAGTTAATGCACGCAAACCAGACGCATTTCTAGTCAATGTTTCCAAACAAATTCGTGCTGCAATAAAGTGTTAGAATCTTTTTTCAATTATAAATTCACTCCAACTAGAAGCATTTCTCTTCAATGGTTCCAAACAAATTTGTCTTCCTGCAATAAATCAGAAGCATTTCTTATCACTGTTTTCAAACATATTCGTCCTCCTGCAATAAATCAGAAGTATTTCTTATCACTGTTTTCAAACATATTCGTCCTCCTGCAATAAAGCAGAAGCATTTCTTGTCAATGTTTCCAAACAAATTCGTCCTCCTGTAATAAAGCAGAAGCATTTCTTGTCAACGTTTCCAAACAAATTGATCCAAACGCAATGTTAGAATCTTTTCTCAGTTCTGCACACACTTAAACCAGAAACCCGGCGCCTGTTCGCAGCCTGTCAGCAGCCCGACACTCGCAGGCCCAAACCCTCCCCTCCTAGCACCCTCTCCTGCCGTGTCCGTTCCAGGCCGAGATAAAGAGCGTCCGCAACCACGCAAAGGCGCTCCAGCAACAACAAGCAGGGAGACACGGTAACTATAGAGACTCGGTCCAACCCCTCTTGCGCGACGTTGCGTTTGTTTCTAACAAGGACTGTCCGCCCCGATACAGCCCCCGTGCCCCTAATCCCCTACGAGGGGAGCTAGTACAGGGATTAAATATCCAGAGATTTTCGAGAACGTTGCTTTCAATTAGATCCCTAGGCTGCGTCGGGGAGATAATGGGACTGCGTACTGTCCCTGTTTTCAATCCGGGACAAAATCATTTTTTTATGTAGTCGTACACGGGATAGGGAGCTTTGTTAACCTTAGGGAGAAAACTCCCCTAGTGAAGAGGGGGAAAAAACGCGAGGCCTTGCCCTTTTAGCGTTCGCTGCAACAGTGGAGAGAGTTTTACTTTTTTTAATGAACACTCATTCGAGTCGCGATACACCTAATGTGAATATTTAACGATACGCGCCTCCCCGTTCCCTTCGATACGCACAATGGGAAACGTATAAAATATTACAAAACCCTTCAGCCGCTGGGGGGATATCTCCGGAAGTTTTGGGAACGCTGCTATTTTTACATTTCGCTATGGTTAACGTTAAGATTAGCGGATGGCGACGGCTGTGGGATATTAATGACGGATCCTCGACCGTTGTCTTCTGTAGATGAATTCGTGCTGCGGCGTGTAGTTTAAAGAATTCGAGTATTAATGCATTTTTTGGTGTTTACTCAAAGGTCTGCCCGTGTGCGAGAGAGCTTGGCTTAAAATGATTCTATTGGGTTTTGGGTGCGGAAATTATATTTATGTTCATACTATCCGATTCCTGCCTTGATACATTTCTCTCCTCTGTATCAGTAAAGACTTCCTTGGTGCGCATGTCCATATGATTGACATTGTATATATATATATATATATATATATATATATATATATATATAGCATTATTTAGCATTCTGCTGCTCATGCGTAGAAAACACCATTTTGTGTTGTCTGGATTAGGCTCCTCCCTGATGACGCCCTGATCCACCAACACCACTTGCTTCTTTCAAATTTCCTTCAGTTGAATTATTATATATACTTCTGTGTGTGGGAATTATATTTATGTTCGTACTATCAGATTCCTCCTTGGTACATTTCTCTTCTGTGTCAGCAAAGTTTTCCTTGGTTCGCATGTCTATTTGATTGACATTGTATATATATATATATATATATATATATATATATATATATATATATATATATATATATATATATATATATATAGCATTATTTAGCATTCTGCTGCTCATGCGTAGAAAACACCATTTTGTGTTGTCTGGATTAGGCTCCTCCCTGATGACGCCCTGATCCACCAACACCACTTGCTTCTTTCAAATTTCCTTCAGTTGAATTATTATATATACTTCTGTGTGTGGGAATTATATTTATGTTCGTACTATCAGATTCCTCCTTGGTACATTTCTCTTCTGTGTCAGCAAAGTTTTCCTTGGTTCGCATGTCTATTTGATTGACATTGTATATATATATATATATATATATATATATATATATATATATATATATATATATATAGCATTATTTAGCATTCTGCTGCTCATGCGTAGAAAACACCATTTTGTGTTGTCTGGATTAGGCTCCTCCCTGATGACGCCCTGATCCACCAACACCACTTGCTTCTTTCAAATTTCCTTCAGTTGAATTATTATATATACTTCTGTGTGTGGGAATTATATTTATGTTCGTACTATCAGATTCCTCCTTGGTACATTTCTCTTCTGTGTCAGCAAAGTTTTCCTTGGTTCGCATGTCTATTTGATTGACATTGTATATATATATATATATATATATATATATATATATATATAGCATTATTTAGCATTCTGCTGCTCATGCGTAGAAAACACCATTTTGTGTTGTCTGGATTAGGCTCCTCCCTGATGACGCCCTGATCCACCAACACCACTTGCTTCTTTCAAATTTCCTTCAGTTGAATTATTATATATACTTCTGTGTGTGGGAATTATATTTATGTTCGTACTATCAGATTCCTCCTTGGTACATTTCTCTTCTGTGTCAGCAAAGTTTTCCTTGGTTCGCATGTCTATTTGATTGACGTTGTTTGGCACAATTTAGCGAAATATGTCCCTTGCGTCGTAAAACCCAACCAACGGACTCAGTTTATATATATTAATAAAGTAAGCGGGCTCACTTTTATTTCCTCAATTTCCTGTATTATTTTTCTTGTGTTTCTCCTTTTACACTCCCAGAAAAATTTCAGAAGCAACAAGATAAATAATATAAGGAATTAAGGAAATGAAAGTGAGTCTACTTACTTTATCAAGAGAAGTAAAGCGGGAGTCACTTTAAAAAAGAAAACGCTTTGAGTTTTTTTTCGTTCTTGTGTGACAGCGATAGAAATAAACGCGAATTACTCCCCGAAAACTCAAAATCAAAACTTTCAGAAACAAGCAAAACTGGAAGACAATATAAAACAGTAACGTAGTATGAAATAATCGGAAAAGGATGATAGAAGGGAGAAGTAGCGAGAGAGAAGTCAAAAATTAGTACTACTTTGTTGCAATGCCGGCCTTTCAAACAGTGGTGGAAAACTATTGTCAAAACAAGAAGAGAGAAAAATAGGAAATAAAAGAATTTTTTAATCAAGGAAAATAAATAATAAAGTAAGGCTGAATTGTAGTTTACTCACACAATATATATATTTCGAAAATACTTCTTTTGTCAGACGTCATTTACCACGGGGATATTAAATTTAAATTTTATCCCAGAAGAAATTATTTTTTAAAACTTGGCTCCATAGATTTTTAATTTTTATGAAAAACTTTTGTATTGCCTTTAACATAGACAATCAACAGACTATAATTTTATTTTTATAAAACTTTATTTCTGTCTTTATATATAATATTGTACGATCTCTCTATTCTGTATGCCCAGATTATATAACCTGCAATACAAATTCAACTAGAGTTGTAGAGTTTCTGATTAGACAACTGTATCCCCACTATTGTAAACATTGCATATTTGCGATCCCAATTCAATTGAAGTTACAAAGTTCCTGCTTTGGTCGTTTTTTCACTGTACCACCATTTTTTGCTACACGAAGGCTATATATCCCGATACACATGGCTTATATAAAGGGGATTCTGAACCACTACTAACATCCATGCCTTGACCGGGACTCGAGCATATAACTTATTGGACCAAAGTCCAGAGCTAAAACCACTCATCTACTATACCAGAAGTGCCAGCTTAAAGACTACTGTTTTCTACAGTGCAAACACTCCATATTGAGTAAATCTTTTCTCTAAAAACTCTTTTTTTTTGTCCAATGTTATACACAGGGACTAGAAAATTTAAATTCCTAAGCCTAAAAATTACTTTTCTGAACCTTGACTCCTTAGATTTTCAAATTTATTTCTTGCTCTTAAATCGAGCAAACAACATATTAAATTTTTTTATTCAAAGGTTTGATATGTGTTTACGATCACTCATTACTAATGAAGGTTTAATTTAAAAGAAAAAATACAAATAAAATATAAATATGTGTATAAATATTGTTACAAACATTTCTTTGAGTAGATAATCCAGCAAATCGTCTACGTACTAAACAGCAGGTTCTATCACCAGGTTCGATACCTGTAACTTACCCTGGGTGTATTTCTCTCTTCTGTGCTATTAAAACCTTTTTTACGTGTGTAGGCCCATTACTTGACGTTGTCTATCTTGCGTTTGGTACAGCTAGGCGAAATATGGCCTTGTGCCATAAACCCAACCAATCTCGAAATCCCTATTAGCAGTTTTTTCTGCACGTAAACGAACTTACAGGGGAAACACATGTACAGAGACGGTCTAGGCTTATTTTGCTGGGCAGACAGATGGTCAAATGATTCATCTATTGATTATATCTTGGACTTCTACGATATTCTATTTTACTCCAATGAAAAGAAATTGTACATGTTTGACTTCATTTAAAAAAATTCATCTTAAATTCAGCTTTTGCGTTACGGTAATTCATTTCAACACAACTGTTATTCCAGTAACATTTTCGGTTGGTCGGTTTAATTTTTTTTGGCAAAAGGGCCGTATTTGGCCAAAGAGTGCAAAAGCACGAAACAGACAACGTTAAAATAACGTTTTCGAAAAAAGCATTAAACGAAACATAATTGCAATTCAATGTTACAATAAACAAAATAGGTGCTGTTCGTTGTTATGCATGGATTGTTTTGTATCAATATACACGAAGATAAGTTGGATATCTTCCCTAAAGTAAATAATAAATCAGTTTATATTATTAAAAAAGGCATTGTGTATGAAAGTTTGTTTTCATCTTCACACTTTAATATGTAAGATGATCACTGTTAGAAAAAGTTTCTTTCACATCATAAAAAACTCGCGAAAAATCTATTTCGAAATAACTTTCACTGTCTAAAATCCTGTTAATTAGTTGAAAAAATTAGTTTCGTCAAGCATTTTCAAAAATCCGTGATTTTAGTTAATTGTTTTATTACTCATTCTAAATTCATATTTTACGCAAAATATCCTAGTCTTGTTTAAGTCCTCGGATCTTTCCCTTCAGGATTGATCCTAGACCGATCTTCAATAGCCCATTATGTTGCTCCAATGCCATGTTAATTCAACTACCTACCTTATTTAAGTCCTTTGCCAGGTACTACTGAAAAGAATAGTTTTTTACATTGAGACTCGTAATTTAATTTTTTTTTAGTTGTGACGCTATTGCAGCCCACCAAATTTCATCTCGACCCGCTCTCAGGAATCCCTGTACTAGCTAATTGACGACAAAGCATCATAGTTTTCATATTTGCAAAATATCTACTCTAAAATTATGGCTACCGCTAAGGTTATACTCTGATTACTCATCTCGTTGCTATGGTCAAAGCATGCCCTATAGGTCCTGATTCAAGACGCTGTCGACCCATTATCGCGACCCACTCTTCAGGAATCCCTGTATTAGCTAGTTGACGACGAGTATCGTAATTTTCATGTTGATAAAACATCTACTCTAAGATGGTTATTATATGGCTATCGCTATGGTTACTTGGATGACACCTCTCGTTGCTATGGTCAAAAGAAGCCAAGCTAATCCTGATTCAAAACGCTGAGCTTCTTTTCATTTGAATGGCACTATGGCTAAGCAAAACACAGGAACGATGTTATTTGTGCCATATTTTAACTTAGCTTTAGGCTCATTTCGCGACCCATACTTCAGAAATCCCTGTACTAACTAGTGGACAACAGAGTATAATAGTTTCAATGCTTGCAAAACATCCACTCTAAGATGGTTATTATATAGCTATCGCTATGGTTACTGTGATGACAACTCGTTGTTCAAAGCAAGCCCAGCTGGTACTGATTCAAAACTTGGGCTTCTTTCCATTTGAATGGCGCTATGGCTAAGCAAAACACAGAAAGGATGTTATTCATGCCATGTTAACTTAGCTTCAGACTCATTTCGCGGCCCATACTTCAGGAATCCCTGTACAAGCATAGCATAGGAATTTTCATGTTTGCAAAACCTCTACTCAAGACGGTTATTATGGCCACTCTGACAACTCATCAAATGCTATGGTCAAAGCAAGCCCAGCAGGTCCTGATTCAAGACGCTGGCCTTCTTTGCATTTGAATGGCACGCTGGCAAAACTATATACAGAAAAGACGCCGGGTCAGCAGAACGCCGAGTGACGTCATGATTGGGTGGGCGAGGCCTCCCCGCAAGCACCGCCTCCCGCCCTCCCGCATTGGCGGAGACGTGCGGAGGCGGGCGCAGCGCACATCGATCAAAGAGCAATATTAGCTAAGCGTGGCCGCGTCTCTCTGCCTTTGTTGTGGCTTTCCTCCCGGAGCCTTTCACCGAACCGGAAATTGAGAGGTAATTATTATCTAAGAAGAGCAGACGCCTCGCTTATCACATAATTTATCGGGGAAGGAAGGCCTCCCAGACGCCCGAGCTTCTTAGGGTTTTCCACTCTGTCAAAAAGAAACCTTACAAGTGCCCACTGAGCTATTTAAATGTTTTCGATTTAACTGACTCGGAAAAGGAGCTGGATGCAGTTTTTCGATTTCGGGGAGGCCTGCGACTGCTCTCCGATGAGGCCTCGGTAAGGGGTTTCTTAATCAGTTAAATAAAGGGTTTCTCTGGGTAATGAGCTAGATGAGAGGGTTTCTAATAAGTTAGAGAGGGTTTGTAAGAATTTAACAATCGAAGAGTTTCTGATGAATGTAAATACAAGGGTTTCCAAGGAAAGAAAAGGTTTCTAATAAGTTAAAAAAGATGATAGGGTTTACAATTAGTTACAGTGGAAGATGATAGGGATAAAAAAAGATAATTGGGTTTACAATTAGTTATAGTGAAAGGGTTTCTAATAATTCCAAATGGAAGGTTTGTGATAAATTTAAATGTGCTTAAAATACAACAAAAGGTTTTTAATAATTTAGATGAGAAGGTTTCTAACAAGTTAGACGAGAGGGTTTCAAATAAGTTAGATGAGAGGGTTTATAATAAACAATGAAAGAGTTTCTGATAAATGTAAATGCAAGGGTTTCCAAAACTGTGAAAAATAAAACGAAAAGGTTTCTAATAAGTCGAAACAAAAGTGTTTGTGATAAATTTAAATGTATGGTTTAAAATTCAAAACGTTTTAATGATTTAGATGAGAGGGATTCTAATAATTTTCGATGAGAGAGTGCCTAATAAGTTAGATAAAAAATATCTAATAAGTTAGACAAAAAATATCTAATAAGTTAGATGAGAGGGTTTCTAAGAAGTTAAATGAAAGAGTTTCTGATAAATGTAAATCCAAGGGTTTCGAAAGTGTGTAAAAAAGGGTTTCTAATAAGTTAAAACAAGATGATATAGGGTTTACAATTAGTTACAGTGAAAGAGTTTCTAATAAGTCAAAATGAGAAGGTTTGTGATAAATTTAAATGCCCAAGTGGTTTAAAATAAAACAAAAGATTTCTAATACTTTAGATGAGAGGTTTTCAAATATGTTAGATGAGAGTTTCTAATAACTTAAAATAAAGGCTTTCTACTAGGTTTAAATTGAAGGGTTTCAAACACTTTTAAACGAAAGCGTTTCTAGTAACTTAACACGAAAGGGTTTCCAATAACTTAATACGAAAAGGTTTCTTATAAATCAAAGTGAGAGGGTTTCTGAAGGTGTTATAAAATAAAATAAAAAGGGTTTCTAATGAGTTAAATGAAGTTTTCTCTAATAAGTTAAAGCGAAGGTTTTTTATACTTTAAAATGTGAGGCTTTTTCTGAAAGTGCATAAAATGAAATTAAAAGGTTTCTAATAAGTTAAAATATAAGGATTTCTATAAGTATAAAATAAAATAAAATTAAACAAATCTAAAGGGTTTCTATTTAGTTAAAACAAAAAGTTTCTAATAAGTTAGAGGACATTCTAATAAGTTAGAGTGTGAGGGTTTCTAATAAATTAAAACGTAAGTGTATCGGAAAGGGACTGAATAAAATAAAAAAGTTTATATTTAGTAAAAATGAATGAATTTCAAACAAATTAAAACAAGATTTCTAATACGGTAAAATAAAGTAGTTTCTAAAAAGTTAGAATAAAAGGTTTTACTGAGGAGTTTTAATAAAATAAATTTAAAAGGTTTATACAAGATAAAATAAGAGGATTAGTTCTATAAAGTTAAAACTAAAGGTTTTTCATTTATTTAAAATAAGTGTTTCCAATAAGTTAGTTTGAAAACATTTCTAAAAAATAAAATGAAACGGCTCCATATATTTTAGAATGATACAATCTATTAATAGTTTAGTACCAGAAACTGAACCAAGAATAAATTAAATATTAAGTCAAGTAATTTATAAGTAAGTTATAAGGAAGTAATTAAATATTACATAAATTAGAAATAAAATTCTAAATATCACGGTCGAAATACGACGATGTGGTTTTTATTATTTCATATATTTCAGCATGATCTGGCTATGTATTTTCATAGCACAAATAATATACATTTTTGTTTTATTTTATTCCCAAAAAATAAATATACTGGAAGCAAAATACTATCTATAAGCAATGAAAATTAGAATTTTGACTTGTCCCTTAAATTTGATCGAAGCAGCAAAGCTTAATGTATATTTGTATTCTATGTGAGACTTTGTTATGTTTTGACACCTAAAAATATACTTTATTCCGCATTTAGCTTTAAAATATATTATTTTAGACGACGTATTGTTTTTTAGTTAGATTTTCACAGTAAATGAGTTTATCTGAAACTAAAATTATCTGAACACAATTGTAAAAGCTGATTTGATAAAAGCTGCTTCGATGTTTAATAAACAATGGGTTACATAATGAAGGACGATATTAAAAATGGCACATTTAAAAAGTAACGAATTTAAAAGCTGAAAACAGTCTCGTAAATAAAAGCAACATCCACATATGAGAAGTAAATGAACTGTATAGGTAACATGGCAATATAAAAATGTAAAATTTAAATTATAAATGATAATGTTTAAAAAAGATGTAAAACTAAATAAGTATAAAAGTTTTTGAATTGATAACAAATTAAAAAACTAAGTAAACAAACCCTATTACATTTTAAACAATACTTAATTGGGTACTGACATTACATTATTATTAATGGTTATTAAAATGTTGTGCACCAAATTGCAGTAAACATAGACAATGCGTGGTTAAAGCGAAGGACATTTAAGAAATGACACATTAATGTTAAAAATAACAAATCTAAAAGCTAAAAAGTCTCAAAATTATTGCATTATCAACAGATGTAAATAAATTTTACGAGTAACATAGTAATATAAAAATGTAAATACTTAAATTATAAATGTGTAAAATACAAAATTAAATAAACATAAAAGTGCAAATTCGCAACAAATTAAAAAAAATAAGTAAATAAACCCCATTACTTTTTAACTTATACTTAATTGGGCACTGACATTGCATTATACTTCTAATATTGATATTCAAAATTCTTCATTGATATTCAAACTTAAACCTCCAAATGGTTTCGACGAGATATCTCGTCCTTCAAGATCTGGCCGATTTTGCTAATAATTGACGAGATATCTCGTCATCATGATATTGCCAATTTTTCAATGACAACGAATCAAGATTTGGTCAGTTTTCTTTTAGTGACGAGATATCTCGTCCATCAAGATATGGTCAGCTTTGCTAATTCCGAGATACTTCGAGACAACCACCAAGAGAATTAATATTTTTCATGCCCTGTTTATGGTCATATAACTTAGAATAGACAACCACTTAGAATAGACAGAATACACAAGCAAGAAACATTCGCATTAATTAATAATACATAACGTAGACATTAGTTTCGTATATATTATACATTTCATCAAACCCTTTGAATTCTCGAAAAGAGAGTATTAGTGGGATTATAAGCAAGACACCAAATCCAAAGTTGGGGAAATGAGTAATTTTTGGAAAGCTGAGTTCAAAATTTTATGTTCTTTCTACAAGCAAAAATTATGTTGCTCTTATTACTTCATTTACAATAAAACTTCCAGAAAATATCAAGTACACATTAGAAAAAATATTGTCAGTTCAAAAAAGTATTTGCGAAACACTTATCTCAAAATATCTTCAGGACTTAAGACCTTTTCCTTGTAAGTCCAGGAAGGACACCATCCCTTCGACAGTTTTAAAACAATTCGTTACTTACTAAAATATAACTAAGTATCTGTGGTTCATAAACATTAGTGTGAAAGAAAGCACACTGCACTTGAAGTATAACACTTACCCCAAAAGATAAGAATTTATTCAAGACGAAAAAAGAAAATACTGACCTTGAAATTTGAAGCTTGAGATATAAAGCAAATTGCAAGAACTGAAGCATCCTAAAATGAGCAACAACGAAACAAAAACCAAAAATAATCCTTTACGACTGAGATGATGATATATCCATTCCAAATATGAAGCAAGAGCATATGCAATAGTTTTTGAGTAGGTTATACAAACACCATTAAATGTACTAGTTCCTAAATTATTTAGTGTATTCAGTTTTAAAACAGTTTGCGGGAAATACAGTTAGCTATTACTTTGAGAACTAGGAAGGAAAATTTACCTTCTAAAAACTAAATAGGAGATGTGCAAATATTCGTCAAAAAATTGTAGATGGTGTTTGCCAAATTGACATTCTTTTTCATAAGAAATTATATTTTATTCATATTTTCACGAGAACGTAGGATTACTGTAAAGTATGCTTGAATGTTTTTTTGGATGCAGATGTATATTCGAGTATTTAGACAAGCACATGTAAGTTTTAGTCTGATGGAAAACAATAAAAATCACTTCAAACTTGTTGAGATGTAAAGAGCAAAAGAAAATAAATTCGCATCAATCCTGTCTCAAATAAAAAGATCTGTACATCCTGCTTGAACATTAGCTATCTTTACATTAGCTTCTGAATATGAAACATTAACAATGCAAAATCAAAAGGGTTGGTTTGCTGAATTGGGTTTTATGGCGCAAGAGCCATATTTGACGAAGTTGCTCCAAACACAAGACAATGTCTAGCAATCGAAAGGGAGACTACTGAAAAATGATACATAAACTCAATGTTTTAATATAGATTTGTCGATTAACGAGTGGATTTGTTTGTCTCGAACTTTGAAAAACTATGATCTTTTATGAATTTCCGTGTGGAAATTACATGGCAGACATAGAAAAGCTATTAAAAATTTGAATTTCTATAATTATCTTAAGTTTAAAAGGTATAGGCTGTCCAAATGCTAATTCAGAAATGCAGCTGACGATCTTCCATTTGAAGTTTTAATGGGAAAAAGTGCGTATGTTTTTCTTGATAAACTAGAATAGAATGCAGTTGGATATTTAAAATTTGGGATTAATTTTAAAGTTGAGAAAAATGTTAAAAATTAAAAAACGTTCAGATTTGTTCGCTGATTATAAATGTTATTCGTTATTGATACAAAATCAAATTAAATAGGTGAAAGTTTAGTTTTACTCTGCTATCCCTATTGCTATATTTTACTATATTGTTGAGTGTATAATTGTGTGTGTATGTGTGTATGATTCAATCGTTGGATTTTCATGCATGAAAAGATTAGTTATATTATCAGTTCAAAGTGTAGTGTATGGCATATGAAGAAATCCAAGACAGATACAGCTATTAGATACTTCTACGTCTCATATTGAGAAAACGTAGAGAAACTCTTCTGATTGAGCATATTAAGTCCATTTTGTTTGCTTTAACAAAACAACAACATGAACGACTTAAACGCATAAGATATATAATTTAGAAAAGGAATTGGCAATAAATTTAAGGATATTGTGTTATATATCGGGAAATAGTTAATTCACTTTCAAAAGCTATTGCATTAAAAACTCCAGCGAAATGATGCGTAAGTCGGCAGAGATATAGTACGCCTTTGATTTGGCTTGTCGAAGGCTAATTTGATCAGACAACAGAGTTCGGACAGTTGGGTTCAGAGAGATCGGACAGAGAGAGGTTCGTTGAGTGATTACGATTGATTCTTTCATGACCAACAGAAATGAGCCGAAAGCGGTATGACTAGTTATTCTGGTGGTATGAGACCGATGATTTGCAGTTTTGTTTTGTTTATCAAGAGCAAATTTGACCGAACAGCACTTTGGTAGTATGTTCTATACAGGACGTTGAGTGACTACGAATAAGTTATTCATGACCAACAGAAGTGAACTGTCGGCAGTATGACTAGTTATTCTGGTGGTATGAGAGGACCTATGATTGTCGGTTTGGTTTGAGGAGGATAAATTTGACCGAACAGCAAGCATCATGTTCGATACAAGTGCTGTTTGAGTGACTTCGGATTGTACTTCCATAACTAGCAGACGAGATGGACTAGAGGTAGCATGACTAGTTACCGGCGCTTGACTGTTTCGTTTCGTAAGTGCCACAAGCATGGCATCAGGCACACAGGGATAAAGGCAGTTCTAATCGTGAAATCGAAAGGTCCGAAATAGAATTACTGAAGAGTCCTGATTTGACTAGTAAAATGAATTCCTTTGTAGGATTCCTATGACACCTTCGTAGGAGAGAATCTGATTTTGGCGTGATCGCTGGGGTCTTGGTTCATGATGCTAAGATGCTTGCTGGAGAGTCATGATCTGACTGGCAAAGTTAACTTCTTTGTAGGATTCCCATAGCGTTTCCGTAGGAATGAATCTGGCGTGATCACTGAAGGATTGGTTCATGATGTAAATAAGCTCATTGAAAAAACACAGGCGAACCTTATTCATTAGCAAATTTAGAGTTGTGTCTTTGAAACAGGGATTTAGCTCACTAAACATAGGCCAATCAAAAAGCCGCGGGTTTGCTGTTATTCAATCATGGAACATGTCTGTAACGTTTCATAGAATCAAGTCCTTCACGTTTGGTCACGTGATATCTGGAATATTGATTCACATTGAAAGTAGAGCCCAACAAAGACCAGACTTAGTTGGAGAGCTGTTGTGGTAAAATGATGAAACATTTTCACAAAGGAATTGAGGTTTCACCCTTGGTACGAGCTTGGGATCTTAGTCCATACTTAAAGTTAGTCCACCAAAAGGAAAAGGACCAAGGTTTTCCCATAAGCGTTACATCCTTGATAAAAACTTGACAGGAAATCCGTTAAGCGTCATACCTCTGGTAGAAGCACAGGCACTGGAATACTGATTAGAGATTAAAGATTCATTAAAGAAAGTTGTTTTAGTAGAAATATTCGTATCCAAAATGTGAGAAGCTTGAACATTGGCCGGAAAGATCATGCCTTGCATGGTTCACACCACATACACGTGAAGTATGCAGGTTTGTATCAAAAAGAGGAATTCTAATAGGAGGTAAGAAGCAGGTGCTTAGGAGATAGTTGTAGATATTTAATTAACGTCGCACTGGAGCAACACAACGGGCTATTGGGGACGGTCCGAGATCGACCCGAAGGGAAAGATCCGAGGACAATATCACGCAATTTTGAATCACGGTCAGATGACGAGGTCCCACCTGAGCTGGCACCCCACTCTCCAAACTTCCACACCACCCAACGTGAGGACATTTGAGGCCACGACAGATTTAACGTGCACCAGCCCAATGTACATGGCGGTCTTTGGGTGGATTCGAATTCGCAACCCTCCCGTTGCTAATCCGTTACTCTACCAACCGGGCTACCACGGCCTAGGTGCTATTAGGAAGAGAGAACATACCTCCACACCTAAAACAAACCTAGTGGAATATGCAAGTTTGATCGGAATAGCTGAATCCCAACAGGTCGTAAATCACATGAGGACTGTCGTGGCCCAGTGACCTCTGTGCTAACAGCTTGCGAGTTGTAGGCGACGCAGGTTTGATTCCTATAACTTACCCTGGGTATATTTCTCTCTTCATTGTCAGTAAAACTTTTCTTGTGTGTGTATGTGCATTGACGCTTTCTGTCTTATGTTTGTGCAGCTTGGTCAAATATGGCCCTCGTGCCATAAAACCCCACCTAACCTAAATTACACGTCTACAAGAATAGTAGATCATGCTTTGCTTGGTTTGCTTAAAATGTGCACCGAAATATGAAGTTTTGTTTACAGAAGAGGAAGTAAGAAGCAGAACAGTAGATGGAAACTTATACCGCCACACTGAGAACAAGCAGAACAGTAGATGGAAACTCATATAGTCACACTGTAAACAAGAGGCAAAACAGTAGATGGGAACTCATATCGTCACACTGAAAGCAACAAGCAGAACAGTAGATGAAAACTCATATCCCCACATTGAAAACAAACAAAACAGTATTTGGAAACATATCGTCACACTGAAAGAAAGAATCAGAACAGTAGATGAAAACTCAAATCGTCATACTGAAAACAAACGGAGAGGGCAAGTTTGGGCAAAAGAGCTGAATCCTAGCTGGTCCCGAATAGCACTTTTCGAAAGGATTCCAGATCAGGTATAACTTGGTTCACACTTTACGCATTTTCAGCAAAGCATGCAGGTTTGTTTGCTAAATTACCTCAAAAGATTGTGACTAGTATACATAGGAATTAGTGCTCAAGTCTTTCTTGGTTCACATTTAGACATGCCCTGCGAAGTACGAAAGTTTGCTTAAAGAGGAGGTGAGAAGGCAAAAGAACGTAGGAATGGAAAACTGATATCGTCACATTGGAAACAAACCCATAGGAGTTCGTAGGATCCCAATAGGCCTTGAATAAGCACTTCCGCAGGAGTTCAAGATCATGCCTTGCTTGGTTCACACTTAAACATACCCAGTGAGTATGAAAGTTCGTTTACAGAAGAGATGAGGTTCATGTTGATAGGAATGGAAAGCGCATACCGTCACACTTAATAGAGTCCAGCGGAGTTAACTTCCAACAGGTCGTGGGGATAAGAGGAGCCGGCTTGATAAAATAAAATGCAAGTTGGACCAGATCATGCCCTGTTTGGTTCACACTTCAGAAGAGGATCATGTAGGTAGGAATAGACAACAAATACAGTCACACTGAATAAAGTCCAGCGGAGACAACTCTCAACAGGTCATGGGTATATGAGGAGTCGGCTTGGTACACAAGAATGCAAGTTGGACTAGATAACACCTTGTTTGGTTCGCACTTAAACTTGCCCAGCGAAGTATGAAAGTTTGTTTACAGAAGAGGATCATGTAGATTGGAACGGAAAACTCATACCTTCACACTGAATAAAGCCCAGCCCCGACAAGGCGTCGGCATGATGGAAGCCGGCTTGGTACACAAGAATACAAGTTGGACCAGATCATGCCTTGCTTGGTTCACACTAAAACATTCCTAGCGAAGTATGAAGGCTTGTTTACAGAAGAGATTAGGCTCATGTAGATAGGAATGGAAAACTCATACATCACACGGAATAAAGTCGAGATGAGAGCTAGCTTGGTACATACGAATACAAGTTGGACAAGATCGTGTCTTGCTTGGCTCACACTTAAACATACCCAATAAGATGGATCAGTCGTGTCTTGCTTGGCTCACACTTAAATATGCCCAGCGAAGTATGAAAGTTTGTTTACAGAAGAGGATCCTGTAGATAGAAATGGAAAACTCATACCATCACAGTGAATTTAGACCAGCTCGACAGGTCGTCGGTACGATGGAGGCCGGCTTGGTACACAAGAATACAAGTTGGACCAGAATATGCCTTGCGTAGTTCACACTTCAGAAGAGGATTTGTAGTTAGGAATGGACAACTCATACTGTCACACTGAATAAAGTCCATCAGAGTCAATTCTCAACATATCATGGGTATATGAAGAGTCGGCTTGGTACACAAGAATGCAAGGTTGGACCAGATCATGTCTTGCTTGGCTCACACTTAAACATGCCCAGCGAAGTACGAAAGTTTGTTTACAGAAGAGGATCCTGTAAATAGGAACCGAAAACTCATACCGTCACCCTGAATAAAATCCAGTCCCTACAGGTCGTCGGTATGATCGAAGCCGTCTTGGTACACAAGAATGCAAGTTGGGCCGTTGCAGGAGATGTAGCAGAGCCGTCCACAGGCAAAGAAGAGCGAAGAAAAGAGCGAGCGTCGGCTTCGTCGGCTCGGCGCAGTCTACAGGAGCAGTCTGGCAAGAGAGTCTTGGGCCGAAAAGGTAAGCCTCTTAGGGAACGCGGTGATCTGACAGTTAATTCCAGTGTTTAGGAAGGTGCTTTGACAATAGATTATATCTTAAGCAGGCTGGATAGACCGGGTCCCGCGCAGCGACGAGAGAAGTTCGGGAGCTTAACCGCAAACAGATCCGAGTTTTTGTGATTTTAATCGGATTGGGCTTTGGGAACGCCTTCTTCTCTTTTGGGCATTGTCCGGGGGACCGGGGGGCACCTGATCAAGCCCTCCCAGTCATTATCAAATAACGTTTTTATTTATTTACTATTGATCCTCCTCCGTGCTCACAATCTCTCTAAGCTTATTTCCGGAAAGGATTACAGCCGAAGAGGACGCTCATATTGGATTACCCAGTAACACCACTTGAGTGGCAGCTGCACTCTTACAACCACTATCACCACTTGATCTGTTTTATCGCCTTCTTTATGGTTAGAGCCTAATAAGACGCGCCGCCCATTGCAAAACATCCTTTTTTATTTGTGACACTCGCGCCCGTTATGGGGATTTTGCTTCCCTCTGCGAGCATTTTATTCGGGAACCAACTCCGAATTCATCTTGAAAAGAAAGGGAATGCGAACTTTTTTACGAGTCCTTGAAATTGTTAGGACACTGGTAATGTATGCCACATTTCAAATGTTTTCTCACCTTTTTTATTCGTGGTACTTTCGCCCGTTATGGGGATGTTTGCTTGCCTCTGCGAGCATTTTATTCGGGAACCAACTCCGAATTCATCCTGAAAAGAAATGGAATGCAAACTTTTTTACGAGTCCTTGAAATTATTAGGACACTGGTAATTCATGCCACATTGCATATGTTTCTTCATCTTTTTGTTCGTGGTGCTTGCACCCGTTATATGGGTTTTTGCTTTAATGTGCGAGCATTTTATTTCGGAAAGAACGTCAAATTTTTCCGGAAAAGAAATGCAATGCGAAATGTTTTACGAATCTGAAGTCGCTTGGAGGATGATATTGCATGTGACATTGTAAATGTTTCCGCATCTTTTTTGTTTGTGGTACTTGTGCTTGTTATGTGGACTATTGCTTCCCTGTGCGAGCATTTTATTTCGGAAAGAACTTCGAATTCACCCAGAAAAGAAATAGAATGCGAAGTTTTCTTACGAGTCCTTGAAACACACTGCAAATATTTCCTCGTCTTTTCTGTTTGTGGTACTTGTGCTTATTATGCGGACTATTACTTTCCTTTGTGAGCATTTTATTTTGGAAAGAACTCCGAATTCATCCGGAAAAGAAATGAAATGCGAAGTTTTTTACGAGTCCTTGAAATTATTTGGGCAATGGTAATGCATGCCATATTGTAAATGTTTCCTCACTTTATTTGCTTGGGGTACGTTTCTGTTTTAGGGATTTTTGCTTCTCGACGAGCATTTTATTTCGGAACTCCACATTTGTCTTCAAAAGTACATTTTTAAAGAATTCTTGAAATTAGTAGGAAAATGTTAATGTATACCATCATCGCAAAAATTTCCCCATATTTTTTGTTGATGTTGCTTGCTCCCGTTATGAAGATTTTTGCATACCTGCGAGCATTTTACTTTGGAACTACGAATGTTCAGAAAAGATATAAAAACTGAAATTAATAAAAATTTAAGTCCCCGAAAATAATATGAAAGTTTTTCAATAGGAGCCATTCCAAATATCATTCCATAGGAATTCAGAAGCTCAGCATCATAGGAGCCCAGCATCCATAGGAACCCTGAAGTCCAGTACCCATAGGCAAAAAAGAACGAAAAAACCCCCCAACCAATCCTGAAGAAGTTAAATGTAGTAGAATAAGAACAAACCCCACCCGAAGGAAGGAACAGAAGGGGAAGAACTGATGTCAACTTTCATCTCCAATCCAAACCCCAAAAAATCTCCCCCAATTCCGACATTCACTTTTATCTTCGTCCATAAAACGCGTTTTTTCGCTTAACTTAAGTTCTTAGCTATTTGACTACACTGACTGCAAAACTCTGAAGGAAGACGACGAATAAAAGAGCACTTCCAAAGAAATTTATCGTGCTTTAAATGAAGCCGAGTACAGAGTACGATATTCAGAAGATTTTCTCTCGTTTTGAGGTTTCCTGTAGTTTCCTTTTTGAGTTACGTCACTTTTCCCGAAAAGGTGCGATGTACTCATCAGAAAAAACCAACCGAAAATAGAATCGGAAGACTTGATGTCAGCTTTCATCTCCGAAACCAAACCTGAAAAAAGCTCCGCCATTTTCGACGTCCATTTTTCGTTCAACTTAAATTCTTAGCTGTTTGACGACACTGACTACAAAACTCGCGAAGGAAGACGACGAAAAAAGAACCTACCACTCCTGAAGAAGTTAAATGTAGTAGAATGAGAACAAACCCACCTGGGAGAAAACAGAAGAGGAATAATTGTTGTCAGCTTTTATCTCCTATCCAAACCCGAAAAAATCTCCCCAATTTCGACATTAACTTTTATCTTAGCCTATCAAACGCGTTTTTTCGTTCAATCTAAGCTCTTAGCTGTTCCACGACACTGACTTAAAAACTCGCGAAGAAAGACGACGAAAATAAAGAACCCACCACTCCTGAAGAAATTAATCACACTTTAAATAAAGCCGAGCACAAGAGTGTGATATTGATAGGATTTTCTATATCCGTTTGGGTTTCCTGTAAAGTTCACTTTTCGAGTTACGTCACTTTTCCCGAAAAGGTGCGATGCACTCAGAACAAATCCCACCCGAAAACAGAAAAGGAAGACTTCATGTCAGCTTTCATCTCCGAAACCAAACCCAAAAAACCTCCCCCAATTTCGACGTTTACTTTTATCTTCGTCCATAAAATGCTTTTTTTCGTTCAACCTAAGCTCTTAGCTGTTTGACGACACTGAATGCAAAACTCGTGAAGCAAGACGACGAAAAAATACCCAGACGAAATTAATCGTGCTTGATATAAAGTCGAGTACAAGAGTACGATATTCATAAGATTTCCTGTCCCTTTGGGTTTCCTGTAGTTTCCTTTTTGAGTTATGTCGCTTTTCCCGAAAAAGTACGATGTACTCATCAGAGCAAACCCCACCCGAAAACAGGAGTGGAAGACTTTATGTCAGCTTTCATTCTCCGAAACCAAACCCGAAAAAGGCTCCCCCAATTTCTACATTCACTTTTGTCTTCGTCCATTAAACGCGTTTTTTCGTTCAACCTAAGCTCTTAGCTGTTTGACGACACTGACTACAAAACTCGCGAAGGAAGACGACGAACAAAAAAAGAAACCACCACTCCTGAAGAAATTAATCGTACTTAAATGAATCCGATACTCCGAATTCATAAAAATGGTTTTAATTATCTTCATTGTGGTCAGACCACATTAGGAAGAGTTGGAGTGCATTTGCGAATTGGAGAGTTTAAATGCTTTCAGATACTCGATAAGAAGATTAGTGATGTGAAGTAATGTGTACATTAACCCTCTCCTTCGGTTCCCTTCTCTCTCCACCAATCAGCAGCTAGCTGGAGTTGTGTAGGGTGGAGAGAAAAGCTCTCCAGATTGCCTCGGCTGCCTAAATCAAATTGCGCGCACGCAAAAATTTGTTCTATACCCAAACGGCATTAAAGGGAAATTAAGAGACTAAAAATTAGAGCCCGAGTTCATTATTGCGCAATGGTTTTATTCTGTGCAGTGATTTATTAAGTTTAGTACTTCCTTTGCCACGCCTGTTCGATATAACACAAATCCGGAAATGTAAATACTCAGATTGTTTAATTTTCTGATTTATTTATGTTTTTTTTCTTTAACGTTCCAAGTGGTTTCGACGAGATATCTCGTCCATCAAGATCTGACCAACTTTGCTGATGATAATACATCTCGTCATCAAGAAATTGCCGACTTTTGTATGACGACGAGATCAATATCTGGTCATATTTTTCCCAATGACCAGATATCTAGTCCATGAAGATCTGATCAGATTTTGCTAATGACTAGATATCTCGTCCATCAAAATCTGGTCAGATTTTTTCTAACGACCAGATATCTAGTCCATCAAGATCTGGTCACATTTTTCTAATGACTAGATAGCTCATCCATCAAGATCTGGTCAGTTTTGCTAATGACGAGATAGTTCGTCTAGACGACACCCACCTGGAGGGTTAAGTTCACTTTCTAAAAGCACGCTAGAGAGAGTGGTAATATTTGTCTGCACCTTTGTAGAAAAGGGACCAATGTCGAATTTCGCTGCTTTTGAGTAATCTCCACAAATCTCTTCAATGTACTGAAAGTTATAGAAAAATGTACCAATGTTTTCCTGTAAATACATTTTGAATGAATCAAAACATTGGAAAGCACTTTTTGTACGCCGTATTAAGGTAGGTAGGTATTTAATTAACGTAGCACTGGACGCAACACAATTGGCTATTGGTGACGGTCCGGAATCAAACGCAAAGGGAAAGATTAGACAACACCACGTAATTTTGAATCATGGTCAGATGAGGCCTTATTAAGAATTAAAAATTACTAAATCAGTTGTTACCAAAAACTTGCAAAATGGACATTGCTCTTTTCCTGCAGATATGGTACAAGGTAGATATGCACTCAATCAATGAATCAATTTAAGGTGAATTCTCTTTTTTTGTACTAAAATTACCACTTTTGGGACTTTTTATTGACCTAAAACTATGCAATAAAATAATTCCAAACTTTGTACGCCTATTTATTATTATCTTAGGTATTCACAAAAGTATTTAAAAAATTTCATCAAGAACCACACCTGGTAACTCTGCTCGCGACCATGACCCTAGTTCCGTGGTCGCTGATTGACACGATTTCCCAACTCCAAGTGATATTAAACCAAAGTAATCTCTTGTGCCAGTAAAACTATCCTTGTGTGTCTATGGTCATTAGTTGACGTTGGCCGTTTCGTGTGTGGCACAGATCGGCCAAATATGGCCCGTTGCATCATAAAACCCAACCAACCAACGATACAGTTTCCATAATTATCTCATAAGACATCATTCCTAGGTAGACACGTGGATCGCATATCCACGGAATAGAAAAATAAAATATTGCATGTTTTTATTAATATACACTATATGGACAAAAGTATTTAGACACTGCAGAAAATACGAGGATCCATCTTCGTGTGGGGTTGTTTCGCCTGGTTAGGACTCGGCCCATTGCTTTATGTACCTGGTACCATGAACGCTGACGTGTACCTCGACGTTCTGGATAATTCGGCCTTGCCTACACTATGGCAATACTACGGCGATGATGGTTGTTTCTTCCAACAAGGTCGAGCTCCATGTCATACTGCAAAACGTGTGCTGGACTGGTTTCCTGAAAATGAGATGAATTTGCTTGACTGGCTTGCTCAGAGCCCCGATCTCAATCCGATCGAGCACTTGTGGGGCGAACTGGAGCGACGGGTACGACACCGCCACACACACCCATCTTCACAACAATCTCTTCTTACAGCCTTTCAAGATGCATGACGAGCTATTCTTGCCCAGACTTTTAGAGAACTTGTGGAAAGTATGCCTCGATGTGTTGCAGCTGTGATACAAGCAAAAGGAGGGCCTACCCGTTACTAAATAGAATAATAAAGCACTTTTTCTGAAAACATGCAGTGTCCAAATACCTTTGTCCATATAGTGTATATCTTGGAAATAAATTGGAAGTGTGGAAATTTTAAAGCCAGCTGTCTGCGTAAAGAAAACAATACCTCCACGTTATTGTAAAAAGTTTCTGTGAAGCAAGATAATGCTCATAACTAGGAAATAGATTCCTATGGGTGGTCATACCCCATCCTTAACTCTCCTGAGGGTTATCTCGATGAGGTATCTCGTCATTACCAAAACTCACCAGATCTTGTTGGACGAGATACCTCGTCATTAGAAGAAAGCAAGATCACGATCATTAGAAGAAAGCAAGATCACGATCATTAGAAGAAAGCAAGATCACGATCATTAGAAGAAAGCTGGCCAGATTCTTGATCTCGTCATCATAAAAAAATCAGCAATATCTGGATGACGAGATATCTTGTCATTAGCAAAATTGGTCAGATCTTGATGGAAGAGGTATCTAGTGGAAACCACTTGGAGGGTTAAGGGGCAGAGTACCTTTAAGCATTTCAATCAGGAGTAAAACAGCCTAATTTCGATAAACTGTATCTATTAAAGTTTGCTGTGTATCACAAAGAAACTTTAAACAGTGTTTATATACACTCTATAACTAAACAATACGGAAAATTGTGTGAATATTTTAAAATTAAGTAACATTTTATTCGAATTTATTTATACTCAATCTACAAGACAAATATTTACGCAACTTTCTGTGTCAATTTATGCATTTTCTACCAAAATAATGACTTAAATGAGTGATAGAGAACATACATTTGGAATTAAAACCAGAAAATATAACTCAAGTAACACAAAATATGAAATAATCAATTAATATTTCACTTGATTGATTTTTAGTAAAATTTCTTTTATTATATTCAAATTTTTGAATAAAGATCTTATAGCAAACCTATCAGGCCAGCTATATAAGAATCAAATCAAATATCAGGACGAGACACAATATTTATTCAGACAATATACAAAAACGGTATACATCTCCAAACGGACAACATAACGATTGCACTCTTCTTGACATTAACGATGCTCTCGCTTTAAAAACGGAATAGAAAACAGACGCCAGCACTTTCAAACGGGGCATATGCGCAGAAGAGAGCACGAACATAGGTCCTTGAACGAGCTGATAAACAGTTCATCAAAACCCCAACATTTTTTAAAAATGTTTTGAATGTGGCAAGATTTTGCTCACCACTTTAAAATAGGTTAATGATCTCCATCTGTAAGTCCCCTTTCACTAATTATCTTATAAACACACTACTTGTTATGACACACGCCAACCAAAAATCCACTGAACAGAAAAAATAAAATACAATGTGTAAACACAGATGTGTGTAAATTTTGACACTTATTTCTGGTCAAATATGGCCCTTGCTCCATAAAAATCCAAGCAATTTATCTATATTTGTGAAAAGGAAAATATACATCACACTTATTTAAAACATACTGTGTGGCAAAACCCTACTCATTTCTTTAAAATAGGCTCCCATGGTTAGTGATCCGTAAGTCCACTTCACTAATTATCCTGTAAACACACTACTCCTTGTTATGATACTCGCTTATCAAAAGTCCACCGAACAAAAAAATAAAATACATGCTTTTTATTAATATCTATCTTGGACACAGATGTGTGTAAATTCTGACACCAGTTCTATCTATCTATTTCTGGCTAAATTTGACCCATGCTCCAAAAAAAAAATACTGTTTGGCCAAAACCCTAGTCCTAACTTTAAAATAGGTGCACATGATTTATCTTAGTGATCCATTATACCTCTTCACTAATTATCCTGTAAACACACTACTCCTTATTACGATACTCGCTTATCAAAAATCCACCGAACAAAAAAAATGAAATACGTGTTATTAATATCTACTATTTTGGACACAGATGTGGGTAAATTGTGACACTAGTTCTATCTATACATTTCTGGCCAAATATGACCCATGCTCCAAAGAACCAAAATACTGTGTGCGGCCAAATCCCTACTCCTTGCTTTAAAATAGGTGATGGTTAGTGATCCGTAAGTCCACTTCACTAATTATCCTGTAAACACACTACTCCTTGTTATGACACTCGCCAACCAAAAATCCACAGAACAGAAAAATAAATACAAGGTGTTATTTATTAATCCGTATCTTGGACACAGATGTGTGTAAATTGTGATGCTCCTATAAATCTTCCGCAGCACATTCCCTCGCTCCCAACCAGCTGAAAGTGATAGAAATGCGATCTAAGCCTCCCCCCACAGCATGGACCCCCGTCAGTACGTGCTTGCCACCTCTGTCGGAGCTATTAACGAAGCTAAAGCCTGTTTAAACCAGATTTTGTGACCCCGTGTTGAATCAGAAAAGAGAGAGATCACTGTCACGAATTCTCCCTTGCTGAACAATACAGCCGAAGCCGCTTCAACCGTGGAATCCGGTTCTATACCCGCAACTGCCTGCGACTCTGCGATGCCAATTTGGCGAGCCGCTGTTAGCGGTGAAAAAGAAGACTCGTCGTTGACAGTTGCCTAACCGCCAAAGTGTGGGTTGCAACTGTGAAAATAAATCTATGTTCAAGTTGGAAAACAGTTTTTAAAAAATAATTTTGGCTCGTAGTCAGGACCACTCCTGTGGTTTTGCTGCCTTCGTGGAAACCTCAACAAGCCATCCTTTTTCAAAAGCATTTGATTTCCCAACTAAATCGCCTTTGATAAGTGATAGTGGTTTGTGATTATTTAAAAATAATTTTGGTTCAAAACCAGGATAGCTCCTGTGGTTCCGCTGCACTCGTGCAAGCCCCAACAAGCCATCCTTTTTCAAAAACATTTGATTTACCAACTAATTCACATTTGAAGTGATAATGGTTAGTGATAATTTTTAAATTAAATTATTTCGAATTTAAAAATAATTTTGGTTCATAACCAGGACCATTCCTGAGGTTTGGATGCCCTAGTGCAAACCTCCACCAGCCACCCTTCACAAAAGCATTTGATTTCCCAACTAAACCGCCTTTAATAAGTGATAATTTAAAAATAATTCTGGTTCATAGACAGGACCACTCATGAGCTTTGGCTGCCCTAGTTCAAACCTCAACAAGCCATACTTTTTCAAAAGCATTTGATTTCCCAACTAAATCGCCTTTGATAAGTGTGATAGTGGTTAGAGATAATTTAAAAATAATTCTGGTTCACAGACAGGACTACTCATAAGGTTTGGCTGCTCTAGTGCAAACCTCAAAAAGCCTCCCTTTACAAAAGCATTTAATTTCCCAACTAATCGCCTTGAACAAGTGGTAGTGTTTACTGATAATACAAAAATAATTTTCGTTCATAGCCAGGACCATTCCTGATTAGTAACTAGTGGTTAGTGATAATTTAAAAATAAGTAAGTGAGAGAGTAAATAATTGGTAGTGGTTAGTGAAAAAATTATATAAAAAAAGTTCTTCATAGCCAGGAGCGCTCCTGACGTTTGGCTGCCCTCATGTAAACCTCAACAAGGCGCCCTTCTCAAAAGCATTTTATTTCATAACTAAACTAAGTGGTAGTGGTTAGTGATAATTTCAAAATAAAGTAAATTGCTAAATAAGTGGTAATGGTTAGTGATAATTATCAAATCATTTTGGTTCGTAGTCAGAACCGTTTCCAACTTTTGTCTGCCCTCGTGCAAACCTCAACTAGCCGTCCTCAAAAGCATTTGATTTCCCAACTAAATCGTCTTTAATTAGTGGTAGTGGCTAATGATAATTTAAAATTAATTTTGGTTCATAATTAGGATCATACTCAGCCGTTACTGAGATTTGGCTGTCCTCGTGCCTCAATAACCCGCCCTTCTCAAATGCCATTTGTTTTTCCAACTAAATCATCTTTAATAAATATAGTTTTTGATAATTTAGATGAAACTTGAGATCAAAATAATTTTGGTTCATAGCATGGACCGTTCCTGAAGTTTGGCTGCCCTCGTGCAAAAACCTCAGCAAGCCGCTCTTCACAAAAGCATTTGACTTTCCAAATAAATCGCCATCAATAAGTGTTAGTGATAGTTTAGAAATAAGTAAGTGGTTAAATAAGTGGTATTGGTTATTGATAATTATATATAAACAATTTTTTGGTTCGTAGTCAGGATCGTTTCTGACGTTTGGCTGCCCTCATGTAATCCTCAACAAGCTGTCCTTCTCAGAAGCATTTAATTTTCCAACTAAATCGCCTTTAATTAGAAGTAGTGGTTAGTGATAATTTTATGGTTACTGATAATTTAAAAATAATTTTGTCTCATACTCAGAACCGCTCTTGAGGTTTGTCTGTCCTCGTGCCTCAACAAACCACCCTTCTCAAACGCATCCGTTTTTCCAACTAAATCGACTTTAATAAATAGTTGGGGCCGCTGTAGCCGGGTTGGAAGGAAGCGGATTAACAACCGGAGGGTTGCGAGTTCCAACTCACCAAACCATCGTGTACGTGGGGGATGGTGCACGTTAAATCTGTCTTGACCTCGAAACTCCTGACGTGGTGTGGAGGTTTAGAGACTGGGGTGCCCTCAGGTCATCCGATCATGGTTCAAAGTGACGAGATGTCGTCCTCTGATCTTTCCCTTCAGGATTAATCCCGAACCTCGCCAATAGCCCGTTGTGTTACTCTAGTGTGACGTTAATTCAACTACCCTCCCCATGCGTGCTTTTTCCACTTGTATATCAGTCAGAGGAAATAAGGGTGGTCGACCAATGACCATTCAGCAAATAAAAATTAAGGTAACTTCACGATATCAATCTGACAGTTGTAGGGCGGCACAGGTTCGATTACTGTAACTTACCAGGGGTGTATTTGTCTCATTGTGTCAGTAAAACTTTTCTTGTGTGATAAATTTATTTGCCGGGCCGTCGTGGCTTAGTGGGTTTGCCCCTGCGCTAGCAACCTCTGAGTTGTAGGCGGCGCAGGTTCGATTCCTTCCTGGGTGTATTTCTCTCTTTCAGTAAAACTTTCTTGTATGTATGAGGTGTTTGGCGCAGCATGGCCAAATATGGTCTTTGCGCCATAAAATCCAACCAACTCTCGTGTGTCAGTTAAATTTTTCTTGTATATGTCTTTGCTTGACGTTTTTTGTCTTGTGTTTCGCACAGCGCAGTTTGGTTTTATGGTTCTTTCACCATAAAACCCAACTTACCAACCAATTATCTTCTGTGTCAGTAAAACTTTCCTTGCGTGTTTGTCCATTACTTGACGTTGTCTGTCTTGTGTTTGGCGTGGCTTGGCGGAATATGGCTTTTTCGCATATAACCAAACCAACTGTCTTCTGTATCAGTAACATTTTTTATGTATGTTAGTTGGTTTTGGGGGTTTTATGGCGCAAGGGCCACATTTGGCCGTGCTGTGCCAGACACAAGACATGCAATATCGAGTAATAGATGCATACAATGAAAGTTTTACTGGCACAGGAGAGAAATACACCCAGGGTATAGTATATTTTTAATTAACGTCGCACTGGAGTAACACAATGGGCTATTGTCGACGTTCCGGGTTCAAACCCGAAGGAAAAGATCAGAGGACAACACCACGTTATTTTGAACCACGGTCAAAGGACAAGGTCATAACTAAGCTGGCACCCCACTGTCCAAACTTCCACACCACGCCAACGTGAGGACTTTGAGGGCCCCGACAGATTAAACCTGCATACTTCACGTGCATGTGGTGAGAACCATTCAAGGCACGACCTTTCCGACTGGCTACAGAGTGACCAATTCGTCATCTGACCATGGCTCAAAGTTACGAGGCGTTGTCCTCGGTATCTTTTCCTCTTTGGGATTGATCCCGGACCGACGCCAATAGCTCGGTGTTTTGCTCCATTGCGATGTTAATTAACTACTTACCTTGCGTTTGGCGTGGCGGAATATGGCCTGTGCGCCATGAAACCCAAACAACTGTCATGTGTCGGTAGAACTTTTTATATATGCTTGTGTCTATAGTTTGCGCAGCTTAGCCAAAGAAGGCTCTTTTGTGCCATAAAATCCAACCAACCACCAGGCAATATTCTGTGTACCATCGCACCATTTGGGAAACACTGATCGAGAAGGGAAGCTTAGCATGGGCAGTCAAACACTAAAAGCCCATCCAGTAAATCCCCTTCCTTTCCCAACAAGATGAACTCGCCAGGTGAGCGATAAAGTACCCTAGAGAAAGAACTACGGGTAGCGTCTGGGTTTCTGGTTGACAGGTAAAGGTGGGAGAGAAGAGGCTCTTCATTGTGACGCCTGGGGTCTGTCAGCCCACCTAGGGTCAGGGGTCAATCGGCATTGCATCACCGCATGCGAGTGTCAAATCCGAATCACGACATCGTCACAGAATGTCTCACCCCCCGACGTTGCTCTTTTTGTTCCTTCCTCTTGCTCTTGGTTTTGGTTTTGGGACCTTTTTTAAGCACGCTTCCTTCGCTTTTTTCATCGAGTAATTTGGGAACGAATTCTTCTGAAAATTCCATCCGGGGACATTCTTTTATTTCTGTTAGAATCTCGCTTCTCTGCTTTTGTCCCGTGGATGTTGAAGAATAGCCCTTGCGTCTTCCAGAGGTATATTTCCTGTCTTGTAAGAAAATCGCACCAGTCTGAATAGTTTTTAGCTTGGCTTATAATGCTTTCTTAAGGTCAAGGAATTGTTTATAATTTCTTCTTAAATTTTATGATCAGCTGTTTCAACTTTATGACATTGTTTTCAATTACTATTGCACTCTAGAGTTACGTATTAATATATTTTCTATTTTAAGTATCTTAAAACTTTCTTCGAGTGGATGAGAAATAACCGTTCTTGCTTAACGAGGTATATTTCGAAAATAGCACCAGTCTGAAAGGTATCTATCATGGTTTAAAAAGCTTTCTTAAGGTTCAAGGAGCAATTAATTCTTTAAAATCTCTGCTTAAATTTTATGATCAGCGGTTTGAACTTTATGACATTTCAATTAACTATTAATTATTAGTTTTCAATTAATATTGCACTCTTAAAGCAATATATTAATACATCTTTTCTACACTCACTGCCAAAAGTTAAGCAGAGGGGAAATGTTAATTTCCGGAAACCGATCTGAATTTGAGAGGTTTCATTTCGCTGCAGAGGTAGATGGAAGTATGCAAATATGTTCTCCAACAGCCAATATCGGTTTCATGTCGAGAAATATGCATAAAAGGCAGTCGTATAAGAAGCTAGCATTGTGAAGGGTTAGAGGAGTTTCATGTGAGTGCTGATAAAAAGTGTTTAGAACTTTCATACGATTAGTTTTCAAGACAGACGTGTTTCTATGGCTTCCAGAAGACGAATGGCAGATAGTGAGCGCTGGCGTTCTGTGGGACGCCTTGAAGCAGGACAAACAATCACAGATGTTGCTCTTTTCTTCGGCGTTCAACATTCCGTCATTTCACGATTATAGAAACAATTCCAAACAAGCCAAACAGTTGTTCGAAGACCAGTGGCCAGTCTCCCAAGGGTTACGACCCCCGCGGAAGATCGATATATTGCTCTTTTAGCCAAGCGGAATCGAAGAGCGACCTCCACATGTGTGACATCTATGGTTGCAGCGTCCATTGGTAAGACGATATCTGCCACTACTGTTCGCCGAAGGCTACACATGAATAGACTGTACGCCCGGGTACCACGAGTTTATGTTCCTCTATCCAATCCAAAGGGCACGATTAGAGTGGTGTCGGCAACATGTGAATTGGACTGTGTCTGGGCCAACGTTATGTTCACGGATGAGTCGAGATTTGTCCTGGAGCCAGATGACAAGTGTGTAAAGGTCTGGAGAGAACAAGGCACACGCAATCGGCCCTAGAACATCATCGAGCATCACACATTTCGAAGTGGAAGCATCATGGTGTGGGCAGGGATTTCGTTGGGATATCGCACCGACCTGCATATCTATAGATGGGGTTCTGTGACGGCTGCCCGTCCTAGAACCCACTCTGAGATTGTACGCTGCAGCAGTTGGTCCTGCTGTCGCTTAATGGATGGTAATGCGCGTCCCCATCGAGCCAACATCGTCGACGACTACCTGGAGAGTGAGGGGATTGCGCGTATGGATTGGCCGGCGTACTCGCCCAACCTTAACCCCATTGAAAATATTTGGGATGCCCTCGGCCGTGCTGGGTCAGCACGTTTCCCACCCTCAGTCACTCTCACAGAGTTGCAAACTGCTCTACAAAAGGAATGGCGATTACTTGACTCTGGGGTGGTTGATCACCTCATGGAAATCATGGTCACACGCTGTAAACTTTGTATGAGAATGAGGGGTGGTCACATAGCTATTAATGTCGGTTTTGTTTGTTTTGGTTTTAAACATCATTTTGTTAATGACTCCAATATGACTTCATCTTATAATTTATGAAAATTCAATATTGTTTTCATCTTTGTATGTAATTCTTTGTTTTGTTTCATGCATAAACATATTTGCTACTTTCCTGCCGCATTTCGTGTCAATCAAAGCCGTACTTGTCGATTTTTTCGCATTTTACCGCTTCGTGCTTAACTTTTGGCAGTGAGTGTATTTTATGTCTTGACTTTTCTTCTAGTGGATGAGGAATAACAGTTCTTGCGTATCAAGTGGATGAGGAATAATAGTCCTTGCAGTCCTCAAGACGTATGTTTCATGTCTTGTTCGAAAATGTCACCAGTGTAAAAAGTTATCAGCATGGCTTATAAAGTTTTCTTAAGGTAGAAGGAGCAATCGGTTTTTTAATATAATTGGTGACGGTCCAGGATCAAACCCGAAAGGAAAGATCCAAGGACAACACCACTTAATTTTGATCCACGGTCAGATGACGAGGTCACACCTGAGCTGTCACCCCATTCTCCAAACTTCCACACCACATCAACGTGAGAACCTTTGAGGGCCACTACAGATTAAACCTGCATACTTCACGTGCATGTGGTGTGAACTATTCAAGGCACGACCTTTCCGACTGGTTACAGAATGACCAATTCGTCATCTGAACATGGTTCAAAGTTACGATGCGTTGTCCTCGGTACCTTCCCCTCATTGGGATTGATCCCGGGCCGCCGCCAATAGCCCGGTGTTTTGCTCCAGTGCGACGTTAATTAATTACCAACCTTGCGTTTGGCGTGGCGGAATATGGCCTGTGCGCGAAACCAAAACTGTCCTATGTCGGTAAAGCTTTTTATATATGCTGCTGCTAGTTCGTTACTCTTCCAACCGGGCTACGGCGTCTCCAATTGATTCCGGGAGTTGAATACTTACAGATTAACTTGGTGCAGCGCGATCCTCAATGTGCATTAATCCTCCTATCAGCAGATGAAATCCAAAGTCTGTTTTCTGACACATTTCCATTTCTATGCTCTCCAACACCCTCGGACGACGGAGCCTGTTTTAGCTCCGTGGCCAACGAATTAGGCGTGGCACCTGTACGACAAGTATATCAATATTAATTCTTCGTGTCCATGTATTTTTCGGAGTGATTTGTCTTAAGCTGCTTAGCAGTATCATCACGATGGCTATAAAATGAGAGCTTATCTTTGGGATGAGGTCCACCTTAAGGAGCGTAAACACTTGTTTCACCTTCCATCAATTAACGCTATCGAGATCTTCATCACTTGTGCTAAAGTGGGTGATGAATCAATGAGGGATTTAGTGCCATTTCGGGAGGCTGTCTCCGTTTACTTAAAGAAAGTGTCTGGTCAATAAAAGATCGAATGGAAGCCGTTGCTCGTGTGGTTGGTGTGATTGGTTGGGTTTTTATGGCCCCAAGGGCCATATTTGGCTAATCTGCGCCAGACAACATCATGTAAATGAACATACACACACATGGAAAGTTTTACTAGTACAGAAGAGAGAAATACACATAGGGAGATATCTATTGGTTGTGTGCATTGGAAGTCATTAAGATTTCGGTTGGTTGAATTTTATGACAAAAGGGCAATATTTGGCCAATCTATTCCAAACACAAGACAACGTCAAGTAAAGGACATACACAAACAAGGAAAGTTTTACTGATACAGAAGAGAGAAATACAGACAGCGATGAATCTGTTGCTTGTGTGTACCACTGGAAGTAATTTAGGTTTCGGTTGGTCAGGTTTTATGGTTTTAGGTTTTATGGCCATATTTGGCTATAAAAGGCTATATTTGGCTAACCTACTCCAAACACAAGTAACAACAACGCTCAGTAATGAATATACACAAACAAGGAAAGTTTTACTGATAGAGAAGACAGAAATATACACAGCGTAAGCTATAGGAATCGAACCTCCACGCCTAAAACTCACGGGTTGCTAGGACAAGGGTGATCTATAGAGGAAATATAAAAGTAAAGTGAACACTGGTAACTTTATTATGTGACTAGGATCATGTGACCAAAATTAGTAGCGAAATGACCCTTAGACTGCCTTTGTCTACTGGGTGGAACCTAACATTCATTGCCTGATTGATATATCGGACGGGAGAAGATCCCATCCATTGATTCATCATCTGATTGGTCCGCGCGACATAGTAGTGGACTTTGACAATTTCACCATTTTTGTTGCCACTCCATAGAAATGCGGATTCATGCAGACCCACCCTGTTATAATATGTTATATCACCAACCGAGGCTATAAGATGCCAAATCGGCCAACCAAGTCCATTTTTCACAGAGCAGTCACGTGATTTCAAGTCACTGTTGGTCACTTTTTGAGCTCCTCTCAATAGCAATGCTCAGTCTACTCATGTTTCACGTCTATGATTAAATACTTCGTTTTGTGTTTATTACTTGGGACCACATTCCTAACTCTCCAGGTATTGTGCAGCTATATAATCCATAGTCTTATGTGGGCATCATTTCATTTGGAGACGATATGCAAGTGTACGTGTTCCCGTAGGGCGTATCCTTCTGCCCTTTGCTTTTATTCCTCCCTCTTTGTTGTCTTGTGCAGCTTGGCTAAATAGGGCTCTTGCGTGATAAAGCCCAAAACCAACCTGTAGGGCAAATAAGAGCATTAAAAATCTATAATTAACCATAAAAATTCATTAACATACCCTTTCACGTCACTCAGTGACTTAATTTCCTTTAAGCTTCTTAGCAGAATTATTCCGAGGGCTATAAAATGAGAGCTTGTCAGAGGGTGGAGATGCACCTTCCAGAACGTAAACACCTGTTTTATTTTCCAACAATTAATGCTAGCGAGATCTTCATCACTTGGGCTAAAGTGGATGATGAATCAATTGAGGGATTTAGTGCCATTTCAGGAGGCTGTCTTCGTCTACTTAAAGAAAGTGCCCAGTCGATAAAAGACAGAATGAAAGCTCGTGTGGTTGGTTCGATTTGTTGGTTTGGGTTTTATGGCGCAAGGGCCATATTTTGCCAAGATGCGTCAAACACAATACAAACTCAAGTTAATATGTAATGTTGGAAGTCATTCAAGCTTTGGGGATTCTTTACATTTGAAATATCCAAGAGGAGAATGTAAATGTACAGGCATATCTATTGGGAGGATAGAAACTATTTTCAAATCAGGCAATGTGCAGCAAATAAATTTATAATAAAGCTTATGAGCATTCAACTGAAGGACGGTACACAAACACAGATTTTTATGTTCTGTAAGGCAAATATGGGGTTTGAAAATCTGGAATTAATCATAAAAATTTACTTAATATACCCATTCATTTCACTCAGACATAATTTGCGTTATTCTAAGCATAACGAAAGCATTTATGAGCAGGAATTTCTGCTTTCGAAATATTGTTCCTCAGGTTCCGAAACTTTTCAGTTTAAGAACCCCTTGTAAATTAAAAATTTCCGAGGACATCTCGAGATTATGAAATTAGTTGGAGCACATGCGACTGATTAAAACCATAGTGATCTTTATTTTCCCACCTTAATATTAGAGTAGGTAGGTAGTTAATTAACGTCACACTGGAGCAACACAACGGGCTATTGGCGACGGTTCGGGATCAATCCCTAAGGAAAGATCCGAGGACAACTCTTAATTTTGAATCACGGTCAAATGACTCGGTCAACAACTGAGCTGGCCCCACTCACTTCAGCACCACACAGTCCAAACTTCAAAAACTTCAACACCAGCGCGAGGAGATTTGATGTCACGACAGATTTAACGTGCACCAGCCCCCTCCATACACGACGGTCTTTGGTCGGATAAAGTTTCGAACTCGCAACCCTACGTCTGCCAAACCGCTACGCTTCCAACCAGGTACCACGGCCCTGTAAAATTTAGGTTTTAGAATATGAAAGGGGGAATCGGAGAAAATGGAATATTTATTTTTCCTTCGAAGTTCTACATTGTGTCTATTGGAATATTGCCCTGAAATCGTATGGTGGACCAAACTTAGGGAACCACTGCTGGAGAACACAGACAAGCCTTGAAAGATTCCGACTTTTCAAGAGGATTAGAATGCTATCAATTCGAAATATTACAACTGAATATCTTGACCAGACTGAAAGAGAACACGGCGTCCACCGATAAAAAGGTAAGAAGCGGGGAGGAAACACATCCTCCAGGTGATTACACCTGTTGGCAGTTACTCGGAAACGAGGTAAACGTTGAGCTTCCTCCAATTCATTCCACACTAATCTATCCCTCAGACCGAGGAAAAGTGGATCGTTCAAATGCGTACGCTAGATCCTTTGTTAATCGGGTAAGAAAATATTGGGTTAATAGCTGTTTAAAGAATAAGTAACTGTATTTAATTTTATTTTAAGACCCTGACCCTCGGCCTGCGATATTTTCGTTTACGTTTTTCGATGTCTTTGTACAGTTCATCAGTATATCGATATTAGGTTCTGTTAAATGAAGATATTTTGCGACTTTTTTGTTCGACTTCATCCAAAGACCGTCGTGTACAAAGGGGGCTGGTGCACGTTAAATCTGCCGTGGCCCCAAATGTCCTCACTTTGTCGTGGTGTGGAAGTTTGGAGAGTGGGGTGCCAGCTCAGGTGTTGCCTCGTCATCTGACCGAGGTTCAAGATTACGTGGTGTTGTCCTCGGATCTTTGAGATTGATCTTGGACCGTCACTAATCGCCCGGTGTGTTGCTCCAGTGTGAAGTTAATTAAAATATCTACCAACCTACCTTCGGAATTGATCCCGGACCGCTGCCAATAGCCCGTGGTGCTGCTCCAGTGCGACGTTAATTAACTAGCTACCTCTGCGAATTTTTATATGGGTATTGGGTATTTGGGTATTTCAATTAACGTCACACTGGAGCAACACAATGGGCTATTGGTGACGGTCCGGGATCAATCCCAAAGGGAAAGATCCGAGGACAACACCACGTAATTTTGAACCACGGTCAGATGACGAGAATTTTTATATGAAAAATAGCGATCCGTATCACAAAAATATAGCAAAGGCATAAAGGTAGGTAGCTGAATTTTAGTCACACTGGGGCAACAACGGACTATTGGCGTCGGTCCGGGATGTGTTTTATGTGAAATCTTCATCAGCAAATATAAAAGGACCTGGCCCATCCTTGAATTTGAAGAACAGAAAAATTTTCTTGCTTTCATAGCATTTTATTTGTGGATGATTGCTTGGGTTTTCTGGGAATCAAGGGGCTACACTTGGCCAAGCTTCGCCAAACGCAAGACAGACAACTTCAAGTAAATGGACATACACACGCAAAGAAAGTTTACTGATATACAATAGAAAAGAGAAATACAACCGAAAGTAAGCTTTAGGAATCGAACCTGCTCCACCTACATCTAGTAAGTTGCTAGCGCAGTGAGCCACGATTTGTAGATATTTTAAATATCAGATACCAACACTTTTGAGGGGGGACTAGAATTCCTAGAACCATTGACTTCATAAAAATATCACTGAATCAGACAAATCCTTCAGTGATCCTTTCAAAGCTTCAGAGATCCTTACTTATTGTCTCCATCCAATATATTCATTTAATAACTCCCCTGGTTCTTTGACTTTCAATATTTATGGCTATCGTTTTTAAGAACACCTAGCACTTAAGTAAAAAAGTTCCAAGACACAATCCTAACCCAAATTCCACATACCCAAGTCCAGAAAACCATATTCATATGGTACTTACCAACCGTTTACCTTCGAAATTAAATAAGTAATCGTTAATCTCTTTCGTTACTTGCTTAAGTGGAAAACACCGTTACCGCCCATTGCCTCCTAACGCAAGTGGAAAACATCTCAACTACCATTTCGCAGCAAAAACGCCAATTTTCTTCTCTCTATAGCTAAGTAAAAAAGTTCCATGACAAAAATCCTAACCCAAATTCCACACATCCAAATCCAGAAAAACTTATTCATATGCTATTTACCAACTGTCTACCTTCGAAATGAAACAAAAAATCGTTAATCTCTCGTTAATTGCTTAAGAGAAAACATCTTTGCCAACCATTGGGCCCTAACGCAAATATAAAATATCCTAGCTACCATTTCACAGCAAAAACATCAATTTTCTTCTATCCATGGCTAAGTAAAAAAGTTCCAAGACCCAAATCCAGAAAACCAGATTCCGATGGTATTTACCAACCATCTACCTTCGAAATGAAAGAAAAATTTAATTATTTTCCGCTTTCAAAGAGCTCATTAGCATACCCAGTGGGAAAGTACTCCTTATCGATTGATGAGATGAAGGAGTGCCGGAAAAACACCACTTGACTGCATAATTATACTCTTATCCCCAAAAAATAAACGAACAAAAAGTTGGGGATTGGATTAATCCAAGCTACTTACGGTCGACTCGCGCTCATCATTTATGAGCTATTAGCGTTTTATTCGGAGGCTTTGCAAATGAGGATTTGATATTAAGCTGGACTTAAATCGCATTTACCAGCCATTACCTGACGCCCGGAACGAAGACTCGCCATCAAATATTCAATTCCCTATAACGCACTTAGAAATCTTGCCACAGGTGAAGCTCGTTCCAAAAACATCTCCTGGGAACTGAAGAAAGGGAGGTGGTGACGAAAAGTGCGAGGTGTAAAAATTCCTTCTTTCCGCCGGCATCTTTGGTTTCGTTTGATTTGATCTCGCAATCCAATTTTGCCTCGAGTTTGGATCTTACGTCTATTAGGTAAGCGTTTTAAAAAGGTGCTCGGTGCTTAAAAAACGATGGCCATGAATATTGAAAGTAAAGGAACAGGAATTATTAGATAAATATTGGATGAGCACAATTAGTGAGCACCGCTGGAGGTTTGAGGGAGAGTGTACCAAAGATCACAAAGGGATGATCTGAAGCAGTGCAACTTCGGTTATTTATTTACATGAAGACATGTAACAGTCACAGTGGCTAGAGCACTTTATGCTAGGTTTGAAACCTAACCCAACCAACTCTTCTGTACATAACTTTCCTTGTATGTGTATGTCCATTAATGACTTTGTCTTGTGTTTTACTCAACTTGGCCAAATATGGTCCTTGAGCGATAAAATCTGCAAACCAACCCAAAAATTACTGTTGACTATCCTGTGTTTGGCGCGGCTTGGGCAAATTTGGACCTTGCGCCATGAAATCTAACCAAATCAACTCTTCTATATTTGTATAGCTTTCCTTGTGTATCTGAATGTGTATGTACATTAGTGACGTTGTCTGTCTTGCATTTGGCCCAACTTGGCCAAATATGGCCCTTCCGCTATAAAATTCAACCCAACCAACCATCTCTTCTGTCAGTAAAACTTTACTTGCATGTGTGCGACCATTACTTGTGTATGTCTCTCTTTAGTGTCAGTAAAACCTTCCTTGTGCGACTTTCTTTGTTGTTCCTTTTTATTATGGAACTCGCTGTAAGCCTCCAACTTTAAAAATACATGAACAGCAATATTTTTTCCGATATTATTAGTCCTCAGGGGCACATCTCATATAGGTATGTACGGGCTTCACGGACAAGGAGTACTTTATTGATCTTTTATTTCCCCATAGCGTTTATTGTCTTTAGTATAAACACGAATGTTACTTTCCTGGGATACCAAGCGATCTTTATCTGCTTTCATTCCACTATTCTATTCAACAATCCCTCTTTTTCCTTTTCACGTGAAGTTGTCTTGCGCTTGGTGCAGTTTGGCCAAATATGGCCCCTTGCGCGTAAAACCCCCAAACAACCAACCTTTTCAATCCGCAACCAACCCAATAACTCTGTCTTCGCCTTGGTATACACTTTCCTTGTGTGTATGTCCATCACCTGACATCGTCTGTCCTGTATTTGGTGCAGCATAGCCAAATATGGCCCCTGCTTCATGAAAACCAGAAAGAACCAACCTTTTCAATCCGCAACCAAACAAGCCAGAAAGTATGTCTTCTTTGGTATGCACTTTCCTTGTGCGCCCATCGAAACATTCGAAGGACAACTCAAAGCATCTGAGCCGAAAAAAGGGATTTCCGATTCTTGTGCATGCGTCGGTCTGGAGTTTGTGTGAGACGTGAAGTTGTTTGTCTTGCGCTTGGTGCAGTTTGGCCAAATATGGCCCCTTGCGCGTAAAACCCCAAAACAACCAACCAACCTTTTCAATCCGCAACCAACCCAATAACTCTGTCTTCGCCTTGGTATGCACTTTCCTTGTGCGTATGTCCATTACTTGACATTGCCCATCTTGTGTCTGGCGCAGCATGGCCAAATATGTCCCTCGCGCCTCAAAAACCCAAACGAACCATCGCCTCAGTATACAGCACAGACATATTCCTTCAATGACACGCCGAAGAAAGAGAACCCAAAGCACCCGAGCCGAAAAAAGTGATTTCCGACTAATGGTGTGGGCGAGAGTCGGAGTTTTTTGAAAGCCCTGCGCCGTCAGCGAGTTCTGATGCGAGTTGACGCACAACCGGATAGCAGTGACAGTGCGTACCGGATATTGCCTGCCATCCGATGTCGCCGACAGAGGAGATGCCAGAACACCGCTGTCACCTGACGGCCAGTGAGGGAGCGGCCACAGGGATGGAGCAGGGCAAGCTCTATAAATTCCAGTTGCTCTGTTTCCGTTACGTGTTCCTCGCGACAGGTGTCCCACTGGGCCGTTCAGGGGGGTGGGGCAAGTAGTGTACTCGAAGGTGGGGGCCTGAGCCACCCCCCGAAAGTGTTGGCTTCTGATTTTTAAGATATATCCCCAAGTAAAATACCAGAAGGGCTTGAAATACATTCGTGAAAGCGACCCGTGAATTTAATAGGGGGCCATGGTCGCCCGGTTGGAAGAGCAACGAATAGAGTTGCGTATACACGGTGGCTGGTGCACGTTAAATCAGTCGTGGTCTCAAATGTCCTCACGTTGGCGTGGATAGGTAGGGGGTAGTTAATTAACGTCGCACTGGAGCAACACATCGGGCTATTGGCGACGGTCCAGGATCAGTCCCGAACCGAAAAGTTCCGAGGACACCTCGTCGTTTTGACCCAAAGTCAGATGACGAGGTTGACACCTGAGCTGGCACCCCACTCTCCAAACTTCCATACCACGCCAATGAGGAGACAGTTCAGGCCGCAACAGATATAAAGTGCACCAGCCCCTTTGTACATACAAGCCGGTCTTTGGTTGGACCGAATTTGAAACTCGCAAACCTCCCATTGATAATCAGTTCCTCTGCAAAACTGGGCTACCGCGACCTTGTAAATATTTTAATAGATGCATTTTAACGTTACCAGATTTAATTTCATAAAATCCACATTTAAAGTTCATTTTTTAAATGATATTGGCCATTTAAATATCATTTGATATTTTTTACCTTTCACAAATTACTATTTATGAATCGTATCTTTTATATTATACACCATGTTCCTGTCAACATAATATTCATGATTTTATACATTTTTATGTTAATGACGTGAAATTTTAATGTTATACTTACCCATAACTTTTTTTCTCCATGTTTGCTATCGTCATGTTTCGATACTTTCATAGTTTTTTTGCCGGGTATTTTGCAATTGTTATCTAATACTTATTGATTTTCATTTCATCTTGCTTCCGGTACCTCGAGATTCTTCGTTCATCAATATTTAACCTAATCATTAGACTAGACTAATGACGAGATGTTTCATCAGCAAAATGACGAGATATGTCGTCATCAAGATATTGCTGACTTTTTGATGTTGACGAGATCAAGATCTGGTCAGTTTTCTCCTAATGACGAGATATCTCGTCCATCAAGATCTGTTAATGGTTTTGATAATGATGAGATATCTCTTCAAGACCAGAAGGATTGAAAAATCAGGCGCATGCATAAAACCTTTCATTTTTATTCACCTTAAATCCTTTATTGTCATATTTTATTCGTCGTTCTTTTCCTCTTTCTCACACCCGGGTTCGTCTGACCGTGGTTCAAAATGACGTGGTATTGTCCTCGTATCTTTCCCTTGGGAATTGATTCTGGACAGTCACCAATACCCCGTTGTGTTGCTCCAGTACAACGTTAATTAAAATTCATACATATATACATTGGATCATTTAATTTAAACATTAGTTTTAACAATAGTTGTCAAACTATGACGATAAGCGACAAACTGAAACCAAACCAACTCATTTTTACGCAGGTCTTATTTCTAGTGAAGATGCGATATTGTGCGGACAATAATATATTTGTATTATGTTGCGGACAATAGATATTTATTGTATTTAAAAACATTTTATATCATTTATACAAAAGATCTAATAGCGCTTTAGCTTAAGATTCTTGATTATATATACAATAGAATTTATTTGTTTACAGAAGCTTCGAAGAGCGAGTTCTTTGCCAGCTGAAGCGAGAATCTTTAACAGTAAACATTATTCCTAAATGACAGATGCATTTAGCTTTTGAAGAACAGCTTTTCAGTTTAATGAACAACTGTATCACTTCGAGCTCTACTTGGATAAAAGCTAAGTTTCTACATTTTGAAATACAATAATTCCCCGGTATACCATGCTGTTTTCTTGCCCCCTTAAGATCAATTGGCTGGTTGGTTTGAGGTTTTATGGCACAAGGGCCCACATTCGGCCAAGCTGCGCCAAACACAAGACAATTTCAAGTAAAACCTTGCGTCATAAAACCCAACACTCAATCCAATCCAATCCAATCTCAAGTAAAAAATATCGTAAAAGGGTAAAAATGAGGGATTGGAAACAGAGTAGTGGGATGAAAGCAGTAAAAGATACTTTTTATATCCCTGGAGCGCGACCCCATGTTTACTAAAAACAGCAAACCCCATGTTTACTAAAAACAGCAAACCCCATGTTTACTAAAAACAGCAAACCCCATGTGTTGGTTGGTTTTGAATTTCATGCCGCGAGGGTCATATTTGAACAAGCAACGCCAAACACAAGGCAGACAACGTCAAGTAACTGTGAAAAGAAAGGATGAAGGAGAAACTAGAAAAAGATCGCTTGGGCATACAGGGGTGGAGACCCCGATGTTTACCAGAGGTAGTAAACCCCATGGGAAAATAAATCACTAGGGTACCTCGGATCGTGAAACCGGTACACACATAAAGAAAATGTGCACCGAGGGGACCTAAGATATCAAGGGTTATTCCTATAGGATATCCTATTGTCCAGTAGGGAAACGAAGTAGAGTTTTCCCCGTCGCTGTCTGCAAAGGATTTTGTAACGTGATGTGATTTACCCTCCGGAAGCAAGGCCTTTTCGTCAAACCCTTCAGCTTGGCGATAACCCGCGTTTGTTGGTGACAGAGAGGTCACTTAATCATACACTAAAGCTCTTGGATTTCTTTCAAAGGACTATTTTTACTTTCGATCATTGTCAAGGTTATGTCTCGCCTACCAGGATAAACGAAGCCGAAAGTTTCTATATTCTGATGTTTAGTAAACCCCATATATCGCTCTGTTTTCTTGTCCACAAAGAAGCGCGATATATCGTGAGGTAGTTGTATTCCTATAGTATAATGATATCAAATTGTCCAATAAGGAAATAAAGTCAACTTTTCCCTGTCTGCAAAGGATTTTGCTATGTGATGTGATTCACCACGATAAATAAAGCCAAAAAGTTTCTACATTTTGATATACAGTAACTTTTCGATATATCGCTCTGTTTTCTTGTCTCCTAAGAGGCGCGATATATCGAAGATTATTTCTATAGTTTAATGATATCCCATAGTCCAGTAAGGATACAAAGTAGTTTTCCCTGTCTGTAAAGGACTTTGCAACGTGATGGGATTCACCCTCCAGAAGCAAGACCTTTTCGTCAACCCTTCAGCTTGGCGATAACCTACGTTTGCTGGTGGCAGAGAGGTCACTTAATCATTCACTGACGGCCTCTCATGTCTTTCATAGAACTCTTTTTACTTTCGATCATTGTCAAGGTTCTGTCTCGCTTCGAGTTCTACCGGGATAGACGAAACCAAAAAGTTTTTGTGTTTTGATATACAGTAACTCTTCGATACATCGCAAAGTTTTCTTGTCCACAAAGAAGCGCAATGTATCGTGAGGAATCCCATCGTCCCATCATATATCCCATCGTCCAGTAAGGAAACGAAACTAGGTATTCACAGTCAGCAGAGGATTTTGCAACGTGATGTGATTCATCCTCTAGAAGCAAGACCTTTTCGTCAACCCTTCAGGTTGACGATATCCCATGTTTGTTGGTGTTGGAGAGGTCACTTAATCATGCACTGACGTTCTTCGATGTCTTTCAAAGGACTCGTTTTGCTTTCGATCATTGTCAAGGTTCTGTCTCACCTGGAGCTATACAGGGGTTCGAATTTAAAAACTTTTTATATACAGTAACCAATAGGTATATCCAGTGGCACACATGTCCACCAGGAATTCGGGAAATTCCCTAGAGGTTGGGACTAGAAGGGCGGTAGGACTTTCGATAGTTTTAGTAATAGTTTCAATAGAATATGACATTAATCAAGGAGAGTTTATTTTATGCAGTAATTCAAATGTTTTCCAATTTGAATGCCAGTAAACTGTCATAGATCAAAAATAGAACAATATATATATAACAGTATGAATGTACATTAATTTTCTGCTGCATTTAAGAAGGCTGATCGAGGTTGAATTAAGCTGTCAAATGATGCTAGAAGACTAGAGGAATCGGTCCAGAAAAAGATGGCAGTGGAATGAAAAATAAATATATTAGTATTAGTTAAGAAGGATGTAGATATGCCACACCTTCTCTCAGTTCATAAGCATAGACCATGACTGTAACTTAGAAATAACTCACTTCTTAAATCTATCTAGTCTTAAAATCTAAACTTGGATCCCTTTTGTGATGGCGTTTGATTGTATTGAATCAAAATCTTTGCTAAAACAAATAAAAACACATGTTTTTCACAAGGTGCAATCGAATAGGACGTGGCAATTGCATTTACATCTTATTCGAGCAGCACAACTGGCGACGGTTAGCGAAGGTCAAATATGGCACAAGGGCCATATTTGATCAAGCTGCCCAAACACAAGATAGACAATGTCAAGTAATGGACATGCACACACAAGTAAATATTTACTTATCAAGTAATGGATATACATTCAGCGAAAGTTTTACTGATAAAGTAGAGAGAAACACACTAAGGGTAAGTTACAAGAATAGACTTTTATAGCGCATGGGTCACATTTAGACAAGTTGCCCCAAACACAAGACAGATAACAGACAAATTTCAGATTTTTTACAATAGGTCATTGGTTTATGCTTAAACTAATTTCAGTGTGAAAAATTCAAATTGAGCTCATCATTAAGTATAATTAATTATAATTAAGTAATTATCTAATTTAGATATAATTAGCTAACTAGCATGTGTTTTGAACAGTGATATCTCAAATTCTAATTTGTTCAGAAAGACCATTCCGAATGGAAATTTTTCCTAATATTATTCGTCGTGTTTTGGCCCTCCATCAAATTGTTAAAGAGAATAGGTTTTTTGAACAATTTTTTTTCACCAAGGAAGTCTAAAAATATCAAGATTTTTTTCAGGAATTTCAACATTTAAAAATCAACTAAAAACTCATTTATCAACTAATAACTTTGATGGAAGGTCAAATTATCCACTGTATTATATAGATTACAGTGATACGATAATAATTATAATAGATCATTTCATTGTTTAGTTATCGCTGTTTGAACAAAGTATCATATTGCAATAACAGTTTCTCAGAAATTGAGTTTAGTTTTGGAAACTTGTTTGTATATGGCGACAGTACCTAAAGAAAACCCTTGTAATTAGAAACCTATTTCGAATATTTACAAGATCTTGGTATCGTTTGAAAGCTAAAGAGTTGAAAAATATTTTGAATTAATAAAGAAAGTATCGATATTCTGGTCGATTTGCGTGATTTCTAGTGTATACATACACCTTAAGACACTCCTTAACTACGCCACTGCTTTCTTTGTCACAGTAGCATACCTTAAATTGCGCCCAACTTGAAAGAATCAACAATATCCTCCCTAAGCAATTCAGCCGCCTTGACAAAAACGATTGCAGCATCTCTTCCTTCCATGTAAAAAAAAAAGGAGAAAAACCCAGACCTTCACGTTTTTCATTTGACACGTTTTCTACCTGAGTCATGGAACGGGAATGCGTATTCAGGTTTGAGGAGGTTGCTCTGAATTCAGGGACGCAACTGTCTAAGGGTTTCACTCCGGCACGCATTCAAAAAATAATTTCGAAGGGGACCCAATCTACTCGGCTTTCTACTCAAATCGGAAGACCGTAATGCTAAATGAACATTGCATTTAACCTTCCAATTGGTTTTGACGAGATATCTCGTCTATCAAGATCTGACCAATTTTGCTAATGACAACATTTCGTCATCAAGATATTGCCGATTTTCTTGTGATGACGAGATCAAGATCTGGTCAATTTCTTCTAATGACGAGATACCTCGTCCTTCAAGATCTGGTCAATTTTGCTAATGACGAGGTACCTTGTTGAGACAACCATCAAGAGGGCTAAACAGTAGAGTAGAGTAACACATAGACGTGAAATATAAGTAGACTGAGCATTGGCTATTGAGAGAAGATTCAAAAAGTATGACCAACATGTCGACTAGTAGTCACGTGACTGCTGCTAAAAAAATTGACTTGGTTGACCTTTTTGACATCTTATCGCCCCGTTTGGCGATACAACATCTTATGACAGGGTAGATATGTTAATGCGCTTTTTTATACAGTGGTGGGGAAAATGGTGAAAACTCCAGTCTACTACTATATGTTGCGCAGACCAATCAGATCATGAATCAATGGATGGGTGACTTCTTCCGTGCCGTGGACTAATGAAATGATGAATGTTCGTCTCCAACCCCCAGACGAACATAGTCTAAGGGTCACGTTACTACTAGTTTCGGTCACATGATCCTGCGTAAGTAGTAGAAAAATGCGGGTTCTGGATCAGTGGTGGCGGAGGTGGCGAAATCGAGTGGAGTTGAGTTGTACCGGAAGTGAAGTCATAACAGGAAGTGACGTCATAACCGGATGTGGAGTTGAGTTGTACAGGAAGTGATGTCATAACAGGAAATGGAGTTGAGTTGTACAGGAAGTGACGTCATAACCGGAAGTGGAGTTGAGTTGTACAGGAAATGACGTCATATCAAGTTGAGTTGTTAACCTCCCGCTTCGAGTGGAGTTGAGTTGTTAGTTTCGGTTTCTCGGATTTCGGCGTTTTAGAGCAACACTACGTCGAGTGGAGTTGAGTTGTTAGTTTCGGTTTCTCAGATTTCGTCGTCTGAGAGCAGCACTGCGTTGAGTTGGTTTCCTCCTGCCTCGGATTGATGTGGTGGAGGAGGAGCAATTCGAGTAGGGTTGAGTTGTTAGTTTCGGTTTCTCGGATTTCACGCGAATAACACGTGTTTACATTTTGGACTTGGGAATTTCAGAGCGATTGGATTTAAGGGCTGATTTTTCTGTAACTCGTAGCGCCATCTATTAGTACTTTTTTGAGTAAAATAAAAATAAAATCTTTAAAACATATTTTTTAAAACTAAAAGATGTGATATTTTTGCTGGGTTCGAACTGACTACCAAAAGGTACTCATGGTCGAGGGTTAGTTGGATGAATCTATAACCTCTCGGCCACGAATACCTGGTTACTTTCCGAAATATAATCAGTTTAAATCCGAATACATTAAGTGCGTAATTGGCTGTTAAAATAGTATCGATTGCTCCACCACATCAATAAGTTCGTACACTTACGTGCTGTCAATCTCAGCGTTGCCATTCTCTACTTAAGAAATATTCTGGATAAAAATATTTAAAAACCCATCCCTGTCTTACATAAACGTTTTTCTCCGAGCAGAAGGAATTATATTCCTCAACTCTACTCTACATGACGTCAGTCAATACGTCATTTAACCGACATCATAACAGGTTTGGGTAGTCGAATTCATTTGCCTGGAAAATACCCCCCAGAGAAGGCAGTGTTGAGTTGAGTGCTTCAAAGCGATTTTGTTTGCTTGTTCAATCGTGTTCGTTCTTGTTCCAGAGTGAAAGTATGAAGAGATCGTTTCCTTTCGGATATTATCGTGCAGCAGTTGAAAAGAAACTGCATTCTAAAGATGAATTGTCGGAATCTATATCTTCTGAACCATTAATGGATGAATTAGGCCCCAATCATTTCCATTTGGGTGATTACAAATTTGTCGTAGTATCTTGCTTCAAGGGTCTCATGCGGATACATTTTCGTCATTACTACAAAGATGATCGTGGAATGCCGAAACCTTCCAAAGAAGGAGTATCTCTCACCCCTAAAGCGTGGAAAGCGTTCTGCGAAGTGATTCCTGGCTTTCTATCAAAGAACAGCAGTGATTGCATTATTGTGTCACGAAAACTTTTGCTCTCTAAAGAAACCTGTGAGAATCAAAAGGTTGTGTGTTTTCAACAGTTGTTTCAAAAGAAAGACTTTGCTTTCCAGCTGACGCCGACACGCATTCTTCTCTCGGTGAAACAATTGGATCGACTGGATACAATATCGGAGGAAATTACAAAATCCGTTCAAGCAGGATTTCTCAACAAATCCCTTGACTATTTTGTGAAGGAAGAATTTGAGAAACGTGGTGTAGTAGGTGGTATGGAATACGATGGAGATCTAGATAATCCCGACAAAGTGGACGAACTCACAGAAAGAGTGGCCATACACCTAAAAGGACTTGTTTCGGAAAATATCAAGAAACTAATGAACTGTTTTGGTTGCGAAAATTTCTTGGAAAACCAACTCGGTCATGAATGCACGTCTATGTCTGTTATTGAACGTTTTGATCAGTATTTTCATAATGCTTTGTATGATATCGACTGGAAACAATTCGGAAAAATGTTATCATCGGAGAATATATCCTATAAGTATCCATTTGTTAATTTTGATTTTCTACCTTTGATAAATGCTGAATCTGTGTACGAACAAGTACGAGAACTTTATGTGACAGATGAGCCGTGGCAAAGGAAAAAAAGTATGTAGAAAAAAAATGTTTGAAAATGTTAAATGAGAATAAAATTTTTTAATTTATCAGGAAAGTTTTATGGTTTTGTTCTTTCTTTTTTGCATGAGTATACAGTATAAAGTATCCAATGTATAAAAAAATGACACATAAAAAAAAGAAACATAGATCTGTGAAAAAACAAGTTTATTCAAGCAAATATATGTATACAAATGTTTGTTCTCTTACATGCTCCCATGAAGTTATACATTACAAATTGAATATATCCTCAATTTTTAGGTCTGTTTTCTTCTTCAAAGACTTTCATTAAATTGACTAATGTTCTGTGACGTTTCAGCTGTTTTGGAGAATGAATTGTAATTTTTCTTTCTCCAGGTAGATGTAATTCCATTGTATCATTACACATATTTAAGGAGTAATCATCTATGATTCCATCACTATCACAAATTTTTATATAACCTTTATCGAGTATCATTGTAAGGCCAAATATGAATGCTGAGATTCCCATGAAAATAAGAACAGAAAATGCTCTTCTCTGGATGGGTTCCATTGTTTGAAATGAGACATAGACCTTGATTATAATCAATATATACTGCTTGAAACTTGGAAACCTCATCTACTTATGGATTTCTATTGCGGGGAAATAACTGATGCTTTACAGAGGAAGCCAATTACAGACTCGTTTTGGGGTTGGGAAAGGCATCACTTCTTTCATTACCCTCACTGCCTTACCGAGTTGTTGAGGTATAGCAAATTTATTTTTTACAAAGGAACTGGGGAAGTTAATTTCTTTAAGTGCATCTTTAAACTGTTCTTGTCCATTCACGTACTTATCAATCTTTCTTCTTCGCACTAAACGGTCTATCAGGTCAACAATATTAGAACTTTTCACTATATATATTTTACCTTTATACACAAATTCTCCATTAGGCATCCAATAAACAATCTCTTTATTGCGTTTTAAATAAAGAATAATATTTTTAGTTAATCCAATTAAGTTTTTGGGAACGGTATTGAGCACCATCTCCTCCACATTTAACGTTCTTTCTTTCTCATTCGCAATATCTGTTTCCTTCTCTGGATTATCTGACAGTTCTGAATTAATTGTTACAGATGGTGGATTCAATACATTCACGATAATCCTCCTCTGCAATACTTGATTGTATAACTTAATTTTTTCATCATCATCCATTTTATTAACTAAAATACTTTTCATCTCACGATCTAATTCACTCAGCTGTTCGTCTGAAGGTATATGTCTTGATAATCTTTCCTCTGGAACTAAAATCATTTTCTTTGCATATTGCATTTTTTTTTCTTTACTTGTTAAGTAGAGTAGTCAAGAGACAGTGAGTGCGGCGGGTATTAATATATTTAAAAACCCTCCTTTTTGAATAATAATTTTTCGCTTTTTAGTGAGGGTTACTTTTTTATCTGCTAGGTCTCTAAGCGTATGCTTATGACGAGAAAGTTTTTCCTTCTGTTCATCGGTTAAAGGAACATTCCCTTTTAAAGTGTTCAAACAACATTCAGCTATGCAATGGATGCTAGATTTCGGAAGATTTTTTAAAAAGGCTTTCCGACATTTTGTGGGACATACAGTTAAAAGCCTCAACCGTTGCACGTCTCATTCTGTTAAAGGCATGATGAACAATGAATTATTTGCAGGTTGTGAGTTTATTTATTTTAACTGATAAACACAAGTTTCTTCTCCTGGAAGGATTTTTGTACGCAGTCGTATATTCTCTTCTGTCTCAGATTTCAAATCTACAAGTAAATAGCTGAAAGGCCTTTTCGTGGCGTCCTCAAACACTTCAAGAAAAAAATTTAAATTTCGAGGGCAGAGTTGTCGACCGAGGTGTGTAATTTGACTTTCATCACGTCGCGATTTAAATAAAAACATGTAATGACAGTTTAATGAAATTTCTCTGAATTCTTTTCCTTTATGAAACAAATTTTGCGTTACAGTCATCACAGATAAATTCATATGATGAGATCCTTTTGTATACAAGTTTGTTATTCTTTTATCACTGCCACATTCAGAAATTAAATCGTCATATATAAATGTGTATTATATCCTAAATATTGCTTAAAGTTTTCGGGTATTCCTTCTACAAAGATGATATTCGGCATCTCATCGTATAACTTTTGATACATTCCATAAAACCACACTATTTTATCAAGGGTAGGATGAATCATATCTGTGTGGCTGTTTATCATTTTTTTCAAAAAATGTGACTTGCCTGATGATGTAGGTCCGCAGACAAGAGCAGTGAAAGGATGCTTTAAAGTGAATGAATTCATGCTTACAAATGACAGAAGTAAAGACTAGGGTAGTTATTTATACTCTTTTTTATTGAAATAAAGGTACATGTATATTCGAAATTTTTTTCACAAAGTTATACACTCGTATATCATTATTTGTAGACTGTCTATCAAATAATTTAACAATAAATTCCATAGATCTACTTCTAGATCTTTGATACAAAAAGTATACACAATATTGTCCACACACAGCAGTTTTAACACTTTGAAGAGGTATGTCGTTGTAGACCACGTGCGGAACTTTTTTGAAGTAGTCATGTATGTAGCCTAAAAAATACGAAGGTGGTTGTCCGAACGAATCGAAAAACTCTACACTTGTTGGTGATTTCATATAAACAGCTAACCAATGAGTCCCTGGTTTGTGATGAGGATCGGTGTTTAAAATAAATGCAGCCGGAAAACTCTTAAAATTCTCGGGAATTCGATCACTTGGGAAAACTCCAACAAAATATAAACGTGTGTATGCATCTCTTTGTAAAATGTTATTCAATTCTATCACATTCATATCGAAAAATCACACAAAATATTTCTAGACTTCGTAATTTCGATCACGTTTTGAAATTCTGCATATACCAGCACTGAAACAGTTTTCGGTAAAGCGTTTGCAAACTTTATTTCAATGCGAAGATTTCCTTGATGAATTAAATTTAAATGGTTGCCATCACCCAAGTCTGGTGTTAAGTCAAAGGCATATAGCGTGTACCCTTCGGAAAACTCATCTCTGTTAATATAGATACCTTTATTGGATGAGAGTTTTTCACTTCCTAGGAGCAAACTATTGTAAGCACGAATAAATTGGCCGTCGGCATAATTAGGATCCAAGGGTTTGTAGCTGATAGGATTTCCATCTACGTAAACGCCTATGAAATTTACATGGTTATGCTTGAGGTAAAATGGGTTTGTTGGGTAAGTGCCACTAAATGAATCATGATCGACACATGTTACAACTATCCGTTTCGGGAGTTGCCCAGAAAATATGTTATCCTGTGAAAATGAGAAAGAACCTTTCGATACTGAATATAGCTTACACAAAACTCGATCCATTGGATATTTTGCAGATGATTTTTCTAAGGCTTTGGCATGTCCAATTAAAACACCTGGACTGACTTTCACTTTCCGGATGAAAAGGGATGCATGTTCAATAACAACGTCATAATTTGCTTTTTGAGGAGCAATGAGACAAAACTCCGGTTTGCTGCGTATTAACTTTAACTTTAAGTCTACCAAGTTGAGTAATAGACGATCTTGATAAAACAAGTCGCAATGTAAATTTCCAATCATATCTAAAACTTTACTCTTTTCAATCATAGAAGCCCGTTTCTTCAACCCTGCATTTTCACTTGAAGGATCGGTTTCATCAAAATGTCCTGCTGTATCTTTGTAGAAGCATTCTGAAGTTAGGAAGCTTTTCTTATAATCAGAGCCGTAATTGAGCAAAGTCTCAATGTAAGCTCGGTAAGGGTAAGTGTTACTGGATGATGAAATTAGACGCTCATTCAAACTCACATCGACTTGGGAACGAGTGAAGAAATAAGTTACATGGAGCAACTTTTTCATTTTCTGGTAAAACTGCATTGTCCTTTACAACTTTAACTTTTACATAGAGTTGGGTTGCTGATAAATCGATGTATTCCTCACCACTACCAGATATGTTGAATTCGATAGGTCCACCATCACGAATATTAGCTATAGGATAAAATTCAGACCACTGCCCTTTTTCAATAGCTGTTTGAGTCGGTGGCATAAGAAATAAGTCCAGTTCAGATTTCACAGAGGGTAGGGAATCATTTCGTATTAAGGCCATGCTAAAGATTATGAGAATATGTCAGGTGCACACAGCTTGCGATACTTCTTTCGAATGATGCGTTTCTTATTTGTGCGTTTCCTTTTATTTCCTCCAACCATTGATTTCACTCGATTGGATACTTTATCGGTTAAAGTTTTCGTTGCTTCTTTAGTTCGGTCTTTGATAGCTGACTTTACATCTTTACCTTGCAAGTAATCATTTGCAATATCCACGCCAGATCGAAGTGCTTGCTTTCCCAATGCTTTCGCACCCGATTTAAATAAAGGAAAAACCATCCTAAACATGCTTCGAAAAATTCCCCCCAAGCCACTTCCTTTCTGCAGAGAGATGCCTTTGTAATATGACAAGCCATTACCTGCTTGCTGAGTATAATAGTCTTCAAATGTTTTGGTGCAACAACGATAAGGTTGATACATTTTGATCTAGAGATTACAAATGTCTCAAGCGAAAATGTAGTTTCACTATCAACTTCCCGCGTTCAAATGAGACGTAACGACCAGTGTGTGTCCTTATAACGATTTCAATCGAGTCAAAATTTTTTCTGGAAACTGGTAAATAATGAGGTCTCTCAAATTGTTCCTGAATCATGTCACCGTCTCTTCCCTTCACTGTCAGAGTTCGTAAAAGAGGAGCTAAGATCCCACCAACAAATTCAGGCTGAATGATATCGGTGTAAACGTACAGCAAATGTAAATCAACATTAGGATCCGCAACAAAAGGACTCTCAGTGATTACTGTATCTATGCCTCCATTTCCTGGAATAATATTTTCTCCAATCACTTTATTAGGTTCAAAACCTAAGTTTTCAGCTAATCCCTTGGATAATCGCAGCTTTGCTCCGTTAGTGAGCTGCAACACCACCTTTTTTGTGTGTTTGTTATATTTCATTTGAATTTTTATGTGCTTCGGAAATGCATTTAAAATGTCAATCGGAGAATCATAAAATCCGCACGCTATTTTTCCATTCGTTTTTACTCCGTTTCCTAAATCATATTCGAAGGAATTTTCATCGTCAATAATGTTATTCCACATTCTGGGATAAATTATTTCAACTAATCCAACTTCCCATTCACCTGAGAGTTCTAGACGTTTAGGGAGTTTCGTGTAGAAGTGAGACATTGTGTTGCCAGGATAAAACTCGATAGAGCTGTCGCTGGGCAGTGTGACGTAGAAACTCATTGTGGGTTATGGAAGCGAAACAAATCTAATGAGCAGGCTCAGTTTATCGAAAATAAGTCTTTGGAATGAATCCAGGCGTTAAATTTGCGAGGATAACCTCTAAACTTGACAAAGTATTCCAAACGTTTCTTAACTACTCTCTTCTTTAAAATTTTCTCAACATTAAAAGAATGCGATTTTTTAACTTTCTGCAATTCTTCTGAGTAAAATGTACCAGTGATTATTTCTCCCATTAATTCTTTTATTTTATATACTGGTAGCTTCCTAGGTATACAACGCTGAATCGTAAATATTTCCTCGGACCAATTATTTTCATACCCTTTCTCAAATGTTAATTTAGTCTTTGCAACCCTAACGAAGTCTCCAACCTGAAATTTGAATGGAATCTCCTGAACATTAGCTTTATTTACATCACCATATAAGGTATCCCACACTTGTTTTTGGTTTTCTGTTGACACATTGATGGGTTCCTTTTTAATACTGCGATGGAGTGTATGATTATAACTGTGTACGAGTTTGTCTAAAACATCAATAAATTTGTAAGTATTTTTACGGGTGAAGTATTTCCACATTTTTGTCTTCAATGTACGGTTAAATCTTTCAACAACACTAGCTTTGGTTTCATTATTTGTAGTAAAAAAGTATACTTGCACAGATTTTAAATATGTTTGAAAAACCTTATTTGTAAATTCTTTTCCTTGATCTGTTTGTAATTTTTTCGGTTTTCTTGTTAGTTTCGGTTTCTCGGATTTCGGCGTTTTAGAGCAACACTACGTCGAGTGGAGTTGAGTTGTTAGTTTCGGTTTCTCAGATTTCGTCGTCTGAGAGCAGCACTGCGTTGATTTGGTTTCCTCCTGCCTCGGATTGATGTGGTGGAGGAGGAGCAATTCGAGTAGGGTTGAGTTGTTAGTTTGGTGGGATCTTAGCTCCTCTTTTACGAACTCTGACAGTGAAGGGAAGAGACGGTGACATGATTCAGGAACAATTTGAGAGACCTCATTATTTACCAGTTTCCAGAAAAATTTTTGACTCGATTGAAATCGTTATAAGGACACACACTGGTCGTTACGTCTCATTTGAACGCGGGAAGTTGATAGTGAAACTACATTTTCGCTTGAGACATTTGTAATCTCTAGATCAAAATGTATCAACCTTATCGTTGTTGCACCAAAACATTTGAAGACTATTATACTCAGCAAGCAGGTAATGGCTTGTCATATTACAAAGGCATCTCTCTGCAGAAAGGAAGTGGCTTGGGGGGAATTTTTCGAAGCATGTTTAGGATGGTTTTTCCTTTATTTAAATCGGGTGCGAAAGCATTGGGAAAGCAAGCACTTCGATCTGGCGTGGATATTGCAAATGATTACTTGCAAGGTAAAGATGTAAAGTCAGCTATCAAAGACCGAACTAAAGAAGCAACGAAAACTTTAACCGATAAAGTATCCAATCGAGTGAAATCAATGGTTGGAGGAAATAAAAGGAAACGCACAAATAAGAAACGCATCATTCGAAAGAAGTATCGCAAGCTGTGTGCACCTGACATATTCTCATAATCTTTAGCATGGCCTTAATACGAAATGATTCCCTACCCTCTGTGAAATCTGAACTGGACTTATTTCTTATGCCACCGACTCAAACAGCTATTGAAAAAGGGCAGTGGTCTGAATTTTATCCTATAGCTAATATTCGTGATGGTGGACCTATCGAATTCAACATATCTGGTAGTGGTGAGGAATACATCGATTTATCAGCAACCCAACTCTATGTAAAAGTTAAAGTTGTAAAGGACAATGCAGTTTTACCAGAAAATGAAAAAGTTGCTCCATGTAACTTATTTCTTCACTCGTTATTTTCCCAAGTCGATGTGAGTTTGAATGAGCGTCTAATTTCATCATCCAGTAACACTTACCCTTACCGAGCTTACATTGAGACTTTGCTCAATTACGGCTCTGATTATAAGAAAAGCTTCCTAACTTCAGAATGCTTCTACAAAGATACAGCAGGACACTTTGATGAAACCGATCCTTCAAGTGAAAATGCAGGGTTGAAGAAACGGGCTTCTATGATTGAAAAGAGTAAAGTTTTAGATATGATTGGAAATTTACATTGCGACTTGTTTTATCAAGATCGTCTATTACTCAACTTGGTAGACTTAAAGTTAAAGTTAATACGCAGCAAACCGGAGTTTTGTCTCATTGCTCCTCAAAAAGCAAATTATGACGTTGTTATTGAACATGCATCCCTTTTCATCCGGAAAGTGAAAGTCAGTCCAGGTGTTTTAATTGGACATGCCAAAGCCTTAGAAAAATCATCTGCAAAATATCCAATGGATCGAGTTTTGTGTAAGCTATATTCAGTATCGAAAGGTTCTTTCTCATTTTCACAGGATAACATATTTTCTGGGCAACTCCCGAAACGGATAGTTGTAACATGTGTCGATCATGATTCATTTAGTGGCACTTACCCAACAAACCCATTTTACCTCAAGCATAACCATGTAAATTTCATAGGCGTTTACGTAGATGGAAATCCTATCAGCTACAAACCCTTGGATCCTAATTATGCCGACGGCCAATTTATTCGTGCTTACAATAGTTTGCTCCTAGGAAGTGAAAAACTCTCATCCAATAAAGGTATCTATATTAACAGAGATGAGTTTTCCGAAGGGTACACGCTATATGCCTTTGACTTAACACCAGACTTGGGTGATGGCAACCATTTAAATTTAATTCATCAAGGAAATCTTCGCATTGAAATAAAGTTTGCAAACGCTTTACCGAAAACTGTTTCAGTGCTGGTATATGCAGAATTTCAAAACGTGATCGAAATTACGAAGTCTAGAAATATTTTGTGTGATTTTTCGATATGAATGTGATAGAATTGAATAACATTTTACAAAGAGATGCATACACACGTTTATATTTTGTTGGAGTTTTCCCAAGTGATCGAATTCCCGAGAATTTTAAGAGTTTTCCGGCTGCATTTATTTTAAACACCGATCCTCATCACAAACCAGGGACTCATTGGTTAGCTGTTTATATGAAATCACCAACAAGTGTAGAGTTTTTCGATTCGTTCGGACAACCACCTTCGTATTTTTTAGGCTACATACATGACTACTTCAAAAAAGTTCCGCACGTGGTCTACAACGACATACCTCTTCAAAGTGTTAAAACTGCTGTGTGTGGACAATATTGTGTATACTTTTTGTATCAAAGATCTAGAAGTAGATCTATGGAATTTATTGTTAAATTATTTGATAGACAGTCTACAAATAATGATATACGAGTGTATAACTTTGTGAAAAAAATTTCGAATATACATGTACCTTTATTTCAATAAAAAAGAGTATAAATAACTACCCTAGTCTTTACTTCTGTCATTTGTAAGCATGAATTCATTCACTTTAAAGCATCCTTTCACTGCTCTTGTCTGCGGACCTACATCATCAGGCAAGTCACATTTTTTGAAAAAAATGATAAACAGCCACACAGATATGATTCATCCTACCCTTGATAAAATAGTGTGGTTTTATGGAATGTATCAAAAGTTATACGATGAGATGCCGAATATCATCTTTGTAGAAGGAATACCCGAAAACTTTAAGCAATATTTAGGATATAATACACTTTTTATATATGACGATTTAATTTCTGAATGTGGCAGTGATAAAAGAATAACAAACTTGTATACAAAAGGATCTCATCATATGAATTTATCTGTGATGACTGTAACGCAAAATTTGTTTCATAAAGGAAAAGAATTCAGAGAAATTTCATTAAACTGTCATTACATGTTTTTATTTAAATCGCGACGTGATGAAAGTCAAATTACACACCTCGGTCGACAACTCTGCCCTCGAAATTTAAATTTTTTTCTTGAAGTGTTTGAGGACGCCACGAAAAGGCCTTTCAGCTATTTACTTGTAGATTTGAAATCTGAGACAGAAGAGAATATACGACTGCGTACAAAAATCCTTCCAGGAGAAGAAACTTGTGTTTATCAGTTAAAATAAATAAACTCACAACCTGCAAATAATTCATTGTTCATCATGCCTTTAACAGAATGAGACGTGCAACGGTTGAGGCTTTTAACTGTATGTCCCACAAAATGTCGGAAAGCCTTTTTAAAAATCTTCCGAAATCTAGCATCCATTGCATAGCTGAATGTTGTTTGAACACTTTAAAAGGGAATGTTCCTTTAACCGATGAACAGAAGGAAAAACTTTCTCGTCATAAGCATACGCTTAGAGACCTAGCAGATAAAAAAGTAACCCTCACTAAAAAGCGAAAAATTATTATTCAAAAAGGAGGGTTTTTAAATATATTAATACCCGCCGCACTCACTGTCTCTTGACTACTCTACTTAACAAGTAAAGAAAAAAAAATGCAATATGCAAAGAAAATGATTTTAGTTCCAGAGGAAAGATTATCAAGACATATACCTTCAGACGAACAGCTGAGTGAATTAGATCGTGAGATGAAAAGTATTTTAGTTAATAAAATGGATGATGATGAAAAAATTAAGTTATACAATCAAGTATTGCAGAGGAGGATTATCGTGAATGTATTGAATCCACCATCTGTAACAATTAATTCAGAACTGTCAGATAATCCAGAGAAGGAAACAGATATTGCGAATGAGAAAGAAAGAACGTTAAATGTGGAGGAGATGGTGCTCAATACCGTTCCCAAAAACTTAATTGGATTAACTAAAAATATTATTCTTTATTTAAAACGCAATAAAGAGATTGTTTATTGGATGCCTAATGGAGAATTTGTGTATAAAGGTAAAATATATATAGTGAAAAGTTCTAATATTGTTGACCTGATAGACCGTTTAGTGCGAAGAAGAAAGATTGATAAGTACGTGAATGGACAAGAACAGTTTAAAGATGCACTTAAAGAAATTAACTTCCCCAGTTCCTTTGTAAAAAATAAATTTGCTATACCTCAACAACTCGGTAAGGCAGTGAGGGTAATGAAAGAAGTGATGCCTTTCCCAACCCCAAAACGAGTCTGTAATTGGCTTCCTCTGTAAAGCATCAGTTATTTCCCCGCAATAGAAATCCATAAGTAGATGAGGTTTCCAAGTTTCAAGCAGTATATATTGATTATAATCAAGGTCTATGTCTCATTTCAAACAATGGAACCCATCCAGAGAAGAGCATTTTCTGTTCTTATTTTCATGGGAATCTCAGCATTCATATTTGGCCTTACAATGATACTCGATAAAGGTTATATAAAAATTTGTGATAGTGATGGAATCATAGATGATTACTCCTTAAATATGTGTAATGATACAATGGAATTACATCTACCTGGAGAAAGAAAAATTACAATTCATTCTCCAAAACAGCTGAAACGTCACAGAACATTAGTCAATTTAATGAAAGTCTTTGAAGAAGAAAACAGACCTAAAAATTGAGGATATATTCAATTTGTAATGTATAACTTCATGGGAGCATGTAAGAGAACAAACATTTGTATACATATATTTGCTTGAATAAACTTGTTTTTTCACAGATCTATGTTTCTTTTTTTTATGTGTCATTTTTTTATACATTGGATACTTTATACTGTATACTCATGCAAAAAAGAAAGAACAAAACCATAAAACTTTCCTGATAAATTAAAAAATTTTATTCTCATTTAACATTTTCAAACATTTTTTTTCTACATACTTTTTTTCCTTTGCCACGGCTCATCTGTCACATAAAGTTCTCGTACTTGTTCGTACACAGATTCAGCATTTATCAAAGGTAGAAAATCAAAATTAACAAATGGATACTTATAGGATATATTCTCCGATGATAACATTTTTCCGAATTGTTTCCAGTCGATATCATACAAAGCATTATGAAAATACTGATCAAAACGTTCAATAACAGACATAGACGTGCATTCATGACCGAGTTGGTTTTCCAAGAAATTTTCGCAACCAAAACAGTTCATTAGTTTCTTGATATTTTCCGAAACAAGTCCTTTTAGGTGTATGGCCACTCTTTCTGTGAGTTCGTCCACTTTGTCGGGATTATCTAGATCTCCATCGTATTCCATACCACCTACTACACCACGTTTCTCAAATTCTTCCTTCACAAAATAGTCAAGGGATTTGTTGAGAAATCCTGCTTGAACGGATTTTGTAATTTCCTCCGATATTGTATCCAGTCGATCCAATTGTTTCACCGAGAGAAGAATGCGTGTCGGCGTCAGCTGGAAAGCAAAGTCTTTCTTTTGAAACAACTGTTGAAAACACACAACCTTTTGATTCTCACAGGTTTCTTTAGAGAGCAAAAGTTTTCGTGACACAATAATGCAATCACTGCTGTTCTTTGATAGAAAGCCAGGAATCACTTCGCAGAACGCTTTCCACGCTTTAGGGGTGAGAGATACTCCTTCTTTGGAAGGTTTCGGCATTCCACGATCATCTTTGTAGTAATGACGAAAATGTATCCGCATGAGACCCTTGAAGCAAGATACTACGACAAATTTGTAATCACCCAAATGGAAATGATTGGGGCCTAATTCATCCATTAATGGTTCAGAAGATATAGATTCCGACAATTCATCTTTAGAATGCAGTTTCTTTTCAACTGCTGCACGATAATATCCGAAAGGAAACGATCTCTTCATACTTTCACTCTGGAACAAGAACGAACACGATTGAACAAGCAAACAAAATCGCTTTGAAGCACTCAACTCAACACTGCCTTCTCTGGGGGGTATTTTCCAGGCAAATGAATTCGACTACCCAAACCTGTTATGATGTCGGTTAAATGACGTATTGACTGACGTCATGTAGAGTAGAGTTGAGGAATATAATTCCTTCTGCTCGGAGAAAAACGTTTATGTAAGACAGGGATGGGTTTTTAAATATTTTTATCCAGAATATTTCTTAAGTAGAGAATGGCAACGCTGAGATTGACAGCACGTAAGTGTACGAACTTATTGATGTGGTGGAGCAATCGATACTATTTTAACAGCCAATTACGCACTTAATGTATTCGGATTTAAACTGATTATATTTCGGAAAGTAACCAGGTATTCGTGGCCGAGAGGTTATAGATTCATCCAACTAACCCTCGACCATGAGTACCTTTTGGTAGTCAGTTCGAACCCAGCAAAAATATCACATCTTTTAGTTTTAAAAAATATGTTTTAAAGATTTTATTTTTATTTTACTCAAAAAAGTACTAATAGATGGCGCTACGAGTTACAGAAAAATCAGCCCTTAAATCCAATCGCTCTGAAATTCCCAAGTCCAAAATGTAAACACGTGTTATTCGCGTGAAATCCGAGAAACCGAAACTAACAACTCAACCCTACTCGAATTGCTCCTCCTCCACCACATCAATCCGAGGCAGGAGGAAACCAACTCAACGCAGTGCTGCTCTCAGACGACGAAATCTGAGAAACCGAAACTAACAACTCAACTCCACTCGACGTAGTGTTGCTCTAAAACGCCGAAATCCGAGAAACCGAAACTAACAACTCAACTCCACTCGAAGCGGGAGGTTAACAACTCAACTTGATATGACGTCATTTCCTGTACAACTCAACTCCACTTCCGGTTATGACGTCACTTCCTGTACAACTCAACTCCACATCCGGTTATGACGTCACTTCCTGTTATGACTTCACTTCCGGTACAACTCAACTCCACTCGATTTCGCCACCTCCGCCACCACTGATCCAGAACCCGCATTTTTCTACTACTTGCGTACATGAAAATGTTACCATTGCTCATTCTACTTTTATATTTCCTCTATGATGTAAGATTGATAAATAGGGTTACCAAGATTCAATAGAGAGCAAACAAAAGCCTTAGGTAGGTTGTTGAATTTTCTGAACCCACTGGAGCAACACAACGTTCTACTGGCGACTGTCCGGAATCAATCTCGATGGAAAGGACCCGAAGACAACTCTCGTAATTTTGAACCACGGTCAGATGACAAGATTATCACCTGAGCTGGCACTCCACTCTATGAACCTCTAACGTGAGAACATTTTAGGCCACGACTGATTTAACGTTACCCCAGTAAACGACGGTCTTTGGTTGGATCGCGATGTTATGCTTCAGGGTTCCCTCCGCCATTAATAATAATAAAACCAATGTTACATATAAAATAAATGATTAAAAAACATGATATTTAGATTTTTAAGAGGCAACTGAGACTGCACCTCATAAGATGCCACTGTACAGTGGCGTAGGAAAAGGAGGGACTCAGGGTTCTTAAGCCCTTCCTTCTTCGTTGGGTATCAAAGCACATTTTTCTCTTTAACACAGAATTATCTAATATTTTAAGGGGGATTTTCTTCTCTTTGGTCGCTAAAATTAGTTTTTTTCATTGATGAAGCCATGTAATATAATAATTCGAAATTTCGTATCAATCCTGCTAACGCCACCCGAAGTTCCACGCAGAGCTTATATATCCGTTTGCATATAAGCAACATTATACACACATTGATCAAAAGCGCAACATAATGTGGGAGAGAAATCACTCAATATTAATGCCAAAATAGGATTGAAATATGTTCAAAGTTACACGAAATCCAGTTTAAATGCCTCTGATCTACGCAGAGTTAATGTGTTAGCATATAAGCAACATTCTACATACATTCAACAAAAATAAAGACTGAGAGGAATCAGTCAGTGTTAATGCCGATAGAGGATAATGAAATGTGTTAAAAGTTACACGGCAACCCAATTTGAATATCTCTGATCTATACAGAGTAAATGTTTCCATATATAAGCAACATTATACATACATTCATCAAAAGTGTAACAACGTGCGAGAAGAATCACTCAACATTAATGGCAATCGAGGATATTGAAATGCCTCAAATGTTGCATGAAACCCAGTTTGAATATCTCTGATCTACTCAGAGTAATATGTTTGCATGTAAGCAACATTATGCGTACATTCATCAAAAGACTAACATAACGTGTGAGAGGAATCACTCAATGTTGATGCCAATAGAGGGTAATGATTAAAAGTTACACGGAACCATTTTGAATACCTCTGATCTACTCAGAGTTAATGTGTTTGCATATAAGCAACATTAAACATACATTCAACAAACGAGTAAGATAACGTGCGAGAGGAATCACTCACTCAGTGTTTATGCAAATAGAGGATTGCGAAATTGAAAGACTCCCGACATAAGAGCGTTTGATGACCGTTAAGTTTATTTGTGACTAACATTTCTAGTTCAACGGTAGTTTAAGTGAGCATTTGATGACTCGAAGCTTGACTTTTGTGTAGAACTGTTTGCACAGGTGCCTCAGAGATAAGTATCATTCTCCCTTGAGAGTTTCTCCTCAAACTTTAGTGAAAATATTTCTGCTTAAATTATGTTAGAAGGTATAGGAAAGATTCTGCTTGGCTTTTCGTCCAAGGAATAGGAGAGTTTTTCATAATTGTAGAGTAACGTACATTGCTAGGAGAGCGGAACGGGTTTACCACTTGGGTATTTTATATTTTTCGGATGACTCGAAATGAAAAACTTGTGCCTAGTTTAGCCTTCTTTGTCATATACCAGCATCAGAGTTGAAGCATCTAGGCTAGAAGCAGTTGGAATTTTCACAATTTTCCCCAGGTCAGTAAAGCTTTGCACTCAAATAATCTTTTCTGATTTGTTTGCAATATAAATGTTGCATTTAGACGAAAGCTATTCTGAAAGACTTGTTTAGAGCTTTGATTTCAGGTAATGTTTAATTCTAGTACTTATAACAACATGGCTACTTTGTTGCTGTTTCTTATTCCTTTTGGTTTAGCTGTCTGCTAGACCAAACCAACAAGTCATTAGTTCTCATTACATCTTGATACAGGACCGGAGACTTGTTCAGAGCTTTGATTTTAGGTAATGTTTAATTCTAGTACTTATAACAACATGGCTACTTTATTGTTGTTTCTTATTCGTTTTGGTCTAGCCGCCTGCTAGACCAAACCCAGCAAGTCATTAGTTCTCATTACATCTTGATACATGAGTCTGGCTACTAACGCCGACTTCAGAATGTCTTCTATAAACCAGCGAAGCAATATACATAAAATGGACATTAGAAAAACATTAAGAATAGAAGATGAATCACAAATTTTCTTTAAGATAGTTGTAAAATGTTTTCTCTGGTGCTGTCAAACAAGATGTGCTCCTCATCAAGGCAAATGAGACACTTGTTGGAGTCAGCTAGGTGAAAGTGATTCAAGTAGGCCTAAATTACAATGTGGCCTATTCTGGCTTTAGCAGAAAAAGTGGCAATCGTTCCAGGGATATTTTTGAAGTAACTGAGGTCATTAGGTTAACTCTGGAATTGAAAAAGATGGTGATTCATTTTAGTGTTCCTCCTTAAAGTACACCAAAGTGATTGATCTCTCCTGACCTTATTCAGACACCTAGAGAGGATAGTTGCTGGCGAAGGAACTGGGCTTCAATTACGCGTTGACAATTTAGCCAACTTATCAGTCATTTTATTGCCATACGCTTCGTAATGCGCAGGAACCCACTGCAAAGTGATGTCTTTGTCTTTTAATTTGACAAAATACTCACTGGTACTCAAATTAAAATGTCATTAGGATTCTGGAAAAGTATGAAGGGCTCATTCCAATGTAGGTCAGTTGATTGGTTTGGGGGCTTTATGGCACAAGGATCATATTTGGTCATGCTGCGCCAGACACAAGACATACAATATCAAGTAAGAGACAAACACAGTGAAACTTTTACCGAAACAGAAGAAAGAAATACACCCAGGGAGGAATGCACCTGACAGGAATTGAACCTGCGCCGCTTACAACTCGAAGGTTGATAGCGCAGTGGGCATTCCCACTAAGCCATGATGGCCCCCATTCCAATACAGGAAAGAATGTGTTTACAAATGGCGTGTTCCCTTGTTACATTGAATGCTTTATAGTTTTATGATACACGGAATTCTGACGTTGTCAGTATGAAAAGGTTTATCCAAATGTTTTTCATAGGACAAAATGAATATCAGGTATAACAAAACACCCCATCCCTGTGATATGCAGCGGAAATTACACGAACAGGCAAATGCAGTCGAAGCGAAGCCTTTCAGTGACAGTCTTGTCCTCCGATCGAGACACGTCTTCTCTTTGGTGAGTATAGTTCACTGCGAGGCAAAAGACCCTCAGAAAGAAAGAAAAACGATGGCTTATGGTTAGGTTACTTCTCGTGCAGCAAAAATTATTGAGTGACAAATGAAACCCACGTGAGGGGGAAGTCATGATATATACACTACAATGTATTTGTGAAAATAGCTAGCAATTTAATTTGGAGATTAAAATGCATTTTAGTGTCAATCATGTCCTCCGATCCTCCTCCTACAAACCACTCTGAGGCAAAAGAACCGCCGAAAGAAAGACGGTAGGTTCTGGTCTAGATATTTTCTCGCGAAGCAAAACCTTTTGAGTGACAAATCAGACCCTCAAGCTATGATAGCCCGTTGTGTTGCTCTATGCGAAGTTAATTAAAATACCTACCTACCCTCGAGCTATATACACTACAACACTTTTGTTAAAATATCTAGCAATTTAATTTCGAGATTAAATGCATTATATATGTGAACAGTAAGTCTAACGGTAAAACATACTGCTTTTTTTGAAATTTTGTAAAATTCACACTTCTGAGACGCGGTGGTAGAAAAGGGTTTATTTAAATATTTTTCATCAGACAAAACGAAAATTTGATATAACAAAGCACTTTATCCCTGTGCTGAGCAGCGGAAATTACACGAACAGGCAAATGCAGTGGAAGTGAAGTCTTTCCGTGCCAATCTTGACCTCTGATCAAGACACGTCTCTCCTTTGGCGAGTATAGTTCTCTCCTAGGCAAAAGAGCTGCCGAAAGAAAGATGAGTTTATGATCTAGATATTTCTTGTGTAGCAAGAATTATTAAGTGAAAAATAAAACCCTTGAGCTATATGCACACTACAACATATTTGTTGAAATAGCCAGCAATTTAATTTCGAGATTAAAATGCATTTCGTTTCTAACAGCGTAACATACTGTGATGTTTTGAAGTTTTGTAAAACACGACTTCTGAGACGCGTTTTTCATCAGACAAAACGAAAATCTGATATAACAAAGCACCACTTTCCTGTGCTGAGCAGCGGAAATTACACGAACAGGCAAATGCAGTGGAAGCGAAGCCTTTCCGTGCCAATCTTGACCTCCGATCGAGACACGTCTTTCCTTTGGCGAGTATAGTTCACTCCAAAGCAAAAGAGCCGCCGAAAGAAAGAAAAACGAATATGGATCTCCGAAAAGGAAAGCGAAAAATCGCCATCGGCAATCGAAGATTGAAAGTGATCGCAACTTTCCGCGGACTCGTCGTCCGTGATCGCATGTCATGCGAATGGATGTCAGGAATAGGACGCGTCCATTTGTTTTCCCCATCTGCTTTCGCGTGGTAGACGAGGGGGGAAGGAGCCACCATTGTTCAACTGCTGTCATGAATGTTTCATTGAAGCAGTTGCAGATCGTATCTCCGTCGGCACAGTCTCTGTCACTCTAATCTGGATCCCAGATCAGAAGGTGCGCTACAGTCAACGACTAAGGTTACCCCCAACGTCATCGGATACTGGACGCTGCCCAGATTCTGCTGTCGCGTTGCTGACTGCGATACCATAAAAACCAACTTGGCTTCTCTTCCCCCCGATTCTGTTACCATTATCTTTTCTGATGATAAAATAACTCAAAAGCGCATACCATTTTTTAAAAGTTGGTCCGGTGCTGGGGTAAAAGAGCGTCTATTATTGATCGCTGGGGAAGCATGCACTGCCATAAACGTCGAGGGTAACTTTTGGAATGGATATATCTTCTAGTTTTTGTCTGAGAGAGTACAAAACAAAAGATGGACATATCTATAGATGTTATATTAATACAAGTGTTATAGAAAATCATTTAGTAAGAGTGAACATATATTGGTATCTAGACAACTTCTCCCGTTACATTTAAAAATACTATTCAAATACCACATTACCTGTTTTGATTATAAATAACTCAAAAGCGCATACCATTTTTTAAAAGTTGGTCCGGTACTGGGGCAGTCTATTATTGATCGCTGGGGAAGCGTGTACTGCCATAAACGTCGAGGGTAACTTTGGAACGTATATGGGTGAATCCATTCAAAAATTCAGGCAATAAAAAATAAAATGTTCGCCTCACACCACCTTCGATTTTCACATGGGGAAGATTAGTTATATAGTGAAAGAGTAGCTTTTTAATATACCAATCATCGTCATGATTAGTACATTAAAAAGTCTTTACCTTTGTCTGATTACATCTTACACATCAGTATATATATCTCAAACATTTTAAATGGTTTAGTATATAATACTCATTTACCCTTAATTCATTCTTGGATTTGGGCATAATTCATTTTGGGATTTTTTATGAAATTAATCTCTCAAACAAATCAATATATTAAGTAAAAAGCAATTTCATGGTTTCAGAAGAGACAAATAAATGTAATTATGTTTTCTTATGGAGGAAGGCACATGAAAATTTTCCTGCAACATCAAAAAATAGTTTTTAAATAACTAACAAGTTCACTCTTGTTGAAAGTTTTACAATGGTGCAATCATATGACAAAGTCGACCTCTTGTGAAACACAAAAGTCCGATCTCCTAGTATTGTGACATGAGAGTGCAACTTTTCAAGAATCGAGGATGATTGAAAGTAAGTTTATTTACTTATGAAGCTGTATTTAGTTATGGATTGCATTCATGAAGTTCAACATTGAAATAGTTATTCATTGAAGTATCCGTTGAATGCTTTCTTGGAGTTTTATGTGGCAGAAAGGACAGATTAAACACTTTCGCCGAACTTAATGAATCTCTCAATTTATTTTAATTTATATTTTATTCAACGTAACTAATATTCAAATTAACAACTTTTCTTATTGTTTTAAGTAAATAAAAATTTATATCATTATTTTATCTGCGGTGTTAAATGTATTACTGAGCTTCGTAATTTTTCTTATCTATGCAATTTTAGAACTGTTTTATGAGGATTTATAGGGTATTACGTTAGTGCTACTAGTTTCAATACTGTTTATATGTTTCAATATAGTTATAGGAATTTATTAATATTTTAAAAATATGTAGTTTATTACTCTGATCCTTTCTATCAAAACAATTACAGTGTATTTTTTAAATTTGGTTTTGTAGTGAGATGAACAGCAAAATTATATTTGTGAAATTCTATGTACATGTTTGATACATAATTTTGTGATAGATAATTTATTCAAATTAAGTAAATATTGTAAATTATTCTTCAAATTATTCGGTTAACGTTGAGTAAAAAAATATTTTTAAGCAAATACAGAAAACCGTAGTTTTCACTCGCTGAAAGGGAATCCCGGTTTAATTTAGGGATTTCGAAAACCTTTTCGCCCTTTTATAGGGAATTTGACGTGCTCTTAGGGACTTTTCCTATTCGATAGGGAATTTGACGGTATTTTATTATTTTCTGATCGCGTCGGGTTTTCCTATCAGGGTCATTACACAAAATAATTTATTTAAGCTTAACTATTCAAAAACTACAAAAAGTGCTCACACACTCTGATAGCATATTTATATAGGAACTTAGAAAAATAATCAGATTTTTAAAAGATGGGTTTTTTGAGAAAAATTAATTTAAAATTCATCAAATTGAAAAATTCATATTTCTAATACTATTTACGTACTACAAATGAAATTAGTATCAGTAGTTTTTCTAAAGTCTTACAATTGTTTTGAAAAAAACAAAATCGGATTATCTTAAATACTTTAGGAGATATGCGATTTTTAACTAGATGATGTACGCTAAGAAAAATAAATTTTAATTTGTGACGTCACTTTCACAGCCCTGTATCTCGAAGAATTTTTTTTTCGAGATTATAAAAAATATGTTGATTCAGGGTGGCCCAAAATGTACCTGCATGCAAAATATCATTCGATTCGAAGATGGTGAGGCGAACAGCCTTCCTGGATTTGAATGGATTCACCCATTTATCTTGTCTGAGAGCATGCGACTAAACAAAAGATAGACAAATCTATAGATTTTCTATTAATACAAGTGTTATAAAAATTATTTAATAAGAGTGAACATATATTGGTATCTGGACAACTTCTCCCGTCATATTTAGAAGTACTATTCAAATACCATTATCTCTTTTGATTATAAATAACTCGAAAGTATATACCATCTTTTAAAAGTTGGTCCGGTACTGGGGTCAAGAGAGTCTATTATTGATCACGGGGAAGCGTGTACTACTATAAACGTCGAGGTTAACTTTTGGAACGGATATATCCTCTAGTTTTTATTTCACGTCATAGAACAAGAATACAAAAGACAGACTTAGATTTTATATTAATTCAAGTGTAATAAAGAAAATTATTTAATAAGTGAACATATTATTGGTACCTAGATACGTTTCACTTATAAGTGCTATTCAAATACCATATCTCTTTTGATTATAAATAACCCAAAAGTGTATAAATAACTCAAAAGTGTAGGGTAAAGAGAGTCTTATTGATTGCTGGGTAGGCTTATAATGCCATAAACGTCGGAGGTAACTTTTGGAATGAACGCATCTTTTACTTTTTGTCTGAGACAAAATAAGACACGAATCTTGTATGCATATTTTTTTATTAATACACGTATTACATAGAAAATTATTAATAAGCGAACATATAATGGTATCTAGACAACTTCTCCCGCTACACTGCCTTTTCTTCCTGGGTGTATTTCTCTCTTCTGTGTCAGTAAAAACTTTCATTGTGTTGTGTGTCTGTTACTTGATATTGTACATCGTGTCTGGAGCAGCATGGCCAAACATGGCCCTTGCGCTATAAAACCCAAAAACCAACCAACTCACTATACTGTCAGAAGTACTACCTTTTCTGCTGATAAAATAAGCACAAAAGCGCGTACAGTTCTTTAAAAGTTGGTCCGGTGCTAGGTAAAATAGAGTCTATTATTGATCACTGGATAAGCGTGTACTGCCATAAACGTCGAGGGTAATTTATGATATAGATATATATTCTATTTTTGTCTGAGAGCATGCGACTAAACAAGCGAGAACCGTATCTGTTGCATACTTTATATTAAAGTGATACATCATCACTGATGATCAATAATAGACTCTATTTTACCTAGCACCGGACCAACTTTTAAAGAACTGTACGCGCTTTTGTGCTTATTTTATCAGCAGATAAGGTAGTACTTCTGACAGTATAGTGAGTTGGTTGGTTTTTGGTGATATTAAAGTGATACATAGAAAATAATTTCTAGGTCCAAACTATCTCACACTAAGCTGCAGAAGAAGAGAGAAATACACCAGGGTAAGTTGAAGGAATCGTTTCGAGCCGAGTACAGTTCGCAGGTTGATAGCACAGTAGGAAAACTCACTGAGCCACTAACCAAGCTACGATTAGATGAGTTTTATGACTCAAAAGCCATATTGGGTCAAGGTGCACCAAACAACGTTAAATGGTCATGCGCACGAGGAATGTTTTTACCGACACAGAAGTGTGAAATACACCTACAAAGGAATCGAACCCTCACCACCTACAACTCGCAGGTTGCTACGGCAGTGGGCAAACCCACGGAGTCCCCCAAACCAGGCTTCGGAAACGCTGGCGTGTAGTACTTAAAAGTACATGTCTCTTAGAATCTTAGCTGGTAGTCTGGAATGATCGCCAACACCTAGAATCGTGAATGAAGATATTGATTATGCATGTGTGCTGGCTAAAATGATTAATTAACCTTGATGATTATAAATAGAGGAAGATGTTGAGTGCGCGTCTTATATCAACTCTATGCCTAGAGCCTAAACACCTGTTTCACTGAGAGTCATATTTAACATAGACGTTCGTCATTAATCTTGTCTGCTAATCTAAGGTGTGTCTGCTCAACCGACTCACTAGGTCAGGCCTATTTCAAATATGTGTAATTTGTTGAATTTCCAAATGTTTCGCTCAACAGTTGGTATTATTTGATTCTTTTACAGGTAGGTTGTTGAGTTTACTCTGCACTGTGGCAACGCGACGAGCCATTGAGGACTGTCTGGGATCAATCCCGAAAGGTAGGTAGGTAGTTCAGTTTACGGTGCACCGGAGGTAACACTACCATAGAGAACATAAAAAAGTAGTGATCACTGGTAACCTTTTCATGTGCACAGTATCATGTCATCAAAACTTGTAGTAACCATAGAGGAAATATAAAAGCAGAGTGAGTAATGTTGATCTTTTTGTGCCCAGGATCATGTGACCAAAGCTAGTAGTAATGTGACCTTTAGACTACTTTCATTAGCTGGTTGGAAAATAACATTTATCATCTGATTGGTCCACGGGACGGAAGGAGACGGCCATCCATTGATTCATTTTCTGATTGGTCCACATGAAATAGTAGTGGACTTTGACGATTTCACCATTGTCGTCACCACTCTAGAAATGCGCATTCACACATTCACCCTATCATACGATATTATAGAGCCAAACGAGGAGATAAAATGCCGAATTGGTCAACAAATTCAATTTTTCACAGCAGTTACGTGACTACTAGTCGACATGTTCGTCACACTTTGTGATGCTCCTCTCAATATCAATAATCAGTCTACTTATATTTCACGTCTATAGTAAAACTGTGACCCTTAGACTGCTATGGATCTTTCCCTTTGGGATTGACCTCGGACCATCGCCATTAGCCAGTTGTGATGCTCCAGTGCGACTAATACAACTATCTACCTGTCTTGCCTTAATTTGTCTGTCGACGATAAGATTTTGACAATTATCGCTGAAAATGCATTATTCAAATTAGAGTTGAACTGAGTGTGTGTGTGATGATTTGTAGCTTTACGGTCATATTTTGACAGTTATATCTAAAGTTGCAATATTCAAATTAGAAATTTGAAGTCAACGTGTGTGGGATTTTGGTTTGTCACTCTAAGGTCATATTTTGGCAGCGATCGCCAAGATTGAAATCTTCAAATTAGAGTTGAACTGAGTGTGTTGATTTGTCGCTGTACGGTCATATTTTGACAGTTATCCCGAGATTGCAATATTCAAATTAGAGAATTGAACTGAGTGTGTGTGTTGGTTTGTCGCTGCACGGTCATATTTTGACAGTTATCCCGAGATTTCAATATTCAAATTAGAGAATTGAGCTGAGTGTGTGTTGGTTTGTCGATCTACGGGCATATATTGACAATTATCTCTGAGAGACTGCAACATTCAAATTAGAGTTGAACTGATGACAACTGGTTACGCTTATGACCCTTCTGTCATTTTGTGCTACACCAGGATTAATTAGACCCCGGAAGATGTAGATGAAAGATCAAAACAGATTCGACATAAAAGGATTTCGATATAACGAAAAGAAAAAGACTTGAAGAATCGCATACAAATTTCGCAGAAACCATGTCCAGCGTTTAAACTCATGATATATCTGCGAAATACATAATTCTTCAAAAGAAAAAATTAAACTGAAAACACTAAAAACAATATCTGCCTCAAAATACCCGCAATCCCCAAACGCATAAAGTTAAAAAAACCACTTGAATGTTAACACTTGGTTGAGGAATAAGAAGAAGCAGGAGCAGGCAAATCCCTCGGTATATATAATAAATTTAAAGCCCTCTCTTTTTAACTTTATGCTTCATCCAAATCAAGAGAGAAACCTTCCGTAAGTGAAACCTTTGCTAATATCAAGCGTAAACCGGGACAATATCCATGAATAATTTGAGCGGGAGATTTTGTTGTCTTACCAAATTAGAACTTCATTATCAGAATTATGTATTGTTCGTAATCCAATATTGAAAAGGTGGGCAGAAGAAACTGATTAGTCTTCGCATTTCTCCTAAGCTTATTACCACGGGAAGAAGACGAGTGAGCTTGGGATACTTGTTTCGGGCTGGTTTTGTTTGGGAGCGAGAAAAAAGAATCCAAAATAGATTAACGGAGAAAGTTTTTTATTGAATGAAAAAAATATTTAAAAAAAGCAATTCTCAATGGACGAGGAAGAGCGTAATAACAGTTTTTATTTCTCCAGTTTTCGGTGAAAAATAAAAACGTTTGTCTTTTTCTTTTATTTTTGCTTTATACTTAGGCACTTTAGTTAAGCAGGTTTTTCTGACGTGGAAATTTGGGAGTGTGAAATATTTTTCCCGGTTTGTTTTTTGAACGTTTTTTCGGACGCGGAGAGAAACGAATTTCAAAAGCTGGTTAAATTTTATTTGTGATTTTATTCTGAACTTTACGCGGCCGACACTTTAGAACAAAGTTGAGGAAGCGGGATCTTTGTTTTGACATCCCTGCATACCGGTTTTGAAGTATTGCAAAGTACCAATTTTAAGTAATCATGTCTTATAAAAACCATTTTATGATTTCGGCGTTATGGTTGAAAATGCTAATGCCAAGTGAAGGGCGTATTATGTGCCATACACTAACAGCGAATTTTCTCCATTTGCTTATTTTTAATCAATAAAAGCATATATTTGAAATTTTATTCAATTTATTTTGACTCACTGCAAAAGCAGAGCGGGATTTCCTAATGGAAATTCTCTTGATGGAAATAAAATTTGTAAATCCTTTTACAGTATTCAAAGTTTGATGGTGAAGCTATTTTAAAATAAGTTTAAATATTATTGAATTTGCGTGACATTTTTTAACTAAGTATGATTGTTTTACAACCTACAATTCTCTTATTGGTTTTCTTTTGCTTGTTACATGGCTAAGCTCATGCTAAGCGTAGTATGCATCTTTAGATACTGAGACTCCATCTGAAACTGAAAGGATGCAGTCTATAATTATTTATATAATAATTCATTTATTCCCTGAATTATTTATATAATATTATATAATTATTCAGACCCGTATAACTTATTTTCAAAGCTATCTCTCACAATTTTAAATTTTATTAAATCATGATTCAATTTATCCAGACTCAATGCAAAAGCAGATGATTAGAAATTACTGGAATGGGAATTAATGGAAATTCTTTTTTATGAAAAGTGAAAGATTGGATTGGATGTTGAGGTTTTATGGCGCAAGATACAAAAGTGGACAAGCTGCGCCAGAAAAGTGAAAGAAAACTTGAAAATCATTTTACAATATTATATTCAAAGTTTGGCGGGGAAGCTATTTTAAAATAAGCTTAAAAATTATTGAATTTGCAGAACATTTCAACTAAAAATGATTGTTTTCCAACCTTACGATTTTCTTGTTATTTTTATTTTTCTATTACTTATTAGATGGACTTATCCGATGCTATGCTAGCATGCATCTTTACATAATGATTCCACCTGAAAAGATGCAGTCGCGTTCGCATAGTTTATTTTCAAAAGTATCACACATTTTTTAGTCTTATTAAAATTTTTCTGAGGGAGAATTTCTTAATCAGTAATACATTCAAACTTTTAACACACACATTAGGTTGGTTGGTTTTGGGGAGAAAAGGCCATATGTTTGGAATTCGGAAAGAAGAACAAAATGACCTGACATAAGGTAGTAAGGGACGAGAAATTTGGGAAGCACAGGTGAGATCTAGCGTGATTACATTTGTCTTACCAGTACGTTTTTCATGTGATAAGCATCCTTAATAAGTACGCTTTCATGTGCTTAAGGATAAACACACTTAACACGTGTCTAAGCTAATATTCGGGATGAAAATTCGTTAGTTTCTTAACTGATCACCCTATTACCACTTTAAAGTCACAACTATGTTAATAAATACAGTTTGGCATATTTCAACATAAAGCTATTGTCCATGTGAGAATAACAACGATGTGCTCTATCATATAAGGCTTTAAACAAAGTGAAATTTCGGAAGCACATGGGTGAATCTACCCATACTTAAGTACCGGCTGTACAAAAAAATGCCCAGGCTTCTGGATCTGGCATGACTAATTTTGTCTTATTGTTAGATAAACATAGATGTATCGAGTGCTTAAATGTCCGTGTGACAAAACAAAATGACTTATGGTACTAAACTCATCTAACTTTTTTTTGTCACTACTAATCATTACTAACCTGTCATGGACTAAATTAGTCTTATCGTCAGAAAAATATAAATATATTGAGTTCTTAATTGTCCATGTGAGAATAACAAAATGCCTTATCATGTACTAAACTCGTCTAACTTGTCACTATTAAATTGCCATGAACTAAATTTGCCTTATCGTCAGATAAACATAAATGTATCGAATGCTTAAATGTCCGTGTGAGAATAACAAAATACCTTACCATGTACTAAATTTGCCTTACTAATCACTACTAAGCTTGTCATGGACTAAATTTGTCCTATCGTCAGATAAGTGCTTTAATGTCCGTGTGAGAATAACAAAATGCTTTATCATGTAAGGTCTTAAATGACGCGAAATTTGGGAAGCATGCACATACTTAAGTACCGGCTGTACAAAAAACTGTCCAGGCTTCTGGATCTGGCGTGACTAAATTTGTCTTATCTCCTCCCTGCGCACTTTCCCAATCACAAATGTACCCATCCACCGCGTCACGGTTTTTTAGCAGATGCCTTTCTGCAAAGCCCTCGATAACATCCGAACAAGCATCCGTAATACGCTCTCGGCGGCCAAATCCAGCTTAATACGCAGCATTAGATATCGGGCCTCCTGATACATATCTACTGATGCATCTGCTGATGGAAAAGCAGAGCAGAGTATTGCTGAGATAAGAGATCTTTCTATTACACAGACCACTTCAATTCCATGATGTCATGCACAACTTTATAACTGCTGCTTTAATACGTATGAGGAGGAATAAATCTTTCGCTTTCCTTCCGTAAAGCAGGTCTTAGCAAGTGTTGGCCATTTCGTTTTGAGACTATCTGATCCGTTGTTGACTGGACTAAGCTGCTGTTGGAAAGTTGGGCTCAAGAGCTATTGAATTCTGCAGGTAGGGTAATGCTATGCACAGTTAATGTGGTCATGTGCTCCCGAAGCTTGGTTTTCTTACTGTAATTTTGTCTGCATTTCAGTAGTTATTGTGTTAGGCATTTCTTACAAACCTTGTGCTGTATCATTCTTATTCAAGTATTTAACCCTCCAAGTGGTTTCAACGAGATATCTCGTTCATCAAGATCTGATCAATTTTGAGATACCTCGTCTATCAAGATCTGACCAATTTCGCTAATGGCGAAATATCTCGTCATCCGGATCAGACCAATTTTGCCAATGACGAGATATCTCATTCATCAAGATCTAATTGATTTTATTAATGACGAGATGCCTCGTCATTAAGATATTGCCGATTTTTTATGAGATCAAGATTTAGTCAGTTTTCTTCCAATGACGAGATATCTCATCGAGACAAGGACCACCAGGAGGGTTAAAGAATCCGAAAACTTCAATAACAGACAGAAACCCTGTGCTGTGGTTTGAATCATGTAGCATTGTTTTATAAATATGTCTTCCCAAAATTTCGTTTTCTTACTGGAGTTTTGACTATTACGGAAGTTATTGAGTTAGGCGTTTGTTACAAACATTGTGCTGTATCATTTTCTTCAAGTATTTAAAGAATCTGAAAACGTCAATAACAGAGAGCAACCCTGTGCTGTGGTTGGAGTCATATCATATATAATATTGTTTTATACCATGTCTTTCCAAGGCTTCATTTTACTGTAACTTTAACTGCATTTCGGAAGTTATTGAGTTGGGCATTTATTACAAACTTTGAGCTGTAACATTTTTATTTAGATATTTTAAGTATCTGAAACCGTCAATAACATACAGCATTTCTGCTGTGGCTGGAGTCTATAACATTGTTTTATACCATGTCTTCCTAAAGTTCGTTTTCTTACTGTAATTTGACTGTATTTCAGAAGTTATTGAGTTAGGTATTTGTTAGAAGTTATTGAGTTAGGCATTTGTTAGAAGTTATTGAGTTAGGCATTTGTTAGAAGTTATTGAGTTAGGCATTTGTTAGAAGTTATTGAGTTAGGTATTTGAATCAAAATTTGTGTTGTGTTCATTATTCAAGAATCTAAATCATCTAAAAGTCATCGATAACTGACAGACACCATGTGCTGTGGTTATAGTCATATAGCATTGTTTTAATTAGCTGCCTTTGTGTGCGAAGTTGAGTTAAGCGTTTGTTGCAAACTTTGTGCTATGTCCTTTTTGTCAGAGTTTGAAGCATCAATAAACACCGATGAAATTAAATAGTTGATCTAGGATCTTTGGTCATTTTGGTGTCGGCTTACCATTGGTTGTTCGACAATGGTGGGTACATAATTCCACCAAATTAGCCCCGAATCCTGTTTCACAATGGAACTGTTGAACTGCATTTGTAAAATCTGTGTTTAACTGTATCATAGTCATTGAGTAAGACATTAGTTACAAACTGCTGTATCATTTTTATCAAAGTATTCGAAGCATCAAAGAATGTGTCGATAAAGTTAGATTGCTAATCTGAGATCCTTGATCATTAGTATGTTTCAAAGAGGTTAAAATTCATCTAAAATATAATAAAAGATGTGAGAAGTTTACACACCCTTTTTCTTGAATCCTTACCCTCTTTTCTAGGGCTGGGCAAAAAAGATAGAATTCTATGATGCCTTTGTGTTATCCATCCTTCTTATTCATTCTTTCGCTGAAACTTATATGTTCATTCACACAGAGAAGCTCAAGTAAAAGGAAAACACAGCCTATAAATTTCGCTAATCTTTAATTACGCTGATATATTTACATTATATTTACATTTTTTAACAGAAAAAGAGACAGCATATTTTCTCCCGCTCAATACGAGAATTCTGAAAAAAGCAAGCAGTATTATAGCAGTTTTTCCTTCGTGCGCATGCAAGGCTAGTTCGCAGAAACGATAGCAGGCTCGCATTCGCGACAATTTGGGTATAGTTTAGTTGGGTTGGGTTCTATGGCGGAATGGTCATATTGGCAAAACTGAGCCAAACACAAGACAGATAATGTCAAGTAATCAATGAAGGAGGTAAAAAGAGCAAAAAGTAGGACATGCAAGAGTAAAACGAATAGGGTACCTCGGAGTTGAATGCCCGTGTTCACTTAAAGAAAGTAAACCCCTGAGGAGGGTAAAGGAGAAGGAATTTATTTAAAAAAAATACAACCGTATTTGATTTATTAAAAGTTCTACTATTGATTTTGTGTTTAACTTGTTATTTTAATTAAAAATGTGTAATTTAATGTATAACGTATGTCTTTTTATTTCTAATAAGCAAGTTTTTTCGACCCCCGCTGCATCACTTTTTTTCTTGTCTTCATGAAGTGCAATACATCGAGCCTTTACTGAATCTTGTAAGCTCTTAAGCATTTTAACTGAACTAAAACGATTCATATTTGCCTCATTAGTACATTTTATTAATTTTTCTGTAAATGATATCATTTTTAGCAAAATCTTTGGTGTATTTAAAAATATGGAAATCGAGATTGGCTCTTTTAGGGACCGTGGACTTTCAAAACAAACTTTTGTAGACATAATTCCAATCGAAAGGGAGTTCGTTGGCACAGGTGTTATTCCTGTTAGGTTCAATTCCTCCCTTTTTGTATTTCTCTCTTCTGTATTCTTTGTGTATGAATGTCCATTACTTGATGTTGTCTGTCTTGTGTTTGGCACAGCATGGCCAAACAGGGCTTTGCACCATAAGAACTCAACCAACCATCCTTGTATGTGTATGTCTCTTACTTGTCGATGTCTGTCTTACGTTGGAAAACTTGTCCAAATATTGCCGTTGCGCCATCAAACAAAGCCAATCTATTCAGACAGTTACCTAACATACTAATGGATTCGTCACTTGCTCCAGCCCCAAACCCTCTTTTTTCCCTTTCACAACATCCTTTACTTGACACTGTCTTGTGTTTGACACAACTTGGCCAAATATGGCCTTTGCGCCATCAAACAAAGCCAATCTATTCACAGTCACCTAACATACTAATGGATTCGTCACTTGCTCCAGCCCCAATCCCTCTTTTTTCCCTTTCACAGCATCCTTTACTTGACACTGTCTTGTGTTTGGCGCAATCTGGCCAAATATGGTCCTAGGGCCATAAAACCTAAAACCAACCAACCAATCAACCATGACTTGCTCCAGCAACAGATCACATTTCTATAAAACTAAATGAACATTTGGTTTCCGAATATATTTAGATTTTTCCCAGACCTGTCCACCATATTTCTACTTATAGGCTTACCAAGACTTCCATTCATATCGATCAGGCTAACTTCAGCATTTATTTTTGGAACATAAATAAAATTTCGAGGGGTACCCTCCGTCTGAATACGTCCCTTTAAAATATAATCGAATCTCTTAAATAAATACAAAATGTTTAAGGGATTTAAATGTATTTTGCCGAACCAGGATGTGGGTATTAATGTAAAAATTTCTGCTCCATGTATTTTTCTTTATGATTTAACACATGAAGGATGTTTGGTTTGGACCAAATTTTTTGTGATTCTCAGTTTTTGTCAATTCTCTTTGTATGCACGAGTATTTTCAAAAGGTTTGATTCTCGGAGGCAGTGAAAACTCCGAAACCTCAAATGCAAATTGATATTTATTTTTCATGTCTGCACTTACAGATTTATCTGTCTTGTTCGAAGCTTTGATACCGAGTTACTTTAAAATTCACTATTGGTTTTGCACTACTAAATTAACACGCACATTTAGTTCTGCAACATATAACATGGCACTAAAGAGTAAATCGTGTATTGTGCCACAATAACATTCTTAAAAATGCACTTTAGATCGTAGCTAATTAATCTATGACCTCGAACTAAACATTGGAGACGACTAAATATTGGGCTCCTATTTTAAACTCTTATCAATCCCTTATTTGTCTTCGTCATCTGACCGAGGTTCAAAATTACGTGGTGTTGTCCTTGGATTTTTACCTTTGAGTTTGATCCCGGACCGTCACCAATACCCGTTGTGTTGCTTCAGTGCGACGTTAATTAGAATACATACCTAACCTTTTGTCTTGTCATTTTATATAAACATCGCACACAAGAGAAAATCATGCATGGCTTCTAAGTTAAGTATTTATGAATTTAGGATGTTGAACAAACACAACACACGAAAAAAAGCCAGCTAAGAACACAAGTGATTAAAAATAACCGAATACAATAAACTAAATTAAGCCATTTTACACATCCCTAATTCGGCTATAACGGAGATTATCCCGGAATGATTCGTGTTAACCGTTGATATATATTCCCTCCGTCATATGTAATGTATAGTACTATACAACGTACGTAAAAATGTATCTTCAGCGTTAAGTATTCTATGAATTTAAAACATTCAACACATAGACAACAGAAAAATAACAAGCTTAGAACACAAGGAACTGTAAATAACAAAAAGACACGCTAAATTAAACCATTTTACACATACCAATTCGTCTAAAACAGAGATTATCCCATAATGATTCGGGTCACTCATCAGATACATATTATATCCATCATATGTAATGTATGGCACTGCATATCGTACATTAAAATTTGGATTCTGGGTTGAGTATTTAGGACGTTGAACAAACATAAAAAACCCTGCTTAGAACACAGGGAACTGTAAATAACCGAAAGCCATAAGCCCCAAATTAAAACATTTTACACTTCCCCTATTCGTCTAAAACAGAAATTACTAGGGATTGCTTCGTGTCACCCATCAGATACGTATTATATCCGTCATAGATAATGTATGGTTCTGCATATCGACATTAAAGTGTAGCGTCTGAGTTAAGTGTTTGACGTTGACCAAACAAACAATAAATAATCCTCTTAGAACATAGAGAACTGTGAATAACCAAAAGCCATAAACTAAATTAAAACATTTTATACCCTCCAATTCGTCTAAAACAAAGATTACTCCGGAATGCTTCGTGTCACCCATCAGATACATATTATACCCATCATATGTTTTGTTTGGCATTGCATATCGTACATTTATATTTAGCTTTTGAGTTAAGTAATGTACACGGTTCCACGTATCGACATTAAAGTGCAGGGTCTGAGTTTAGTATCTATAAATTTAGGACGGTCAACGAAGAGCCCAACCTAAAACAGAGAATTGCAAACAACTGAAAGCCTTAAGCTAAATTAAAATATTTTACGCATCCCGTTTCGTCTAAAACAGAGATTACCCCGAAATGCTTCGTGTTACCCATCAGATACATATACCTATCATATATTTTGTTTGGCACTGTATATCGTATACATTTATATTTAACTTTTGGGTTAAGTAATGTACTCGGTTCTGCATATCGACATTAAAGTATAGCGTCTGAGTTAAATATTTACAAATCTAGGACGTCCAACAAAGAACCCAACCTAGAACACAGGGAACTGGGAACAACCGAAAGCCTTAAGCTAAATTAAAACATTTTACACATCCCGATTCGTCTAAAACAGAGATTACCCCGGAATGCTCCGTGTCATCCGTCCTAAATGTCAACAGGAGTCGCTATGCACCACGACGTAACACGTGCTGCGAGAGGCCACCTCATTGTTGAGATTCTGTGGGCAAACTTTTCTCACCCCTTTGTTTACCTTCGCCGAGGCCTTATCAGAGATGCGCCTATCGAAATGGAGGGATGAAGAGGCAGCAAAAAGCCTAATAAGCATAGCAGGCTGCGGGAAAGGCCCCAGAAGCCTTCCCCAATCAGCCCCGCGGTGCGTTCTCTAATGAGGCCTTCCTCCCATCGATCCGTTGAGGCTTCACTGTTGACCGTGGCCGCCATGTTTGTTCTTCTTTCCAGTGCTTGCTTTAAATTAGCTTCACCCCTCCCCAGACACTCTGTTGACATCTAATTATCAGCTTCGGCCATTCGCCATACTTTTACGCCTAATGGCCTAATTGCCGACAGCGCCCTCCTCGAGTTCGCTATCGCCATTAATTAGGCAACCAACGAGTTTCGCTTAACGACACTGGTGCACGCTCTGCGACCGTGTAAGTGCACCGCTTCTGCTGGAGGAATTGTTTCTGTGAGTGCGGAACGAAGGCAGAGGGGTCTTTGGAAGGGATGTGGAATAATTTGCAGGAATGAGCGTGAGGACGTAATCTGGTGGGAAGTAGAAATAAATTGCGGGTTCAATGCTTTCTCTTGTGATTCAAAATGTCGTTAAAGTTTCAGTTTGTAACTTTGTGACTCTTTGTTTTTGTTGTTGATTAGATCAGTGGGCCTCTCAGTTTTCTTGACGTTTAGGTGACATGGTAGTTCAGTCATCCATTCGGAATTTGTGTTGCTTTCGTAAAGTTACACAATTGAATAAGTAAACTCGTTTTTACAGATAAAGTAACCTTCCCGCATATGGTAAATATGTAGCAATCTTCGTTTCTGTTGTTGATTAGATCAGTGGGCTTCTCAGTTTTCTTGACGTTGAGGTGACAGCAGTTTACAGCCATCCATTCGTGTTGTTTTCGTAAAGTTACACATTTGAATAAGTAAGCTCGTTTTCTCAGATAAAGTAACCAACTTACACTCAACGTGTAACAATGGTTGAGCTTATAAACCTAATCACACGAATGAGTGAAAATAAAATATTAATTCAAAGCTTTCTCTTGTGATTAAAAAATAACGTTAAATTTCGCGTTTGTAACTTTAACTCTGTTTCTGTCGTTGTTCAGATCAGACCGCCTCGGTTTTCTTCATACTAAGATCTAGACTCTTTCTTCATACTAAGATTATTTTAGTTCCTACTGATCCGAAATCGATTTGAATTTCTATTGCTTTTACAAATTTATACAGTTGAATAAGTTACAAACTCGTATACAATCAATGTGTAACAATAGTTGCTCTAGCGAACGTAATCTCAAATGGTGTTGGTTCGATGCTTTCATTTGCGATTAAAACTATCGTTACCGTTTGAGTTTAAACCTTTTTGAACTCCTTGGATCTATTGGTGTTTAAGAACCAGTGGATTCTTCGATTTTCATCACAAGAACTCTAGTTACTCAGAGGCCATCTCTTCTTTCAACCAACCAAAGGCCGTCGCGTACAAAGGGGCTGGTGCACATTAAATCTGCCGTGGCCTCAAATGTCCTTACGTTGCCGTGGTGTGGAAGTTTGGAGAGTGGGGGGCCAGCTCAGGTGTGACCTCGTCATCTGACCATGGTTAAAAATTACGTGGTATTGTCCTCGGGTCTTTCCTTTCGGGCTTGATCCCGGACCGTCGCCAATAGCCCGTTGTGCTGCTCCAGTGCGACGTTAATTAAATACCTACCTAACTCTTAAACAAATGAGACCACGGTGGATCTGTGAAGAGCTCGATGTTGTCTTTAGTAGTTACATATATATTAGTTATTCATTTTTTTGAAGTGTGGAATAAAGTTTAACTTGTTTTTTTAATAATCAAAGCATTTCGTTTGCAAATATATTTGACTATTCGCATTCATCTGACCGTGGTTCAAAATTACGTAGTGTTGTCCCTGATCTTTCCCTTCGGGTTTGATTCCTCTAAGCCTGTCGCTAATAGCCTGTTGTGTTGCTCCAGTGCGACGTTAATTAAAGTACCTACACTTCTTTCAAGCTGACTTGAAGAAAATTACACGCTTGAATAAATGAAATTACAATCAATGTGTGACAATAGTTGCATTCACAAACATAATCTAGAATAGATAAAAGAAAATTAGAAGTAAAATTCCAATTGTTTAAATTATTTAGTTCTAAATGTTTTAACCGGAGAGTTGCGAGTTCGAAACTAGGTCCACCCAAAGACTGCCGTGTACGTGGTAGCTGGTGCACGTTAAATTTGCAGCGTCCTCGAATATCCTCACGTTGGCGTGGTGTGGAATTTTTTAGAGTGGGATGCCAGCTCAAGTGTTGCCTCGTCATCTGACCGTGGTTCAAAATTACGAGGTGTCCTCGGATCTTTCCCTTCGGGATAGATCCCGGATCGTCGCCAATAGCCAGTGCTGCTCCAGTGCGACGTCAATGAACTACCTACCTGTATTGCATATACTACACTTTATTTTATTTGACAATTAGACTAATTGCAGTTGGATTTCGGTTTGGATTGCAGTTGGAACGGTTTTCGATTACATTTCTAACAAATTAATAACGTACCTAACATTTTGGTAGGTAGATATTTGATTAACGTCGTTCTGGAGTAACACAACGGGCTATTGGCGACGGCCCAGGATACATCCCGAGGGGAATATCCGAGGACAACACCACGTAATTTAGAACCACGGTCAGATGACGAGGTCACACCTGAGCTGGCACACCACTCTCCAAACTTCCATACCACGCCAACGTGAGGACATTTGAGGCCACGACAGATATAACGTGCACTAGCCCACTTTGGACACGACGGTTTTTGGTTGGATTCGAACTCGCAACCCTCTGGTTGCTAATCCGTTATTCTTCCAACTGGGCTACCGCGGTCCTCCTAACAATTTGGAGTGGTGTGGTAGTTTCGAGAGGGGAGTGCCAGCTCAGATATTAACCTCGTCATCTGACTGTAGCTTAAAACTACGAGGTGTTATATCCTCGTATCTTTCCCTCCGGAATTGGTCCCAGACCTTCGCCATCAGCCCCTGTTTATGATTCAGTCGACGTTAATTCTGTATCTACTCACCAAACATTATTGCAAATTTATGTTCAAGCAAACAATTCGAAAATACTCAATTACATGCTTATCAAAAAGACCACCAATTACAAATGATGTATTTAAAATTTTTTTTATACCTTTCTGTATTTTATATTAGGGTCACTGCAAAAAGGCGAAATATTGCATTGATCTGCTGATTCCACATGTACTCATTCCAATGACAATACACTGTTCCGTTATAAACCTGTATATTATATCAAAATGTAGCTTTCAGCGGTCATACACTTTATTCCAACTCAAATAAAAGAGTTCTTAAGCGATTACTCTGAATCAGTATATCTTGCATTTTATGTTTAACTTACACGGAATAAATTCTTCCCGTTGTACAAAGAATACTAAAACACATTAAATTCTATTTTTATCCAGGCATTTAAACCTAACTTTATCGTAAAATTAATGTTGAATAAATCTGTTTGCTCATGTCTTTGGACGTGAGCAAATACTCAGAGAAGAGCTTTGGCTTTTAACGAGCCGGTCTTGTTGGTAATACTTATTCTGGAGCTAAGTATTTTAAGTGCTTTACGAATACACATGTTCGTTAAAACTTATACTAAGTATCATTACGCGTATTGCTTGAGAAATATTTCAAGTGGCATCTTTATTTGCTAATGAAACTACGTGAGTATTTAAGTGCTTAACGAACACATGTTTGTTAAACTTATAATAAATATCATTGCATGAAGTTTTAAAAGTATTGCAAGTGCATCTTTATTTGCCAATGAAACTGTCAGTCCTTTAAGTGCTTCACGAACACACATTTTTGTTAAAATTTATACTAAGTATCATTACGCGTAGTTTAAATAAGTATTGCAAGTAGCATCTTTATTTGCCAATGAAACTGCGTGAGTATTTTAAGTGCTTTCCGAACACACATATTCGTTAAACTTATAATAAATGTTACGTATAGTTTAAAAAAGTATTACAAGTGTGTCATCTTCATTCGTCAATGAAACTGCCAGAGTATTTTAAGTGCTTCACGAACACACATTTTCGTTGAAACTTATACTATGTATCATTACGGGATATTGTATAAAAAATATTGCTAGTGGCATGTTTATTTGCTAATGAAACTGCGCGAGTATTTTAAATGCTTTACGAACACATGTTAGTAAACTTATGATAAATATTATTACGTATAGTTTAAAAAGTATTACAAGTGCAACTTTATTCGTCAATGAAACTTCGTGAATATTTTAAGTGCTTTACTTATGCTTGTTTAAACGTATAAGTATCACTACGTAGTACTTAAAAATATTGCAGGTGGCATTTTCATTCGCCAATGAAGTTGCATAAGTATTTTAAGTGCCTTAAAATCACACCTATGCGTTTAAACTTATACTAAGTATAATTTTTCATACTGTTTAAAAAATATTGCAACTGATATCTTCATTTTCCAATGAAGTTTAACTGAATTTTTTGACTCAGATTAGAGGAATTAATACTCAAGAGTGCTTAAGACTTTTCAGGGGCACCAACTCCTAGGGTCCGAATCTTTACTTCCTCTCAATAGTTTTAGGGAAGGACAAATATTACCTATGAGTAATCAAGTAGGTTGTTTAAAAAAACATCCAAATCAGGCATGACAATTTCTAGGGTACTACGTCCGTAATATTTTCATTGATTGGTTCCCGAAATCCCCAAACATATGAGAAAAATATTAATAACATGCAGATAATACAGATAATCGAATATGCAGTATGACCCAATTCCACTTATTAGGACCACAGGGGGCCCATCTTGGGTCCTAATATTTTTAGGTCTAATTAGACTTAGAGCAGCACAAATTGATTGTAGAGCGACCAAATCAAACCTAATACCTTTATGGTTCACGTCCAACCACTTTCCTAAAAGTGAAGTCCTTAGGAATCATACCCCTAAGGCATGCAAGAAAAAAAGAAAATTTATGACATATGCCAGTTATTGTTACGTACGATTTCAGTGGACAGACCCATAAATTCTTTGACTTGTTTTCGACCCATTTGGAGCCATCGTATTCTTTTTGAGGTTCAGCCAAAGACCGTCGTGTACACGGGGGCTGGTGCACGTTAAATCTGTTGTGGCCTCAAATGTCCTCACGTTGGCGTGGTGTTGAAATTTGGAGAGTGGGATGCCAGTTCAGGTGTTATTCTCGTCATCTGACAGTAGTTCAAAATTACGAGGCGCTGTATTGTTAATTAAGCTATATACCCCTACCCTGGTCACGTCACTTATACAATAGACGAGTTATTTTCCTCGTCCTGTCCCGTTCAGACCGTCTCCTAGCACATAAATGCTTCTTTGCTTGCTTTAGCTTGCCGCTGTAGTCCGCTTGGAAGAGTAGTGGATCAGCAACCGGAGTGTTGCGAGTTTGAAATTCGATCCACCCAAATACCGTCGTGTGTATGGTGCACGTTAAATCGGCCTCAAATGTCCTCACGTTGGCGTGGTGTGGAAGTTTGGAGAGTGGGGTACCAGCTCAGGTGTTACCTCGTCATCTGACCGTGGATAAAAATTACGTGGTGTTGTCCTGGGATTTTTCCCTTGGGGATATATCCCGGACCGTCGCCGATAGCCCGTTGTGTTCCACTGCGACGTTAATTAACTACCTGCCTGCCTGAATTTCGGCCCTATTTCGCAAGTGCCCATCTAGTCCGCAACTCAGCAACGGCTTTGTCAACAAGCTGACTTCGTCATAAGCTTCAATAAGCTGATTTCTATGTCATTTTGTAAATTTTACAACCCCTAGTCTCTAAGCAGTTCAGTTGTCCTGCGGGATGCAGTGCGTATATAACATTACTTTTGCTCATTTTTTACTTGCATTTGTTCTGTATGAATCTATTTTGTATTTTTATTGTCCGATTGGGCAAAGGACCCTGAGTACCTTAGGGGGCCTGGGGAACATGGAGCCTGACGAATATCCTCCCTACCGCCTCTCGTGTTGCCTTATACCCTCTGGGTAGGCTGGGCTGTTTGGGTCTTCTTTCTTATCCCAGTGTAAAAAAACAAATTACGCTAAGTCATTGAGTCTGTGCAAATGGGCAATGGCAGATGGGTCCTTAAAAATGTCTTCATGTATGGCTTCAATGCAATTCAGGATGTATAAGGCTGGTGATAAGCTGCACTTTATGCAGGTGGGAAAGGATTTCTGGTCATCAAAGAATATCATCTTTTTCAAATGGCCAGATCAGAGCCTGGCAAGCATAGAGAAAGTTTTCCGGGGAAAACTGAAGGTAAGTAGCTCTCCTGGTGTTTTAATGAGGTACCAGAGTGCTAAAAAGGTACTGGAGATGATCTGCTCAATTGCTTTTTAAGAACGGACAGGTGGTTGTCCTCTGAGAGTACGGTACTTTCTCTTGTGCCAGGTTATTTATTTGCTCCAGCTTTTGCTAATAAGTCAGCCTTCTCATTGCCCGGAAGGCCAACACGTGATGGGATCCATTGAAAATTTATTTTAGAATTTTTATTGAAACTTAATATCAGAAGGGTTATTTTTTTCAAAAGATTATCATAACTGGTGAAGCATTTTTTAATTGATAGAATTGCTGCTTGCGAATCAATGTAAATATTTATTTTAAGGGCTGGACTTAAAAAAGCAAGCCGACTTCAGCATTAATTTTGTAACATCAATAACATTTCTGGGGGTAGTGCCTCCCCATCCCTGGCATACTCGTATTACATTCTCTCGACATCCACAACAGTTCGATCGTAGTCGAAAACATTATCGGGTTAAAAGCATTATCAAATCGTAGGATTGTTTTATTTCAATACACCTGCCGAGCCTCGTAGCGAAGCGTTAGGCCTAGCATCTGCAAAAGCAAATGCGAATCGATTTGTGCAAACCTTTTGGTATAACAAGCGGCCATTAGGCAGAAACGGCGTGTATGATCAAGGCAGCTGCACAAGTCTTTGAAGAGAGATATGCAGATTCCCGACGCCCTGGCTGTGATAATCTTTCACTTGTTCTCATATTGCACTTGTGATGCAGAGGCTAAGAAAAGTCTATTTTATGCTATCAACATTTATTTAGGGTTTCACCTGTGTCATATTTGAGACATCGTTCGGGGTGTTTGTCAAGTGACTGCTAAGAGCGAATCCGTTTGTATTTTCTGCTGAGAATTAGACTTGAGCACACGTCTGTCTTTCAACACGTAAGCATTCTGTCACTGGGATGGATTAACACTGACTAAATAATCGTTAGTGGCGGATTTGGCTTGAAACCTCAGCGAGACCTCCACGCATAGAAAGGTATCAGATTTGTCTCTTATCTTTTAAGGCTTGTTTAAGGCTTGTCTTTCATTTTATTTTAAGTTCAGATTTTGTTAAAGTTTTAAAATTTGTTGAGTATCAAAGGGCGAGAGAGCATTGCAAAAATACGTCCGATTCATTCTGTCGCGTAAGTCGAGGCAGTATCTCTTAAGTTGGTCATTTTAGGTTAATGGGTGTTACATGCTGCGTTTATAAGTATCTGATTTCGTTTACAAATTTTAAACCTTTCACAAAATATAATAAAGTATCATGTGTAAATCTAATAAAGTAGGTATTGCGAAAGTAAGTCCGATACATGCTGTTGTGTCATCAGTATCTCTCATAAGTAAAGCAGTATCTCTAAAGTTGGTCACTTTAGGTTAAAGGTTGCTACATGCTGTGTTTATAAGTATCTGTTTCTATCAGGTTTTGTTAAAGGTTTAGAATTTGTAAAGTATTAAAGGGCAGCTATACATCCGAGACATGCTGTCGAGTCGAGAAGCAGTCTCTAAAGTTGGTCACCTTAGGTTAATGGTTGTTGCATCTGTGCATTTATAAGTATCTGTATTTGTTTATTAGATTTTGTTGGCGGTTTATAATTCGTAAAGTATTAAAGGGCAGGTATGCATTGCAAAAACACTTCGATACATGGTGTCGTTTAAGTTAAGAAGCAGTATCTCTAAAGTTGGTCACTTTAGGTTAATGGTTGTTACATATATATACTGCATTTATAAGTATCTGTTTTGTTATATTTTATTAAAGATTTAAATTTTGTAAAAGGAAAAGGCAGTTCAAGGTTAAAATATAGGTGGTGGCATTGCAAAAAACGTCGAATTCATACTCCGTGCCGTGAAAATCAAGCAGTATCTCTAAAGTTGGTCATTTTCGATTAATGATTGCTATATGCTTTTATAAGTATCTATGTTTCGATAATTCTATATGCGCTTAATAGTCTGTTGTTTGTTTCAATTTAATGAGTACTAAGGTACTAAGTCTAATGAGTACTAATGAGTAAATTTGTAAAGTATTAAAGGACGAGGCGCACAGCAAAAGAGCGCCAGAATCATATTGCCATGCAAGTCAAGAGTAGCATCTCCAAAGTAGATTAATGGTCGTTTCTCTCATGCTGCGTTTAAGAGTATCTGTTTTTCAGATCGTGAAAGGTTTAAAATTTGTAAAGCCTTAATGGACGACATGCATTTCAAAAAGCATCATTTCATACTGCTGTGTAAGTCAAGAAAGTAGTATGTTAAAAGTTGGTTATGGATTTTTAATCATTTATTCATGTATATTAGGGCATCCCATAAATAATGTTGGACCTTTCCCTTCGGGATTGATCACGGACCATCGCCAATAGCCCCTTGTGTTGCTCTAGTGCGACGTTAATTAACTACCTCCTCCTCCCCATAATGTGTTTTTCTTATTAGTAAAAATTATGAATTCAATGTTTTACAGCTATTGCGTAATCGTACAATGTGTAGGTTAATTAGTATTTTGAATAATTGTGTATCGATTTAATTTTTCACATTCGGATTTAAGAGTGAAAAAAATAAACGTTATCATGGTTATGAAACGTTATCTAAATTATGAACTGCTTCCTGAAAATCAAACCATAACAAAAGTGGTATGTTACGAACAAGTAACACGGCTAAAGTAAGCTATTGGTGAAAAATCCTGCATTAGCTAACAGAAAGAGCTTGTTTTTTCATTACAACGTACCTCACACGGCACTAGAAACGCTACAAAAAGTAAGACAATTTTAATGGGAAACTGACTCATCCACTATATTCTCCCGATCTGGCACCGTCGGATTACGATCTTTTTCGAAGCCTGTTAAACTGCCTTAGTGGAAAAATTTTGAATTCGGAATATGATGTCCAAAGAGAGTGATTCATTATTTGGATTTAAACACAAGTGCTTCTATCGCCAGGGTATTGAAAATTAAAAATGAAGATGGGAACGAGTCGTAAATAATAGTGGTAATTACATCTTAGATCAAAGTTGAATGGGTTCTTTTGCGTTATCTTAAAACTTACTTTAAAACATCGCATTACTTTTGGGTTGACCCGATATAAATATACGATTCTTGTAACTAATTCAATTATTCAATTAGTTGTTGATTGAGTTCACGTTTTGTTTTTAGCTAAAAGGTACCATACGTATATACAGGGTGATCCAAACGTTACGATCTCTCATGGGAACATCTCTTAGGTGTGTACGGACTTCACAGACACTTAGTACTCTAGTGATCTTTTCTTTTCACATGGGATTTACTGACTTTAGTAAACAAGGGGGGTGGCACTCTTGGGATACTCAAGTGATCTTTTTCTGCTTTCATCCCACTACTCTGTTTCCCAATTCCTCTTTTTTCCATTTTACGTCAATTTTTACTTGACGTTGTCTTGTGTTTGGAGCATCTTGACCAAATATGGCCCTTGCGCCATTAAACACCAAAACAGCTAACACAAGGAGATTTTACTGAGAAAAAACAGAGAAATACATCTAGGATAAGTTATAGGAATCAAACAGGCATCGCTTACACTTCTCAGGGCGATGCGCGTGGAAACAACTAGTTTACATGAAGTAATTTCGCTTTCGCTTAAAGAGGTTATAATTGTTGTCTAAATAGACTAAAAAGAAGAAATCACCATCCTAACGATGCACGTGGGAACAATTAGCTTACACGAAGTAATTTTAGTTTCATGCAAAGAGCTTATCACTGTGTCGAACTAGACTCAATAAATCCCTACCATAACTATACACGTGAGACCAATAAGTTTACACGAAGTAAGCTTAGTTTGCTTAAAGAGGTTGTAATTGTTGCGTCTAACTTGACAAAAAACAAAATCATTATCATACCAATGCACGTGGGAATAATTAGTTTACACGAAGTAATTTTAGTTTCGTTTAAAGAGGCTATAATTGTTGTGTCTAACTGGACTGTGAAGGAAATCACTATCATACCAATGAGCGTGGGAACAATTAATTTACACGAAGTGAAAAAGGAAATCACACTATCATACCAATACACGTGGGAGCAATTAGTGAACACAAAGTAATTTTATATTTGTTTAAAGAGGCTATAATTGTTTTGTCTAACTAGACTAAAAACAAATCACAATCCTACCAATGCACATGTGAACAATTAGTGTATACAAATTAATTTTTGTTTCGTTTAGAGAGGTTATAATTGTGTCCAACTGAACTAAAAAACAAATAACTACCATACTGATACAGGTGGGAACAATTAGTTTACACTTCAAAGAGGTTATAGCTGTTGTGTCTAACTAGATTAAAAAACAAACCACTATCATAACAATGCACGTGGGAACAATTAGTTTACATGAAGTACTTAAGTTTCGTTTAAAGAGGCTATACTTGTAGTTAGGGTACACTAAAAAACAAATCTCTTATCATATTAATGTACGTAAGAACGATTAGTTTAAACGAAGTAATTTTAGATTCGTTTATAGAAGCTATAATTGTTTTGTCTAACAACTAAAAATTAAATCACTAGCATACCAATGAACATGGGAACAATTAGTTTACACGAAGTAATTTTAGTTTTGTTTAAAGAGGATATAATTGTTGTGTGTCTAACTTGACTAAAAAGGAAATCACTATCATACCGATACTCGTGGGAACAATTAGCTTACACTTCGTTTAAAGATATTATAACTGTTGTGTCTAACTAGACTAAAAAAACAATTCACGATCATACGAATGCACCTGGGAACAATTAGTTTACACGAAATAAATTCATGCCCCGTGAACAGTCCCATTTAAAAAACCCATTCCTCTCAAAACCAAAAGCAAAGGGCGCAATCAGATTCCCACAGGGCGCAGCAAGGAAACAAGGGGCGCGTGTCCACCTGCGGGTAATATCTCCGGGGCCACGCTCGCCCTCACAATGGCGACGGGTCTTTATCACTCCCCACCAGCCTTTGCCTCCCCCCGCGACACCTCGCCTTCATTGGTAGAAATATTGCCCTCCGTACTGTCCCTATCCGTCAAATATCTCTGCCTCCCCGCACTCTTTCGGAATGATTCCATGCTCTTGGGCTTCTCGGATGGAAAAGTAGTTTCCTTCCTGCGCTCCGATGGAGCCGCCGCCTCCACATTTGGCGCCACATCGCCTGTTTTAATCACTACCGTTCCAGCCTTCTGGCTCAACGATTCTCTAAATATTTCCAAGCCCCCAGCAAATCCACAAATATAATAAGGGGCTCTGATGCTCCTGTATATCAAGCATCACTGTATATCCATTCCTGATCTCTCTCTTGTCTCCGTTTCTTCTGTTACCCTCAAGTGGTTTCGACGTGATATCTCGTCCATTAAGATCTGTCAACATTTACTCATGACGAGATATGTCGTTCATCCAGATCTGACCGATTTTGCTAATGACACCATACCTCGTCCATCAAGATCTGACCAATTTTGCTAATGACGAGATACCCCGTCAAGATGTTGCCGATTCATTGGTGATGACGAGATCAAGATCTGGTCGGTTTTCTTCTAATGACGAGATATCTCGTCCATCTAGATGTGACTAATTTTACTAATGACGAGATGAGAAATACACCCCTGATATCACTCTTGCTCTTTTCGTTTCTGCTTCTTCTGTCAACCCTCCTGGTGGCTGTGTTGACGAGGTATCTCGTCATTAGCAAAGCAAACAAAATCTTGTTGCACGATATATCTCGTGATTAGAAGAAAACAGACCAGATCTTGTTGCACGATATATCTCGTGATTAGAAGAAAACAGACCAGATCTTGTTGCACGATATATCTCGTGATTAGAAGAAAACAGACCAGATCTTGTTGCACGAGATATCTCGTGATTAGAAGAAAACGGACCAGATCTTGTTGCACGAGATATCTCGTGATTAGAAGAAAACTGACCAGATCTTGATCTCGTCATAATCAAAAAATCGGCAGCATCTTGATGACGAGATATCTCGTCATTGATAAAATTGGTCAGATCTTGATAGACGAGATATTCTGGAGGTTTAAAGAACTTACCCGTGAAAGAAGGGACCTGTTTCCAGGGAGCGATCTTTTCCTGTTATCATCCCACTACTCTATTCCCCAATCCTACTTTTCCTCGGAGCTGGTAGGAAGAGTAACACAACAGCAACCAGAGGGTTGGGAGTTCGAAACTCAGTCCAGCCAAAGACCGTCGAGTACGCGGGGGCTGGTGTACTCTAAATTTGTCGTGGCCTCAAATGTCCTCACGTCGGCATGGTGTGGAAGTTTGGAGAATGGGGCGCCAGCTCAGGTGTTGACCTCGTCATCTGACCGTGGTTCAAAATTACGTGGCGTTCTCCTAGGATCTTTCCCTTCGGGATGGATCCCGGAGCGTCGCCAATAACCCGTTGTGTTTCTCCCTAGTGCGACGTTAATTAAATACCTACGTATCAGCCCTCTAGCCCAGCTATTCTCGGAATTCTACTCCCATGTCCCTATCAAATCCACAAATACAATATGGTAGGTAGTTAATTAACGTCGCTTTGTAGCAACATAACGGGTGACGGTCCGTGATCTATCTCTAAGAGAAAGATCCGAGTACACCACGTCATTTTGAACCACGGTCAGATGACGAGGTCAACACCTGAGCTGGCACTCCACTTTCCAAACTTCCACACCATGCCGATGTGAGGACATTTGAGGCCACGGTAGATTTAACATGCAGAGCCTCCATGTACACGATTGGCTTTGGTTGGACGTAGTTTTGAACTCGCAACCCTCCGGTTACTAATCCGTTACTCTTCCAACTGGGCTACCGTGGCCCATAATAAGGTTATAGGGGCTCTTATGCTCCAGTATATAAAGTATCAATTGAATCCACCCCTGATATCTCTTGCTGTTTTTGTTTCTGTTACTTCTGTTAACCCCCTGGTGGTTGTAGCAACGGGGCACCCCATCATTGGCAAAATTGACCAGATCTTGATCTGGTCATCATAAAAAAATCGCCAATATTTTTATGTCAGATCTTGATGGACGAGATATCTCGTCGAAACCACTTGGTAAGTTAAAGAAATTAGACCTAGTGACCCATGTCCAGGAAGCGATCTTTTTCTGCTTTCCTCCCACTACTCTATTCCTAGATTCCACTGTTTTTCAATTTCACATTTTTACTTGACGTAGTTTATTTTGTGTTTGGCACGGCTTGGCCATATATGGCCCTTGGGCCATAAAAACCTGAAACAACCAAACAACCCAAATCCAGTTAGTCATGTTACCCTGGGTGTATTTCTCTCTTCTGTGTCAGTAAAACTTTGCTTGTATATGTCCATTACCTGTCGTTGTGTTTGGTATGGCTTGGCCAAATAGGGCCATTACGACATAAAACGCAACCAACCCAGGTAGTAAAGTGACTAGCGCTCTAGCTCTCAGTTCAGCAGGCTCTGGGCTCGAATTCCGGTCTGGGCATGGATGTTCCTAGTGTTTTTTAATCCATCTTGCGTAAATTCCTGTCTGTTTACCCTTCGTGTATCCAAAACGTGAGGCTTGGCCAAATATGACCCTTGCGCTATAAAAACGCAAACCCGATCAACCAAAAAGTGAGGATAAAACCACAAACCAAACTCTGCTTCGTATTCAGTTGCTTGTATCAATATTTAGCTTTATGAGTCAGTATTAAATAACTGCAGATTTCTACTAGGGCACAATAACAACGGGGCTTTGGATTGATTGTTTTTATGTGAAACATGGAGCTCGAAACATCACATCCCAGCAATTGCAAAAAGTTGCTGAACTATTCTCATTTACAATTAGCTGGTCAAGTAGCCAAGTAGATAGCGCTCTGATCCTCGGTTGTACAGTTTCTGGGTTCAAATCCCTATCTGATTCTAATACCCATGAATGGTCGTAGTATTTCAGAATCGACTTTGTGATGTGTCTCCAAATAGCTCTTGAGCAGCAAAAATGATCTTAGAGTGACAAACCCAGTCTAATTAGCTCTCCTGTAGCAAAAAATTACCAGAGTGGCAAACCAAACCCAGTCTAATTATCTCTTGTACAGCAAAAAATGACCTTGGAGTCACATACCCAGTCTAATTAGCCTCGTGCAGCAGAAAATGGCCTTTGAGCGGTATACCCAGTATAATTGGCTCTCGTGCAGCAGAAAATGACCTTAGGGCGATATACCCAGTCTAATTGGCTCTCGTGCAGCAGAAAATGACCTTTGAGCGTTATACCCAGTCTAATTGCCTCTCGTGTAGCAGAAAATGGCCTTAGGGCAATATACCGTCTAATTAGCTCTCGTGTAGCAATAAATGACCATAGAGTGACAAAAGAAAGAAAGTTCAATTAACTTTCGTGTAGCAAACAAATGATCGTAGAGTGACAAACGAAACCCAGTCTAACTAGCTCTCGGTAGCAAAATAATTACCGTAGAGTACCAACAAATTTAACTTTGCAATGAAGTTGAGTGGAGCTCGTTTTTGACTATACCTGAGGAGCGAAAAATGAAAAAGTACAAATATTTTGAAAACTGAATAGCATTCTTATCTGGATTATAAATGAATAATTCAATTGAGATTCCTAAAATTTTAACCTCCTGTGGGCTGCACATGCATATATCCGTTATGCAGATTTGAAACTAGTTTTGATCTTTACTAATAGAATGTTTCCAAGGATTACTAATAGAACGTTTCCAAGAACCAACAGATGCGGTTACTTATTTATTTTATTTATAGTAGAACCTTGGTTATCCGAGCTAAATTAACCGAGTATCCGAGGAGGTCGAGCCGACTTTGATACCAAGTTTTTAAGCTTTAAATAGCGCTTCGAGTACGAGTGTTTACATTTTGTCTTGGACATTTTGTCTAGATTGGCGACAGACTGCTGCCTGTTCCAACGTGAGAGTGACTCGTAACGTTATAATAAATACGTATTATGACATAAATCCGAGTATAGATTCTTGCTTTTATTTCAAATGCCAGATCAATACCCCTTCGGCATGCGGCACTACAATGGAAGAGCTGATGGCTATTTGTGTAGGTGCATCCAGTTGGCAAGTAGCCGTTTCTCCAAACAGGGACAATCGTCAACATCCATGTACAAAGTAACCGGGATTTGAACTTACCTACCGAACCTACTGCATGGCAAATAAACGCTATGACCACTGTACCCACAGAGGAAATATAAAGGTAGAGTGAGCAATGTTAACCTTTTTACGTGCCCAGAATCATGTGACCAAAACAAGTAGTAACGTGAACCTTGGCTACTTTCACCTGCTGGGTGAAACCTAACATTCATCATCTGATGCGTCCACGGAACAGAAGGCGCCCATCCATTGATTCATTGTCTGATTGGTTCATGGATTGATCCTCTGTTAGTAGTAGACTTCGGCGATTTCACCACTTATGTCGCCACTCTATAGAATTGCGGATTCACACCCTGTCATAAGATGTTATAGCGTCAAATAAAGTGATAAGATACCAAATCGGTCAACCAAGTCCATTTTTCACCGAGTAGTCACGTGACTACTAGTCGATATGTTGGTGACAATTTTGGTAAGAGCATACTACGCTACACAGAAATCTCGGGAGGCTTAGAGGGGTAGGTAGGTTGTAGGTTTTAAATTAACGTCGCACTGGAGCAACACAACGGGCTATTGGCGACGAGGCTTAGAGGGGATACCGGATGGGAAAAGTGCTGAACTTTTTCATATAGAATTTAGTTGCTAAGTAAATTCTTTGGTCTTTGAGCGTTGCAGGATTTCCGAGTAGTGTAGTATTGATTTTATCCCATAACACTCTCTCTGAATGACTAAATAACCACATATTTCTGAAGAGTCTATCGATTCTTTCAACCTTTAGAGAAAGATTCTATTGGTCCTTTACTTACAATAGAATCCTTTGGAACGATTATATTGCTCCCTTCCTTAGAATAGAATCCTTAGGAATGATTCTATTGGCCCATTCTGTAAAATATATCCTTTGGAAAAATTCTATTAATCCTTTAAGATAGGTGGGTATTTTAATTAACGTCACACTGGAGCAACAGAACGGGCTATTGGTGACGGTCCAGGATCAATCCCAAAGGGAAAGAACCGAGGACAACACCACGTAATTTTGAACCACGGTCAGATGACGAGGCAACACCTGAGTTGGCATCTCACTCTCCGAACTTCCACACCACGCCAACGTGAGGACATTTGAGACCAAGACAGATTTAACATACACCAGCCCCCTTTGTACGCGACGGTTTTTGGCTGGATTCGAACTCGCAACCCTCCGGTTGCTAATCCGTTGCTCTATCAACCTGGCTACCGCGGCCCTATTCCTCTAAGAATAAAATCCTTTTGAACGATTTATTGCTAGTTTCCTTAGAACAGAATCCTTTGGAAACATTCTATTACTCTTTTGCTTGAAATTGAATCCTTTAGAAACATTCCATTGGATCATTCTGTAGAATAGAATCCTTTGGAAAGGTTCTATTGCTCCTTCCTTTGAATATAATTATCTGGAAACATTCTGTTATTTGTTTCCTTGGAATAGAATCCTTTGGAATCATTATGTTTTCCTTTCCGTAGAATAGCATCCTTTGGAAAGATTCTATTTCTCATTTCCTTATTATAGAATCCTTTGGAGATATTCTTTTGATTGAGGAGGTCAAAATTGTAAGTCATGCAGGGGAAGACTGCAGTGGAATTATGGTGTGAACCCCCTCTGAGGATAAAACTTGTTTCTGGAAACTGCATAATTTCCTTTTTCATTCCTTACAATGAAATCTGAATGAATGAAATCTCTTTCCACAGTTCAGTCGAAGCCACTGAGATAAATTATGTAGTTTCCCAAACAGCGAAAGAGCTCGCCAAAGCTCCCAAGCTTTGGCATCCTTGGCGTGGGTGTGATAACCCGCATCTTCAAAGGAAGAAGTAAGGTAGTCGATATATTGAATGTATGTTCCGACCCCCTTTCGGTGGGTGGGGGAGGTTGGTCATACCAATATACGAAGGCTGTGATTTGTTGGTCGAAGCACTTTCTTCTTGGTTCTGGCAATAAATTTCAGTGTCTTTCATCTTTCTTGTTTCTGCTCCTTTGCTTTTAGTTCCTTTCCTTTGGCTCCCCCTCCTGTAGAGAGTCAATAAATAAGTTATTTTCTCTCCCATTCATTGCGAGTTGGGTAAAAATTCCCAAACTTGTCTCGCTGTTGCTACAGGTCTCGTTTCAAACTAACAGTTGGAAGTGTTGGCGTAATTTTTGGCTTTGGAATGACAGGTTGGGTTTCATGGCGTGAGGGCCAAGCTGCGTCAAACACAAGACAATGTCAAGTAATGGATATACGCACACTAGGAAAGTTTTACTGACACAGAAGAGAGACATAAAAGGACTGGACACACACATGCAAGGAAAGTTATACTATCACAGAAAAGTTGGTTGGTTCGGTTAAGTTTCGTGACTCAAGGGCCATATTTGGGCAAGCTGCGTCAAACACAAGACAGACAACGTCAAATAATGGTACATACACGCAAGGAAAGTTTTACTGGCACAGAAGAGAGACATTTACAAGTACTGGACACACACATGCAAGGAAAGTTTTACTGACAGAAGAGATGATTGGTTGGGTTAAACTTCACGGTGCAATGGTCATATTTGGCCAAGCCGGGTCAAACACAAGACAAAGTCAGTAATGACATATACGCATACATATGCAAGGAAAGTTTTACTGTCACAGTAAAGTTGGTTGGGTTGGATTTCATGGCTCAAGGGCCATATTTGGCCAAGCTGCACCGAACACAATATAGACAACGTCAAGTAAGGGACATACACACACAAGGAAAGTTTTATTGACACAGAAGGGAAACATATATCCAGGGTAGGTTACGGAAATCAAACCTGCACCGCCTACATGAAGTTGGTTGGGTTTTATTACGGAAGGGCCATATTTTTCTAAGATGCTTCAAATACAAGAGAAACACAAGGAAATTTTTCACTGACACAGAGGAGAGAAATACATCCAGGATAAGTTAAGGGAATCAAACCTGCAAGGAATACGTGAAGTTGGTTGGGTTTTATAGTGCAAGGGCCATATTTGGCCATGCTGAGTCAAACACAAAACACACGCAAGAAAACTGCTTATTGACCCAGAAAGAAGAAATCCAGGATAAGTTACATGAATCTAAACTACACCACCTACGTGAAGTTGGTTGGTTTTTATGGCGCAAGGGCCATATTCGGTAAAACTGTGCGAGTAAATAGACGTGCACACGCAAGGAAAGCTCTACTGACGCAGAAGAGAGGAATACACTCAGAGAGGAATCGGACTACAGTAGTCAAAGCCACTGAGCCATGACGACCCCACCACCTACATGAAATAACGGGACTAAGTATTAAGAACAAATACACTTGACTTCCCTTTCACAAATGTTTCTTTACCTTTGAGAAAGTTATGAATAATTAAGAATGAAATCATTCGGAGTTTGATATACATTCATAAAATCACCAGAATAATAAGAGAACAAATGAAGGACTGTAGGCAACACAGTGATAAGCCACAGAAATATGTTCCGTCATAAAAAACCTTGAGGAGTACGTATATATTAGAAGATGTTTTTAAAATTTTGACTTTAAAATCTAGTTTTTTCCAGCAAGTATCATTGGCTTATACTTAAAATTTTTCAGTGAGAAAAAAATCAGATTAAGTAATTTTTAATTATCTAATTTAGATATAATCAGCTATTTAGCATGTTTTTTGAACAGTGATATCTCAAATTATAATTTATTCAGAAAGAAAATTCCTATTGGAAATTATTCCTAATATTATTCTTCATGTTTTGACCCTCAATAAAGTTGCTAGAGGAAATACGTTATTTTTACAATTGTTTTTACCAAGGAAGTTTAAAAAAAATCAAGATTTTTTTTTAGGAATTTTAACATTTAAAAATCAATTATAAATTCATTTCTTAACTAAAAATTCTGATTGTGCATCAGAACATCCACTGTATTATGTAGATTATAACGATACAAAAATAATCATTAGAGATAAATTCATTGTTGTGTGTGCGTGTGTGAGTTATCACTGTTTGAACAAAGTATTGTATTGCAAAAACACAGTTCTTCAGAAACTTTGGAAACATATTCGTACTGGTGACAGTACCTAACAAAAAACCCATGTAACTAGAAAAGTATTCCGAATATTTACAAGATCTTGGTATCGTTTAAAAGCTCAGAAATTGGGAAATATTTTGAAGCAATAAAAACAAAATAGATATTCTGGCCTGTTTTCGTGATTTCTAATGTATACATACACCTTAAAACAGATATTCGAGTAGGAAATAGTAGGCAAGCCCACTGAGCTAAAGTGCCCCCTTAACATTTCGAAGAGGAAAGAACATACAACTCAATAATTATGCTAGCTTCCAGACTATACCAGTTACATCTGCTTAAAGAGAGAATCGGTTTATATCGAACCTTTTTCGATGCTTGGGCTTTTCGAAAACGTCAAGAAAACCTTTTCGGTCAAGAACTCGGGAAAGGGGAGGAGCATATATCTTTTCTGAAAGCTCAAAATCCTGCTCTGGAAAAAGCTCTGTTGAAAAGATGCCTCCTGCTCCTTCGATGGAGACTAGTCGCTCCGAAGTGTTTACCTGAATTGTTGATTCATGCTCTCCTAGAGAGATGAGAAAGTGAATTTTTTGTGGTATCTATTCGGAGGGATGGAGACATGTAGGATCACTTAGAGGTGATTGCTTGGATGTAGTTTACTGGTGGAAATGAACTCCTAATGCACTGTTTCAATTTCAGTCTGCTTTATTAGAGTTATTTATTGTTTTATTCACGTATATTAAAATATTTGCATTTTATGATAAAGTACCATAGACGAATTGGCTTGGATAATATGTCCAGGAAATACAATCATCCACCAGTTTCAGACTGATTGGTTGGGTTTTATACGCATGGGCCGTATTTGGCCAAGTTGGGCCAAACACAAGACGGACAATGGCAAGTAATGGACATGCACACACAAATCATGCTCTTCTAGAGAAAAAGTGAATCCTTTGTGGTATCTATTCCAGATATGGAAACGTGAACGATTGTCTTGTTCTTGATTCCTTAAAGGAGTCAAGCACAAGACAAATTCAAATAATGAACATACACACACAAACCATGCTGTTCTAGAGATGATAATGTGATTTCTTATGTGGTACATACTCCAGATATGGAAATACGAAAGATCACTTAAAGATGACTGCTTGGATATAGTTAATTTAATGTAAATGAACTCCTCATACGTTGTTTTAATTTTAGTCTTTGCTTTACTGGTTATTTATTACTTTATTCACGTATATTAAAATGTACGCCTTTGTGATACAGTACCATCAATATATCATGTATTTCATATCTATCTATCCCATCGCTTTAAAAGTGACAGAAAAGTTACAAATGAATTTCGAGAAACAAAGTTTGAGCAATTACTAGCTCTCTAATTCTCGTTATAAACTATTATGAAGTAATTTTTGTGCTCAGATAAATCGACAACTTCATTCGTTGACACTAAATTCGTTTTAAAAATTTAGAATGCTGATCAAATATAAGCTATCATGACTTATAAGGAAATCTCTTCAAATCTGAGTCTACATCTGCGATTTTTAAACGGTGTGCCGCGGCACAGTGGTGTACCGCAAGAATGGAACTAGTGTGGATAGTACAGATAGTGCAGCGGTTTAAATTGTGTAAGATTATATTTCATTTAAACGCTTTAGCTTTAAAATCTCAACAAGCGTGATCAAAAATATTTTCAAAATAAATAATACCCGAAAAATAAGTAATCAAAAATAAGTAATACCCGAAAAAATAATTTTTAGTATTATTGTCTCACTTACAAAATATCATGTAAATCATTTCAAAAAGTTTTTTTAAAGCCACGTTGGGGCAAAAAGGTAGGTAATGAATAATATCTGATTCAAAATTACATGGTGTTGTCCTCGGATCTTTCCCTTCGGGTTTGATCCCGGACCGTCGCAAGTAGCCCCTTCGTGTTGCTCCAGTGCGACGTTAATTAAAATACCTACATACCAAAAATAATTTCAGTACCCAAATAAATAGTTTTGAGCATTATTTTCTCATTTACAAAACATAAATAAATTGTTTGACAACGAATTTTTAAAAAGCCACTTTGGAGCAAAAATGGTAGGTAATGAATAATATTTTTTGCAAATCAACCAACATTGTGCCTTTTTTGTATAGTTTTGTATTTATAGATGGGAGGGCGAAACGATTTAAATTGTGTAAAGATTTATTTAATTCCAATGGTTTAATTTTGAACTTTCGACAAGAATGTTCTAAAATAATTTCAAGTAATACCCGCATAAATAATTTCAAGTAATACCCGTATAAATAATTTTGAGTATTATTTTCTCATTTACAAAATATAAATTGTTTGAAAACAAATTTTTAAAAAGCAACTTTGGAGCAAAAATGGTAGGTAATGAATAATATTTTTTGCAAATCAACCAACATTGTACCTCTTTTGTATAGTTTTGTATTTATAGATGGGAGGATGAAACGATTTAAATTGTGTAAAGCTGTATTTAATTTTAATGGTTTAATTTTGAACTTTCGACAAGAATGTTCTAAAATAATTTCAACTAATACCCGTATAAATAATTTTGAGTATTGTTTTCTCATTTATAAAATATAAATAAATTGTTTGAAAACGAATTTTTAAAAAGCCACTTTGGAGCAAAAATGGTAGGTAATGAATATTGTTTTGTTAATAACCAATCAATTTTTGTCAGATTGGCAAAAAAATATTTTTTTCGTGTGCCGCGGAACTCTAGGAATTAGTTTGTGTCATGATATGAAAAAGTTTGCAAATCGTTGGTCTATTTCATTTGACATAGAAGTAGTACTTCCAACTTTGGTCCATCTCAGTATTCTAGACTTGGCTAAACTCGTAGCTTTCTAACGAAGACGGAGAAATTCACCCTTTTTATCAGCAACCGGGATACGTGCAGAAGCCTTCATTGCCCAAACAGTCTGGACGATGCACAAAAGCTGTTGCCGAGGACAATGGAATTCCCCATCGGATCGGTCTAACTAGGCAGGCGGACTTCCTGCCTGTTAACTAGTCATGTCTCCCTGGGAAAAGTAGCCGTCTCCCCAACAGATGGCAAGTTGGAGGAGCGTTTTTCTTTGGAGGTGGTAAGTGTGTCCTGACAATGGGGTCCTCTGAATGGACTCGAGGAGCGTCAAATGCGCAGCTCCATTCTATGCCCTCATTGGCACTCTTCAATATGAATGGAAACATGGAGCGCTCTGTTCTTTGTGCCTTGGGTGGCCTTTCAACGCTGTTTATCGCTATCTAGCACACTTACTCCAGCTACTTGCAACTTCAGTGTGCAAGTATAAGTATAAATTTCTTTTGGTGAAGGAAGTTAAATTATGAGTTGCTGTTAGTTCGCATAAATATGAGTCATTTTTTTAAAACTTCGTCGGTAAACTATACACTCTTTCCTTTTATTGTTTTAGCAGCAGAAAGTTTGTTCTGAGTCAAATTATGAGTTGATGTTAGTTCGTGTAAATATGAGTCATATTACGAACTTCGTCGGCAAATTATACACGCTTTCCTTTTATTATTTTAACAGCAGAAATGTTTGTTCTGAGTCAAATTGTGAGATAGTGTTGGTTTGCATAAATATGTGAATTATTATGCTAACTTCGTTGGTAAAATACCCAAGTTTTCATTTTATTGTTTCAATTGCAGGGTTATTCTGAGTTAAATTTTATGAGTTGCTGTTAGTTCGTGTAAATATATGAGTATTTTTGTAAACTTCGTCGGTAAATTATACACGCTTTCCTTTTATTGTTTTAGCAGCAGAAATGGTTGTTCTGAGCTAAATTTTATAAGATTCCATTGGTTCACGAAAATATTTGAGTTCTTGTGCGAACTTCGTTGGTAAAATACACAAGTATTCTTTTAATTGTTTCAGTTGCAATAATATTATGATTAAAATTATGAGTTGCTGTTCGCGTAAATACACTGCTGGCCACCCAAATTGCAACACCAAGAAAGACAAGAGATATCACAATAAAATTTATTTTGTAGATAATATGTTGACCAAGTATCAAATGATTAAATTTATAGACTTCTGTGAAGTGTGGTTCCTGCCAAAATCAGTAGCCAGAGTAGCCGCCATTGTTGGAGATCACCGCTGCCACACGCCTAGGCATTGATTCAAAGAGACTTTGGATGTGTTCTTGGGGTACAGCAGACCAAGCAGCTTCCACACGTTGCCAAAGTTGATCTGGTGTGGCAGCTGGGGATGTATTCTGGGTCAATCGTTGAGCAACCATGGACCACATGTTTTCTATCGGCGAAAGATCCGGAGAGCGAGCTGGTCAGGGAAGCAATTCAATCTGGCGATTGACGAAGAACCCTTGGACAATGCGTGCCACGTGTGGTCGCGCATTATCCTGTTGAAATATGGCTGTGGGAAAGCCCTGAAGGTAAGGAAGGACAACTGGCTCCAACACCTCGGAGATGTAGCGCTGGCTGTTTAAAGTACCGGCAATGCGTACTAGAGGAGTGCGAGAGTGATATCCAATACCGCCCCATACCATAATACCCGGTGCAGGACCAGTGTGGCGGTGCATAACGCAGCTGTTCAGCATCCTCTCTCCACGGTGTCTCCAGACTCGAATCCGACCATCGTGGTGTTGCAGACAGAAGCGTGACTCGTCAGAAAAGACAATTTCATTCCATTCTGCCGTCCACATCCTTCTTTCATCGAACCATTGGCGGCGTAAACGTCTATGGTTCTGCGTCAAGGATAGACGAAGCAATGGACGTCTTGCGGACAGACCACTCTGCTGTAAACGGCGTCGAATGGTACGCGCAGACACTGGATGATGCGGTACAGACTGAATGTGCTGTGCTATGGTTCGTGATGTGGCTGAGCGATCCGTCACTGCCATACGCACAATATGCCTGTCATCACGTGAAGTGGTGCACTGAGGTGGATGCAATCGAACACGTCGGTCCGTCGTACCCTCCTGCATCCAACGATCACATATCCGCATTACAGTTGTTTGGTTTCGTCCAACACGACTACCGATTTCCCTGAAAGTTAATCCACAATCTCGGTAGGCCACTATCCTTCCTCTGTCGAACTCGGATACTTGATCAAAAGATGATCGCTGTTTTCTACGAGGCATAATTGATCGTTTTTTTGAAAAAACCACAAGAAAAACACAATTGCCGTACTTGAAATCGTCGAAATCTCCAAGCCTTAAATAGCGCTTTGAAGTGGCGCCACAGGCGCGCGTGATGTGCGTCTGCGCTGAAATTCTAATCATTTGCATATCTCACCTCCGCTAATGCATGTTGTAAATTTCATATTATTTGCATGCTTCCTTCTGGGTGTTGCATTTACGGTGGCCAGCAGTGTATATATGAATCATATTATAAACTTCGTCGGTAAGTTATACCCATTTTCCTTTATTGTTTTAGCAGCAGAAATATTTGTTCTCAGTTAAATTATGAGATACTGTTTGTTTACGTAAATATATGAGTTATTGTAATGCATTTCGTAGGTAAAATACTCAGGTATTCTTTTTATTGTTTCAGTAGCAGGTATATTTTTTTCTGATTTAAATTATGAGTTGCTGTTAGTTCGCCTAAATATATGAGTCATTTTATAAACTTTGTCAGTAAATTATACACGCTTTCCTTTTATTGTTTTAGCAGCAAAAATGGTTGTTCTGAGTTAAAATTTGAGATCCTTTTGGTCCACGTAAATATAAGTTATTGCGCGAACTTCGTCGATAAAATACACAAGTGTTCCTTTTATTATTTCAGTAGCTGGGATATTATGATTTAAAATATGAGTTGCTGTTAGTTCGGGTAAATAAATAAATCAATGTATGAACTTAGTAAAATATGCAAGTATTCGTATAATTCATTTTAATTACACAGATACTCTGGTTTAAATTGAGTTGCTTTTAGTTCCTGTAAAATATGAATCATTGTATGAACTTAGCAAAATATTCATACAAGCATTCCTTTTTATCTATTTTAACACATACACTACAGTATAGAACACTATAGTTCACATAAATATATGAATCATTGTATGAACTTCGCCCTTAAATTGCAAAAGTATTTCTTTCCTTTGTTTTAACGTCCTCACGTTGGCGTGATGTGGAAGTTTGGAGAGTGGGGTGCCAGCTCAGGTGTTGCCTCGTCATCTGACCGTAGTTCAAAATTACGTGGTGTTGTCCTCGGATCTTTCCCTTTGGGATTGATCCCGGACCGTCACCAATAGCCCGTTGTGTTGCTCCAGTGTGACGTTAATTGAAATACCCCCCCCCCCTTTGTTTTAACAGCATATACATTCTAGCTTAAATTATGTGTTGCTGTTAGTTCATGTTAATATATGAGTGATCGTGCGAACTTCGTCGATGAAATATGCAAGAATTTTTTTCGTTTATTTAACATGTTATTGCGATGTAAATTGTGTTGCTGGTTGCTCGTAGTAAATGTGAGTCCATGAACTTCGTCCATACATTTCCACGAATTAATTTGATTTGGTAGAACGCATCACTAGGGCTCAACTCAATTTATTTCATTTAAATGAGTCAACTTTTATGGAATATTTCTACGTTTAATGTTTGTGATATTGCTAGCGAAACTTCCTATAGTTTATTATTTATTATTAGTCTTTCGCACCACTAGTCTTTGATCTCCCAATTACACTTCATGATCATTCTTCGAGTCACGATCAAGTGTAAACTACGAACATCAAGCGTAAGTCCTGAGTTACTGTTAGCTCATGTGAATATATGAAATTCTTAAATTCTTCGCGTATTCTTTTCATTAAGAGTTTAGCACAACGCTATTAAATAAAAATATTAATTTCAAATTTATGAATTAAATTTCCAAATGTAGACAAATTTATCTTTCTTTTGAATTATTGATATTTTCAAAATACATTTGTTATTTTCATTGAAATTAATCTTTTTTTTTCCTAATTCGCTCTAGCGTGGGTTACAAAGTTAATTTTATATGGGCTACCTGATAAATATATGCTAATTAGTAAAATCCAGTGTTCACTTAATTAAGGTAGAAGATGTTACTTGGTAGAATTTGATGAAAAATTCGTTGAGATTTTTCAATTTTTATTAATAAAATTTTTAATATTAATGTAATCGATTATAAGTGAAACATTTCTGAGAATCCTTTATCAAAATCTACCGAGCAACATTTTCACCCTGTTTAAGTGAAACGTGAATTTTACTAATTGCAGTTTTGTAATTAGGGACCGTATACAAAACAAATGTAAGGTAATTGAGATTCAAGCCCAAAAAATTATAAACCATCAGGTTGAAGAAGGTTAGGATCCTTGCGTCATAAAACACAACCTAACCCTCTTCAACCTGATGGTTTTTAATTTATTGGGCTCGAATCTCAATTACCTTAAATTTGTTTTGTCTACGGCCTCTAATTAAAATATGCCAATTAGTAAAATTCCCGTTGCATTTAATCAGCGTGAAAAAATGTTGCTGGATAGATTTTTATAAGAAATTCTTTGAGATTTTTCAATGTTTATTAACAAAATCTGCTATACCAATATAATTAATTACGCTAACTGAAACCATTGAGCAAATTTTTTATCAAAATATACCGAGTAACACTTTTCACTATGATTAAGTGAAACGTGAATTTTATTAATTGGCGTTTTTTAATGAGGGACCGTATACAAAACTATTTTTAGGACATCGAAATTCGAGCATAGCAAATTATAAGTTAAAGTAAAAGGTTTTCATTAATAGAATTCACTTTTCACTATGATTAAGTGAAACTTGAATTTTATTAATTGGCGTCTTTTAATCAGGGACCGTATACAAAACTATTTTTAGGACATCGAAATTCGAGCATAGCAAATTATAAGTTAAGGTAAAAGGTTTTTAGTTTAAAGAATGGGAAAAAATATAGTTATCAATCTAGAGATTTTACTTTATGCAAACTATTTACCATATACGTGCCGAACGTAGAAATATGTATTCGTATTCCATTCGTAAGCTTATCCGCGAACGCGCAAAATATTCAATTTCGGCGTCTGGTTCTGCGAGAAAGTGGCTATTTGAATATTCCAAAGGCGTAAAAGCGAGACTAAACCTACGAGCATAGACAGTCAAATATGTGCCCTGTAATACGGAACAACCATTCCGACTCATGGCTCAGATTATTTTTAGTTTTCTAATGTCTACCCTCTCATCCAACCACGTATGGCCTTTGCCAATCGAGGACTAACCAGCATTTTGTAAAACCAGGGAAATAACTCTTGCAGTAACCATTTAGGAATAGGATGGGGTATTTTTATGGCAAAACAACCATATTTGGTCGAACTGGGTCAAATACAAGACATACACTCACAAGGAAAGTTTTACTAGCACAGAAGAGATGATTGGTAGGGTTGATTTTATGGTCCAAGAATCAATATTTGGCCAAGCTGTGCAAAACACAAGACAGAGTCAATTTAATGGAGATACACAAGGAAATTTTACTGACAAAGAGTTGGTTGGGTTGGATTTTATGGCTCAAGGGCCTATTTTGCCCAGCTGGGTCAAACACAAGCTAGACAACGTTAGTTTAATGGACATACACACACAAGGAAAGTTTTACTGTCACAGAAGAGTTTTTGTTTGGGTTGGATTTTATGACGCTAAGGCCATATTTGACCAAGCTGGGTCAAACACAAGACAAACTACATCACTAATGGACATATAGAAAAAAGTTGTACTGTTATAGAAAAGTTAGTTGAGTTAGGTTTCATGTTTCGACCAAGCTGAATCGAACACAAAACAGACAATGTCATACAATGGACATACACACAAGGAAAGTTTTACTTATACAGAAGAGAGAGATACACCCAGAGTTAGTGGAATCGAACCTGCACAACCAACAACTTGGTAATGGTGTCAGAATGCCATTATGAATGCGAGTCAGTCAAGTGCCTAACTAGGGAAAATAAACTAGTCATATACCAAATAAGAATCCTCATTTAAAGCCCATATTTATGTACCTCACCATACAAATAAAAATGGAGTAGGGTTACTCAACATTTTCACCATTATTTAGTGTGGGTTAGCCCATTGTTGCAATACAGTTTTCAATTATATAACAGAACGTACGAATCACAAACACTTGCATCTGAAAATGATGACAATCCCATTTATTATTCGATGGTTGGAGGAAACAGACTCGGTCTGACACCCATTTTTTCAGTTAGATCTTCAAAATTCCATTAGGAAGTGTCAGTCAAGTGCCAAACTAGGGTAAACAATTAGTCATATACCAAATTAGAATTCTCATTTAAAATCCTTATTTATGTAACTGACCCTACAAAAAAGTAGGAGCACTGTTACTCAACATTTCCACCATTGGTTACGATGTGGGTTGGCCCATTGTTGCAATACGGTATTGAATTGTATACCAAAACCTCAAGTTAGAACTTAAACTGCCCCATTTGCTATTCGATGGTAGGAGGAAGCAGACTCGGTTTGACACCCATTTTTGGAGTCAGTCAAGTGCCAAACCAGGGAAAAATAAACGTCATATCCCAAATTAGAGTCCTTGTTTAAAGCTTGTTTATATAACTCATCATACAAATAAATAGGGAGCAGAATTAATTGAACATTTCCACTATTGGTTACAATGTGAGCCAGCCCATTGGTGCAAAATGGTCTTGAATTGCATAACAAAACCTCAAGCTAAAACTTAAACCACCCTATTTGCTATTCGATTGTTGGAGGAAACAGATGTGGTCGGACACCCAATTTTTGCAGTCAATCAAGGGCCAAACTAGGGGGAAATAAACTAGTCATACCAAACTAGAATCCTCATTTAAAGTTTATTTACATCACCATACAAATAAATAAGTATGAGGGTTACTCAACATTTCCGGAAACACAGACATGGTTTGACACCTAGTTTTGCTCTTAGGTCTTCAGTCTTCTTGTCAGAATTCCATTATGAATGCGAGTCAGTCAAGTGCCTAACTAGGGAAAAATAAACTAGTCATACCAAATTAGAATCCTCATTTAAAGTCCTTATTTAGTATATAACTCACCATACAAATAAATAGGGAGCAGTGTTACTCAATATTTCCACCATTGTGGGTTAGCCCATTGCTGCAATATGGTCCTGAATTGAAAACAAAACCTCAAGCTAAAACTTAAACCATCCTATTTACTATTCGATGGTTGGAGGAAACAGACACGGTTTGACACCCATTTTTGTACTTAGATCTTCAGTCTTAGTAGAATTCCATTAGGAGGACGAGTCAGTCAAGTGCCAAAGTAGTTAAACATAGACCAAACTAGGAAAACATAAACCAGTCATACCAAACTAGAATCCTCATTTAAAGCTTATTTTTATAACTCGCCATACAAATAAATAAGGAGCAGTTTACTCAACCATTCCACCATTGGTTACAATGTGGGTTAGCCCGTTGTTGCAATATAGTCCTGAATTGAAAACAAAACCTCCAGCTAAAACTTAAACCGCCCCATTTGTCATTCTATGGTTGGAGCAAACAGACTCGGTCTGACACCGCATCCTTTTTTAATCGGAAAGCCATTCCTCGCCATCAGAGCCACATTTGTAAGGCTTAAGGGCCGCATTCCTTTCTTTTTATTCAGACACCGGAGTCTTCGGACTCCAGAGCGAAACATTTGACTCACGTTTAAGTAACGGGAAATTGAAGAGTGCGGATTCTTCCCCTACCTTAAATTGGTAGGGACCTAATCCATTGTAAGGAAATTTTTAAATTGCGTCTTCTTGCGCCTGCTTGCTTTGAAATCCGCTTCTCATCCCTTCCGACGGAATAAATGTCCGATTCGGAACATCTAAACGTGCATCTGGAACATTCAGGCGGAAGGCGGGAAAGCCAAGAGAACTAAATCAATCTAAAAAGGCAGTTTCTCTCTCCCCGAATGTATCGTGGGTGCGATTTAAGTGCACAGAGCGTCTTCTGCCGATTGCGGAATATATATATCCCACTGCAATCGACCACTCTAAACTCTTTGCTTTTAAAAGCGAGCGCCTGGGGGCCAACTACTCATTGACGCAACATTTGGGTTGGTTTGGCTTTTTGGCGCGAGGGCCATATTTGGTCCAATTTTCACCAAAAACAAGACATACAACGTCAATTAATAGACACACACATGCAAGGAAACTTTTACTGGCCAGAAGAGTTTTTTAAGTTACGGGAATCAAAACTGTCGCCTAAATGAAGTTGGTTGGATTTCGTGACGCAAGGGCCATATTTGACCAAGCTGCATCAAACGCAAGACAGACGCACACAAGAAAAGTTTTTACTGACACAGAAGAGAGAAATAAACAATTAATGGAGACACATGAAAGGAAAGTTTTACTGACAGAAGAAATGGTTGGCTGGGTTGGATTTTATGGCGCAAGGGCCATATTTGGCTAAGCTGCACCAAACACAATACAGACAACGTCAGTAATAGATATACACATACAAGGAAAGTTATACTGACACAGAAAAGTTAGTCGGTTCAGGTTTCGTGGAACCAGAGCAAAATTGGACCAAGCTGTGCAAAACACAAGACAGTCAAATTAATGGATGTGAACACAAAAGCAGAGTTTTACTGTCTCAGAAGAGTTGGTTGGGTTGGATTTTATGGCGCAAGGCCAGCACCAAACACAAGACAGAAAACGTCAAGTAACGGACTCACACATTCAAGAAAAGTCTTACAGTCACAGAAGAGTTTTTTGGCTGGGTTGGATTTTATGGCACAAGAACCATATTTAGCCAAGCTGCACCAAACACAATACAACGTCAATAATAGATATACACATACAAGGAAAGTTATACTGACACAAAAGTTGGTTGGTTCAGATTTCATGGCACAAGAGCATAATTTGACCAAGTTGTGCAAAACACAAGACAAAGTCAAGTTAATAGGTATACACACAATAGCAAAGTTTTACTGACGCAGAAGAGTTGATCGGTTGGATTGGATTTTATGGCGCAACGGACATATTCGTTCAAACTATGCAAAACACAGAGAAAGATATGAGGACACCGCAATTTTGAAGCATGGTCAGATGACGAGGTGACACCCCACTCCGGAATTACACAATGCCACGCCAACGTGAGAACATTTGAGGCCACGACAGATTTAACGTGCATTAATCCCCACGTACACGACTCTTCGATTGGATCGAGTTTCGAGCTCGGTACCTTAGTGTTCTATTCTTTTACTATGGGGCTTATACTGCCTCTGGTAAACGGGGGTCGCGACTCCAGGATGCCCAAGCGATCTTCTCTCCATCCTTGTGTTGCTTCCGTGCGACCTTAATTAAAAATACATACCTCCATCCTTTCTTTTCACTCATCTGACCGTGGTTCAAAATTACGTGGTGTCCTTGGTTCTTTCCCTTCGGGTTTGATCCCGGATCGTCTCCAATAGCCCGTTGTGTTGCTCTAGAGCAGTGGTTAACCTTTTTAGGGATCGGCCCCCCTGGAATCTAAAAATAAGTTCTCGCACCACCTTGAAAATGTATTTCTTTATTTAGGAAATTACTTCTATATTACAAGATAATTTATTTGTTGAAAAATAAACACATACGTTTACATATACATCAAAACAATATCTCAATTTTTAATGGCTACGTTTCCGTTTATTCATACTTTTGAAGCGAGGCTCCTTTTTTGAAAATCGTTATCTGACCGTGGTTCAAAATTACGTGGTGTTGTCCTCGGATCTTTCCCTTTGGGATTGATCCCGGACCGTCACCAATAGCCCATTGTGTTGCTCCAGTGTGACGTTAATTGAAATACCCCCCCCCCTTTTTTTGAAAGAGCCACGCGTAAGTCAACACTTGCATTTAAGAGATTTCTGGCTTTTGTTTTTATGCGCAAAAGTGATGAAAATCCCATTTCACACAGATAGGTTGTGGCAAATGGTAAAAGCGTCTGCAATGCTGGTTTTGCCAGTTGCGTGAGGTTTTGCTCCAAGTCCAGTTTCTCAAATTCCATTTGAATACGTGCATTGGCTCCTATTTCAATAAGATCGTCTTTTATTAAATCGCTGTCGTCCATCGAAACTTCTCTCGCACCCCTGGAAATGCTTTCTCGCACGCCCAGGGGTGCACACACCCCAGGTTAAGAACCACTGCTCTAGACTGACGTTAATTAAATACCTACCTTATAATGAAAAGCTTAGGTGTGACCTCGTCATCTGACCGAGGTTCAAAATTACGTGGTGTTGTCCTCGGATGATCCCGGACCGTCGCCAATGGCCCGTTGTGTTGCTCCACAAGGTGACGTTAATTAAATATCTACCTACCTACCTTAGAATGAAATCCTTTGGAGATATTATATTGCTCCTTTTCTTGGAATGGAATCCATGGAAAAGATTCTATTGGTCAAGATGGTCAAAACTGGTTACTGGGAAGACTAGGTTGCAAGGCGGAATTATGCGTGTGAACTTCTCAGAAATTTAAAAGGGGTCATGTGATTGTGTGTTTAAGAGAAATGAGGAAATGAGAATATAATATTCAATGGAGAGGGGTGGGGCTTGAGACCCCCTAGTCCCTCCCCCATCTACGCCACTGCGCAGTGGAATCTCTAAAGACGCAGTAAGTATTTCTCATCTGCATCTTTAATATCACGTTGCTACTAACTTATTTTTTCATTTAATAATGGTTTTGTGGTTTGCAGTGGCATAGCATCTATGTAAGCCTGAATCCCTGATTAAAGTGCTAAACAACTATTTGACATCTTCATTTAGTTTTTGGTTGATTGGATTTCGTGGCGCAAGCGCCATATTTGGCCAAGCTGCGCCAGAGTTATATAAATGGTCATACACACAAGAAAAGATTTGCTGATACCGAAAAGAGAAATACACCCAGGGAGGGAATCGATCTGCGCAGCCTACAACACGCAGGTTGCTAGCGCAGTGGGCAAACCCACTGAGCCACAACTCCTCAATTGGTTTCTGACTGTAATTGGTTGATGGTGTTTGTCATGCGTAATGAGTACCTTCAGCACAAACTAATCCCAAGCCATGGCAAACAACATTAGCCATCATCATAGTTAGAAACCATTTGAAACTGAAAGGATCGGGCATCTACATTCTCTGGTTGGCTTTTTGCGATGAAAATCAAGAATGTTAAAAAGGGCCGTGTTAGCCCGGTCGAAGAGTAGCGGATTAGCAACCGGAGGGTTGCGAGTTCGAGACTCAATCCAACCAAAGACCGTCATGTGCGTGGGGCTGGTAAACGCTAGATCTGTCTTGGTCTCAAATGTCCTCACGTTGGCATGGTGTGGAAGTTTGGAGAGTGCGGTGCCAGCTCAGGGGTTGACCTCGTCATCTGGCCATGGTTCAAAATTACGAGATGGATCACAGACAGTCGCCAATAGCCCATCGTGTTGCTCCAGTGCGACATTAATTCAACTACCTACCTTCCGAGAATGTTAAAAACTGAAATTTCACTCAGATTTATGGCATCACTGTGGATTTGTGGGTTCTTCCACTACGCTATTAACATGCGAGTTATAAGTGGCGCAGGTTCGATTTCTGTTATTTACCCTACGTGTATTTCTTCTGTCTGTAAGAATTTTCTTGTGTTGGAGCAGCTTGGTCAAATATGGCCCTTTCACCATACAACCAAACCCAACTAGCCTGTTTTCGTTTGTTAAACACTTTCATAGCAGAAGTGGAATTGGAATTTTTAGACCAATTTTTAGACCTTGTAGTGTAATAATAGGATAATATTTAGGAGGATAGGATAATAGCTAATATCTTAGGATGCCCAGATTGGATCGAAAGCAAAAAATCATTCTTAAACTTAGCTCTACCCAACCATTTTAAGTCAGTCTATTTACTGACAAGTTTTGTTCTTCAAATTTACGCGGCCACCAGTGAGTTTGCACTATGCGCTTGCAACTTGCGGGTTATAGGCGGCGCAGTTTCGATTCGTGTAACTCCCTAGGTGTATTTCTCTCTACTGTGTCAATATAAATCTCCTTTTGTGTATGTTAGGTTACAACACTTAAGGTTGCTTGTCTTTTGTTTGGTGTGGCTTGGCGAAAATGCTCGTTGCTCTATTAAACTCAACTCAACCAACTCTTCTGTGTCAGTAAAACTTTCGTTTTGTGTGTATGTCCATCGCTTGAACGTGTCTGGTTTGTGTTGCTCACGTATGGCCCTTGCGCCGCAAAAAGCAACCACTCAGATTTGCATTTAAAAATAGTCGTTTTTGCTTCAAGTTTTATCGACTTTGATTGATTTATTTATCTTTTTAGCCTCCGAATTTTTCCCGAATCTTAGTTTTTTCCAATGATACCAGACTTACCCTGGGTGTATTTACTCTATGTCAATATAAATCCCCTTGTGTGTGTGCCCAACACTTAAGGTTGCTCGTCCTGTGTCTGGTGCAGCTTAGCCAAATATGGCCCTTGCTCCATAAAACTGAACCCAACCGACTCTTCTGTGTCATTAAAACTTTCGTTTTGTGTGCATGTCCATCACTTTAATGTGTCTGGTTTGTGTTCGACACAGCTTGGCCAAATAAGTCCCTTGCGCCATAACCCCCCAAAAGCAACCACTCAGATTTGCATTTGAAAATAGTCGTTTTTGCTTCAAGTTTTATCGATTTTTGATTTATTTATTTTGTCTCCTAATTTTTTCCGAGCCTTAATTTTTTCCCCAGTGATGCCAGACTTACCCTGGATGTATTTCTTTCTTCTATGTCAATATAACGTTCAACACTTAAGATTGCTCGTCTTGTGCGTAGTTCAGCTTGGCCAAATATGGCCCTTGTGCCATAAAACTCAACCCAACCAACTCTTCTGTGTCAGCAAAATTTTCATTTTACGCGTATGTCCATTACTTGAATGTTTCTGTGTTGTGTTTGGCTAAGCTTGGTCAAATATGGCCCTTGCGCCATAACCCCCAAATAACAACCAATCACTCAGATTTGAATTTGAAAATAGTCGTTTTTGCTTCAGGTTTTATCGATTTTTATTTATCTTTTTTAGCCTCCGAATTCTATAGGAACCTTAATTTTTTTTATCAACTACGCCAGATTTCTGGATTTGCATGGATGTTACGTCACTGAACTCTACTGAACTGCGATTCTGATTTAGCCAGTGGGTAGATCCTTCTAAAGATAAGGCAGATCATCTTTCGGTTCGTAAGTTTTGCCATCTAATCCAGCAGTGAAGACAAATTCTTCAAGATGCTGCGAAGAAGTTGTCATCACCAAATGTTTCACTCTCACAGACATATCTGTATATCCGGCCAGACATCATTTTGTCCGAATGTAAATACGTCTACGATTTGTCTGGAAAGCCACGATCCGGGGCTTAATTCCTCCAGGATCAGGAGCTTATTGAACGGGATTATTTCTCGAGCTACTTTGAATCACTATTTATGGGCTATGTGAAACTTCTGACAGAGACTGATTGGGCCCAGATAAGCACAAAGACTAAGTTGCATTTGTCACGAATCCTGTGTGGAATAGGGTATAAGGACCGTTAACGAAATACCGGTAATTACCCGTTTTTGAGATTGAGTACCGAAACATTATCGATTTTCTTTGTTATGATAATGAATTATTGTTTTAGCTTTTTGCTTTGTCTTTTTATGATCATACTTCGGAGATAAACTTATACTACCGCAAAAGCTGTAAATGTCGTCAGGTTGGGATTTATGGCGCAAGAGCCACAAAGGCCAAGCTGCAACAAACACAAGATAGACGAAGTCAAGTAATGAACATATACACCAGTGACGAAGCGTTGATAGAAGCTCAGAATCCCATAGAAAAAAGATTAAAATTCGATTGCAGAAAAGATCTATAAAAACCTGAAACACAAAAACAACGATTTTTTAATGCAAGTCTGAGTAAGACGTCAGTCAGTATTTTAGGCTCCTGGTGGTTGTCTCGACGAGGTATCTCGTCATTAGCAAACCTGGCCAGAGCTTGATGGACGAGATATCTCGTCATTAGCAAAATTGGTCGGATCTTGATGGATAAGATGTGTCGTTTAAGCTATTTGGAGAGTTGATATCCTTGATTTTCATCGCTTAAAGTGAACTAGGGATTGCTGATGCCCCGTCCTTTCAGGATCAAATGGTTTCTTAATATGATTGGTTGATGGCGTTTGTCATGCGCAATGGACACCTTCAGTACAGACTCTTTTCCCCTACCCATACTTCCTACTGAGACCAGCATCCAGTCCAAATAATATGAGCAGTAGGTCTTTGCGCACGATCTATCATTCTCTCGCTTCCCTCCTTTGTAAGAGACAACCTCAATCGCTCTTGGATCATCCAGTATTGGGTCCAATTGCACCTTTTGGGCTCCTTTTTAAAATTCGGTTAAAAATAATTTGTATTTTATTGTCTTTCTAGAAAATGGACAACGGCGATTTGAGCTATCCAATAAGGTTGTTTTAACCCTCCTGGTGGTTGTCTCGACGAGGTAGCTCATCAAACTTACAAAACTGACCAGAATTCGATGGACGAGATGTCCCTTCGTTAGAAGAAAACTGACCAGATCTTGATCTCTTCATCATCGAAAAATTGGCAATATCTTGATGACGAGATACCTCGTCTTTAGTAAAATTGGTCAGATCTTGATGGACGACATATGTCGCCGAAACCACTTGGAGGGTTAAGCAAGGCACAAGATTTTTTGTTTCGATCTAATCTCGGATTCTCCAGTAATCAATGCTACGCTACGCTACCTGGTGAGAAGTATCTAAACTTAATTCCCATCTTCGAAATAGTGATATTTTATTGTTATTTCAGCCTTTTGTTTTGTGTTTTCGAGATCATACTTCAGAGATCAATTTGAACGACCGCAATAGACGGCAAATGCTGTCATGTTGATTGGGGTCTATGGTGCACGGGGCCATACTTGGCCAATCTGCCCCAGGCACAAGATAGACAACTTCAAGTAACCGACACAATAAAGAATAAACAATCCCTATGGCGAATACGTGAGTGTGTCTGTGTAGGCTTGGTTACGGTCCGACAGGGGAATTGACTTGTTCTGACTCCTGTTTTGTTTGCAGTATTTAAATTGCCTCTTCATTATAATGTACCTTATCTGAGTATTTCCGCGCGGTTGCCCAGTTGGATGAGCAACGGATTAGCAACCGAGGGTTGCAACATTATAACTCGGTCAAGAAAAAAACGCAGTGTAAGCGGGACTGGTGCGCGTTAAATATGTCGTGGCCTCACGTTGGTGAGGTGTGTGAAAGTTTGGAGAGTGGGGTGTCAGCTCAGTCGTCATCTGACCGTGGTTGAAAATGACGTGGTGTTGTCTTCGAATCTTTTTCTAAGGTATTGATCCGGACCGTCGCCAATAGCCTGTTGTGTTGCTCCGGTGTGACGTTAATTAACTACCAACTGCCTCTGTGTTTTTGTTGCTGCACGATAATTTGCATTGATACTATATTTCTTTTTTTAATAAATTCATCCCGGCCATCCCTTGACAAACCTGAACACTCCAGCCTTGCCCCCAAAAGACGATAGTGGAGTCAATTCTCAAGTGAGAATGCTATCCAGAATCAAAAATTTTCAAAACCCCTTAGATTTAATGAGTTACCCTAAAACAACAAACACCAGGAACACATTGTTCCTGTTCGTCTGTTTCCCATTGTGATGAATGTCTTCAATTGGCTTACCACTACGTACCATGTCTTTGTTCCTTGTCCCTCAAGAGTGGATAGCCGAGTCAAATCTTAAGTGGCAATGCTATCCAGAGACAATTTTTTTCAAGAAACCCGTACATTTAAAGAGTTCTAGAAACAATGCCTTAAGCATAAGAACAGCTTGTTCGTGTAAGTCTGTGGACCAATGTGACGAATGTCTTCAATTGGCTTACCACGACGTTCCATGTCATAGTTTGTACCTTGTCCCTAAGAATGGATAGCGGAGTCAAATCTCAAGTGAGCAAATGCTATCCAGAATCAAAAACTTTCAAGAAACACTTAAATTTGATGAGTTGGCGAATACCAGTAACACCTTGCTCGTGTTTGTTCTTGGACCATTCTGACGAATGTCTTCAATTGACTTGCTACCATGTCTTAATTTGTATCTTGTCCCACAAGAGTGGATAGAGAAGTCAATTCCCAAGTAAGGCAATGCCATCCCGAATCAAAAACTTTCAATTAACCCTTAAATTTAATGAGTTTCTCTAAACCAACGAAAATCTTGCTCGTGTTCGTCTGTGGATCATTGTGACGAATGTCCACAATTGGCTTACCACGACATACCGCGTCTTAGTTTGTACCTTGTCCTCCTAAGAGTGGATAACGGAGTCCCAATGCTATATAGAATCAAAAGCTTTTAAGAAACCCTTAAATTTGATGAGTTACCCTAAACCCCCAACGAAGACTTTGCTCGTGTTCGTCTGTGGACAATTATGACGAATGTCTTCAATCGACTGACTACAACGTACCACGTCTTAGTTTGTACCTTGTTCTCCAAGAGTGGATAGCGGAGTCAATTCTCAAGTGAGAATGCTATCCGGAATAAAAAAAATTCCAATCCAAATCCAGAATCGAAAAACCCTTAATTTTAAGGAGTTACCCTAAATCAACGAGGAACACCTTGCTAGTGTTCGTATGTGAACCATTATTACGAATGTCTTCAATTGGCTTACCACGACGTACCGTATCTCAGTTTGTACCTTGTCTCCTTAAGAGTGGATAATGGAGTCACAATGCTATCCAGAATCAAAAGCTTTCAAGAAACCCTTAAATGTAATGAGTTACCCTCAACCAACGAACACCTTGCTAGTGCTCGTCTGTGGACCAATATGACGAATGTCTTCAATCGACTGACTACGACGTACCACGTCTTAGTTTGTACCTTGTCCCCCAAGAGTGGATAGCGGAGTCGTGGCGCAAATGCAAAAAGACTGCTCGCGTACGGAACGAACTAAAATAAAAACACACTGCTAAAACAAATAAACAGAAAAAAGGCAGGGCTTAGCGCGGGCACCCTTCTCCGACTGTGAGCGCTGAGAATCGTCCAGTTGTTAAATTATCCGCGATTTCACGCGTAAGAGAATGGCATACACAATGAGAAAGAGGGGGAGGCCTGTGAATTTCATCACCTGTGTGAATACCCCCGCCGCCGACAAGTTAGCCCAAAATGTTTGGTTTTGCACTCCAGCTACCCAATCGAATCGATTTTTCTCTCTCCAGGAACGCCCACCTCCGCCACCCTACCAGTTAGCTAGAATCTGTGAATCATTTGATCAAAATCCTGTGGAGATATCTTCCCTTGAAATGGATTTCACTTGTCCCGTTCTCCTTTTGGGTCGAGATTTTCACAATTTCGAACACTTAGAATACTTAAAGTCGGGAAGGGCGCGTCTCAGTTCTACTCCTGCGCAGAACAAGGTGTGCCTCTTTCGCTGTCCTCGAGCTGTAAAGGAACGTTAGATTTTTCCGTTAAAAAGGTAGTCGGAACTCCTAAATTTAAGTCGTCATCTGAACGTGGTTCAAAATTACGTGTTGTTGACATCGGATCTTTCCCTTTGGGATTGATCCTGGACCGTCATCAATAGCCCGTTGTGTTTCCAGTGTGACGTTAACTAAAATATCTGCCTGCCTACCTAATTTAAATGGGGCCCTGTAGATATGCCCACTACGTTAGCCGGATCTTTCGCTTCGGGGTTGATCCCGGACCGTCGCCAATAGCCCGCTGTGTTGCTCCAGTGCGACGTTAAATAAATACCTACCTACTCACTGCGCTAGAAAACCTGAGAGTTGTAGGCGGTGCAGCTTCGATTCCTGTCAGGTTCGATTCCTCCCTGGGTGTGTTTCTTCGGTGTCAGTAAAACATTCCTTGTGTGTGTATGTCTATTGCTTCATATTGTCTGTCTTGTGTCTGGCACAGCATGGTCAAATATGGCCCTTCGCCATAAAATCTCAACCTAAATATAAACGGTTCGATTCACTGGGTGTATTTGTCTCTTCTGTGTCAGTGAAGTATGCTTGTGCGAATATGTCCATTTACTTGACGTCGTTTGGCGCGACTTAGACAAATATGGCCCTTGCGCCAGAAAACCCCAAACCAGCCAAACAACCATTACTTGACGTTGTCTTACGTTTAGCGCAGCTAGGCTAATTATGGCCCTTAAGCCATTAAGCTCGACCCAACCAACGATTGACGTTGTTTATGCTTGGCACAGCTTGCCCAAATGTAGCCCGCGCCATAAAACTCAAAACCAACCGCTACTTGAAGTTGTTTTGTGTTTGGCTCAGCTTGCCCAATATGGTCTGTTGTGCCATAAAATCCAACCCAACCAACCCTTGCGTCATAAAAACCAACCAACCGACCTAAATATGTGATTTATCTGCAAGGTTGTAGATGAGAAATTAATTTATATCTTTCGAAGTATTTAGATGTAGTAAAGGGTTGCGTTCCGTTGTATTAAAGAGTACCATACCATTGTATTCCAAGATTCATTCCTTCAGTAAAAAGCGAGTTGAAGGCGACGCAGGTTCGATTTCTCTCTGGGTGTATTTGTCTCTTTTCTTTGTCAATGAAACTTTCCTTATGTGTGCATGTCCATTTTCTTGACATTGACTGTTTTGCCTTTGGCACAGTTTGGCCAAATATGACCCCTGCACCATAAAAACTAGTCAACCAACCTAGATATAAGTGATACATCTGCAAGATTGTAGATGAAAAATTATTTAGTTGCTATAGGCTTCGTTCCGTTGTATTTACCATTGCCATACCATTATATTCCAACATTCGCTCCCTCAGTAAAAAGTTTTTCACAAACCTTATGAGTGCATAACACTGCAACAGTGTTTTTACTCATCATGGTTAAATATCTATTAGTTAGATTCTTATAATTTGGGTTGGTTGGGTTTAATGGCGTAAGGTCCAAAAGCGGACAATCTTCACATTTTATAGTTTGGAAATATAGACAAGTTATTTGGGTATCTTCATATTGCAGAAACGTGGAATGCTTCTGTGGCTCTTTGCTTTGGAAACGAATCGCCGGAACTCTTAAACAGAATTAATTTGTCATGGAGGTTTGTAGATGGAAAATTAATTTATAATTTTCCAAACATTAATTGGTTGTAGCTAGAGCTTTCGTTCCATTTCATTACCATACCATTGAATTGCAATATCCGTTCCTTCATTCTTCACAAGTAGAAAAGCCAAGTCTCTTAACCCTCCTGATAAGCGAGGTATCTGGTTTTTAGCAAAACTGACCAGATCTTGATGGACGAGATGTCTCGTCATTATAAAAACTGTCCTGATCTTGATGGACGAGATGTCTCGTCATTATATAAACTGTCCTGATCTTGATCTCGTCATTATATAAACTGTCCTGATCTTGATCTCGTCATCAAAATACTGCAATATCTTCATCAAACGGAATTCAATCGGCATTCTTCATGACGAGATGTCTGGTCATTAGAAAAATTTTTCAGACCTTGGTGGACGAGATATATCACAGAAACCACTTGGAGGGCTAAACTTCTGAGAGGATCACATACATATATCCGTTCAGCAACCCGCAGTCTTCCCTGTATGACTTCTAATCAGTTTTGATCTTCTTGACCAGTACAATCTTTCCTATGATTCTGTCAGCCGAATGATGCGGGTATTTAGTCATTATGTAATATATTGCAGAGGAAACGCGATACTCGAAAATCTCGTGACGCTCAGAGGGTTAAAAAGTATGGGACGATAACATTGTTCTCATTGATGAATAGTATCGTGGTTAACCCTCCAAGTTGTTTCGACGAGATATCTCGTCCATCAAGATGTGACCAATTTTGTTGATGACGAGATGTTCCGTCATCAAGATATTGCCGATTTTTTTTGTGATGACAGGATCAGAATCTGTTCAGTTTTCTTCTAATGATGGTGACCGTGTTTTCTTCTAATGACGAGATACCTCGTCCAACAAGATCTGGTCAGTTTTTCCAATGACGAGATACCTCATCGAGACACCACCAGGTGGGTTAAATCTCTATAAGCTAGAGTTAGAATCTATATCTATCTCTTTTCGATCTCAGCAGAAACTACACCGTCCTATAAAATATCTGCTCTGACCCCAAGCCCAAATAGTTAATATTTAACACAGATTTAGGATACACGCAAAAATCTAGATATTTTTAGCACACGATGGTTAATACTTTCCAGCATGTCCATGTCTTCTGGTAAACTGTGTCAGCACTTTTTGAAAACAAAGAAAACACGAGACAAAATCTTTTGTCTCAAAGAGGTTGTTTAGTGCAAAGATCTTTCCATCCGGCTTGTTTGAGCCCCAGATCTGTGCAGATTTGGACGATTGAGCAGAGTTTTGCTTTTCAGATATCAATGTCTTACAGAGGATTGAAGTATTATTTATTTTAAGCTCTTTACAGAAGATTAGGAAGCTTAACATGACATATGTGTTTATCCTCTCTGAAAAAGAGACAGATGACCTCAAGATAGGCGCAGCTTTTCCTAATCTTGTGAAAGACCGTGGCTTCTGTGTTTCTTTAAACTTGATAATGTTCAATCAAGGTTGACCATTGGTTTTAACAGATGTTAAAGTGAAAGGATTAAACGTGAAATCGAGCTGTGTGCTTGATGGTAAGAGAAATAGACGCAGCATTATTAGAGGTACGCAAATGTGATTATTTTGTTCTGACACTAAAATAGATATGCAAATGTGATTATTTTGTTCTGCAAAATAGATATGCAGATTTCAAATTTCTCTCGTGAAGGATCGCGGCTTCATTATGTTCAATCAAGGTTGACAATTGGCTTTAAATTAAGGTAAAAGTATTATATGTGAAATTAAGCTGCGTGCCTGAAGTATGCAAATGTTGAGAGAAATAGACGCGGCATTTATTAGATAAGCAAATGTGATTATTATGTTCTGACACTAAAATATATATGCAAATATAAAATTTCTTGTGAAAGACCGCGGCTTCTGTGTTTCTTTAAACTTGATAATGTTCAATCAAGGTTGACAATTGGTTTTAATTGATGTTAAAGTGAAAGAATCAAACGCGAAATTGATGGTGCTGTATGCTTGATGGTAAGAGAAATAGACGCAGCATTATTAGATATGGAAATGTGATTATTATGTTCCGACACTAAAATAGATATGCAAATTTCAAATTTCCCGTGAAAGACCGTGGTTTCTGTGAGTCTTCAGACTTCATTATGTTCAATCAAGGTTAAGCATTGACTTTAAGTTAAGGCAAATGCATTATATGTGAAATTAAACTGCGTGCTTGGAGTATGCAAACATTTGGAGTAATAGACTGGCTATTGCTTGTGATATCACATGTGATTATGTTCTGACAATGAAATAAACATGCATGTAATATGCAAGAAACATTTCTCTCTACAAAACGATTGATAACATAAACAAAGAATGACCGTAAAATGACAAAACGGAACATGCCAAACAAGTTTATCTAAATTTTATTTATGTAATATGCAAGAAACATTTCAACAAGACGATTGATCATATAATAGCATAAACAAAGAATGACAAAACATGCCAATCAAGTTTCTTTAGATTTCATTTATGCAATATGCAAGAAATATTTCTCTCAACTAGACGATTGATAATACAATAGCATAAACAAAGAATGATCGTAGAATGACAAAACGAAGCATGTCAATCAAGTTTCTCTAATTTTATGTACGTAATATGCAAGAAAATTTTCCCTCTCAACAAGACGACTGATAACATAATAGCATAAACAAAAAATTATTGTAGAATGACAAAGCGAAATATGGCTATCAAGTTTCTCTGAATCTTTACGTAAGTGATATGTAAGAAAATTTTCAATAACATGACGATTGGTTTCTAACTTGAAGAGAGAAAAAAACTAGCACTGTAATCGCACCTGTCTAAGAATTAAGCATTAAAAAAAATTCCCAACAATTAAATGCATATCAAGCGAAAGGTATAAAACATCTCAAAGACGTTTTAAGAACTCAAAACAAAACAAAACATTTTTTTTCCCGGAGCTCATTTAAATACGCATAGAGATTTTTACAGAGAACAAGAAGCAAGCACATTTTTAGGAGCAGCAAAATTATAAAAATTTCATTCAGTGTTAAAAACCACAAGGAAAAACATTTCCTAAAAAGCCTGCCAACGATAAGCGTATTATTCAAAGCACACGATTTCTGGACTTATTTTATTTGCTTTTTTTATTTTTTTCCGCCATTTTTTTACGGCGGAATTTATTTTTTCGAGCCCCCTCCTTTGTAAAAGGTTTGACAGTGGAACGCAAAAGGTAATCAAAATTAAAATATGCCGTTAGTGATTTAAGGTAACGGGGACCAAAAACAGTTAATTAAGCTTAGAGTTTTTTCCCTCAATCAAAAGCGAGAGAGCGAGTAGACGAAGGAGAGCAAAAAAAGAAGAAAAAAAGAGCGCGCTTATTTTTTTAATGATCTTCTAATGAATGGTACAGAGGGAATTATTAACTCGCTTCCTACTAAAAGGTGTGTTTCTGCTCTTTTGGCTATTTCGGGAGCAGTAGTATAAAATAAACTTAGGACTTATTTTTGTTAATGAATATTAAGCGGGAAAAAGAGGAGGGAGAATTCATGGAGGAATTCTATTAATTATAAAAGTGTTTGTTAGTGGGGAAATCGGTAAGAACTCTCCAAATATGGGTGTTGGGAAAAGGAGATCGAAACCTCAGTTGAACTAAAAGCCGATGAATATATTTACTCTTTCAAAATTAAAGTAGACTCTCAATGTTTATTTTCATATTTTAGTTTCCAACTTTTACTTTCTTAGTTTAATTTGGTTGGGAATCATAATATTGACTCGTAAGTGACATAATTTGACTTTATTGTAACATTCGCAGTGATTACAATTCCTTTAATTTTCAAATACAGATTAAAATAGGATGGATGCAATCACTTACAAATATAGAAAACACGCGATATTTATTTTCATATTTCAATATCCTCTTTATTTTCTTTCTTAGTTTAGCCCTCCTGGTGGTTGTTTCGAAGAGGTTTCTCGTCATTAAACAAAACTGACCAGATCTTTTTGGACGAGATTTCTCGTCATTAGCAGAAAACTGACCAGTTCTTGATCACGACATCATAAAAAAATGGGCAACATCATAATGACGAGGCATCTCGCCATTAACAAAATTAGTCAGATTTTGATGGACGAAATATCTCGTCGAAACCACTTAGAGGGTTAATTTGGTTGGTCGGGTTTTATGGGCGTAAGGGCCATATTGGCCATGCTGCACCAAGCGCAAAACAGACAACGTTAAGTAATGAACACATATAATTTTACTTATACAGAAGAAAAAAATACTCTCTGGATTAGCCGCCTACAACGTGGCGCAGTGGGAAGAACCTACTGCGCCCTGGTGCTCCCATTAATTTGGTTGCAATTCATACTTTTAACTCTCATGAGTCACAATCTGATTTTATAGAAACATTAAATTCACGGACAGCATTTTTAAGATTGACTTTCGACAAGGAATCGTGTAGTATGATTATACTTTTCTGGATTCTGACCCCTTGCTTAGTCATGTCCTGCTGTATCTCCCGCTTTTGAAAAATGGACCCAAAACCGATTCAGATTGTCGGTAATTTGCAAATCTTAGTTAATGATATGATATTTTTAAAGGTGTATCTAAGGTAATAAAGCAAATATATTAAAATGCAAAAACCGATATTGAAAATTTTCGTCCGTAATTTGCAAACCCTAGTTAATGCTATGAAGTTTTGAATGTGTATTTAAATTAATAAGGGGCCGTCACATGGTTCGGTGGGTATGCCCACTGCGCTAGCAACCTTCGAATTGTAGGCGGCGCAGGTTTGATTCCTGTCAGATGCATTTCTCCCTGTATATATTTCTCTCTTCTGTGTCCGTAAAACTTTCATTGTGTGTCTATTATTTCATGTTGTATGTCTTGTGTCTGGCGCAGCATGACCAAATATGGCCCTTGCGCCATAAAACCCTGAAACCAACCAATTTAAATTAATAAAGCAGATATATAAAAATGCAAATAGGAGTTAATTTTCGTTAATAATATCGTTAATTTTTATAGGTAGTTTATCGGTATTGAAACGTCAGTAATTTGTAAGCACTAATCTATGCTATGATATTATTGAAGGTGTATCTTAATTAAATAATCAGATATATTGGAATGTGAGCAGTAGGTATTAAGATTATCCGTCGGTAGTTTGCAGGTATTGAGAGTGTCGATCGTTTATAAACCACAATCAAGGCTATGATATTTTTGAAGGTGTATCTAAATTAATAAAGCAGATATATGAAAAGATCACTAGGCATGCAGTTTGTTATGGAAAATGTTGTTTATGAACAATTTCAAGATTCATCTTTCTCATGTCACAAGGGCATTCCAAATAAGAATGGCAGGACAAATCTCAGACTCGGTGAATATGAGATACGTCCTGCCATCCACATTACCATCTCAAATTATATATCCGTAAATCAGATAAAAAGGCTTCTGAACAATGAGACGGAATCTAAATGAAAACTGCAGGACGTATCTCAAGATGCGTCTTTTATTGGGTTAATGATATTATATTTCGTTCAAGACATACACAAATTAATAGAACAGACAATGATGCAAAATATGCAGCGTCCTTTTGCTATCACAATAACATCGCAATTAGAAACACAAAAGCGCGAGTCAAATTGTTAAATCAGATAACGACGTTTCTTGACAATGGAACAGTATTCTAAATGGGGCAAGGCGAGGCATAGCTTAGAACATATATTTTAATGGGTTAATACTATTATGTTTTTGTTGAAGCTCTAAGCTAATAAAGCGGATATGAAAATACAAAACTAAAGTTTATTCGAAACTAGTTCGTTTTGTGAAAAGGTCGTAAGCTAGCAATTTCCAAGATAAAGTCTTTCCTCTCACAAGGCATAGAGGATCGCAAAAGCGAAATTTCGATAACAAAATATTTCAGGTCAACAACACGGTATTGTGGAAGAGAATGTCGGATCTATCTCAAAATTAGACTTTTATTAGAATTTGATGGTCTGATAGTTTTGCTGAAGATTGATAGAGCAGATATTAGAATGCAAAATTGGCGTATATTCAAAGTACAGGGAAATATTGTAATAAATTTCTAAATACGTTTTCTCCCTTCTTTCTTATCCCAGCGTAAAAAACACAAAAAACACAAATTACACTAAATCAGTTTTTGGGCAATGGCAGAGGGACCCTTACAAATGTCTTCATGTATGACTCCAATGCAATTCAGGATGTGTGAGGGAGAGGCTGGTAATAAGTCGCACTTTATACAGGTGGGAAAGGATTTCTGGCCATCAATGAACTACTAGTAGGGCCACCCAAGATGTGAAGGCTGTGCTGCTTTACCCGGCTAACATAGGAAGGTGAACGGGTGGCTAAGTCGGACTGAACAGAGATGGCTCCCAGATCTTATGATCAATAGCAGACGCTCTACCCATGTCATGGACTTGTGCAAAAATACGTTTTCTCCCATCACATGGAAATTCTAAATAGGAATGGCGGGACATATGCTAACATACGTCTTTTAATGGGCCAGTGCTATTATATTTTTGTTGAACAAACCTACATTAATAGAACAGATGATAATGCGAAATTGGTAATGTCCCAGTATGAGTTTTTTTTTACCAGAAAAGAGTTATTCACAAACACGTTTTTTTGCTATCACCAAGCATTCAGGATAACAGAAGCGAAATTCAAGCTATCAAGCCAGGTAAAGAAGCTAATATATTTCTAGACAGTCTAAGTGAGAATGGAAAGATGTATTTCAAAATAAATCTTATTATGGATAATAGAACAGATAAAAATTCAAAATTACGTATGTCCAACATAACTTGTTTACCAGAAAATGTTACATGCAAACACGTCTTTAATCATTCATGAGATATCGAGGATCACAAAAATAAAATCCAAATGATCAAACCAGATAAAAATATTTCTGGACAATGTACCAGCATTCTAAATGCGAATGGCAAGATATATCTCAAGATGCATCTTTCAATGGAACAAATGAAAATGCAAAATTGGCTCATGTCCAACGTGTTTTTTACCAGAAAAGGTTATACACAAGAACGTCTTTTTGCCATCACCAAGCATTCAGGATCACAAAAGCGAAATCAAATTATCAAACCAGACAAAATATTTTCTGGTAAATATAACAGCATCCTAAAGGGGCAAAATATGTCAAAATGCATCAATCGAACAAATAAATATGCAAAATAGATTTATGTCCAACATTTTTTACCAGGCTATATGCAAGCACGTCTTTATACATTCACGAGATATCGAGGATCAAAAAAATAAAATTCAAATTATCGAAGCAGGTAAAAATGTTTCTGGACAATGTACCAGAATTCTAAATGTGAATGGAAAGATATATCTCAAGATGCATCTTTCAATGGAACAAATAAAAATGCAAAATTGGCTTATGTCCAACGTGTTTTTTACCAGAAGAGGTTATATGCAATAACGTCTTTTTGCCATCACCAAGCATTCAGGATCACAAAAGCGAAATCAAATTATCAAACCAGACAAAATATTTTCTGGTAAATATAACAGCATCCTGAAAGGGGCAAAATATATCTGAAAATCATCAATTGAACAAATAAATATACAAAATAGACTTATGTCCAACATTTTTTTACCAGGTTATATGATATGCAAGCACGTCTTTTTGCCATCACCAGACATCCAGGATCACAAAAGCGGAATTCAAATTATCAAACCAGATAAAAATGTTTCTGGAGATTACACGAGTGGGGGCAGCCCGCGAAGTGTTTTTTGAACTGCCGCAATGTGCTTTTAATCGTCGAGGCGTCGTCATTAAGGGGCCTAATCCAGCAAGGGGGAGAGGACCCTCCAGGGCAGGGACGACCAGAGTCATTGTGGAAATGCAATTGTCGTGTTGGAGTAGGTCGTCGGGAGTCATTCGCATAATTGTCCTTCCTTTGTGGCTGCGGGGACGAGAGTTGAGCAAATATTTGAGGCATACGAATGTCAATATTCCCTGTCACTCGCCGGCCCAAACCATGCCGGGAATTCATAAATTCATAAGTACTTCCTCCCCGTAATGGCCCGGTCCACTCTCTTCCAGTGACCTAGAGATGGATGGACCACGGGCATAGAATTCGTAAGCAGTTCGGGTCCCCCACTGCCGAGGCTTTACTCGCATTAATAAGTTGGCGGACTTCTTTTGCCGAAAAGACTCACGACTTTTTCTTGCGTCTTCGGGCTGCTTTTGTGACAGAGGCTTTCACTCTGTCACGTTGAGCCGATTGCTTAAAAGTCGATCTTGGTTATCGGAATCCGAGATTAACCGAAACTGAAAGTTTTCGTCGTATTTTTTCAAAGAACAAAAAGTTTCTGTCGTGATGTTTATTGATACGAAAAATTATGTTACCATTTTTGTGTGCTCTTAGTTCTAATTTGTAATAAATAAGTTGGGGACTTCTTTTACCGAAAAGACTCACGACTTTTTATTGCGTCTTCGGGCTGCTTTCGTGACAGAGGCTTCTACTCTGTCACGTTGAGCCGATTGCTTAAAAGTCGATCTCGATAATCTGAATCCGATATTAACCCAAACTAAAACCTTTCGTCGCATTTTTTTAAAGAGCAAAAAGTTTTCTGATTTAATGTTTATTGGTACTAAAAATCATAACATTGTAGTTTTTGTGTTTTTTAATTTCTAATTCGTAATAAGTAAGTTGGCGGATTTCTTTTTTACAGTCACGATTTTTTTCTTGCGTCTTCGGGTTGGTTTTGTGACAAAGGCTTCCACTCTGTCACACTGAGCTGATAGCTTAAAAGTCGATCTCGGCATTAATCCTATGTTTACCGAATCTGAAACAAATCGTAGGTTTACCGAAACTGAAACTTTTTCGTTGCATTTTTTAAAGAACAAAAAGTTTTCTGCTTTGATGTTTGTCCATCCGAAAAATTATCATGTTAAATGCTTTGTTTCTTATCTGTTTTCTATATAGGAACAACATTATCTCAAAGACATCAAAACCCACAGATCTGCAATGTTAGTTGTTTTTATCTAAAGAAGTTTCTAAATTGTATTCTTTGGGTAGATGGTGCCAATTCAGGTATTGATCTCTTCACGTTTTACTGACATAGAAGAGAGAAGTACACCCAGGGTAAGGCCAAACGTTTGGGAAGAAAACTCAAGTACTTTTCGCAATGAATTTGCGCAACATTTTCAGGAGCCTCACCATTGCTTCACCAACGGCTCGCTTCCATCTCATTCAAAAGAAAAAGAAACCACGCATTTCAACATAAATATGGAAACGACCCCTCCCGATGTTTACTAACAGGCGTCGCGTATCAAATCTCGCGCTTTTGAGACCAGAATCTGTTAATCCCGGATCATCTACCTGGGCTCGTAATCTAGAAAGGCGTAAAATATGATGCAGGATTTGGGCAACCGCAGAGGGTTCAGCTGCCGGCCATGCTGCCCAGATTTTTACTAGCTCGCTTTAAATAGGACCATTCACGAGTGGCAAATACACGGGTTAAGAAGACGTGCTTTTTAAATAGTAGTAACCAGGTGCGGTATTTTGCGGGTAGCCGACTCGAATGACTTTAACAGTCGGAATATTGCGTATTGGAAATGGGAAGGCGTGATTCCAAAAGATGTCTGAATAGAATTTTTATTTAACCCTCCTGGTGGTTTATCTTGGCCTCGAAAACTGCCTTGTAGCAGGTCACCCTCTGGTACAAAACCTTTTCCTATTTGGATTTTCATTCCCTTGGAGTAATAGGGCAGTTTTGTATGTTTTTGTATCTTGTTAACAAAACTGGCCAGATCTTGACGGTCGAGGTATCTCGTCATTCACTAACTTGACCAAATCTTGACGGATGGGACATCTCGTCATTAAACAACTTGACCAGATCATGACGGACGAGATATCTCGTCATTGATCAACTAGACCAGATCTTGATGGACAAGATATGTTGTCATTGACAAATTTGACCAGATCTTGATAACCGAGGTATCTCGTCACTGACCAACTTAACAAGATCTTGATAGACGAGATATCTCGTCATTGACAAACTTGACCAGATCGTGACTTGTCAAGTTTATCAATGAGGAGGTTGCAGGAGGGTACTCCTGGCGCGTTTGCAAATCGTTGTTTTTCGAACTTTGTCGTTTGCAACACAGATGTCTCACTTGATGGAGCTTTCATTACGCGAATTCTGACCCTCACGTGATGGGCGTGGCATATCCTTTAAATCAGTGCTGAAATGACCATCGATTTTTGCTTGGTTGGATTTTAATTTTACTATACAACAGTCTTGTCATATTCATAAGGATACTTGACTCACTTCGTTCCAAAATATTTCATTGATCCCTTCTTGAGTTTGTTAATTTCCGATAAATGCATAAATTCTAGACCGCTATCGGATAGATCAGTAACAGAATCCCTCGATTCAGATCTCCTTCGCTCTGATTGAACTGGTGTGCTTACATATCGATCTTCCCGTCAACGTGCTAAAATATATTGAAAGAGGACCTTCTTAACCCTTCAAGTGGTTTCGACGAGATATCTCGTCCATTAATATCTGACAATTTTACTAATGACGAGATATCTCGTCAACAAGATTTTTCCGATTTTTAGGCGATGACGAGATCAAGATCTGATGAGTTTTCTTCTAATGACAAAATACGACGAGATCTTGATGGACAAGAGAACTCGTCCGTCAAGATCTTGTCAGTTTTGCTAATGACGAGATACCTCGTCGAGTCAATCACCATGAAAGTTAAAGATCAATTTCCGTTGACATGTGAACAATAGAAAATACAGATTTAGAAGTAACACGCCAAAAAAAATGAATAGATTATATAATCATATTTTGCAATTTTCAATTCGCGTGTGTACGGGAGGATGATGGTTTTGTTCCTCTGAAATCGAGACCGCTTTTAATTTTAACATACAAGAGACTTGTCATGTTTATAACAATGGTAATTAACTCATCGTCAAAATATTTCTCTGATCCTTCTTGGGTTTGTTAACTTCCAATACACTGCATAAAGTCTGGACCACTATCAGATAGATCAGTAACAGAATCCCTCGATTCAGATCTCCTTCGCTCTGATTGAACTGGTGTACTTACATATCGATCTTCCCGCCAACACGCTAAAATATGCTGAAAGAGGACCTTATTAATGACCAGTTTCCGTTGGCATAACAACCATTCACACAGAAATTACAGATTTAGGATTAACACACCAAAAAGAATATTATTATTATATTTATTATATTATATTATATATTAAAAAATATAGATTATATAATCATAGTTTCGATTCTCGTTAGTACTGGATGATAATGGTTTAGTTATCCAAGCGATTTTAACGAAATATCTCGACCAATTTTGAAATTGACGAGATATATCAAGATATTGGCAAATTTTTTATTACAACGAGATTAAGATCTGGTTAGTTTTATGACGAGATACCTCGTCCATAAAGATCAGCTAATGTTTTCGCTATGGTGAGTTTTCTTTGTCAAGGCAACTACCAGAAGGGTTAGCTCCTCTGAAATCGAAAACCACATTTAATTTTACCATACGATATTTAATTTTACCAAAATATTTATCCGATCCTTCTTGAGTTTGTTAACCTTGCAAGTGGTTACGACGAGATATCTCGTCCATTAATGTCTGGCCAATTTTACTAATGACGAGATAACTCGTCATTAATATATTGCCAATTTTTTTATGATGACGAGATCAAGATCTGTCTATTTTTTTAATGACAAAATTTCTCGTACATCAAGATATGGTCAGTTTTGCTAATGACTAGATACTTCCTCACCAAATCTTGACAACCACCTGGAGGATTGACTTCCAATAGGCCTTGCACAAATTCTGGACTGCTATCAGATAGATTTGTAACAAAGAATCCCTCGATTCAGATCGCCGCTCTGGTTGAACTGGTGTGCTTACGTATCGATCTTCCCGTCAACACGCTAAAATATGCCGAAAGAGGACCTTATTAAAGACCAGTTTCCGCTGGCATATGAACCATAAAAAGCTCTCCCGGCCCATTCTTTCGTACCTGCGGACCGTTTCCTCATCTTCATGGATTATCTTTTGATTGCAGCTATTGCAGAACCCCACTCGTCAAACGCAAATGATTTCTCACGCCGCTGTTAAAGAGTTTGGGTTACTTTTATTTTTTCCTGTTTCCCGTCTCCTCCAATCTCCATTTTTCGTTAATCACGTCGTTGACCTTTGCATGAGTTTAATCATCCACACTATTCAGATGGAGAACAATGACTCGCGTCCCCCGCTGGTGCAGAGGAATTAAGGAATCTTCATTTCCACCTGAAGTCGCTGAACTTTCGTCTTCATCAACTGGATTAAGCCCTCTGCAAAAAGAGTAAACATTTACATTTACGGAAGCCACAATGCCTCCGCCAAATTGTGTTAAATGTTGTAACGTAAAGTATAGGATACTCAACTTTGGGGATTGGAAAGTTCTTCCGAGTTAGGTAGAGAAGCAGAGAGGATCTTTTGTGCATAAAAGACTTGGGAATCTTTTGCCTGCGGGGGTTTGATACTTCAGCTTGTAAGTTACAAAATTATATCCAATAGTATTATTATTTTTTCTTTTCCTCGTGTAAATTGTGTTAAATGTTGTAACGTAAACTATAAGGATTCTCAACCTTGGGGTTGCAAAATTCTTCCGAGTTAGGAAGCCATAATGTTTTTACCAATTTGTGTTAAATGTGATGTAAACTATAAGGATATTCAAACTTGGGATTGCAAAATTCTTCCGAGTTAAGAAGCCATAATGCCTTTTCCAATTTGTATTAAATGTTGTAACGTAAAGCATAAGGATACTCATCCATGGGTATTAATAGCCCGTTGTGTTGCTTCAGTGTAACGTCAATTAAGTACCTACCTACCTACTTACCATCCGTAGGTATTGGAAATTTCTTTCAAGTTAGGAAGCAAATGCCTTTGCCAATTTGTATTAAATGTTGTAACGTAAATTATAAGGATATTCAACCTTGGGGATGCAAAATTCTTCCGCGTTAGGAAGCCACAATGTCTCTGCCAAACGGTGTTAAATGTTGTAACGTAAAGTTCAAGGATACTCATCCTTGTCTACTGGAAATTTCTTTCGAGTTAGGTGGAGAAGTAGAGAGAATCTTTTGTGCACTAAAGAGTTGGGGATCTTTAGCTTGCGGGGCTTAATACTTCAGCTTGTAAGTTATGAAGCTTCATCCAATAGTGTCATGCTTTCTTTTTTCTTATATGGTGTAAATTGTGTTAAATGTATCGTAAACTATAAGGATACTCAACCTTGGGGTTGCAGAATTCTTCCGAGTTAGGAAGCAACAATGTCTTTGCCAATTTATGTTAAATGTTGTAAGGTAAAGTATAAGGATACTCATCCTTGGGTAGTGAAAATTTCTGTCGAGTTAGGTGCATAAGTATAGATCTTTTGCTTTCTAGAGTTCAGGACTTTTGTCTGCATTATTTTTTTCTTATCTGGTGTCAATGAATTGATTAAGGGGATGAAGGATTAAGTAAAGTTGAGTTATTTTACTTTCAAAGTAGCGAATGTTCTTATTCCTGATTCCTTTATTCCATTTAAAAATCATCATATATTACTGATTTTTTGTAATGATCAAGATCTGGTCAGTTTTTCTAATGACGAGATATCTCGTCTATCAAGATCTGGTCAGTTTTGGTGATGACGAGACGCTTCATCGAGACAACCTCCAGGAGGGTTAAACTATATTAATTTCTCACTTTATTAAACTCTGTGTGTTATCTACTATATATTCAACTCTATACTAAACTTTATTAAACTATATCATCTACTCTATTAAACATATTAACTACACTATCTCTTCTAATAAACTCTGGAACGATCCCGGATCGTCACCAATAGTCCTGTGTGTTTCTGCAGTGCGATGTAAATTCTACTCTAACCCTTATCTATAAAACTGTATTGTTTTTTCTATTATGTACTCTATTAAACGAGACAACCATTAGCAGGTACAAACAAGAAGTGTATGGGGATGACTACGAGAAAGTTCAAGGAAACATTCAGGTTTAGTTTGCGACCATAGAAAGTTGGGAAACTTTCCCAGTATGTTGAGGCAATGTTTATACAAGGTTATATCAAAAAGTAAGGTGAATTTGTCTCTAAAACTCAGTTTTTTGTGTAGCTAATTAATTTTTTATATGTTGCAAGTACCAAGGTGATAGAAGTGTGACGGCTTGTAGAAACTTCTACGTAAACCCGTCTGGTGCTTAGAGCAAATCAAAGATGGCGCATCGACTTGAGCATTACTCCAAGGAGGAGGAGCGCGGTGTCATTCGTTTTTTATGGGCCAAGGGGAAAAAACATGTGATATTCATCGAGAATTGTTGGAAGTCTATGGAGAGAGTGTTATGTCGCAGAAACAAGTGTACGTGAAGTGTAGAAGTGGCAGACCAGCAACGTCCATCATAGACACGAATGTGACTGTCGTCGATGCCATGATTCGTAAAGACAGAAGAGTGAGGTTGCATAATATTGCAAATGCATTGAATAGCTCATATGGTTCAGTGAACAGTATCGAAGTGGGAAATTCTTGACCATCCTCCGTATAGCCCTGATTTAGCCCCTTCGGATTACCATTTGTTTGGCCCCCTGAAGAAACACCTCCGTGGGCAGCGTTTCCATACACTGGAAGAGGCACAACAGGCTACACTTACCTGGTTAGGGAACCTGGAGCAAGATTTCTTTGAAAAGGGCATGGATGATTTGGTGCCACTTTGGAATAAATGTTTAAACCACTATGGTTCCTTTGTCGAATGATAGTGTGATACGATTTGTCAAACATAATAAATTTTCATATATTTATCTCTGCACGTTTTTCTGTCAATCAAAAATTCACCTTACTTTTTGATACTCCTTTGTAGTTTTGTGTATAAGGAGTGGACTCGAGATGAAGGCTAACTGGACCACCGCACAGGTGTGTAGAATTGAACTTCACAACAGCACCCAACCCTTATGTACAACCTGTGTTCAGCTCCCTCCTCAAAAACCTTTCTCAACCTGCCCCCAACATGTCGAGGGCTGAAGTCTACCATAGCAATCGCTCAGAGATGACCGCGTTGATAAGAGCGCTACCCTCGTTCAATCAGATAACAATCTCTGGTTCATAATTGAACCGATTGGCAAGTCCCTACAATTGATTTCCTGTTGACGAGGATCAACAGGACTGGATCAACACCCTGCTGGGGTATTCCACTGGTATTAACTGCTAATACTTACAATTGTGTCAACAGTTATTAACTAACAAACAGTAACTAAATTTGTTATTAATAATAGGAAGAATGACTTATCCCAATTTTAACAGTTGGCAAAGGTTTACATTAACTTTAAGTATTTATTTTTAGTTTAGTACATAGTTTCAACAATTTCTTTGCAACAATTTTTTATAAATTTTTTAACTTTTCTTATTAATTTAATCATTATTTTTTGTAATAACTTTATCATTTCCAAAGTTATTTTTTAGCATTAGGTGATAATATTCATTGATAACTGTTAACATTTTCGAGAACTGTTAAGTAGTTTAACGGTTAGTTCAAGCAGTTGGTAACTGCTCAACTTTTTTTAAATTTAGTACATAATTTTTTTTAAATTTAGTACATAATTCCAACGTTTCCTTTCCAACATTGTTGTATAAATTTTACTTTCACTTTTTAATTTAATTTCTTAACTTTGTAACAAATCTATCATTTTAAAAGTCACTTTTAACATGCGGTAACATTAATGGATAACTGTTAATTTGTAACACTTTTATTCTAACTGCTACGGGAATAACAGCCTATCCTTAGTTGCATGTAATTCATATACCAAATGTCGGATGCAACTTTATTTCTGGCCTAGACGGCTCTCTGAGGTTAGATTTGAAGATTTCATGTGATCCTGATTTAGGGCTCCGTTAAGCCGCGATTGACATGCAGATCCTAGTTAGGCTGATTAATTTTTGTCGTAATTTCGGGATATCGTTAATTTGGCTGTTCTGTTAATCCACCGATGTCAAACGAGATGAACGTGATTTGGTTTGAGTTGGACTGGTAGATTTCGTGATATCGCTGTGATGACGTCAATGACTTTGTTTTTTTGCCATTTCAGATTTTGACTTTTTGGTTGATTGGAAACAGTTTGAATGCTGACCTTTGAACTTGAATTCATGGACGATTTTGGTGAGTACTTGTATATGCTTAAATTATAGTCGGAATTCTTTTTCAGGGATTCTAAGGGACCGAGAATTTGGTAAAAATGGAAAGATCTCGTCATTAGAAGAAAATTTACCAGATCTTAATCTCGTCATCATCAAAAAATCGGCAACATCTCGTCATTAGCAAAGTGGGTTAGATATCTCGTCATTTGAAAAGTGGATCAAGTCTTGATGGACGAGATATCTCGTCGAAATCACTTGGAGGGTTAATGGAAGTTCATGAAACCGGGTGAATTCCTTAAAATGAGCGTCGACTGTATTTGTAATTTAAATTTTTTCTGAACTTGTCATTGAAACAATGATTTTCTCCATATGTTTCAATTGTTTCAGTAAATTATTTTTGACTGCAAATGATATGTACCATAAAAATATTTGGTTAAATCATAATATACGGTGCAGTCGCCAAAGTTCGCCAAGTTGACGTTTCATCTCAGCAATGCTAACTAATACCATTTTTTTGCTGAGGAAAATTGAGATGTAGATCTCTTGCAGCTCTACCCATTAATAAGGAATGTATTTGCAAAGTACAATACGCCTATACCATCATCTACCCGTAAAAAAAATGGCCAAAGAAAACAGTCAACCGAAATCTCATATATTATCCCATGATATGTTTGAGACGAGATATGACAATCAATTTAAATTATTTCATTACTATAAAACAAGCTAATTTAACCAGTGTATTTGATTAATTTTGTGTAATTTGATTTTTTCTCGTGTTACGTGTATTTTGTTACGCTGTAAAACAAATCAATGCATAATTCCATCGTGTTATCTTCTTTTTCATTCTATTGTAATTCTCTTCGACATATGAGTAGGTAGGTATTTTGTTGCAAAACTTCACAGGACCATACTATTTTTGTTGGCTTCAAAAGATTGAATGGGAGGCACAATTGCAATCAGACTATTTAGTCATGATTGCTTGATTAAACTGAGAAACTAAATCAATCATTAGTTAATTTGGAAGGACTAAAACTAGTCAATCATTAGTCGCTAGTCATGATTAATTTTTTAGTCATTAGTTTTCAATCATTAGTCAGATTGAACTTTGCTCAATATTGCTTAGTGGTAAAAATAAATATGAAACAATGTTGTATGACACTATGTCATTGGCTAAATAACCACATCTATTGGTTAAGAATATATGGATTCTTCCGACTATAGCGGTCGGTTAAAACTACTGAGCCTCAGTCATCCGTGCAAGTTGTAGGAAACGCATGTTCGATTCCTGTAGTTTACCCTGTGTGTATATTTTTCTTTTGTCATTAAACCTTTCCTTGTGTGTTCATTACTTGACGTCTTCTGTCCTGTGTTTGGTATAACCATAGAGGAAATATAAAAGTAGAATGAGCAATGGTAACCTTTTTATGTGCCCAGGATTATTTGACCAAAATTAGAAGTAACGTGACCCTTAGACTACTTTCGTCTGCTGCGTAGAACCTAGCAATCACCATATGATTGGTCCATGGAACGGGAGAAGACGCCCATCCATTGACTCATCATCTGATTGGTTCATTGATTGATGATCTGATAGTAGTAGACTTGGGCGATTTCACCACTTTTGACGCCCCTCTATAGAAATGCACATTCACACACTATCCTATTATAAGGTGTTATATCGCCGAACGAGGTTATAAGATACCAAATCGGCCAACCAGGTCCCTTTTCCCATAGCAGTCACGTGACTACTAGTCGACATGTTGGTCACACTTCTTGAAGCTCCTCTCAGTAGCAATGCTCAGTCTACTTGTATTTCACGTCTATGGTTAAACCCTTCTTTGTGCGTTCATTACTTAACGTCTTGTGTTCAGTATAACCTTGCCAAATATAGCCCTTGCACCATAAAGACCAAAAAACCTTAAATCAATTGCAATAAAACCTTTGAGCTTCCTGCATTGCATGCATCAACATCTAATTCTCTATTTACGATAAGTCTCAGGAATGTCTTTATTAAAAATAGCAAGTTATTAAAATATTATAACTCATTTGAAAAATTAAGAACATTCCTTTGAAATCCGAGAACTTGGAAACAAACAATCCAAAGAATTCCCTGGAGACAAACCGAAACCCTCCCTCGGTGGTTTTTACCAAATTTTAATTATTCTAGAAAAATCAGCGGGCCGATACTCAGTATCTTTCTTCCCCTCGATTTTCCCAACTTAATAGAATTTTCTCCCCAGTATATAAATGCGTGTTAAGACTGCCAACAGACTTTTTATTCAAAAAGTGCTTGAAAGTGAGCTGGCTAGTCAGTCGCCCCTCCGAAGAATTAGCACAGTTAAGTAGTACATATTGCATGTCATCCTTTACGGTAAGCGCTTTACGAAGTACTGTCGACTTCAGGACGATTGTTTCTTTGCTGTGCTTTTTTTCCCTTTTTTCATTTCCCTCTTTTTCCCTAATGACGATTTGTTTTAGTTTTGCATCCGCCTGGGCCTTCTAAGTAGCTTCCGATTTTGCGCCAGAGCGCTAATTTCTGAGGCAGATATTTCGGCCAGGGCTGAAGTAATAATAATAATAAAATCGGGAGGGGGAAGCTGTGGAGGGAGAGGAATTAAAAAAGAGGGGAAAAACAAACAAGAAATATAATTGCTTCCACAAATTTGGAGACGCTTTCCTAATGAAATCCGCTTAGTAAATTAAAAATGGTGGAGATTTATTAGAAACACAAATTCTTTGCCATGGTAATATATTTAAGTAGTTTCGGTTTTCGGCAATCTGTGTGTCTGTACTTAAGATAAAATACTTAAGCTTCTGGTGACCTTTTTTGGATTCTATTAGCGGAAATGTATGGAGTTTGTGAAGCTAGTACTAGATGTCGTACTAGCTTCGACCACCGATGGATCGCCGACTCGGAGTAGGGTAGCCGAAAGCTTTTGCTAATGGATTGATGTACCGACAAGAAACTTGTTGCCGGAATGTAAATGGTTCTTGAAATAGGTAACAAAAATGCACCAAAAATAATTTATAAAGCTCGTATTGGATGTCGTCCTTGTAAGTAGTTTTCAATTTTGCTTCAAAGCGCTAAGTTCTCAGGCAGGTGTTTCTGCCTGGGCTGAAGTAATAAAAAGTAAAATTGGGAGGGAAAATGAAATGAATCCTCCAAATGGTTTCGACGAGATATATGGTCCATCAAGATCTGACCAATTTTGTTAAAGACGATATATCTCATTATCAACATATTGCCGATTTTTCGATGATGCCGAGATCAAGATCTGATAAGTTCTTTTGTAATGACGTGATATCTCGTCAGTCAAGATCTGAGCAGTTTTGCTATGCCGAGATATCTCGTCCATCAAGATCTGAGCAGTTTTGCTAATGCCGAGATATCTCTGGATCGACACTCGCACCTCATGGCGGGCTTGGTGTTTTTCTCGATGTTTTTTCCCCATCTCAAGTAGAGTTCATTTCTTTTAACGCTCCAAGGGGTTCCGACGAGATATCTCGTCCATCAAGATTTGATCTATTTTGCTATGACGATATACCTCGTCATCAAGATATTGCCGATTTTTTTGTGATGACGAGATCAAGATCTGGTCAGTTTTCTTCTAATAACGAGATAGCTCTTCCATCAAGATCTGGTCAGTTTTGCTAATGCTGAGAAGACAACCACCAGGAGGTTTAAAATAAAGATGCAAAACAAACAAAAAATATAATGGCTTTTACAAATTTGTCCTAATGAAATCCTCTTAGTAAATTAAACATGGAGATTTTGTAGAAGAATGAATTCTTTGTCATGATATATGTAAGTATGGTGGACTTTCGGCAATCTGTGCGTATGTACTTCTGCACTGTCTGCCTACTACGAGATCTGTTCCAGACTAAGTCTGCCCCCACCCTATTGATGTAGAAACGAACCTTATCCTTTCTACTATAAAAGATACTCGAAGAGATGTATTCAAGTTTGTCACAACGACGCAATTCGGAAATATATATTTTGCTTACCGTCGAGAAAATTTGTAATAGTGAACTACCCCTTTTGGCAGCAAACAACTGCCAAAAATGACATTAGGTCATCCCGCGAGTCAAAATGAACTAGCCCTGTTTCTATAGAGACCACTAGCACCCTGATTTGGTGTTAACCTTCTTGGTGGTTTGTCTTCAGGGGCGCATCTTTAGGTGTGTACGGGCATCACAACCCCGAGGTGATAAGTAAGGTGATAACCCCTCTAAGTGATCTGTCCTCTCTTCTGTTTAACCCTCGCAAATCCTGCTTTTCTTTCCCCCTCGTTGCTGTCTTGTGTTTGGCGCAGCTTGGGGTAGGGGCAAGGGCCAAATATGGCCCTTGCCCCATAAAACTCAACTAACCGATTTCTGGCTGTCCTAAAATTGAAAGATCAACTTTTTTTTATCAGATACCGAAGTTGCAGTTGTGAAAGCTAAACACAAACGAGAAAGAATGAAAAAGTGGGTAATGCGTTTGGAAGAAAGTGCAGCAATAAATCGTGACTGTTGAAAAATTAGGCTCTGACTGAAATAAATGTCCTTCATTTTTACACAACTTTCATTATTTTATTTCTTCGGAAACTTATTTTATACGATTTTAAACCTTACTTATCAATCAATAATTATATTCGGTTTTCTCAAGTCCTTTGAGGTAATCAGCTACAGTGGTCACCAAATTTGTGAAAATATAAATGGAAGACTGAGTAGGTAGGTATTTTAACTAACGTCTCACTGGAGCAACACAATGGACTATTGGCGACGGTCGGGGATCAAACCCGAAGGGAAAGATCGAGGACAGTACCACGTAAATTTGAACCACGGTCTGATGACGAGGTCACACATGAGCTGGCACCCCACTCTCCAAACTTTCACACCACGCCAACGTGAGGACATTTGAGGCCACGACAGATTCAACGTGCACCAGCCTCCTTTGTACACGACGGTCTTTGGTCTGTGCTAATCTGTTACTCTTCCAACCGGGCTACCGCGACTCTAGAAGAGAACTGGGAGAAATTGCGTGTTGTGCATGCTAAAAACACGGTGTCACGAATTTTCATACAATATACATGCGTTAAGAAATAAGGCCTAAAGCATTCAATAAAAAAAATTGTTTTTATTAAAAAAATAACTATTTAAATAATATAATCTTAATCCTCTGATCATCACGAGATTTCTGGGTAGGGCAGTATTGTTTCCACCTCACAACACATTTAACCCTCCAAATGGTTTCGACGAGATATCTCGTCCATCAATTTCTGACCAATTTCCCTAAAGGCGAGAAATCTCGTCATCAAGATACTGCTGACTTTTTGATGATGAGGTGATCAAGCTCCGGTCAGTTTTCATCTCATGACAATATATCTCGTCTATCAAGATCTGGTCTCAATTTTGCCAATGACTGATCTGATAATTTAGATTGATCCCCGACCATCGCCCATAGCCCGTTGTGTTGCTCCAGCGGGACGTTAATTAAAATACCTACACACTCTACCAATTCAACTCTACCAACTTTGTGCACCATTACTTGACGTTGTCTGTCTTGTCTTGACAAATATGGCCCTTGCGCCATAAAACCCAACTCAACCTTCTATAATTGCGAACCTTTCAAGTTCAGCATTATATAAAGTACTATAAAAGAGAAGTACTATAGGTAGGTATTTTAATTAACGTCACACTGGATCACAACATAACGGAATATTGGCGACTGTCCGGGATCAAACACGAGGGGAAAAATCCGAGGACAACACCACGTGTAATTTTTAACCACGGTCAGATGATGAGGTCACACCCCTGAGCTGGCATCAAACTCTCCAAACTTTCACACCACGCCAACGTGAGGATATTGGATGCCACGACCGATTTAACGTGCACCAGCATACCTTGTACACGATGGTCTTTGGTTGGATTCGAACACGCAACCTTCCGGTTTACTATGAAAGAAAGAAGTCCAATGAATCATTAAAAAGTATCTTATTTTCCTTCCATTTTAAAATACCTGAAAGCTTAGTTTTAAATGTTGACATTTATTAGAGAAGCAAAAATAGTTTTTTGCTACAGCTCATTATATCTTGTAATCCTTTAAATATACGACCGTTACCTTTCACTCGAAACCTTAGTCGAATATCTCTTTTCGAAGTGAAATGCGGCTTTACGGTTATTTTAAAAAATGTAAGCATTGTGGATATTTTTTGCGAATTGAATGTACGAGGTTTGTATGCAAATGGTAAAATAACTTGAGCACCCCGCATAAAAACCTAATCATTTTCAGAAAATACTTTTGATGTGAAGTGAATCGATTAGGTGGGTAAATAGTTAATATCAGCGTCGCACTGGAGCAACGCAACGGGATATTGTAAATCGACTAGGGCCGATAGGTTATCGAAGCGAAACTAGTATGTTTTATTACGTTCATCAATTACTCCTACAGTAGAATTTGAGCTTTGTTTTAATACCACGTGACCTTCACTCGTAGATATTCAAACCTTCTAATGAAATAGGTGCCGGTGTAGCCCAGTTGGCAGAGTAACGGACTAGCAACCGGACGTTAAATCTCTCGTGGCCTCAAATCTCCTCCCGTTAGCGTGGTGTGGAAGTTTGGAGAGTGGGGTGCCAGGTCAGGTGTGACTTCGGCAACTGACCGTGGTTGAAAATTACGTGTTGTCCTCGGGTCTTTCCCTTTGGGATCGATTCCCGACCGCCACCAGTAGCCCGTTGTTTCGTTCCAGTGCGACGTTAACTAAAATACCTACTAATACTCACCCTCGAGTTATAGTCAGGGCGTGGGTCCGATTCATGTGACTAAAAGTTGAATTGACGTCTAACTGGAGCATCACAACGGGCTATTGGTGACGGTCCGGGATCAATCAAGAAGGAGAAAATCCGAGGACAGCACCTCATCATTTTGAACCACGGTCAGATAACGAGGTGAACACCTGAGCTGCCCCCCCCCTCAATCTCCAAACATCCACATCACGCCAATGTGAGGACATTTGAGGTCATGACAGATTTAACATGTACCAGCCCCTTTGTACTCGACGGTCTTTGGTCGGATTCGAACTCACAACCCTCGGTTGCTAATCCGCTACTCTTCCAACCGGGCTACTGCGGCCCTCCAAAATAGCGTGGAGGTCCTTTACGGAGAATACGCAAAGCCATAAGAAAAATCGATGCTTCAATATGTACGAGTAGGTCAGAAACTCTCGCCAATTCAGAAACGCGCAACTGTTTTGACGGACTTGCGTTTGCATAATCTACAACAGTGGTTTGAACTACTTGCAGGTTCCTGGCAACGTTCCGCATCTATTACTTATTGAGCCATCCGATAAGTAATACTGTTTTTTCCTTATCGGCCAAAATAGGTGATGCAATGTTTTATAATTATCTCTTAATCGTACCATATGTGATTTATTATAATTCTTTTCAGTGATTGGTATCGTGCTTTCTTATGACCCAAGTGTCATGTTTGGCAAAGCTTTAAGCCTCTGAGTTAGGTAGGTATTTAATTAACGTCGCACTGGACCGACACAATGGGCTATTGGCGAAGGTCCGGGCTCAAACCAGAAGGGAAAGACCCAAGGACAACGCCTCGTAATTTTGAACCACAGTCAGATGACGAGGTCAATACCTGAGCTGGCTTCCCACTCTCCAAACTTCCACACAACGCCAACGTGAGGACATTTGAGGCTACGACAGATTTAACATGTACCAGCCACTTTGTACACGAAGGTCTTTGGTCGAATTCGAACTCGCAACCCTCTGGTTGCTAATCCGTTACTCTTGCAACCCAGCTACCACTGCCCTTAAGCCTCTGAGAGTCGTGAGATTTACGAGTAGTGCATCGTTGCTTTTAAACCGCAATTCACTTTATAAGTAAATAACCACATAAGAATTTATGGATATTTTTAACCTTTAGAAAGATTCTATAGGTCCTTTACTTGAAATAGAATTCTTGGGACGTTTCTATTGGCCCATTCTGTGGAATAGAAAACTCTGGAAAGACCATTGCTTCTTTCCTTAGTTAAGAATCCTTAGAAAAGATTTTATTGCTCCTTTCCTAAGAATTAGAGTGAGGTGCCAGCTCAGGTATTGCCCCATCATCTGACCATGGTTCAAAATTGCTTGGTGTTGCCCTCGGTACTTCCCCTTTGGATTGATCCCGGACCTTCACCAATAGCCCGTTGTGTTGTGTTCCAATATGACGTTAATTAAAATTCCTACCTACCTAAGAATATTTTGGAGATTTTCTTGGTTCTTTCCTTAGAATAGAATCCTTTGGAAAGATATATTGGTCAAGAAAATCAGGATTCGTTTGAAGTCAAGCAGGGAAGACTGCAGGTTGCGAGGTGGAATTATGCGCGTGGACCCCTTAGAGAGTTATATGCTAACATTTTATATGACCAGGATCATGTGACCAAAACTAGTAATAGCCCTTAGACTACTTACGCCTGCTTGAAAGGAACATTCATCATCTGAATGATCTCGAGACGAGTTAAGACGCCTATTTATTGATTCATCATGTGATTGGTCCGCGCGAGACAGTAGCAGTAGACTTAGGCGATTTCACCATTTTTGTCGCCAGTCTATGGAATACATATTCGCACATCTAACCTGGCATAATTGTTATATCGCCAAACGATGCGATAAGATGCCAGATCGGAAAACCAAGCCAATTTTTCAGAGCAGTCGCGAGACTTCTAGTCACCATGTTAATCACACTTTTTGAATCTCCACTCAAAAGCAATGTAAAGTCTACTTATATTTCACGTCTATGGTTAAAATGAAATATTTGATGTATCTTTTCAGAATATAGCTATTATAAGCACTTTTTTACTATATATTCGTTGGACAGTTATGTATTTTAACCAGCCACTTTGACGTTAACATTTTCTCTACTGATATAAATAGCCCGCTGTGTTGCTCCAGTGCGACGTTAATTAAATACCTACAACTACCTATTGATATAATTAAAATATGAAATGTACTGCCAAATGTGTGTGTTTTAAAAAAATTCGGGACTGTGGTAACCTTGTTGGAAAAGTTACGGATTCGTAACCTTAGGACTACGAGTTTAAAACTTGATCCAACGAAAGATCTTGGATCTGTAGTGTACCTGGGGGAGAGTCAACGTTAAATCTGTCGTGACCTCAAATGTCACGTTTGCGTGGTGTGGAAGTTTGGAGAGTCTGGTGCCAGTTCAGGTGTTAACTTCGTCTTCTGACCGTGGTTCAAAGCCATCCCTTTGTAACACCGGCAAAACAAAAATTCTACCTACCTACCGACCGGTATCATGGCTGTTCCCGTGGAATGTTCCTGTTTCACACGAAGTCAAGTGCAAACGTTTGGTGATCCGGCACACGTGTGTCGGGGTACTGTTTGTGATACAATCTCACTGCGGCTCGCCAGTCAACTCCCTTCAGTACAAGACACATGTCAGCCATCTCAACATTTGTGAAATTACACATGTTATCCTTTTCGACTTTCTAATGAAATAGACGGAACACGTACGAGCAGCTGCATGTCATTTCTTCCTATCATTGTTGTATATATAACTCAGTAACCGACAAAAAAGGATTTTGCTACTGTACTCCTATTTAAAGATTAGCTTTTAGGTCAAAGATAAGTTATTAGCTTTTAGGTCAAAGATAAGTCATTAGCATTTTGATAGTATTATAAATGTTTTAAACAAATTTCAACATGATTAAGCATTTCACATCATCCTGAAAATAAAAATTTACTGTCACCAAAAAAATATCAGTTAATTTGTATGTATTTTAATTTACGTCACACTGAAGCAACACAGCGGGGTTTTGATGATCAAACCCAAAGGGAAAGATCAAGGACAACATCACGTAATTTCGAAACACGGTCAGATGACGAGGCAACATCTGGACTGGCACCCTACTCTCCAAACTTCCACATCGTGCCAACGTGATGACATTTGAGGTCACGACGGATTTAACGTGCACCATCCCCCTTTGTACACGACGGTCTTTGGCTGGATTCGAACTCGCAACCCTCCGGTCGCTAATCCGTTCTTCTTCCAATCGGGCTACTGCGGCCCTCAATTTTTATGTAATAGTTATGTATATACAGTGGTATTGAGATACGAGTGCCCCAACATTCGTGTTTTTTGAGATACGAGCCGTCACTAGGTCGATTTTTTGCCTTGAGTTACGAGCCAGAATTTGAGATACGAGCCTGCTTCTGTGACGTCACAACCACCACCCCGCTCAGATTCCCATCTTGCGCGTCGTTCAGTTCACGCGTTTACCTCACCTGATGACAGTTAACGTCTGTCACAAAAATCAACCAATTTCTTAATTTGGTTTGACATTTATTGCCAACTGCCACCGGGAGGCCAGAGTCCCTCTTTTTTTTTTAATTTTTCTTTTCTCCGACCAGATGCGTCAGTTCTGGAAACGGGAAAATGGGGTGTGTACAGTTATTTGGCTAATCTTTTTTCGTATAACCATGAGTCCAAAGAAGGTGAGTGTAAAGAACAGTGGCGAGAAAGGGGAAAAGGTAATATCCATGGAATTAAAGAGCGAGATAATAGACAAGCATGAGCAAGGCGTAAGAGTAATAGACGTGGCAACGCAGTGCGACGCACTACTTCTACAATATGTACTATTCTGAAGCAGGACTCTATAAAGGCTATAACTCCAACTACAATATTTGTTCATTATATAAAAAATTGGAGTGGTTTTTTTGGGGGCTGGTACGAATTAATCTCATTTCAATTAATTTCAATGGGGAAAATTGATTTGAGATACGAGCATTTTGACTTACGAGCTCGGTCATGGGATGAATTAAACTCGTATCTCAAGGTACTACTGTATATATATATATATATATACATTTCATACATCCTTTTGATATACATATATGTATTATTTATCTATCAATATATGTATATATATAGATAGATACACACACACACATATATATATATATGTGTGTGTGTGTTAAGTATATGTGTATTTGTTTTTGTATATGTATATGTGTGCGTGCTTGTGTACTGATAGAGGTATTAGGAAGTAATATAGAAATGAAAAATGCAGCCTCTGCGATACACCGTGGAATTGTTTGTAAAACGCCGGGTTAACGTGTCTGAACGCAAACCCACCTCCAACCGACAACAGAAGAGAGTGAATCGAAAAGAAAGCGCAAAAAAATCCCCCAAAAGGTTTCTCTTTTTCGAAAATTCGGGGCCCTGCCTGCAGCGCGGAGCGGTCGCCGCTTGCAGGGAAGAAAAAAACCCTCCCCGGCCCTCCGCGATTGGGCGTCCGCGGCGCGCGGGGCGGGGCCAGCGGCGGCGATTGGCGTGCGTGGCGCGGCGTCTGGGCGTGGCGTGGCGGGCGGGCGCGAGCGGGAGTGCCGCGGCCGCGGCAGAAACGTGGCGACCGCGGCCCTCGCTCCAGCGCTCGATCCCGAACACTTGGTCCGCAACCCGCGTGGAACTGGCCGTAAAGCTGTGGCCGAACTTCGAAGACGTTCAAAGCCGGGGGGGCAGCGGGGACAACTTCGGCCCCGCTCTCACCGGCTTTCTCTCGTACCGGTCGGGGCACCAGCTGTGCGGCAGCCCGCCGACCTCGGTGGCCGCCTTCCAGCCTTCCGCCTCGACCTGCGCCCCGTTCTCTGCTGGGCAGAGCGCCCCATCCAGCGGCATGGCCTACCTCAAGTCGTCGCCTTACTCTGTCAACGGCATCGGGTTGCCCTCGCCCGGTGTTGACCTCCTGCATCCCACAGTCGGATACCCGGGTAAGCCGCTTACGGAAATTCTTACTTTCTTCCCCCCTCAAAAAGCGTCTCCCGGATTAAGCGACCGGACTCTAATAAAGCCGATTAGCACCCGGATGCTAACGGATTAGCCGGGAATAATTGTAAGACTCCTGTAATGGAACACCCTCCCTTGAATGTGCGCCAGGAATTAAGGGTAAACAGACTGTTTTGGGAACGTCTCCGTTTTTTCCCCTCTTGATCCTATTGACATTAATGCCCCGACATGCAAATCTGCTCTGTCCTTACCTGCCCAAGAAATACAAGACTTCACTCCCAGGGTAGACATGCTAGACTAGAGTCCCTTGTTCACTCTCTCAAAGACCATGGACTATTTCTCGGATTTTGAAATCGTAAGTGAACTTCGACTTTTAAACTGTTGTTTTGGCTCTGACATCTTCACTTATGTATTGCCACTGAAACCTGACCGTCCTTAAAGTCAATACTGTGCTGTCTGTTGTACACGCCTCCAAATCCCATTTCAGTACCTTGGGATGTAGACTTGACTGTCTCAAATTAGATTATGGTGTCTTCATATGTTGAGCTTGAGGTAAATATCTTCGTGTACCCTTTTTTAACTTCCGTTCATCTACATTTATCAATGGCAATTGAAATTTTTGATCTCCACTGGTCATCCAACAAGTCATTATGTAAACCCCAAAATCCCACTTCAGTACCTTGGGATGTAGATTTGGCTGTCACAAATTAGATTATATTGCCTTCGTTTACTGGACCTGAAACAAGTACCTTTGAGCGCCCCTTTTTAACTTTCATCTTTACTTATGCATGGCGATTGAAACTTTTGACCCCTACTGGTCATCCAACATGCCAAACTATTATTATGTAAGTCCCAAAATCCCACTTCAGTATCTTGAGATCGGTAGACTTCACTGATTAGACGCTAGTTGAATTTGAAGCAATGATCATTAGTGTACCCCTTTCTAAATATCAATGATTTCCTAATGTGCTCAGTTTTTAAGTATCAATCCTTTTTAGTTTCCCTTTTTTCATGTCAATAAGGCTACCCCTTTCTATAACATCATGCTATTTTTGATTGAAATGGTGAGGTCTTATTTATTAGGAAAGATGCAAACAAAATCAGCAATATGATAGTTGAGCTATATGGATCCCAATAAAAATGTAATGTTGTTTTAAAATTGTTATTCTTACATGTTCATATTTGTAAATAAAACTTCTTGCCTCATCGCGTATTTTAGGTAATCGTGAATTGGGACAAAGAATTTTTCAAATAATGAATTTTATGTCTGCGTTTAATAATTTGAAATCTGATTTCATGAAATACAGAATTTAAAATTTCCCCACCTTTTACTATTATTACTTTATTGTGTTATATATGATGTACTGTATATCCTTGAAAAATTGTGTGCATTTATCTGATTCATTATCTATGAATGTCATGTTTTAGTTATACTATAATGATTGATGGTGTATTTTTTAATTAATAGGGAATAATGCCACTTTAATTTATCCTAAAGAATTTTGCATAAATTTAATAAAAGCGGTTAGAATATTTTTGATTGTAACGGAAAATAATTTGATTAAAGTGCATAAATGTAAAAACTATCATAAAAGTGTATTTATATATAAGAGGCAGAAATGTTCTCTAAAGTGAGTTTCTAAAATTATTCTACATTTTAAAACGTCTTTATCGACAAAAAAACAGCACCGTTGTTCTACGGGTCATTTTTCCAAATTTAATTAGACTCCATAATTAGTTGAGCTTATTGAATATTTTGTCCAAGACCTGATCTAACGACTACACCATTTCTTTTGATCAAGCAGAACATGTTTTTTATTCATTTTTAATAATTGATGAATTATTTATCTCTAAATGTGGTATTTCGTACAGCAATCGATATTTTTATTTATATTTTATGTAATGAAAAAAATTGAAATCGAAGATAAATTTACATACAAAATTTTTATTATAATTTAAAGCAATTTAAAATGTGAATTGAATTTAGAAATTGAATAACCCGGAATACGTTAAGAGTTTTTATGTGATGACAAGTCTTCAATATAAACTCAATATTTGTACGAACTGATTATTTCAATTTGGCATTAAGAAGAAAAACGTTTAATGTTGAACAGTTAAAATATTTTTAAAGTACATAATCAACATATAGAAGAGCACTTAAAGGATACTATAATTAATAATTAAGTTAATAACTAATAATTTAATATATATATAATTAATAAGTATTTGTATACTTATTTCTTAAGCTTGAAAGTTATTTTGGATATTTCAGTCGATTCGTTAAGATAAGCAATTTTCAACCGGTTTGCCGCGGCACAGAAGTGTGCCCCAAAAATGGCATTGGTGTGTCTTACGGATGTTAAAGTGGTTTAGATTGTGCAACATTTATTCCATTTCAACGGTTTAGTTTTGAACTCTTGGCAAGTGTATTTGCGTTCAAGTAATTTCAATTTAATATTAAATAATTAATCGATAATCAAATAATATCAATTTCAAGTAATACTCGTTAAAATAAATTTGAGCATTACGTTTAATAATTTTTCAAAGCCATTTTGGAGCAAAGAGTGTAGGTAATTTCTGTTATTTTTAAATAAATCGATCAATATTATGCCTATTTTTTGTCAGGTCGGCAAAAATATAATATATATTTTGGTGTTTTGAATATTAGTAATTACTTTATGCGTGCCGTTAGATGAAAAAGGTTGAAAATCGCTGCTCTAGAGAATCCAATTGAACGTCAGATTTATAGCATTCAATCTATATTTTAATTTTAAAATGAAGATATCACAGTAAATGTTTTTTGTTAAGGTAAGTGATTGGTGTATTCTAAATCACTGAATGCATGTTCAGAGTGTCAAATGATACAAATGAAACGGCTTGTTTCAAGAAGCTTTTCACTAGGAACGCTCTGTCACCCCTATAGTGCAAAATTATATCGGGTGAAGTAATATGAGATGTTAACTTTCAATATCAGTTTTTACTAAACAACTTTTGAAAACCAAACTACAAGATATGTGAACTGCATCCGGAGTTTAGTTTCAACATAACAAACATAAGAATATTTCTTGTTAAATATTTAGCAACTGTGCAACCCTTATTAAAATAAGTACATTTCATCGTTCGTTCTTATAAAAAGTTTACGCGCTTTCGTTTTCGTATTTGGTTGAATTTAATTGCATTTCAATTTTGCCTTTGTTTATAGAAATACATTGCGTTAGTTAAAAAATGTTTCGTTATGCTTCCTAAGAAGTGTTTTAGTTTTTTGATGTTGAAGAAATTGATTATCCATAAAAATCCTGGATTTTGTATTCATACTGTATTTACATGTAGTTGTTATCTATATTAAGTACCCTTGTTTGTTATATCTAAGACTTAACACACAAAAGACAATGCCATCTATGCCAATGCATGCTAACCTCTAATCATCGAAATTCCAAGTTCCTCCAAAAATTCGTTAAATGGAAAATATTCTAAGTTACTCTTTCAAAGAACGCTTAGACAGTCACATAGCATTATACAATCCTTATATATATTGTTAACATAATTGAGGTTTACTTTAATGATGTAGAATATGTTCAATTGGCTATGTGAATCATTTTGAATTAAAATAATACAATGCGCAATAACACGCAGTAAGTCTTTACTACGTCTAGTCCGTTTGAAACGACTTTCATATGTGATTCACATTTTTGTGAAAAAAGTGAAGTATGCCTCCAAGGCTGTAGTCTGTATAGCTAAATTTGATCCTTAGATGTAATGGTTGTTAAAATGTATCTGATGCCTCAACGCTAAATGACAATACACACTCAGCAACATGCTATTATCCCCTGTTGTGAAGCATTAGATACTTACATAAGAGAATAGTAATAATTGTCAAGTCGAAAAGACCAAACTTGGAGATACTGCCTTTTTAACTAGTATGACAGTATACCACCGTGCTATATCTCCAAGTTGGTTTCTAGGGCTAGCGGTTGTTAAAATGCTGCTTATAGACTTATCTGATACCTCAACGCTAGAAAACGACGCACTCAGTCAACAGCTCTTTTAGTGATCATACCGTTATTTAGTGTTGTGAAGCATTAGGTACTTATATAAGCGCATAGTAACAAAAAAAAAGATCGAACTTGGAGGTACTGCCTTTTTGATTAGTATGATGGTACACTACTGTACTAATCAGAGAAGACTATCTCCAAGTTTGGTCTCTAGAGCTAACGGTTGTTAAAATAAATCTTATGCCTTAACGCTAGAAAACAAAACACAGTCAATCAACAGCTGTTTTAGACATCATATAGTATTGTGTAGTATTAGATACTTATAATAAGCACAGGGTAATAATCGTTAACTCGAAAAGATCAAACTTGGAGATACTGCCTTTTTGACTGGTACGACAGTATACTGCCGTGCTAGTCAAGAAGACTACCTCCAAGTTTGGTCTCTAGGGCTAACGGTTGGTAAAACGTATCTGATGCCTCAACGTTAGAAAACAACACATAGTCAACAGCTCTTTTAGTGATCAGACTGTTATCCAGCGTTGTGTGAAGCATTAGATACTTATATAAGCGCATAACAACAATCGTCAACTCGAAAAGACCAAACTTGGAAGTAATGCTTTTTTGATTAGTATGAGTTACTCTTTGACTAGTAATCAGTCGTGCTAGTGAAAAATCCAAGTTTAGTCTCTAGAGCTAGCAGTTAAAATATATCTGATGCCTCAACTCTAGATACCAACAGTCAGTCAACATTTGTTTCAGATATACTATTATCCAGTGTTGTGAAGCATTAGATTCTTATATAAGCGCATAACAACTCGAAGAGACCGAACTTGGAGATACTGCCTTCTTGGGACTAGCAATTGCAGGATAGTGGTGGCTTTTCTTCAAGGGGTGAATGTTTTGGAGAAATTCTTATTCCCGAAGACACGTGTCCCAGAGAATCCCGGGAGATGTTTGTTATTTGGCGGTGGGCCATCCTAAGCTGTTTTGCTGACACTTCAAAGAACTCACGTCAACCACCCAGCCGTTGTTGGTTCTCAGGTGCAGCCACTTAGAAAATCTTAACAGACACCTTCACGTGTTACATGCTCGCTTCGAGTTAAGAAAAATGGCGAGTTCGGTTGCCAAACGTGTCTAACATTTATAAAAAAAACTGCAAAGAGACCACCCTGGTTTCCGAGCGAAGTAAGCTCAGGCTCAAACGTGTTATCGTGACGGACACAACTCTCTTTTGACCCTCCTGGTGGTTGCCTCGACGAGATATCTCGTCATTGGAAAAATATTGACCTGATCTTGCCGGATGAGATGTATCGTCATTAGAAAACTGACCAGGACTTGATCTCGTCATAAAAAACGGCACTATCTTGATGACGAGATATCTCGCCATTAGCACAATTGGTCAGATCGAGAGAAGAGATCGATCAGATTGGTCAGATCGAATAGAAATATAGACATCAGGACAGATGTCTAATCGAAATCATTTGGGTAATTAAGATCGATTTGAAACTGGTAGTTGAAATTATTAATTTACTGGGAGGAAAAGTTGCAAATTTGAGGCCCTCAGTAAAAGCATAAATTAGAGCATTTGTTTACATTTTAATCAACAATTATTTATTTCACGCAGGTGTATTGCACTTGGAGTTAATTTAGAGTCAAACTGCAGACGTCGAAACTGCATGCATATTGTTACGGGGAATAAGGGTTTGGCATTCTATGAGTATGATCGAAATTATTCGTTTTGATACTGATACTATTTAAATTTAGTTTACCGGAGAAAAGGCCGACTTGACGCTCTGTTAATGGAAAGTACGAATTAAAATAATTGTTTAAATTGAAGTTATGAGTTATTTATTTTACGTACAAAAATTGCACTTAGTGTTAATCTAGAATGCAATGTCTTGTATCAATGTTAAAACTAAATGTATTTGCTACGGGGCTCAAAGGTGTTGGGCATTGGGATGGTTGCATAGGTTTTTATGGCGCAAAGGTCATATTTGGTCATGTTGCTCCAGACATAAGACATATGATATGAAGTAATGGTTGGGTATTGGGGCATGACGACTCGCTTAAAATCATTTCGAAACTGATATTAGTTGAAATGAGTTTTCCAGAAAAAATGCTGTAAACTCGACGCTCTTTTAATCAAAAGTATGAATATAATTGCTTTGAATACTATCAACTCTATTCTACGCTCATATACTGCAGTTAATGTTGATTTAGAACACAATCTATTGCATTAGCATCAAATCTGTATGTATATTCAGGACTCAAGTGTTGGACACTAGAGTAGAAAACTATCTTTTAAGATTGCTTTGAAACTGATACCAGGTGAAATTAGCTCACCGGAAAAAATACTAGTTAAATCCATTGAAGAATGAAATAAAATATATATTTTTATTTTAACTATCAATTATTTATCATGCGCAATGAATAACACATAACGTTGGGTATTGACATAAAGCTGCATGTATATTACTGCATGGTTCAGTGATAACGTTGGATATTGACGTAAAACTATGTATATTGCTGAAAAGTTTCATGATAACGTTGGGTATTGACGTAAAACTGTACTTATGTTGCTTCAGGATTCAGTGATAACGTTAAATATTGACACAAAACTGTATGTATATTGCCGCAAGGTTCAGTAATAATGTTGGGTATTGATGCAAAACTATGTATAATGCTGCAAAGTTCAGTGATATCATTGGAGCACCAGTGAAAGAATTATGACATCACTGACTTATAGCAACTGTCTTCTTGTAAACAGTTATTTCTTTTTTTTTATTCTGAAATTTTGGCCATATAATGTATAAACGATTATACAATTGGATATGAGAAAAGAAAATCCTAAGAAATAAACATCGGAGCTTACTAAAATTGTATCTAAATTTCCAATCATGTTAAAAATACAAGATGAAAAAAATGTTAGTAGTAAAATATACCATTTGTAGTACATACCGATCAGGTTCGAATTTAGTCATTCGTACTTTTACCATATCAATCTTAACATGGTTGTCTTGGATAAATCATACTTTTGTCAATGTGAACTTGCGTCCTGGAAGAAAAATTCTTTCAGGTTCCACATCAAATGGTCTCTGGGAATATAAAATTACGTTGAAAGTTATATTTAATTTAAAGTTTCAACTGCCTTTAAATTTCGTTCCCTGTCAGTTTCATGCCTTTTCTATTTAGTATGAAAGGATCAATTGCTTTTGTTTTCAAAATTAATGTTTGCAATGCACAATTTGTTAAATAATGTTTATAAATATTTATTCATAGCCATAATTACTTTAAAAATATTAGTATAAAATTCTTAAATGTAAGATATAAGTTATAGAGCGCGGAAATAACTATGCAACTCCATAATAGTCAATTAGAAATAGCTTTGTATAAAATAATGTAGGAAGACCGATTGTTAGCAATATTTGTAATTCATAAAGACGGTTTATTTACAGAACAGCGTCCGAAAAATTGTTTACCTGAAATTCGTAGTGCACGTAATTTGCAAAATACTCAAATGAAGATAAATACTTTATTGCTCACTTGAAAATTTTGATTTGATTGTCTTGTTATGCGTTCGAATTTCTGAAATAACTTTGCCTCAAATTTTAAGAAAAATTCCTTTGGTATGCTTCAGGATTGTTTCGGTATCAATTAAAGATATCTCTATAGACTTCAAATTAGTAGAAATTCTAAAAATCCCCAAACTGGGCATAATTTGAAAATTTCTCGTCTGATTTTTAGAAACTACGCGTTTTTTAAAGTTCAATACGAATCTAATGAAGTGAGATTTTGTTTTATAAGAAAATTTTATAATTATACTCTTTCTAAATATAAGTAAATAAGAGCTTCATATTTCGCATTGATTTTAATAGAGAACCTCATTTGGTGTAACTCTTTTTGTAACATTATCTCTATTTGGAGTTTCAATTTTCTACTATAGAGGTGATTCCTTTCAATTATTTTCTAAGCTTATCTTTTAGAAAGATTTGTAATTTTAAAATGGAAATTGATTTTTGCAATTCCTTTTCAAAAATTATCTTATTTAGAGTTTCAATTTCCCACTTCAACAGGGAGGTGATTTTGTTCAATTCTTTTCTAAACTTATATTTAAAAAAAGATTTTTATCTTAATGTTGGAAATTGATTTTTAATTCCTTTCCAAGAATTATCTATATATATTTTATAACATTTTTAGTGTTGGTAGATATTACAATGTAATTCTTATCTGAAACATTTCCAAGGAAATATAGTAAATTTTAATGGCTAAATAAAGAAATGATATCATACAGGTAATGAAGTAGTTGGTAAAAGATTCCAAATATTTTCCACTTGTTTAAATTCAAAGCCCCTATCCATTTTATTTTAGCTAAAACAGCCTATTTTGCTGAGCATCTCAATCCTTAACGAAAAATTAGTTCCTTAAATTTTTATAATTTTAAACACGTTTACTATAAAAAAATAAGTTTAAAACTGAAAGCATTAAATTTTGCATTTCAATGCTAATTGGGAGCAATAACATGAATTTATTCTGAATTTTGAGAGTTGCAAAATGTAACTAATTTTCCATTCTGCGATGAGGAAATTTTTTAAAGCAAGGAATTCCTATACAAATTAATCGTACTATTTTAATTGCACAGGCATATTGAATTGATAAAACTATTTTATCAGATTGTCTTTGTTTCCTTTTTGCGAAAATGATTTTTGAATTATAATATAGTAAAATTTTGCAGACATCGGAATTTATATTCAGTTCTTTTAAAGCTAATATTTTGAATAGAAATACCGGTATAGCTTTGAATTGCATTTACCTAATATTTGAACGTTTGAATAAAAATATAATTTCATTTATTGCGAAACTATCAGATTATCATTACAATTCTGTACAGAAAATTCGATTACACACTGTCAAGATTTGAGTGTCCCATTCCAACCTCCGAAATTTCCTTTTTAATTTTATGTTCGCAAATTACAAGTTAATTTTGCAAAATTGTTATAATTCTTAGATTCTGATTTTCTTTCCTGTTTGCTATTCATAATTTGCAGAATGTTTACGATAATTTTTCACTGTTTGCAAACAAATATAAATCCTTTTGGCGCATGAGAAAATGCAAATGAATATGAAACTATGCAGGCTGTAATGATTGGTTGGTTTGGGGTTCAATGGCATAAGAGCCATATTTGGCCAAGGAAAAAAAAGCGAAAATCAGAATGATAGGTGAGGGTAAAACAGAAGAGAGGAAGATCCCTCGGGTACCTCTGGATTGTGATGCCCGTACACACCTAAAGATGTGCGCCTGAGGATGCAGCTGTAATAATTGAAAGGGTCCACGCAACATGGTGATAAGCCACTGAAAACATGTTCCGTAAAGAAAAAAAATTAAAAACAAAATATTCAAGAGGATCAAAGAATTTCCAATGGTTTGAACGAGTGCTTAATAATTGTAAGTGTAAGATTATATGACTTCTTGAATAGTGGGTCATTGCAATTTTGGAATTTTTTTAAAACTTGAAAATTTGCTAGCCTAAAAATTTGAAAAGGGGCTTATCGTTATGTTGCCTGAAGCCCTTCAATTATATGTCCACTGATTAAGTAATAATCACCTTTACAACTCTCCCGTACGACTTCGTTGAACTTGCATTTCTGCTTCCAAAACACAAAATGCCTAATTGCGTTTTTAACGATTTTTTCATAGTTATATCACGTAGAAAATGCAGCGATTTTGGATTATTAGAAGTTACAAGTGTGATTATCTGCTATTAGATGTTCTGCAGAGAAGAGGGGATCGGAAAATGCAAATTAGTGAATTGTTTTAGTTGAGTGTATTTTTATTTGCGATTCACTAAACGTCAGAGTTTTTGATTGTTCTCCATATAACACTACAAGAAGCTTAGTAAGTTGTAAATGTGATACGAAAACAATTACTATTCCATGAAACGAAAACAATCTATGAAAAGTTAATCACTACCGAACTAGTGCATCATTCATTCTTCTTTCCGGATTTTTGCAGTACACAAAATATCAAAAATAACACTTTGAATAGTTTTTTCTACACCATTGTAAAACGCCTAGTGCAAAAGCAATTTTTTTTATTCCCCGCAGTCCAAGCAATCTGCGGAAAGTTATCCCAGCCAAATAAATCATTCAATTCACAAAACGTTAAACATAAAGCATTGAACGATTTCTTCACCCTCCAGAAAAACCCTAGTGAGTCCTAAATGCAATGCAAAAACACTTACAATCCCGTTCAGTCATACAGATCTGTGGGAAAAGTACATCAATAGTTTTTGTTTCCATCCCATCCGCCAGAACAACTTTCCGCATACCTCTAGTGAGTCTTAAATGCAACGCAAAGGATTTACTATCCATCTCAATCAAACAGATCCGCAGAAAAGGTACACCAACAGTTTTTGTTTCCGTCCCATCAGCCACAACAGCTTTCCGCACACCTCTAGTGAGAACCAAATGCAATGCAAAAACAATTACCATCCCACCCAGCCCAAGCCGGGAAAAGTAAATCAACAGTTCTTGTTTCCGTCCCATTGGCCACAACAGCTTTCCGTACACCTCTAGTGAGTCCTAAATGCAATGCAAAAACAATTACTATCCCGCCAGCCTAAGCCAAGAAAATTACACCAACAATTTTTGTTTCCGTCCCATCGACCACAACAGCTTCCCGCTTACCTCTAGTGAGTCCTAAATGCAATGCAAAAACAATTACTATCCCACCCAGTCCAAGCCGGGAAAAGTACATCAACAGTTCTTGTTTCCATCCCATCAGCAACAGCAGTTTCCGCACACCCCTAGTGAGCCCTAAATGCAATGCAAAAACAATTACTATCCCACCCAGCCCAAGCCGGGAAAAATAAATCAACAGTTCTTGTTTCCGTCCCATCGGCCACAACAGCTTTCCGTACACCTTTAGTGAGTCCTAAATGCAATGCTAAAACAATTACTATCCCGCCAGCCTAAGCCGAGAAAATTGCACCAACAATTTTTGTTTCCGTCCCATCGACCACAACAGCTTTCCGCTTACCTCTAGTGAGTCCTAAATGCAATGCAAAAACAATTACTATCCCACCCAGTCCAAGCCGGGAAAAGTACATCAACAGTTCTTGTTTCCATCCCATCAGCAACAGCAGTTTCCGCACACCCCTAGTGAGCCCTAAATTCAATGCAAAAACAATTACTATCCCGCTCAGTCGACCCGATCTGCGGAAAAAGTGATTACTCCCGAGTTAATGCGTGCGGGAAGAGGTTAAGCACACAGGCGCGGGAGGCAAACAGTGGGCCGCTTTGGAGGACTGTTGAGGCACGTGTCGAAGCAGATTCCAAGGGTGGCCTATAAGCATCACGGTCAGAACGAGTTTGGGGGTATAGTGCCTCCGCGATATGTCGTCGGGGCCCTCGTTGACGCATCTCTGTAGGTCATCTCCGCACGAAACAAGCATTACGACTAGGTTATCTGCGATACCCTCAACTCCCTCACTTAGCTTCCTTCGCCACTGCGATAAATTCTGCCTCGACAAGCTTTGCACCACGCCTCATTTGGACAAATTCGCGATGCGATTCTCATTGAATGACTAAATAAGTGGATTGAAATCAAGCTGGGATCACCACAGCAAAAGCCAGAATTCAATTTTTAACAAAAATTCGGTTTTGTTTTCATTAAATGCTTACATGGTTTCCAATCGAAAAACTCTACAAGCCGGATTTTTGTATAGTAACTTACCGACCAACAATTCTGTTTTTAAGCCAATTGACTTTCCACTTGAAAAAACGTACTTGAAGTTGTGTCTCGTGTTTGGCTACAGCTTGACCAAATGTGGCCCTTGCACCATAAAATCCAACCAACCAAGATAGCGTTTCAGTTAGGACGCTATTAAAGCTAAAGGTCTTTAAAGTGTTCATAAATTGTATGAAGAATTTTATGATTAAAATGTGCATATATACTTATTGAATTATATATGTTATATTATTGATATATATGTATGAAAAGTATGTTTTAATTAGGACGCATTTAACCATATAGGAAAACAAAAGTTGGTTTTGCTTTTCTATGTTACCATTTGAGTCCGTCAGTGAATTATGTTGAGTGTTCAACGTATTAAAGTTTTGTAGTGCCCGTATAATATAGCAGATTACTGTTGTACCTTCGTTCTGGAGGTTCATACGCATGGACCTTGATTTGCCATGTGGAGAGAAAGTACTCCCTTCATTAAATCAGTCTTATTTTTCAGGCATAAAAGTATATTCCGACATCAAGGATATATTAACCTGTTTAGACTTTGACAAGCAAAGAAATTGTTAACTTCTTCGTTCATGTGGTTACTTATGTGGACCTGTTTTTGCCTCTTGAATCCCAACTGCAAAATTCTTTTTTGTAACCTAAGATTCGCACTGAATGTTCAATGAACATGTCAATAGATGAATTCGTAGTTACAATACGAAATTTGCTTAGATGGATTTCAAGAGCAAAAACAAAAATCCACATAAGTGGACCACAGGAAGACGTTAACAATTTCCTTGCTTGTAAAAAACTTAACTGGTTAAATCCTTGTGGTCCACTTAAACGGACTTTTGGCTTTGCATCATGAATCCCAACTAAAAGCAAAATTATTTTTTTAACCACGGACTTACGCTGCGAACGTTCAATGGACATAGGACATGACAATATATGAATTCGTGGTTACAGTAAGGAATTTTGCTCAAGTTCGGTTTCTAAAAGCAAAACCATAAGTGGACCACAAAAACGAAGAGGTTAAGAATTTTCTTACTTGTCAAAGTCTAAATTGGTTAATCAATCCCAGTGGTTCACTTATGTGGAACTTTGATTTTGCCTCTCGAATACCAACAAAAGGCTAAAAACATTTTTAACCACGGACTCACACTGTACGTTCAATAAACATATCAATACATGAATCCATGGTTACACTAAGGAATTGGGCTCTAAGTAGGGTTTCAAGAAATAAAGCCGAAGGTCCACATAAGGGACCCACAAGAACGAAGTTAATTTTCTTGTCAAAGACGACACTGGTTAATAAGTCCCTGATATTGGAATATACTTTCCATGATGCCTCAAAAGTTAGACTGACTTATGAAGGGAATATTTTACCTCGTCTATTTTAAGAAGCGAGATGTTTCGGTTGTTCCTTCAGTATGGAGAGAAGGTTCTCCGATTTGCCTTCTCCCATCTAGTCAGCCTCCGTGATTGTCACACAATGGAATCACACATAATCCTGCGGCGTGACATCTGGGATTTAGAAAGCTGCTTTGAGTCAATATTTGTCGCAGATTGGTTTATAATATCTTTATAGCCTCTTGCATCTCTTAAACATCCTTAACCAGTTGTTTTGCCATCCCGCAAGCCAGCTGCAGCTCAAAGCTGATTATCTCGGGATGTTTGTTAGTGCATTTGCTTTAGATTGCCATCGAAAGATTTATGGGGGAAAAGCCTTTCTGCACATTCATACCATTCGACAAAATCTTAATCGGCTATTAGGAGAAATTTATATTACTTTGCTAAGATGTGTATCTGGTTGAAGAAAATGGGGATGATGCATTATGGAACTGGACTCGAATGGGTCGTCAAGCATCGTTGCAATGTTTGCTTGATATAAAGTTTATTATATCATTCTGCTGAGATGTTATAGAAAATGTAAACGATACTTTATGAAAATGAACTTATATTGTTTACTTGATATAAATTTATATTACTCTGCTGAGATGTAGAAAATGGAAACGATATTTTATGAAAATGAATTTAAAAATATTACAATGTTGCTTGATGTGAAACTCGATAAAATTATAATAATGATTAATAGAAAAGTTAGTTTCTTTGTAAGTTAGAGAAATTTCAAGTTTATTCATTTAACCCTTCTAAGATAAGCTTTGGAATGTATGATCATTACATGAAGTTGTCGTGTGTTTACCACACCTTGATCAAATGTGGACATAGCGCTATAAAACCTAACCAACCAAACAAGCAATCTATGTTATCAAATACCACACATACTGTTTTGACTTGAAACGATATGTATGATAACAGTATCTCCCCTGAATCATTATACAAAATAATTATTAAACAATGAAAACATAATCGTAAAGACTTAAAATAAATTTGTTTACTTCACTATAATATATATTTGCCTCAAATATTTTTAATAGTTATAATTGCTAGCTAAAAAATGCAAACAATTAAATTTTCAATTCTATTAGAGAAAGTGATCCTTTTAGAGAGAAATCTGGATTTGTTGTGCTTACAAATATGTTATGATTGAAATAATTCTAGTCATAAATTTACTGAATTCCATAACCCAACGCTTTAGTAATTGTAATGTTGTAATACTGCGAAATATTTCAGGCCATTTTAATTTCTCAGAGAATCCTTTAACATCCCAAGTGGTTTCAACGTGATATCTCGACCATCAAAATCTAACCAATTTTGCTAATGACGAGATATCTCGTCATTAAGATATTGCCGATTTTTTTATGATGACGTGATCAAGACCCGGTCAATTTTCTTCCAATTATGAAATATCTCATCTATCGAGACCTGGTCAGTTTAGGTAATGAAGATATAATTCGTCCAGACAACCACTAGGGGGTTAATTTTGTAGAAATACAAACCGACACTTTGGTATTCAAGTTTTGGTAATGAAGGGATTTACTTCCTAAGCGCCGAAAAGAAAAGCCTCTAGAAATAAACGCAATAAAATAAAAATAAAATCGTAAAAACAGCACTAAATACAAAAATATTCTTGTTTAGCAATTTGAATGAAAATAAAAGCACGATAAAAGTCTTTTTTCTCAAAGATTGTAAGACGGAGTTTATCGGGTTTCATTCTGTTGTCATCAGTGTTTGACAACTGCCAACCTAAACATCGCTTGGACGTACGTATGTTATTTTCTTTGTTTTCCAACCATCATTCACGAAAATCGCTATCTTTAGCATTGTGGGACTGTTTTTCAGGGCATTGAATTTTTGTTAATTATGCCTCAAGTTGCTGAAGTCATTGCGACTTAATTAGCCCGTTCAATCATTGTTTTCCAATGCTTCGGTGAAGAAAGCATTCAGTGTCACTCTTGCAAAACAGAAACGTGGATTTGACAGTTGCAGTTGCGTGATTGGGCTGCTTTTAGCCCTGGATGAAGAGCAATCGCATTTGACAATTCATTCTGATGTGGTTTATTAGTTTCGTATCACTGGGTCTTGCCTTCCGCTGGAGTTAACAGATTCGAGATTTTAATTAAGTTTTAAACAGATGTACCTCCGAAAGCTCTCTTGTGTGCAATGCCTTGTATTCATGCAATTTAATTTAACACTTTATCGTGCAATTTTGCTTTGTTTTGGGTTTTTTGGACAAATTCTCATTTTTGTTTACTTCCAAGAGATGTTGAGCTAGAGTTTCGATATAGGTCGTCTACGGAAACACATCAATATCATTAAAGAAAGTTACTTATACCATTGTTTAAGATTCGTACGCAAATAGGAAGGTAGCTGCTCTCATTTTGGTATATTTCCAAGACATGTTGAGCAAGAGTTTTGGTATAGGTCTAACACATCAATGTCCTTGCACACAATTGCTTATACCATTGATACAGATTTGTACACAAATAGGAAGCATCTGCTCTCATTTTGGTATATTTCCAAGATATTTTAAGCAAGAGTTTCGGTATACGTCTTCGAAGTAAACACATCAATATCATTGAAAACAATTGCTTATACCCTTGCTTCAGCTTGGTACACACATAGAAGGTAGCTGCACTCATTTTGGTATAATTCATGTTTTACGGTTCAAGTTGAGTTTTTGAAGTCTGGTGCAGATGTTTCAGCATTCGTACATCTTCGAATTTTGATTCTTACACTGTAATGTAACCAAACCAGAGTCGATTTCTTGTACTCTGATTCTGATTTGTACACAAACGGCAATGCACTCGTTTTCATTTTGTATAACACACGCCTTTCGGTCTAAGAGGGTGTTTGAGCTCTGTTGCGAAAATCCCAGTATAGGTCTTTGAAGTTCACTGTCTATACCTGCTTCAATGAAACAGAAAAACATTTTTCATGCACTGTTTCGCACTGCTTGTGCACAGATTGAATACAAATACAATTGTTTAATTTGGTACAATCAACGCTTTAAGGCTCATTTACATTTGTACGTATGTCCAAATCCGTATTCGGATCCGTCTAACCAATGATCAACAAGAACGGGAATGATTGACAGGTTTAATCACTTCCGTTCTCGTCGTTCATTGGTTTGACGGATCCGAATACGGATTCGGCTATACGTACAAGTGTAAATGAGCCATTAGTCCAAGTGGGGTGTTTGAGCTCAGGCACAAAAATGTCAGCATGGGTATTTGAAGTTCGATGCTTATATTGCAAGTGATCGCACACAAGTTCTAGTATCTTGTTTTGGATTAAATGTTATGCAATGCTGCTTTTCGGTATTTCCTTTTTCAGACCAGCTAGAAATTGATTGCATAATCAGATAATTTAGAATAAATATAACCTTGAAAAATACCCTTCTAACGAAATACGCATTTTAAACTCGGAACTCAACATTTTTATTTTATAACATTTGTAAATGTTGAGGTTTGCTTTCAATTTGTCTTTTGTAGCGTAAATGACTAACAAAAATAAATGTAGGTAGTATGGGAATGTTTAAAACACAAAAAAGATAATAAAACTCATAAATATTACACAAAATGCTTAAATTTTGCTCGGGTTGATCTTTGTATATTTGTTCTGTTACTTTACTGAATGAAGAATATAACAATTTATTGAATTCAATTAAATAAATCAATTCTATTATCGAACACACTAGTGAATGATGCTAGTACTTCCCACCTTTAAACGCGGCCTGGAAAGACTTATTTAAAAAGTGAGTTTAGGCAACACTATTCTAGAACAACCATATTTATACTAGCGTTTCTTGTGGTTTGCTTCTGTCCTGATAGTGGACATCTTTGATTCACCGAAATAGTCATTGACGAAGCCCTTTTTACATTGACGAAGATTTTAAATCGTGAAATTTCGACTAAGGTTTTCATTTGTTTACTCTAAATTCCATTTGTATATGTATTTACGCAATGCAAATATACTCATTAAGGATGACTTTTCTATATAAAAACAATAACTTAAAGATATGAAATGATCAAAAGCACTTTGACACTATTCTATTTATGCAATGAAAATTTTTCTCGCAAGTAAAGCATCGTATTCGACACCCAAAACTACCCATGCTGTCTTTTGCAGAGGCTGATTTTTGTACTATTTGTACCGATAGTTTATAGAATAGTTTCATAATTGATGAAATAATTCCCTTTGTCTCAAATAATCCATGATGCAAAAATAGTTTCAATACAGATAAAACTGTCTCATACAATAATTAATTACTGAGAGGAATAAATCATCAAAAGCCCTGACACTATTCTATTTATATAATAAAAGTTTTTCTCAATCAAAGCACACAAAGCAATTCCACACCCAAACTGAGTCTTTTGCAAAGGTTGATTTGTGTGATGTTCGTACCGATAGTTTTATTGAATAGTTTAACAATTGATGAAATGATTCCCTTTATTTCAAATAATCCATGATCCAAAAATTGTTCCAATACAGATAAAACTGTCCCATACAAAAACAGTTAAGTAATGAGATGAATAAATCATCAAAAGCACTGATACTATTCTATTTATATAATGAAAATTTCTCTTCAACGCATTCCCTTCAACACGCAAAACTGACAGCACGTTTACCCGACAGAGCGAAAAAAAGCGATCGCAAAATATGAGAAACTGTTTTTCGAATCCCAAATAGAAAGTTAAATAATAATTAGTTCCCTTAAAATATTTATCCCGACGCGGAAATCGTAATTAAGAAAACCGGACGGAAAAAAAGCGATCTGATTTGAAATCATAAACTGTTTTTAACGACTAACGTATTAGCACGATTCCGGATGATTTAGTAATCCTGTGACACAACTGTTGCTTATAATAACGATTTAAAAAATTACTTTTATATGATTCGGGAGAGGTTGCTCTGTAAATTTGCGCTGTGAAACAAAAATGCCTGCTCCTGGGGAAAAAATCCCGTTTTCTTCAGTCGCAGCTTCTCGTCCAATCCCTCTTCCAATGTGTACTAATCTGAGCGTTTTTCCAAGGACAGGAAACGTTAAAAAGCGACTTTATCCCTTCCCTGCCCCTCTTCTGATAGGAGCGCCTACGACCATGGATTTGTAATTAATGCCAAATATTTTGAAGTGGGTATTAAATACATATTTTCAAATGGGACTTTTTTTACTCCGCCCTTACTAATGAGATTAGTTGGAAATCCGCACTCAATGGACAATTTAAAATTTGCTTACACACACGCCTTCTTAAGTGACCCCTCCCCACTGGCTACATGGAGAAGTGTTAAGTCGCCAGTGAGATGGGGTGTGAAAACCACTTCGGCGTTTTTAAAAAGGATTTCTTGGCTGGGTGACACGGGGAAACAAAGATACGGAAATGGTACGTGAGCATTGCCTTACATTGTTATTGTTGTTTTATAACGGCGTTAATGCTTTTTGCTAATATTCTTCATGGAATCACAGAAATAAACATTGAAGTATATAAAAATGTGGTCGTGTATTTAGATATCAATGAGCGAATTAAAATCTAATTTGTATATTAATGAAATGCAGTGTAAAAGCCACTTCGGCGTTTTTAAAATAATTTCTTAGAATGGTGACAGAAAAACAAAGATGCAGTAATGGTACGTGAGCATTGCCTTACATTGTTATTGTTGTTATTTAACGACGTTAATGCTTTTTAATAATATTCTTCAGGGAATCACAGAAATAAATATTGAAGTATATAAAGATGTGGTCGTGCATTTAGATATCAATGAGCGAATTAAAATCTAATTTGCATATCAATGAAATGCCGTGTAAAAGTCACTTCGGCGTTTTTAAAAATAATTTCTGAGCTTGGTGACAGGAAAACAAAGATGCAGTAATGGTACGTGAGTATTGCCTTACATTGTTATTGTTTTATAAGTGCGTTAATGTCTTTTACTAATATTCTTCATGGAATCACAGTATTTATAAACATTGAAGTATGAAAAGATGCGGTCGTGCATTTAAATATCAATGAGTGAATTAAAATCTAATTTGTATATCAATGAAATGCCGTGTAAAAGTCACTTCGACGTTTTTAAAAATAATTTCTTAGCTTGGTGACAAAAAACAAAGATACGGAAATGGTACTTCAGCATTGCTTTGAGTTGTTATTGTTATTTTATAACAGCATAAATGCTTTTTACTAATATTTTTTATGGAATATTGCTAAGCAATGAAATATAAAAAGATATGGTGGCACAAAACACAAAGAAAAGTGTATAGGCATTTATATATCAATGAGCCAATTAAAATCTTATTTATATACAAATGAAATTACTGACTAAAAGCCATTTCGGCGTTTTAAAAAAGGATTCCTTAACTTGGATTCCTTAACTTGAAACAAAAATGCGGAAACGGTACACAAGGGCATTGCCTTATAATATTATTGTTATTTTATAAGAGCTTAATGCTTTTTACTAATATTCTTTATGGAATATTGATAAGCAATGAAATATAAGAAGATATAGTCATGTAAAACACAAATGAATTTAGATAACAATGAGCCAATAAAAATATTATTTACATATCAATTAAATAAAGTATAAAAGCCATTTCGGCGTTTTTAAAAAGGATTTCTTAACTTCGTGACACGGAAAATCAAAGATGCGGAAAATGGTACGTAAGCATAGCTTTGCGTTGTTATTGTTATTTAATAACGGCATAAATGATTTCTACTAATATTCTTCATGGAATCACAGTATCAATAAACAATGAAATGTAAAAAGATGCGATCTTATAAAACACCGAGAATATAGCGTATATACATTTAGATATCAATGAGCTAATTAAAATCTTATTTATATATCAATGAAATATTATGTAAAAGTCATTTTTGAAGAGGATTTCAATATTATTGTTTGTGGAATATTGATATACAATGAAATATGAAAAATACGGTCTTATAAAGCACTAAGAATATAGTGTATATGCATTTAGATATATTAATGGGCTTATTAAAATCTTATTTATATATCAATGAAATATCGTATAAAAGCCATTTCGGGTTTTTTATAAAGGATGTTTTAACTTGAGATTACATGGAAAAACAAAGATGCTGAAGTGGTACGTAAGCATTGCTTTACGTTATAATTGCTATTTTATAACTACATATAGATAATCTTCACTATTATTCTTTATGGAATATTCATAAACAAAGAAATTTATAAATGGGGGGAGCTTGGGTGTTGACTTCGTAATTTGACTGTGTCTCAAAATTACGAGGAGCTGTCCTCGGATCTATCTCTCCGTTTTGATCACGGATCGTCGCCAATAGACCACTGTGTTGCTCCAGTGCGACGTAAATTCTACCTACCTTAAGGCGGCGATTTTGAATCTTTTTCATCTTACGGCACATAAACTAAAATTCTGTGGCACACCAAAAATGTATTGTTCTTTTTTGACAAAAAATAAGTGTAATTTCTATTGATTCATAAAATAATAGTAATCACATCCTTTTTCTACCAAGTGACGTTAAAAATATTTTGAAGCAGTTTATTCGTGATACTTAATTATAAAAAGAGTACTCAAAATTATTTATACGGGTACACTCTCCGTAAAGCACACTAATGCCATTCTAGCGGCACATTCGTTGAAAATTGCTGCTTTATGTAATTAAAGTGTTGATATAAAATTATTGTAAAATTTTACGGTCACGTAAAATATAAAGAATAAGTTGTATATTCATTTAGATATCTGTGTGGCCAGTTAAAATCTAATTTATATATTTCTCAACTTGATGACACTGAAAAACAGAGATGCTGAAATGCTAACTAAGCATCACTTTATTATTGTTATTTAAAAATGACATAAATTCTTTTCCTTATTATTATTTATGGAATCACAGTTCTGACAAACAATGAAATATAAAAGGACAAAGTCCGTTAAACACAAAGAATAGTGTATATGCATTAGATATCAATGAGCTAATTAAAACCTAATTCACATATCACAGATAAGATTTATACATCAATGATCTAATTTATACCTAATTTATATATCGATGAGTTAATTAAAACCTAGTATATATACCAATGATACTATTTTAAATAGCAATGAGCTAACTGAGTTTGTGTAGTCAACATTTCGCTACATGATAAGATAACGGTAATTACCTATATCCAAAAGTATTAAACCATTGTTTGACGTTATTATTTTATAACAGCGTAAGTGTTCGCTATTATGAGCTATAGATATCAATGAAGTAATTAAGTACTAATTTATATACCAATGAGAGATTTAGGTATCAATGAGCTCATTGAGTTTGCGCCTACTTGATAAAATAACGAATATTACCTATGTTCAATAGTACTAAAGCATCGCTTTACGTTATTATTTTGTGACAACTGTGTTCACTTTTTTATGGGATCGGAATAATGATAAACAATTTAATAAAAACAAATTCTGTCCACATAAAGAACAAATATTGTGTATGGATTTATGTATCAATGAGCTATTTAAAACCTACCTGTGTTGGGGTCGTCAGCATAACGCTACGTGATTATTGTTTCAAAACAATTATAAAATAACAATAGTTACCATCCTTTATGACAGTGGAAGCTAATGATTATTATTATAATAGCACTGCATAGTACTGCTGGCTAACTTGGGTTTTGTGTAGCCTTATTGAAAAAGAAAACCTTTCTTTAAGCATAAGTTCTTAAACACGAATATACACATCTATTCAGGTTTAAAACTAAAAATGCGTCGTGTAAATATTGTGCTATATTAATGTAGTTTTTTTATGTTGATAATTTTAAAAACATGGGTTATAATAATCCTTTGTATCATGTGTAAAGGGACTAGATTTACACATGTGACATTTTAAAACAGAGTATATATATGTGTGAATTCGTATTTAAAAAATATGAACTGTGCGAGTTAATATTATTTTTGTTTTCATGTTCAAAACATGAGAACATAATCAGGGTTAGATAATCGCATATCACTCTAAGAATAGTTACCAACTCAAGAAACGCACATTTTAGATTAGAGGTATGAGTGTGTCTAAAGGAGAGTGTAATTATTGATTAATAAAATTTGGTTATTCCTCTCCTGAAATGTTATCTAAAATAGGATTTGGTTATTCCTCTCCTGAAAACTGTCTAAAATAGAATTTGGTTAATCCTCACCTGAAAATTTGTCTAAAATAGAATTTGGTCATTCCTCTTCTGAAAATTTCTCTAATAGAATTTGGTTATTCTTCTCCTGAAAACTTGTATTGGTTTGAATTGTGATAAAGTTTTCATAGGGGTATAATATTTCCCTCTCAAATGTATTTCACTTCAATTTTGGGTAATTGTATTGTTTTAAAATGTGTTTTTGACATTTGTGAATTGTTTGTCAATTTTAGTTTATGAAGTTTGCTATTTATTCATCATTGATGAAGTACATGAACAATGTTGACTTGTATATGACTCATTTTATTATCATTAAGAATGCTTGCAAAATTAGGAGTTGAAAGCTTTAATACAATATATATCCTATTTTTTAACGCAAGGCATGTTAAGTTAAATTTGAGTTCCAAACAATTTGATAGTAACGAAAACAGAATTATCTGTATTCCGGTCGTATAACTTTTAACTGCTTTTTTTAAATTTACAAAATAATACTTATTCATTTAATTTAAAACACGATCATTTCGTTACATAAAGAGCAGCTGATAACTATGCGAATCCAGTTAAATGAAGTAATCGCATTTCATAAAACAATAAATGAAATAATCATGTTTACAAAACATCATTAATTTAGAGCAACGTTTCTAATAGCTCAACTGATAAAACACGAGTTAAATAAATAAAAAAACTCATGCTTCCTCAAAAATTCCTCCATATGCTTATTTCCTTGTGAACAGTTAATTAACAACACGACGTCAATTAAATAAAATCATCACTTTTTATGTGAAATAAATAATTTTTATTGATCTAAACTCCTCTTAAAAACCGGTACTGTAATATTAAATAATACCACCCGTCTCCCTATAGGAAAAATCATTGCACTGTGAAAAATTCTAATAGAGCAACTGATAAAACACCAATTAAATAAATCACTTGAGTTTCCTTAAACTATTTGGTTTTGAGCAGTTAAATAATAGCACGTCATTTAACTGAAAAAATTAATTTTATGCGAAATAAATTATTGTTATTGACCTAAAAAAATTCCGCTTAAAAACCGGTACTGCATCATTTAAATTCACTAGTCATCTCGCTACAAGAAAAATCGCTGCACTGAAACATTGTAATAGATCAGTTCATAAAGACCAACTGGTGTTGCCTCGTCATCTGACCGTGGCTCAGAATTACGTGGTGTTGTCAAGGATCTTTCTCTTTGGGATTGATCCCGGACCATCAAAAATAGCCCATTGTGTTGCTCCAGTGTGACGTTAATTAAAACACCTACCTACCATAAAGACCAACTAAATAAAACCCTCGATTTTTTTAAAAAACTATTTCGTTTCGAGAAGTTAAACAACACACCGTCAATTAAACAAAACCATCACTTTTATGTGAAATAAATAATTTTTACTGATCCAATTCCGTTTAAAAATCGGTACTGTAACATTAAAAATCGCCTAGCCATTTTCCTAGTAGAAAAATCATTGCACCTCATAAAGCATCAACTATATAAAACACTCGATTTTCTTTAAACTATTTAGTTTCAAGCAGTTAAATAACAACACGGCATCAATAAAATAAAATCATGAATTTTTATGCGAAATAACTAATTTTTATTGATCTAATTCCGCTTAAAAAATCGGTACTGTAACATTAAACATCACTGGTCATCTCTCTAAAAGGAAATCATAAAACACCAACTAAATAAAATACTCGATTTTTTTCGAAACTATTTCATTTCAAGCAGTTAAATAACAACACGAAGTCAATTAAATAAAATAATGCTAAATAAATTAATTTTTCTTATTTAATTCTGCTGTGAAACCGGTACCCCTTGTAACTTTAAAATTCACTTGTCATCTCCCTACAAGGAAAATCACTGCTCTGAATCATTCTAATAGAGCATCTCGTAATATACTATTTAAATAAAATACTTGATTTTTCTTAAACATGAGTATTTCGTTTCAAGCAGTTAAATAAGGACAGCACGTCAATAAATTTTATATATATGCGAAATAAATCATTTTATCTATCTAACTTAGCTAAAAAATCGGTACCTCTGTAACATTAAAATTCACTAGTCATCTCCCCAGAAGGAAATTCACTGCACTGAAACTTTCTCATAAAATACAAACTAAATAAAAAAACTAGATTAAAAAAATGTATTTCGTTTTGAGTAATTAAATAACTACTCGCCAACAATTAAATAAAAACCTCGCATTTTATGCAAAATAAGTAATTTTTATCGATTCAATTCCGCTGAAAACCGGTACCCCCTGTAACATCAAAACTCACTAGTCATCTCCCCAGAAGGAAATTCACTACACTGAAACATTCTCATAAAACACAAACTAAATAAAAAAACTAGATTTTTAAAAACTATTTCGTTTTGAGCAGTTAAATAACTACACGCCATCAATTAAATAAAATCATCGCATTTTATGCAAAATAAATAATTTTTATTGATCTAATTCCGCTGAAAAACCGGTACCCCCTGTAACCTTAAAACTCTCACTAGTCATCTCCCTAGAAGGGAAACCACAGAGCGGAGACCGCCGCGAGGTTTGCCGGTCGCTCGGTCGACTGAAGACCGGCAGGAATCGCAGCGACGTCCGGCGAGGCGCGGTCGCCTTTTCCGGAGAAATGCTCCGGAGATTCCCCCGGCACTAACCGGCCAGGGGACGGGGACGCCTCCGGTATCGGGTTCCGGACGTGCACCGTCCACTTGTGCACCGGGGGCTCCCCCGATTCACCCGTTCAAAAGGCAATCGGGGTCGGGGGTTAGTGTTTGTTGGGACATGTTACATAACCATGAGCCCACGGAGCATTTCTCCCGGCTTGCTCCCGACCTGACGCGGTTGGGGGTGATCGGGGATCAAATGGACCCCCGTCGAATGTTTTCGGTTTCGACACCACGGCCAGATGGTTTCTGAGTAGTAGCTGAGTTTATTTTTCTCTGGTTTCGTTCGTTATGCGAAATTTCAACTACAGTGATGCAAAATAAACGTTGAATGTTTCAGTAACAATTTAATTAATTGTGTTGTTTTCCTTTCGAAATGAGAAAGCCTGAGCATTTGAAAAAGGGTATGGACAAATTTGTAAACAGTGTCAAACGTTTCGGTAAATGCTTCTTTCTGAATCCAAATTTCAGCTACAATTATGCAAAATAAATTTAGAATGTTTCAGTAACAATCTAGTTTTGCTTAGACACTGCAAAAGTTGTGTTGTTTTCCTTTCGGAATTAGACTGAGTATTTGAATATAGTTTGCGTACGCATGTGTCAAATGTTTCGGTAAATGTTCCTATCTGAATTCAAATTTCAGCTACAATGATGCAAAATAGATGTTGAATGTTTCATTAAGTTTACTTAATTATATTGTATTCCTTTCGAAATTAGAAAGCCCGAGCATTTGAATTTAGAGGGTTCATGTATAAATGTGCAAACATAGTGTCGAACGTTTGAGTAAATGTTTCTATCTGAATCATGACGGCGAAATTTCAGTTATAATGATACAAAATAAACGTTCAACGTTTCAGTAACAATTTAGTTTTCCTTAATACGTTGCATGAATTGTGTTGTTTTCCTTTTGAATTGTCTGTTTTCCTTTCGGAATTAGAAAGTCTGAGCATTTAAATTTAGTTTATATATAAATGTGGAAACATACTGTCAAACGTCTCATTAAATGCTTCTCTTTGAATCATGACGGTAAAATTTCAGTTGCAATGATGGAAAATAGGAGTTGAATGTTTCAGTAATATTTTAGTTTTTCTTAATAAGTTGCAAGAATTGTGTTTTCCTTTCGGAATTAGAAAGATTGAACATTTGAATGTAGTTTATGTATAAATGTGCAAACATAAATGTCAAACGTTTAAGAGAAAATGCTTCTTTCTGAATCACGACTGTGAAATTTCAGATACATTGATGTAAAATAAACGTTGAATGTTTCAGTAACAATTTAGTTTTGCTTAATACGTTGCAAGAAATGAATTGCTTTCTTTTCGGAATTAGAAAGACTGAGCACTTGAATATAATTTATGTATAAATGGGCAAATATAGTGTCAAGCATTTCAGTAAATGTTTCTTTTTGAATCATGTAGGCGAATTTCAGCTGCAATAATGCAAAGCAACTGTTGAATGTTTCAATAACGTCTCAGTAACAATTTAGTTTAACCTAATGTGGTACAAGAATGTTATTATTTTCCCTACGGAAGTAGAGAAACTGAGAATACAAATATACTTTATGTGTAAATGTGCAAACATAAATATCAAGTTTTCAGTAAATACTTAAAAGCGTATGGTGATTTATTTCTGTTTATTCATTATCTTAACTGCGTTAATTTCTTCTTTTTAAATCATATATTAAGTAAAATTTAGGCTGCAGTGATGCAAAGTGAGTGTTGTTGAATGCTGTTATTTTCTCTACAGATTTCGTAAGACTTAGCATTTGGATGTGATTTATATGTAAATGTGCAAACATGCCAGCGTTCTCATAAACAAAATTTAGGTTGCAGTGATGCAAAATGAGTGTTGAATGTTATTTTCTCATCGAAATTGGAAAGACCGAGCATTTGAATATAATTTATGTATAATTGTGCAAAAATAAATTTCAAACGCTTCAGTAAATGCTTTGAAGGGTGAGGTTATTTATTTCTGTTCAGTTATTCATTGCGTTTATGTCTTATTTTAAAATGTTAAGTAAGTCTGCAGTTGCAGTGACGCAAAATGAGTATTGAGTGCTGTTGATTGTTGTTAACTTTTCGGAATTAGAAAGACAGGATTTGTATGTCATTTATACATAAATGTGCAAACATTAATGTTATCGTTCCAGTAAACGAAATTTCAGTTGCAGTGATTCAAAATCAGTGATGAATGTTGTTATTTTCTCATCGGAATTGGAAACACCGAGCATTTAAAATTTATATACAATTGTTCAAATATAAATGTAAAACGTTTCAGTAGATGCTTAGAAGGGTGAGATTATTTATTTCTGTTCAGTCATTCTTCATTGCGTTCATATTTTATTTTAAAATATTGTGCAAGTCTGCAGTTGGCAGTGATGCAAAAGGACTATTGAGTGTTGTTGAATGTTGTTGACTTTTCAGAATTCTAAAGACTGATGATATCTGAATGTAATTTATACCTAAATGTGCAAACATTAATGTTAGGGGTTCAGTAAACGAAATTTCGGTTGCAATGATTCAATTAAGTGATAAATGTTGTTATTTTCGCTATTCAATGGGAAAGTCTGAGCATTCGAGTATAATTTACGTACAACTGTGCAAACAAATGTTAAACATTTCATCACGTGAAATTTCAGCTCCAGTGATGCAAAATAAGTGTATCTGTAGCGGGGTCCACAAAACATTATATTGCTACATAATGCACAAGGTATTACGTATTGTTATTTTTAAATAACTTAAATAAAATGTATCTATAAATGGGCAATATCAATGCGAAATGTTTTAATAAATACGCATAACAGCCAAAATGATTTTGGCTCGTCCATTACGTTCATTTTTTCGTTTGGAATCATAATATAAACGAAAATTCAAATGCACAACGGTGCAAAATAACGCTCTTAGTAACATATTAGCTTTACCTAATGCATTGAAAGATATTGTATAGTGTTTGCCCCCCGAAATAAAAGTCTGAACATTTGAATAAATTTGGATATAAATGTTCAAGCACAAGTGTGCGAATATTTTATTAAAACACCAATATTTTTTCCTTTTTTAATAATTATGAAGAACTAATATCAGCAGCAATGATGCAAAACAAAAATTGAATGGGTTTCAGTAACAATTTAACTTGAACTAATACATTGCGAAAAGACGATTACCGTATTTGGCAGGAATTCAAGACTGGAGTACTAAAATAACTTTGGCATCATACGACTAAACATTAATGCAAAATGTTTTAGTAAATACTTAAAAATTCTAAGATTTTTATCTAATTGCTGAGCTTATTTCAACAACGAAACAAATAAAAATGAATGTCGAATGTTACAATAATATCTCTACAATTACAGTTCAAAAAATATTTAAGTTTTTAAAGTAAAAGTTTTTGTATCTTGTTATTTTCATATGAATTCGAAATAACTTAAGTCCCTTTAATATAATTTCTATAGAAATGGTGCATAGATAGATGTCAACTGTTTCAGAAAACAATAAACCCCAAGATGATTTCTGTTCATTCATTGCTTCTATCTTTTCATCATCTTAAATCCATGTGTGGGCAAAATTTTCAGCCGCAGTGATGCAAAATAAATATTGAACATTTCATTACCTTGTTGTCCCCGGTAACACTTTTGGTTTTGATGTATATTGTTGTTTTCCCTTCTGAATTCAAGACTGAATATTTGAATTGGATTTACACATAAATGTCACGGTTTCAAGAAACCCCAAAACCCAAGATGATCCTGTTTAATAATTACGTTAATATTTCGTTTGAAATAATTTGAGTAAACTATCCGTCAAGAATATAAATAGTGAAATATTTAGTTGTGTCCCGCTGTTAGTTTAGATTACATTTTCAAGGGGTTTCTATTTTGTAATTCCCTAGTTGAATTCAAGGGAGACTAAATACTTTGGTATAGTTTCTATAAAAATTTGATGCAAATGTGAAATGCTTCACTAAATAGTTAAACCAATGATGGGTTCTTGTTTTGTCTTATCTTTCTTTTTCATTTTAAATTATTATATATCCGAAAATTCAATCGTTATTATGCAATACAACGGTTAAATTTTCATGAGCGTCTTTCCAATAACAATTGTTTTGCGTAACACGTTGCTCGATATCGTATATTGTTATTTCTCCTTCTGAATTTGAAATTTGAGTCTGCATACAATTTACGTATAAATATGCAAACATAAATGTCCTGTTTAAGTAAACGCTTTTAAGTGTTAAGAACCCAAGATGGTTTCGCTTAGAAGTTGCGTTTGTTTTTGTGCGATTTAAAACATTACGTGAGTAAAATGTCATATGCAATAATGCAAGCATTCATGCTAAATATTTCAGAGACGCGTGTATTCATGTATTTGGAAAAGGCTTTGAGTTCGGTCTTTCTGTAGCAAATAATTAATGATTTGAATCGTAATTTCCTGGGGCTTGTAGGCATTTTTTTGGTATTTAATCCCAAGTAATACATTATGAACCTATCTTTATTATTTTACACATCTTTATTATTTTATTTAAAGGACAACGGACTTTAAAAATCACCGAAATTGATCGAAAAATCAATTTTTAAATTTTAGCGTGTGTTAATTCATATCTCAAATTATATGGATAGCAAAAGTAATTTATTTTTCAGTTATGATCAATTTTGACGGAGTTACACATACAACGACATAAAACATATAGTAGATAAGTATAGTAAATTCACTACAAAAACGCGTTTTTCTCCGATTGAGAACTTTAATATTTTTCTCATTTCAAAATGCTCCCTGCGCATCAGGTTTTAACCCTCCAAGCGGTTCCGATGAGATATCTCGTCCATCAAGATCTGAGTAATTTTGCTAATGACGTAATATCTCGCCAACAAGATATTACCCATCTTTTGCTGATGCCGAGATCAAGATCTGGTCAGTTTTGTTCTAATGACGAGATACCTCGTCCATCAAGATCTGGTCAGTTTAACGAATGACGAGATACCTCGTCGAGACAAAACCATCAAGAGGGTTAATTCATTTCCTTGAAATTTTGTTTAAATAATCCTTGCAATCCGTTGTATATATCAAGGTTATCTAGGTGCAAATGGAAGTGCATTCATGTTTCCAAATTTTGAAATTTTGGTTTAAAATGTTGCTTAACCTATGCTTTCTTGCAAAAAATCTTAGATGTTTTAAAAATAGAAACATCTAAGAATTCTTATTCTTTACAAAATTTTTATTTACAAAATTCTTTTTGCTTTACAATTGAGTGATGCACTTACCAAATGGAGTAAATTTGATTTATATATATATACAAACAATTATGTGAATTAAAATTTTGGCAATAATGGAAAATTAATGCTCACGGGACCTATCAATTTTTGTAATTTATCAAAATGTTTGACCACGTTTTTGTAATAACTTCCGGAAAAATCATTGTTTTAGAACCAAACTTTATATATAAGCTTTTTAGTAGAAACCAAACAGCTTGTATAAATTTCTTAATAATTGGATAATAACTGCAAAAGTTTGTTTTGAAAAAGTCCATTGTCCCCCCTTCAGTAAGAAAGGAAAATCCAAACTTGAATTGTTTTATAAAAATTGAACTTTTATTTGAATGTGTGGGAAATTCGCAAGCAAAACAATATCACTAGCAAAGGAAATAAACTAACGTATTTTCGTAAACATTTGTTTAACCTTCAAATTTCTTCAGTCTTCCTCTTTTTTATTTCTTTTCTTATATCAAAATGTAAAATGTTAACTATTGTTCCTATTTTTAACTTTATTCATTAATAGAATAATGCATTTTATTAAACTAACTGTGTATTAAAATAAACTCGCAATCAATGTACATATTTTTGTCTCATATTCCTTTAAATGCATTATCTATTGTTAACAAAAAAGGACAGAATATACAGAAAGAAATATTGAGTTTGACAGCTTTGAAGTTTATCTACTGATATTTGCATTGTATCATATTATTTATATAATATAATTCAAAACATAAAAGTTTATATTATAAAGTATTTTGTTATAAGTTTCATGAGTGCATTGTTGTTCTAAATAATATTTGCATGCATTTGTATGTTAATAACTACGGTGAATTATTTTTAACAGGGTTGAACATTTTCAAGTCAAATACTTATGAAAAACATTCTTATCCTAAGCATTTCATATTACTTTGGTGATGATATTGTTGGGAGTAACTTAAAATCTCCTATTAAGCTTATATTTTAAATTATATAAGCTTATTACCACAACTTTACATGAAACGTTTTGTGTTTTAAAACATTTACTATCATTTAGAGATCAAATATGTTTATAATCATTTAGAGATGAAATATGAATGTGAACTTTTACGTTCCACAACTATTCCCACACTAAAACATTGCAACATATAAGCAATTTTTCGTCTCGTACTTTTTCGACTTGCAGAAAGTTTGCATGCAAACGAATTCTAGTTTAGGTATCATTAAAACTGAAAACGGTTGATTCGGTGCCAAAATATTTTAGATTGTAGTTTTTAAAATGAGACTATAGTGAATATTCATTCTCTTCGAATAAAATAACAAATAGAATTGAATTACAAATCATACAAACCGATAAATTAATTCCGAAAATTATTTACAATACAATTATTCATCTTTATTATTTAATGATTGATATCAATTCACTTTGTAACTTGTCAAGTTAAAACGCGATTTATTAAGGTTATTTAATGATTCGTAATTTAAAAAGCAAAATTATCACTCGACATAGTTTTAGGAGCATTGGTGTTATTTTTTGAAGTATCATTATATTATTTCACAATTTACTGAAATTCAGTCACTTCCAGCATTCGAAACTAGCATCCTCCATTCGAAACAACTCTCCTTGAAGTCATATTTTTGACTAAAAATTTTAGATGTTTTCCATAATCCATATTGCCCATCAATATCAAAATTAAAATTAGAAAATTAGATAATAGAAAATTAGATAATGCAACATGGCATCAATATCAGAAATAGATGTTTTCTATAATTCCGTATTGCATCACTATCAAAAGATTGGATTTTCCCCAATAATTCCGTAATGCATCACTATAAAAATTTGTTTTCCATAATTCGGTATTGTAGCAATATCAAAATTACATGTTTCCAATTATTCCCTATTTCATCATCATCAAAATTAGATTTTTCATAATCCATATTGTAGTAATATCAAAATTGCATTTTTACAATTATCCTCTATTACATCATCAAAAGTAGATTTTTTACCCATAATTCCGTATCGCATCTTTTAGAATTTGCTTTTTCCAATGTTCTATTTTGTACGAATAGCGATTTTTTGTTATTTTTACGGCAATTTTTGTAGTTTTGAGGGCCATAAATGTATTTGTATCAAGCAGTTGTTAGATTAACAGAATTCTAGACTTATTAATAATCAAACAACCCTTTCTTAAATGTGTAAAATAAGCAGTTCGTATAACTCTTATCATACTGTATATTGCTATTAGCTGGAAAAATTGTAAAAAGGATTATCGAACAAAAATTTTATGTAAATAAAAAAAACCAGATGCGCAAGGAACGTTTAGAAAATTAAAAGAATAAAAAAAATTCAATTGGAGAGAAGTGCGTTTTTGTAGTAGACTTACTATACTTATCTACTATATGTTATGTTGTTCAAACATCGTCAAAAATGATCGTAATTGAAGTTTACTGTTCCCTAAAGGCTGATTCCCACCATTCGAAAATCCTTTTTTTCCGAACTCTTGCATCACGTTAAGAAAATTTTCTTTATAAAACGTAAAAAGACTTAAATAAAATATATATATATATATATATATGTTATATCAATGTTTTTAACATACATTTCAATTTGTGCATGATATAATTTTAATTTATAGGCTGTTGCTCAAATGAAAATGCTCAATACCTTACAGTCTAAATTGCTGAAGCTAACCTAAAGTCACTCGTCATATCCAAAATTCAAGCGTTTAAATAAAAAAAAAAGCTTTTGTAGAGTCCACTATGATGTAGCAGTCTAATTTTAATTTATAGGCTTGCCACTACTTTCTCTCAACAGAAAACGCTCAATCCAAATTGCTGAAACGTAGCTAAAGTCGATCGTCAAATTCAAAATTCAGGCGTTTAAATAAAAAAAAGCTTTTGTAGAGTCCAATATGATGTAACAGTCTAATTTTAATTTATAGGCCATGCGACTACTGTCTCTCAACAGAAAACGTTCAATACCTTGCGGTCCAAATTGTTGAAACGTACTTACGAATCCAAAATTCAGGCGCTTTAAAAAAAAATGCTCTCGAGTCCAATAGTTAGTTTGTTTTGAAGGCGTTGGAGCACTTTTTTGTCTTATCGGATGGTATGAATGTTTAAAGCGTCCCGAGAAAGTCGAGCGCTGCGGTAGGTGTAAGAGTGATGAGGTTAAGCCGTCTTTCTTTCAAAGGATTTGAGTCGGAAAGAGGTGGCTTAATTTAATCCGGTTATAATCAGATTGTGGACCTTACGAGAGAGGCTGTAATTTATATCACGGGTCAGTCATGGGATCCGAAAGCGATTACCACAAACTGCATGAAACCATCGGATTAAGCCGGCTCTTTTTTCCGCCGTACATGCGTGTTGGGCTGTTTTCGGTTTGTAATTTGTGGCACTTTGCTTCAGACGTAACACCTCTCATATTTGGTTTCTGTTCAAGGATATTTTAAAGCCATTTCATGCTGATAGAACCGTGCGATGGAAATAGTTCATGGATCTGTGGATTGGCGATTGAGATAACTCATACTTTAATTCTGAGATGGAAATAGGCGTGTTGGGCTGTTTTCGGTTTGGCACTTTGCTTCAGACGTAACACATCTCATTTGATTTTCGTGCAAGGAATAATTCCAAGCCATTTCATACTAAGAGAACCATACGATGGGAATAGCTATACTATATAATACGCCTTGAGATATTTTAAAACATAGATTTTTTTTGTTTCGTTTAGGAATTCTGTTTATTCATCTAATGTTAACCAGTTTCTATATAAAATAAAACATACATTTTAAAGCCATTTAACTGGGACGAACCGTACGATTCAGATACTATATCTTATACCACGCTCTTGTTTGATACGATAAATGCTGTACATTTGTGGTAAAACTTATACTTTAAAACCATTTCACATTGAGACGTACCTTGCTATGGAAATAGCTATGCCATATGAAGCGCTTGTTAGAGATCTTAAGACAGATTTATTGATTCCTTGGACTTGTTTTGATGCAACTAAGCATCAGCCATTTCCCCCCTTTAAAATAAAACACAGACATGTCATTTAAATTCTTTTTATAGTTAGAGTTAAGCAGCAGTTTCTTATTGAATGAGGATCCAATGTATCGTCCTTTTTTGCTTTATTAATTTAAAATGGCAGATTCAAGGTAGAGTCAAAAGCTTAGTTGAACACTTGTCATCTTTGATCTTGTTTGTATGTACCTTCTTATCAATTTTTTAATTCAGTTGAAATAATTTAAAGTAAATTAAACATTAAATGGTTTCATATTACGTGTGTGTGAAATTGGTAGAGTTCATTCAATCCGATAAATGAAGTTACATATGTTCTTCCACATGACAAATTTTAAATGAACATGCCTTTTGAAGATGCCGGTATTATATTTCAATCACATGACCTTAAATTCAATGCAATTATTGAACGAATAGCCTTCGTGTTGTAAAAACTGTCCGCAGAGTGACAAACAAAACAAACTTCATGAAACAAAACAATTTTCTTGAAGCAAAAAGTGACGGCAGTGACAAAACCAAACAAAACACAGTTGTCAACCAAAAAACTCGACCAAAGTTCCCCAGTAGACAGAAATATTAATTTACAGTTAGAGACGTTTGGGAAATTGAAATTCAGTGAAAATTGATCCTCAGTTTCAACTAAATCAGCACCCTGTAGCAATTCGTGTAGCAAAAATTGACAATAGAGCAACAAAACTAAAAAAAAACAAAACTGAGTTCCTAACCATATTATCTTTGAACGTGCAACCAAAAAGCTTCGTTTTTCCATCTAACTTCCGCAAAAGACGGTGCGACCTCGTAATTTACTGTTAGTGTCATTTGGTAGAACAATAATTTCAAGAAAATTGATTCCCCGCTTGCTACCAAATTAGTCCCCTGTAGCAAACATTGACCATAGAGCAAAAAAATAAAACCAAACGGAACTGAGTTCCTAACCAAATTATGGTTGAACGTGCAACCAAAAAACTTCACATCTCCACCCAAGTTCCTCAATAGACGGTGTGACCTCGTAATTTACTGTTAGAGTCGTTTGGTAGAACAATAATTTCACGAAGATTGATTCTCGGTTTGCAACCGAATTAGTGTGTAACAAAAATTGACAACATAGCGACAAAAACAGAGTTCCCAACCCCAAAAGCTTGAACGCGCCACCAACAAAAAACTGCACTTCTCGACCGAAGTTCCGCAGTAGACGATGTGACCTCGTAATTTACAGTTAGAGCCGTTTCGAATCAGCTCTTCACCTTCTAAAAGCTATAAATAAGAATTAGCGGTCCGTTTTGTCTTCGTTTTTACGTGCGCTAGGGAAAGAAAGCGACAGAAAGAAACGCACAGAAAATACCTACGCGAGATCATAGGGGGAAATAATCAGCGTAAAGATGTCATTGTCAAACATATGTGCAACCGAAGCCGATTTCCCTCGGGCTCTGACTCTCGAACAGGAAAAACAAAACGTTTCCGATCCCGATCCGCTGGGAAGTCGCTTTTCGCGAGAAATTTGAGAAATGTAAAGTCTAAAATATGTCTCTCTTCTTGAAGACACAAGGACTCAGGGGAAGAAGAAACAATGTATTTCTCTCGCTCATATTTCGATATCAGGAGCAATTGTATGCGAAAGTTCGTGTTTGGAAATTTTGCGTTATTTCATTAGGTCCATTAATTTTGTTCCGGGAGTCTGAAATATCCTGCTTTGGATATGTGGGAGACTGAAGTGAGTGGTTGCAGGGCCAGTTTAACCCCATTGAGCACGTTAATTTTGTTCTGAAAGTCTGTTTAAGGTATTCTGCTTTGGATACGGGGAATGTGGGAGACTGAAGTACGTGGTTGCAGAGCCAGACTAACCCTTTTAATCCCCTGATGGTTAATCTTCGTGTCCAAAACTGCCCTGTAGTGACCAGCCTCTGATACAAAACTGTTTGAAATTGTCACCAGTTTTGGGCAATGGACAATTGGGATCTTCATTCACCTTAGAGTTAGTTATAGGAGTCTTGTCTCGACGAGGAATCTCGTCATTAGTAAAATTGGCCAGATCTTGATGGACAAGGTATCTCGTAGAAATCACTTGGAGGGTTAAACCCGTTAATTTTGTTCCAGGAGACTGCTTAAAATATCCTGCTTTGGATATGTGGAATGTGGGAGACTGAAGTGCGTGGTTATAGGGTCAGACTAACCCTTAAGCCCTTTAATTTTGTTCTGGGAGTCTGTTTAAGATATCCTGCTTTGGATATGTAGTATGTGGTAGACTGAAGAGCTTAGTTTGCAAGGCCAGACTAAAACTTAAGCCCGTTCATTTTGTTTCAGAAGACTGTTTAAAATATGCTTTGGATATCTAGAATGTGGGTTTGGGGAGCGAGAATGCTTGGTTCCAGAGGGTCAGACTAACCTATAAGTCTGTTGTTGGTATGTTCCAGGAATCTGTTTAAAATATCCTGCTTTGAATATGGGGAATGTGGGAGACGGAAATGGCATGGTTGCAGGGCCACTGTAACCTTTGGGTCCGTTAATTTTGTTGCGGAAGTCTTAAAATATCCTGTTTTGGACATGTGGAATGTGTGGTAGACTGAAGGGCGTTGTTGCAGGGCCACACTAATCCTTAAGCCCGTTACTTTTCTTCTGGGAGTCTGTTTAAGATATCCTGCTTTGAATATGGGGAATGTGGTAGACTGAAATGCGTGGTTGTAGGGCCACTGTAACATTTAAGCCCGTTAATTTTGTTCCAGGAGCCAGTTTAAAATATCCTGCTTTGGATATCTGGAATGTGGGTTTGGAGAGTGCGTGGTTCCAGAGGGTCAGACTAACCTATAGATCCGTTAACTGTGTTCCAGGAGTCTGTTTAAAAAACCTGCTTTGGATATCTGAAATGTAGACTTGGGAGTGGGAGACGAAAGTCTGTGGCTACACGACCGCACTAATCCTTGGTCTGTCAATTTGTATCAATAGTCTGCTTAAAATATTCAATTGTAGAAAGAGAGAGGGGAATGTGAGGTAGAGAAATGCTTGCCCGTGTTTGCTAATTTGACCATGCCTATTCCAGAGGTAATTATCATAAACTGAAAGATGGGCAATTCTTATTTACAACTTTGCTTTTCATTGTTTACCATCGTTTCATTAAAAATACTTGAACCAAACTATGGCTTGGTTTGGTCTCTCGCTCTACGTAAATTTTTGATACACTTATTAGGTATGAAGACTCTTAGATATTTTTACTTAATCTGCTATCCATCGTTGAACATCATTTTATGATGAATGCTGCCATCAGTATCTCTGGCTTGTTTTGGTTTGTCCCTCAATTGTGCCTACGCATACTATAGATGAAGCTTCTTGGATTTTTATTTGAATAAGCTTTGTTTTTCATGTTTTACCATTGTTTTATACAAAATACCGCAATCAAGCGTGGATTGGTTTGGTTCTCGCTCTATTGTCATTTTTTGTTTGCTATACATGCATTATTTGGTTTATGCTTGCACATAGACATTTTGATAAACATGACTTAACCCTCCTGGTGGTTGTCCCGAAGAGGTGTCTCGTCATTGGCAAAACTGACCAGATCTTGACGGACGAGATATCTCGCCATTAGAAGAAAACTGGCCAGATCTTGATCTCGTCATCATAAAAAAATCGCCAATAGCTTGATAACGACATACCTCGCCATTAGCAAAATTGGTTAGATCCTGATGCGCGAGATATCTCTTCGAAACCACTTACTTGGAGGGTTAATATTCAAAAATAGTATTTTTTAACTTTTCTGCCGTTCCCGTTTTCTGAACGTTGCGACTTATTACGAAACAATACTTAACAACTCAGAAAAAATACTTTTCATGTTCGAAACCAATTTATTTTCCTAAGCCCAATATAAACTCTGTTTTCAAATAAATAACACCAAGTGCTCGAAAAACAAATACTTTACTCCAGCGAACGTTAACTACACGAAAGCAGAAACGTATAATGATAGATTTAATTGATAATCACAAGGCAACTAAAGTGTCTGCACATGCGACCAAACCGTTTCAGCGACGGTAAGTTATACCCCGGTGTTTGGAACACTCCTCAGCCCATGAAAGGTTCCAGGTACAGAGATTAAATGAAATATTTTACAGTCTTCCCGATCCTCAAGAGAGCAACAAACTGTATTTCCAGTTTTTAATCTGTAAAACGCACATCCTCTGCTTGACAATTAGTCATTAAAATATCGCTACGAATTCCTCTATTTGATTGTCCTTTTCCTATAGGAATTAGCATCGCAAATTCATATCTAATTAAATTTTACGCGTTTTTTCCTCACTCTTATAATTATTTACATAACCGCCGTGATTATATCGTAAAAATAATATTGGCGATGACATTAGAATGTAAGTATCATATATTAACATGGTAGAATGAAATCAATATCACCCAAATTAATGAGAATGATGATAAACAATGTGATAGTTATTATTTACACGAAGATGATTGTTAGATGATAATTATGAAACAATTATGAAACAAAAGTGCTAATTAGAATGATTTGGACACCAGCAATGACTTTTTAATGATCATCTGGATAATATATAATAAAATTAGCATCCTCATAAGTTTTGTCGTTATTTATATAGTATAATATATTGGATTGTAGAATACAATCATATAATACGATATGGTACGAAATACGATAGTACAATATAGTATGAAACAAATTGTTATTGTCATTAGGTTTGTTGTTGTTTATTTGGTACAATAGTTTACAATAATGCGAACAGGATCCTGTAATATGTGATATGGTACGTAAAACTATTATACGAATACGATTATGTAATGTAATATGGTCCGTAATACGATGGAACGAATACGTAATCCGGTGATCGAAAAAAATTCTAAAAGAAATTAGGCATTCAGAATGCCCGTTGTCATCTGAAATGATATTTGAATTATCCATATCATCTGGGTAATATATAATAAAGTTTCCGTCGCATTAACTTTATTGATATTTATTTGATATATCTAATTTCTATTCTGCTTTTTATGATAATATTCCTGCAAAAAATGAAGTTTGAGTGACAAATCAAAACAAACATGTTTTTTCTGAACTTAAAAGCATCATATCTGGAATTTCAATGGTAAAAGCAATTCAATTCTCCAAATGTGAACTCTACTTCGATACCAACATATTAAAGACGTAATCTAGGTAAAGAAATCTACGTAATATCTAAGTAGAGACAAAAGAATAGGTTCGTAATAATATAAAATCAACACAAACCGTCAATGTTACCAATGATTTCATAAAAACATAATTTGTTGAAATCTATTTCCATAGCTACAAGGATAATTGATACACGAAATGTCTCAAATATCCTTATAGTTATCGAAATAGAAGTGTGAATGACTATAAATTAAGCAATATATGTGAAGCTTTTATTATTTAAGCTTCCCCAGATAATTTGTTTTTGCAACTGTGTTGATATATTTCTTTTATTCTAACAATAAATATTTTATTATTTGCATTTTATATATATTCATGATAGAGAATTTATAATGCATTTAACTATCACGTCCAAGATTATAAACTAGATTATAAGATACAATATGTTCATTTCCATTTAAAGCGTTTCAACTAATGCTTTCCGTTCTCAGATTAGATTTAAGTACTTAATGCAACGTGCACAAGTACTTGTGTGAATTTATAAACTACACTTACGGCATACATACGCTTATATTGCAAATGTTTCACAAAACCTTGGAAATAATCGCTGTAGATAAATGAAAATGATAGAACTGAAATAGAGCACAATTGAAGAGAATCCATTTAAGAGCTATATTATCCGTAATCTTAAAGTCTAATAGAATTCTGAATTACAAATCAAATAACAAATGTAAAATGTAGTAGATATTAAAAAACAAATGCTTAAGTTGCTATTCAGAGTGTGCATTTGGCAATTCGGGGATTTTTTGGCTCATGGTTTGGCGTTGAATTATAGTATAAACTATTTGTTACATTTTCTGATTTAGGAGCTTAAAGGAGTTAAATAGTTATAACAACTTACGCCTTTGGTATACTTTGTTTAAATAATATTTTCACGTACCAATACTACTAATTTATGTACTTTTTAATACTTTTAATTAACTAATACTTTTATATAATTTTTGCGTACTACTATTACTAATTTACGTACTTTTAATTAACTAATACCTTTTATATATTTTTTGCGAACTAATATTAATTTCTCTACTTTTTATTGCTTTTAATTAACTGATACCTTTTACGTAATTTTGAGTATCAATATTACTAATTTTTATGAAGAATCTAAGTAGGAAAAACAAATTGTCCTTTGCCCAGAATTGGTGACAATTTGAACCAGGTTTTTGCACCAGAAACTACAGGGCAGTTTTCGACGCGAAGACAAACCACCAGGGCAGTTAACCCTCCTGATAGTTGTCCCGACGAGGTATCTTGTCATTAACAAAGCTGATCAGATCTTGATGGACGAAATATATCGTCAAAACCACTCGGAGAGGATTAATGAAAAACATTTTTTGCACTTAAACTATCTTCCCCTCAAGTAAGTTTCTGCTAATATGAATAATTTCGTTAAGTTATCATTAACTGCTAATACTAACAAAACAGTTATTACTTATAGATAATGTTAACAAATGTTTTAACAGTTATTATTAAGTGCAAATACTAACAAAATCGTTTATAGTTATTAACTGATAATGCTGACAATTTTGTTAACAGTTATTATTAACTGCTAATACTTACAATTTCGTTGACACTTATTAAATGCTAATACTTATAATTTCCTTGATAATTAATAATTGCTAATACTTACAATTTCCTTGATAGTTATTAACTGCTGATACTAACAAAACAGTTGTTATTAATAAATATTAACAAATTTTTAACAGTTATTATTAACTGCTAATACTAACAAAATTGTTTATAGTTATTATTAACTGATAATGCTAACAATCTTGTTAATAGTTACTTTTAACTACTAGTACTAACAAATTCATTGACGGTTATTGTTACTAACCGCTAATACAACAAATTCGTTGACGGTTATTATTAACCGCTAATAGTTATTTTATTAAAGGATAATATCAATCAGATCTAGATGAACGAGATATCTCGTCATTAGAAGAAAACTGACCAAATCATGATCTTGCCATCATAAAAATTCGGCAATATCTTGTTGACATGACATCCCGTCATTAGCAAAGTCGCTCAGAGTTGATGCCATCTCGTCGAAACCACTTGGAGGGTTAAATACGTTTCCCTATCGAATAAGCCATAAAATCCTTTGGTCTTACAAGCGTTTTATAAACCAATGGGATATTGAATCCCCACAACTTCGGGAAAGCGTTTTGAAAATAATAATAAGCAGATGTATCCATGCAGAGTGAATGAAAAAAGGCTCGTGTAAGTTTGTGCCCGTGTTTTATTTTTCCTTGCGGTTCAGGTACGGGCAATTTCTTTTCCATCATATCATCCACATTCCTCGCAAGTAACCCCACCGCCTTGTTACGCATCCGTGCTAACATCCCCGTAACTCGCCAGCACTGTATCGACCACAGGCAATGAGTGCGGGACTATAGGAAGGAGTGATTTGATTTTCCGTCCGGTAGAAACTCGGGGGTCGGGGAAGAAATATCGGTCGCCCGCGCGCTCGCACGAAAGGGAAATTGCGTGCAACATCCTCCCCTTTTTTCCGACGCGCACGGCAACGACTCGCTCACTCTCTTACTGCTGATTGGAGAGTTTTTCCTATTTTTAAAGCGCAGCGCGTAAAAAAAAAAGACCGGAGAGAAAAAGACGTGCGCGAAGGAGAAAAAAGTAAAAAAAAACGCGCACGGATATATAAGGAGGAACGCGATTCAGGGAGCCGGCTTGGAACAAAAAGAAGAAACGTCCGGATGGCTGAAAAAGAAAGGAGGGAGCAAAAAAAAAGACGTGAAGAAAGAAGTGGGAAAAGGCTCACCTAAAGAAAGGCGAGCGGGGGGAGGTGGGGGGGGGGCGACTAGTGAGTGCCGGCGAAGAGCGAAAAAACGTAGCTGCTTTAATTAAACAGCGGGAAAGCCTGAAAAAGTGTCGAAAGCTAAGTGGAAGAGTTGGGCATGCGAATTCAAAGGGGGTGTTTTTCTGGTAAAAAAAGTTAATTGAAACACACTGGGGGAAAAAGATTAATCTGAAAATTATGTCTAAATCCGATAACGGTTTTTTTTATTAAATGCAGACATTTCAAAAAATTTGCATTAAAAACAGTTTTCTGAAAAAAGGATTTCCACCCCCCTACCTCCGCCCAGCAAATGGTGGTAAAAGCTTTTTGGAAGCATTTTAACAGAAACGGTTATTCGAATGACTGGTACCGTTTTTTCGCCGGCACTTTCACCAGAGAATTCATCGCTGTGGTCAGAGCTTTTACGTAATGCACCGGCATTCGTCCTGACAAAGACGACGAGTTTCGCCTTCAAAGCTACACACAACAAGCGACTAATCGAATCAGGGCGTTTATCTCAAGTTTGAGCACTCAAAAAATAATCTTCTCATGAGGATCATCTGCCTTTTTGATTTCGAAATGAATTTGGGGAGTAATTACTTAGTTTTCCGATTCCTTTTCCTGAAAACGGGAACAATCACCATCGGGCCTTTGACGAGGAGGGAGACATAATTATTTTTCCGGGGATTTTTATACTGCCTTGAGTTTTTTTATTATTTTTTCTCTGTTTACGGAATCAGCGGGTTTCGAAATATGATTCGCTGGATTACACGCGATGCTTCGAGCAGGGTGTAAAAGAAATTACTCCGCATTGTTTTTCGAAAGTTTTCCGCTTTTTTTTAATTTTAGATTTTCTTGAGGAACGTTAAATCAATGCTCGTGTCGCTCAACACGATATTTCTTGATACTTTGTTCCAAAGATTTTTAATATGCTACGCACAGCATAGTAACAAAACAAGTGCCTAATCGAATAAGGTCGTTTATCTCATGTAGAGCAGCCAAACTATAATCTTCTGATTCGGATCATCTGCTTGGCGTGGTGTGGAAGTTTAGAGAGGGGGGTGCCAGCTCAGGTGTTGACCTCGTCATCTGACCGTGTTTCAAAATTACGAGGTGTTGTCTTAGCATCTTTCTTTATGGGTACCGGTCCGTCGCCAATAGCCCGTTGTGTTGCTTCAGTGCGACGTTAATTACCTACCTACCAACCTCAAGTTTGAGCAGCCAAACATTAATCTTCGCATTCGGATCACCTGCTTGGCATGGTGTGGAAGTTTGGAGAGTGGAATCCCAGCTCCGGTGCTGACCACGTCACCTGACCCCGTTGTTCAAAATTACGAGGTGTTGTCCTCGGATCTGTCCCTGCGGTATTGATACCAAACCGTCGCCAATAGCCAGTTGTGTTTCTCCAGTGCGACATAAATGCAACTACCTCACTACCATCGGATCATCTTCCCTTTTGATTTCGAAATGGTTGGTTTGTTGTGTTTAGGTTTTATGGAGCAAGGGCCATATTTGGCTAAACTGCTCCAAACATAAGCTCTCGCTTGGGTATCCCGGGAATTCCATCCCCGTGTTTACTAAAGACAGTAAACCCCATGAGAAAAGAAAAGATCACTAAAGTGCCTCTGGTCTGAGAAGCCTGTACACACCAAAAAGAGGTGTGCCCTTAAGGGCTTGATTTCGAAATGAATTCAGGAGGGTAGTTAGTTTTCCGATTCCTTTCCTGAAAACGGGAACAATCACCATCAAGTCCTCAACAAGGAGGGAAGCATAATTATTTTCAAGGGATTTTGGTAGCCTTAAGTTTGTAAACAAAATTTATGTTTACGAAATCCGTGGATTTCGAAATGCGGTTCGCTGAATGGCACGTGTTGTTTCGAACAGGGTGTAAAAGAAATTACTCTGGATTATTTTCGGAAGTTTCTCTCCTTTTTTTATTTTTCACTTTTTGAAGAACGCTTAAACATTACTCGTGTCACCCAAGACGATATTTCTTGACACTGTTTTAAACACTTTTAGTATTTAATTTTCTGGATATACGTTAAATTGTACCTCAACCTCTGATACCCTGACACATGGATTCCAGATTGTTTATGAAGAGAAAAAATTCTTAATTTATTTCTCGCTCTTACAAAATATTTTACTAGTCATTGCTTCAATTTTTTTTTGAAAACCTATACGATAGAGTAGAAAGTACGGTGTATATTTTACAGAACTTACTTATCCACGAATAATATTCCAAATGGCTTTCCGATTTTCTTAATTTCCATTTTACAATTGGAGAGTGGGGTGCCAGCTCAGGTGTGACCTGGTCATCTGACCGTGGTTCAAAATGACGAGGTGTTGTCCTCGGATCTTTCCTTCAGGGTTTGATCTCGGACCGTCACCAATAGCCCGTGTGTTGCTCCAGTGTGACGTTAATTAAATACCTACCTATACCTACCATTATACAATTGTGTCATTCATTCATATTTCTTGAAAGCATGTCATCATTACCTTTCTACTTTGATCTCGTATTCTTTATCTTACGAAAAATTACGTTATGTTGCACAACGTGAAGCAAATTCAGCTACCAAAACAACCTTACAAAAACATCTCGATATTTCATTTACTAAAAATGCTTATAGTTTTATAATTTCGCTTATAGTTTCGTTCCTTCCAAAGTATTTCCCATAAATGAAGTTTAGGTTCCCCAAAAAGCATCCGTTTGTAGAACCTGAAAGTAACTTTATAGATTTTGTGTGATTTCATTTTCCAACTATGTTGTACTCATATGGGTTTTTAGTCTAAAATCTCTTTCATTCTTCCATTGGTTGGATTTAAAAATTTCCTTCGATAAAATTATCAACCAAATCGCTGTGTTGTTTCGTGTATTTGACATTTCTAGTCACTTCATCTACCTAGTTAGCTCTTCCATAAAGTCAACCACATTTTTTCAAAACCTTTCAACAAAAGGAATTTTTTAATGAAAACATGTAATGAAAATGTAGCGTTAAAGATTTTAAAATATTTAACTAAGATTGGTATTATTTTAGAATACAAATTCGACATTTCCAGGTTTTTTTATCATAAGCTTTGCACATCGATTTCGTATGATTAAAATCTCAAAGGTGATAGATATAACTTCGTTATGCCCGTCATCAATATTGAAAAGCCAACTACATTCCCGCAAAAATGATCAAAATACGTTAAGGTAACCTGGTGAATAAAATAATCAAAAAATCGATTTTGAATATTTTTTGTATTTTTAAAGTTTTCAAACTATAAGATGATGTATTACTTTTCTTCGTAGCTGTACGAAAAGTATTTTTGAAAAATGTTTTAAAGATGTAAACATTCTCAACTGGAGCCTTTAAAATCCCCTTTAATGGATTTATCGAGTGACCTTTTTTGCCACACTATGTATCTTTTCAAACACACTACCAAATAAACACTTGAAATTTTTATAAAGCAATCTCAGGAATTTAACTCTACTACACGTTAAGTAGAGCTTTTGTGGATGTTTAAATATATACGTGAAATACAAAAAATCCCTGAAAATTTTGCTTTTTCAAAAGATTTTGCAGTTTATTACATATTTTCATTTTATTAGCTTAAAATATGTTAACAAAAGTGACAGGTTAAAATATCTACAACTACTTAACAGACGTATGGTAAAATTTCTTTATAATGAATAAATTTGGTTATTTAGTTATTAAATAACTATATTTATTCATTTTAAAGAATAAATACATATGTATACATATTTAATGAATAAATGTGGTTATTTAATCATTAAATAATTATATTTATTCATTTTAAAGAATAAATATATATACATACTTAATGAATAAATATGGTTATTTAGTCATTAAGTATGTCGTGAAGCAAAAGTAATAGTTCACTACTCGTACATATCATGACACTCAGAGGGTTAGGTTTTACTTATTTAACCCTCCAAGTGGTTTCGACGAGATATTTTGTCCATCAAGATCTGACCAATTTTGCTAATGACGAGATATCTCGTCACCAAGATATTGACAATTTTTTATGATGGTGAGATCGTGATCTGGTCAGTTTTCTTCTATTATAATCGTTCATCAAGATCTGCTAATGATTTTGCTAATGACGAGATGCCTCGCCAAGACAACCACCAGGAGGGTTAAATGATTGAATATCTAACGATTAGGACTTTGGTCATTCTATTATAAATTAATTTGTGGTATTAAAATGATTAAATAGTTTTCAAGATATATATATATATATATATATAATATTCAAATAATCTTTAGTAAAGAATTGCTTTACCTTAACGGTCTAAAATTACCTTACCTTGATACACTGGGTTATAAAATACAAATTCTCCTCCCTAACAATAAATCGATAACACACCGGCTAAAAGTAAGATAAACTCGAGTCGGTTTGATTCGTAAACAAAGCTCAAAAGAAGCACCGAAGCTTAAATGATTCCGAAATCTCATTTTTCATTCCGGTAATATTTCAGCTAACAAAGAATAAGATCAACGACTGAATAATGTGGTTTCGAAACAAGTAGAAGGCACGTCAAAAAAGGCACGCTGCAATCCCAAGTACCGAGCCTACGTTTTCGTTGTAGTCTGATAGAATAGTACACAAAATGTATCGTAACATACAGAATCCACTCCCCTCATCTTTAGGTAGGTTCAGAACTTAATACTTCCTTAATCCTACTAGAAGAGGAATTCTCTCATTGAATGGTAGGATTATTCCCAGCAAGCCGCATGAAGTTTTTTAAAATCTTTTATTCAAAATTTCCATGAGCACAGGTTTTTCTCTCGTAATGCATTACAAAAATATATCTTGTTTGTGATTGTATCATTTAATGTTAAGCGGAGAGAGGATTTCACTCCAGGAAAACATTTAAGATTTTTATTTATTTGGTGGTGAGTCTGTATGTAAAGACGCGGCAGCTGGAATACAAACAGACTTGCGGAAGTGATTTTGTTAGTTAATCCAGACTAAAAATAGAAATAACTATTCAGATATTCGTGTCGTGTATTCAATTTTAAAAGTAGTGTTTTGCTCTTGAATTCAGGACGCGATGTTTCGAGTTTAGGGTTTGGTTAAATGTCATTTTAATTTGGGCTTCTTGTATACTTTAAATTTGTTCTTTCTTGTTACAACTGTCTTTAATATAGTAGTTAATCAACATAAAAAAGTTTGAAAAAATAGCTATTCAGATATGCGTGGTAGTGTATTCAATTTTAAAACGTAGTGTTTTTGCTCTTGAATTCAGGACGCGATGTTTCGAGTTTAGGGTTTGGTTAAATGTCATTTTAATTTGAGCTTCTCGTACACATTTTATTTATTCTTTCGTTTGTTACAACTTTCTTTAATATAGTAGCTAATCACGATTAAAAAGTCTGAAAGTAATTATTCAGATATTCGTGATGTCTTATAGTTATCAGATAAGTTAATTTGAACTTCTCGTACACTTTAAATTTGTTCTTTCGTTTGATACAACTGTCTTTAATGGTAGCAGTCAATCACACACACACACACACACACACACACACACACACGCACGCACACACACACACACACACACACACACACACACACACACACACAAGATTAAAAAATTTGAATAAACAATTATTCAGATATTGGTGGCAGTATATTCAATTTTAAAACTTAGTGTTTTACTCTTGAACTCAAGACGGCGATGTTGCGAGTTTAGGATTTTGTAAAATGTCATCTTAATTTGAACTTCTCGTAGTTTTGATTTGTTCTTTCGTTTTTTACAACTGTCTTTAATGTAGTAGTTAATCAAGACAAAAATAATGAGAAATAACTATTCAGATATTGGTGGCAGTGTATTCCATTTTAAAACATAGTGTTTTACTTTTGAACTCAGGACGCGTTGTTTCGAGTTTAAGGTTTCGTTAAATGTCATCTTAATCTGAACTTCTCGTATACTTTTGATTACTCTTACGTTTGTTTTGGTCGTTACAACTGTTTTTAATACAGAAATTAATCAAGACAAAATAGTCAGAAATCGTCAGGTATTGTGAGGAGACAACTAATATCGGGTGATAAGAAATCTAACTAAAGTCAACGGTGATGAAAACAGGTCTATTTCTGTTTGATTTTCCCGTACATTTTCCATAACCTAAACATGGTATTTTACATTTTTTCATGACCTAAACATATGGCCCTTGATCTACAAAACCCAACTTATCATAACCTAAACAACTAATCTGGGGTGAAAACAATTTAAAAGAATCGACAGCAATGGAAACAGGCTTATTTCTGTTTGATATTCACGTATATTTTCCATAATCTAAATATATTATTTTACATAATCTAAACATTTTTTTCATGACATAAACATATGGCCCTTGAGCTACAAAATCCAACCTATCATAACCTAAACAAGCAATCTGGGTTGAAAACAAATCAAACCAGTCAACAACTATGAAAACAGCCCAATTTATGATTGATTTTCATGTGCATTTTCCATTAGATAATCTGGATGTTCATTTGCCATAACCTAAATATGAATTTTCAAGTACGTATTCCATATCCTAAACATGGATTTTAACGTACAGTTTTCATAACCTACACATGGATTTTCACGGACATTTTCCATAACTTATGTATCGATTTTCACGTACATATTCCATAACCTAAGTATGGTATTTGCATAATCTAAACATTTTTTCACAACCTAAACATAGGCCATTGCACTATTAAACCCAACCAAACACAAACAACCAATCTGGGGTGAAAGCAAATGAACGACAACGATGAAACAGGCATATTTCTGATTGATTTTCACGTACATTTACCATAACCTAAACATGGATTTTCACGAACATTTTCCATTACCTGAATATGGATTTTCACGTACATTTTCCATAACCCAAACAAAGGCCATTGCGCCATAAGACCCAACCAAATATAAGCAACCAATCTGTGGTGAAAACAAATCAAACCAGTCGACAGCGATGGAAAAGCAGGCCTATTTCTGATTGATTTTCCCGTACATTTCACAGGAATAGCTGAATGGGCCGAATGAATCATTTCAAAATCGACTCCAAACACTCCAGCCGAGTTTCCGCTCGTAAAGTCGGTGACTCGCAGCGGCCGATGTCTGTATTTCCGAGAGTGCTCCCTCCTCACAATGGAATCGGGGCCCTCGAAAAGGCGCTCGACTCCCAAAGAGGGTTACCGCTTCCTAGAGAGCACACCCCCGGCCCCGTGTTGACCGAAGGGATATTCGCGCTCGCGACTCGTCATTAACATTCCTGCACCCGCTTTTGACTCGATTGATGGCGGTTATTGATTCAGCGGAGTCAGAGAATCACAATGGGAACCACGCTGGGGAACGAAGCTCGTTGGTAACCAGAACCCTGTTCGGAAAATAATTTCCAATCTCCCATCCCAGTTTCCTGTTCCAATTGAAAAGTCGCATTGCTAAATGAACGCTGGCTTTTTTTTAATGCTTTCAGACACACCTGAGTGTTTTACCTGTGTGGAAAAAATGTATATATATAACTTTGATTTACGATCATTGAATTTGCTTCAGTGTAGTTTTGATTGTTTTTTAATATTGAAAATACGTTATGGAGGGTTTGAGTCTTTCTTGACTCTTCCTGTACATACATCTTTACCCACTCCTATCTTGGAAAATAGATCAGAGCATTTTCTCGTCATCCAACCCCTTCCACCCACGGCACGTCGTGGCTTAGTGGGTTTGCCCACTGCTCTAGCAACCGGCGAGTTGTATGCTGCACAGGTTCGTTTCCTGTCAGGTTCGATTCCTCCCTGGGTGCATTTCTCTGTCTTCTGTGCCAGTAAAAACTTTACTTGTGCGTGTATGTCCATTACTTTATGTTGTTTGTCTTGTACTTGGCGCAGCTAAGTCAAATTTGGCCCCTGCGCTATAAAAACCAATAACCTGACCTTCTTTAAAAAATTAATTTGATGTTGTCTGTCTTGTGTTTGGCGCAGTATGAACGAATTTGGACCTTGCGTCATAAAACCCAACCAACCAACTTCCTCACAATGCCACCTCTTTTAAAAAATCAACTTGATGTTGTGTGTACTGTGTATGGAGAAGCATGGACGAATATAGCCCCTTGCGTCATAAAACCCAACCAACCAACTTCCACACGTTACCTCCCTTTTAAAAAAAATCAAAATTGTCTGTACTGTGTGTGGAGAAGCATGGACGAATATAGCCCCTTGCTCCATAAAACCCAGCCAACTCCTCACACTACATTTCCCCTTCAAAAAGTATTTACCGAAGTTGTCTGTCTTGTGTTTGGTGTAGCTTAGCCAAATATGGTCCGTGTGCCATTAAAACGTAACCATCTTAAATAAATTGCATGTGGCCCTCTTTCTTCATAATCCGGCCCGCTGCTCTCACGTAGTTTTGTTCATCTTTTTACAATACTCGGGTTTTTTGTCACTGCTGTAACTCATCATCTTTCAATTATATTTCATATCAGTTTCAATAATGAACTGAGATTGGGACATCCCATCTTAGTTATTGCTTTTAGAGGAAATATTTTAGCTTTCACATTTCATGAACGACCCTTTAAAAGTGCATTTTTAACAATAAAATATCGTTATTTGTGTCGAAAATATCTCATTCTTATGTATAGTTTTATCCTTTTTCAATTGTTAACTCTGTGTTCATACTGTAAAAGCACTGTTCATTATTACAGTGACTGTTTTGGATTTTAACTATTTTTATTGGGTAGAGGTTAATCTTGCGCTTGGCGCAGCTGGTCCGCTACTGGACCTTGCGCCATAAAACCCAAACCAACCACGTAGTTGTGGCGTAACCTAGTTACTATAGTAATCTATTCTTGTCCCATGGGGTTTACTTTCTCTGGCAAACAGGGGGGGGGGGGGGGTCGCGACCCCAGGGTTCCGAATCGATCTTTCTCTGCTTCTCCTCATCCTTTTCACAATTACTTAACATTGTCTTGTGTTTCAGATCTTTCCCTTCGGGTTTGACTGACCGTGATTCAAAATTACGTGGTATTGTCTTCGAATCTTTCTCTTCGGGTTTGATCCCGAACCGTCGTCAATAGCCCGTTGTGTTGTGTTCCAGTGCGATGTTAATTAAGTACCTACTTGTGTTTGGCGCAAATTGGCCAAATAGGGCCTTTCGCCAACAAAACAACCAACCATCAATGTAGTTTTGCACCATTACTTTAAACTCGAGGAAAAATAATCAATCCCCTTCCTAAACTCTAAAATACTGATACTTTTACCTTCTGGTTTGATCCCGGATCGTCGCCAATAGCCCATTGCGTTACTCCAGTGCGACGCTAATTAATATACCTACCTACCTACTGATACTTTTACAGCACGATATTTAAGATAAAGTTCGCTGTCGTTTTCCACTGCTTCTTACCTCCACTTTTCTCAGTGCAGCGTAATTTAAACGTTGTGTTCCGACAACGCATGGAGTCAGAGTCCCTGTATGGCTTCTCTCTGAATTCCAAATGACAAGCGTTGGACGTCCAACTTCCATTTGCACATGCAAGGCTTTTCGGCTTGCCATAGTTACAGAAGACTGTAAAGAATCACCAGAAATGATCTGCATACGGTGAAAGTAACCTATCAGGAAACCAAAAAAACAGAAGAAATACCATCGCACTGCAATCACTATTCACCCGGCACTGCTCTTTATATTTATAGAAATTAAGAATGCATTCGGGAAAAGGTTACTCGTACGTTGAGGTGCCTCCCTATTTCTAAGTCTTCGTAAGCCTCGGTGTACGTAAAACTAGTTACTGATTGAGCTGCAGAATATAATCGATGGCTCAGTATAACTGACTCCTACAAAAATTTAATAGCCCTTTGTGTTGCTACAGTGCCGACGTTAATTAAAATACCTACCTACCTACAAAAACTTAGATTTTCGGAAAAACGTTGATTTTGTTTGCTGTATAGAATCTATTTTGTCTTATGCTCTTATATTTATGGAAATTAAAAATTAATTTTAAAAGTTTAGATGCATTTTGAGACATATCTTTATTTCTATGTGTTCCTAAGTCTTCGGTGTATAAAAAATTACTGATTGAGCTGCAGAATATAATCGATAGCTTAATGTAACCGATTCCTGCAAAAACTTATATTTTAGGGAAAATGTTGATTTGTTTGCTGTATAGAATCTATTTATTCGTTATGCTCTCTTAATAATTATGGAAATAAAAAATTAATTTTATAAGGTTAGGTAGGGCTATTAACTACATTTTAAGGTACACCGGTATGCATAATGCAAGAGCATTTGGAATAAAGGAAATAAAATATTCGCTTTACATCTGGTTTCTTTGTTTACACTGAAAATCCCTCTCAACGAAATCTCCTTAATCCCCATGTTATGCAAAACTTCTAGTTATTCTGAACTTATGGAGCTATGGATTCAATCGAGATGGCTTAAGTTAACCGATTCTTACAAACCTTACATCTACGGTAAAGCGTTGGTACAATTTTGCTCTTAGGATTTTTTTTATTTGGAGAGAAATTTTCAGTGTAAACAAACCAGACGGTCTGCGAAGATTTTACTTTCCTGTCTAAGTGCTCTCACGTGATGCACACACGCACACATATCGGGGTTACCTTTAAATGCAGTTTATCAACGTTTGGCGTTTAATCTGATTGGTGTTAACCAGTCGTCTATCATATATAAGCTCGGAATTTGTTATTTGAAATTTTGATTGGCTAAGTGATGAAATCATATTCGAAAAACAAGCTAACTGACGTCACGTTCCGGAAACGCGTATCGCCGCAGAAACACTATCGACACCTATGTTTTACTCCACAAAAAATTCCTCTTATAGGTGTCTTGTCTATATTTTCTAATGCTTTAATTTTGAAACATTAGTATATAAACAACAAATATATAAATATATTTGAATAAGGTTGCGTATAGGAACATGGAAGTTTAAGTCTTCGTATCTAGAATGAGACCTGTAAGTCAAGGTGTATGTAGACACTTGTAGTAGATAACATTTTATACATAACTCCTGCAGTTAAAATGCGAGGTTTTTGACTTGTGACACTATTCAAAGAGTGCGATATGTTGAAAAATATTAACTCCTGAGGGGTTCACACTCATAACTACACCTTGCAACAATCTTTCCTGCATGAATTCTATTTGACTTTCTTGACCAATAGAATCTTTCCAAAGGATCCTATTTTAAGGAAACGAAAAATAGAATTTTCCCAGAGAATTCTATTCTAAGGCAATGAGCAATGGAATCTTTCCAAATGATTATATTCGAAGGAAAGGACAAGTATGAGATATTTAAAAAATATTCTATTCTGCAGATTGGATCAATAGAAACGTTTCAAAGAATTCAATTACAAGGAACGGATTAATAGAATCGTTCCAGAGGATTCTATTATAAGGAAATTAATAATAGAATTTTCCCAGATAATTATATTCTTAAGCACTGAGCAAAGAATCTTTCCAAATGCTTCTATTCTAAGGAAAGGACCAATGGAATATTTCCAAAGGATTTTATTCTACAGAATGGATCAATAAGATCGTTTAATTCTATTTCAAGGACCATAGAATCTTTCTAAAGATTGAAAGAATAGATGGATTCTTTAGAAAGATGTGGTTATTTAGCCATTAAGTGTGTTGGGGCAAAAGCGACACTACAGTACTCGCAAATCTCACGACACTCAGAGGGTTCACAACCAAATTAGTCTACAACGCGAATACGTTGACTGGTTTCATTTCCTTGTATGCGTTAGCCTGGAATGAAAGACCTCTCTGTAAGCCAAGGATGCGTTTTCTTCTTGAGTGAAAAATTTCATGTCTCCCGTTTCAGTGACTTCCTTTCCCAAGAAAAATAATAGCCAATTTTAACACCTACCCAATTAGCGACGGAGCTTATCGTATTGTTATACAAAACAATCGCTGTTGCAATGAATGAACTTTGTTTTCTGAATCAAATGTAGGACTTTTCTGCAATTTTCATGTCATCTACGAAAGAAACGTTGGCGTGGTGTGGAAGATAGGAGAGTGGGACTTGCCAGTGTGAGGACATTTGAGGCCACGACGGATTTAAGTGCACCGGCCCCCATGTACACGACAGTCCTCGGTTGGATTGATTTTCGAACTCCGGTTGCCAATCCGCCGAGCTCAGGTGTTGCCTCGTCATCTGACCGTGGTTCAAAATTAAGTGGTGTTGTCCTCGGATATTGCCCTTTGGGATTGATCCCGGACCATCGCCAATAGCCCGTTGTGTTGCTTCCAGTGCGACGTTAATTAAAATATTACTACGAAAGAAATTTTAAGACCATCGGATAAAGCTGGATTCATTAAGTTCTGTGCTGTGAAGCAACAGGGCACTTTCGAAGGAACTGAAAATTTCAGGATTCTTAGACTGCCCGGGCTTCCGAAGTGAATCTACTGCATAAAAAGACAAAATAATATCTCATGATTATTGAATTTTGTTACTTTCTAATTATTCAATTGCTATTTAAGGATTTTGTTTATTATTTTAAGCACTAGTTCCACTGTTACCTGCATCCAAATGGAAAACTCATTTAACCCGTTTCGATAAAAATAAGTATTTACTAAAGGTCGGTAAATTTATTGTTAACTAAATCATATATGCAGTTCAAGTATTCAAAATATTCACTGAAATCATGTTTAGGTTAAATTATTAAAAGTATCCTTAACATGTCAATTATATAATTTACTAGTTCAACAATTTTGATTGTCATTATGATTGACCAATTTGTGCTTGTAACCACTAATGCATTCAAAGAGTTCAGGGATTTAGATGTTAAACTCAACATTCTCTAAACTCAATATTCTAACGACTCAAACTCAATAGTCTAGTTTTGCACTTAACATATCTGATGATACTGAAATACATTTGTTTATTATGTTTCTAAACGTACAAGGTTAGAAATTCTACTTAGAGAAGTCTAACTCAAACTCAATATTGTCCAGTTTTGCACGTAACATATATGATACTCAAACGCATTTGTTTATTAGATTTCGATTCTCACAAGGTTGAAAAAGTCTAGCTAGACAAGTCTAACTTAAACTAGATACTATTGTTAGAAAGTTTGAGTTTGACAAGTCTGACTGGAACTCAACAGTATCTAGATTTGAACGTAACATATCTAATGACACTCAAACACATTAGTTCATTAGGTTTCGATTCTCGCAAGGTTGATAAAACTTTATTTAAGCAAGTCTAACTTAACCTAACTAGACTCTAATTAGAAAGTTTGAGTTAGACAAATCTAACTCAAACTCAATAGTCTTTAGTTTTGCACGTAGCATCTGATGATACTCAAACGTATTTGTTTATTAGATTTCGATACATACGCTCAAGGTTGAAGAACTGAGCTGACAACCTTTTAGGTCAACTTTTATCAACGACGAAAGGTCAATCCGTTGGTGAGGAAACATTACGCTAATTCTGCTTGTCATGTTGCCAGAATGTGTGTGTGTGTGACAGTCTGTTTGAGTTATTAGTCTTCAAAGGTGATGACAATATTCGCTCTGCTTGGATGAGATTTCTGCTGCTCAATTGTTTTCTCAACAACCAGGCTTTGTTTCCTGATATGAAAAGAGCGCGTATTTAAAATGCAACTCAGCTTTCGGTTTCGTTGAAACTAGGAGGCACGACTAATTTTTCGAAAGTAATGAGTATTCAGAGGTAGAAATTGTTTCTAACAAAGCACAGGAATTACAGACCTTAATTATTGGTATATGAACAGTACTGACCGACTTTGGCAAGTTGGCATTTTTGTCACGTGATTACGAACGAGTTGGGTTAGGTGACAGGTTGAGCGTGAACGATCCGTTCCCACAATTAGCTTCTTTAACGAGGATTCTGGCCCGCGATTTGCTAGTTATAGGTGGCATAGGTTTGATTCCTGTAACTTACCTTGGGTGTATATCTCTCTTCAATGTCAGTAAACTTCCCTCGTGTGTGTATGTCCATTTCCTTGGCGTCTGTCTTGTGAGTTGACCACATGACTCTTGTGTCATAAAAACCTAACCCAACCAATCTTTTGTGTACACTAATACATGCTTGCGGATTGTAACTTTTATTTTTTAATTATAAGTAAATGATAAATTGACTGTTTCTCTCATGAAAATAATATCACTTAAACAAATTTTTATGACTCAGTTATTTTATATGGTTTCATTGATAGATTGGTTTTCTACATTGTAGCAGTAATGAAATATTTTTACTTACATACTTGAGAATGAAATTAGTGGTACAAAGAAAGCACGTAAATTGGAAATTTCCTTAAGATTTCTTTTACCCTGGGTGTATTTCTCTCCTATGTGTCAGTAGAACTTTTCTTGAGTGTATGTCTATTACCTAACGTTCTCGGTCTTGTGTTTGGCCAAATATGGACCTTGCCCCACGGGAATCAACAAGCCAACTTAAAGATTTTTTTGTTTATTGATACGGAAAAATTGGCGATACCTGTCTTAATCACTTAAAAATATGAGAAATCCAAATGTCATCAAAAGAATGTTCCTCGAAAAAGTGCTTAGAATTCTAAACAGTGTCCATGCGTTAAGACGATGCTGTTCTGACCCATCCCTACTTTTCATTGCAGACCACATGAAAAAAGCGCTTTAACCCGCCAAGTGGTTTTCACGATATATCTCGTCCATCAAGTTCTGACCAATTTTGCTAATGGCGAGATATCTCGTCCATCGAGATCAGTAGTTTTGCTAATGACGAGATACCTCGTCAAGACAACCACCAGGAGGGTCAAGAGGAGTTTACTCTTTATAAATGGGACACAGCTTGGATGTATACAGGGGTGGGACGGGAAGAAAGCAGCTCCCCCCGAAATGTCATCGATGTTACAAAATGAAATGCTAACGTTAGTTTAATCGATGTTATTCTATGTTTGTTACGTTTTGTTAAAATGAGGGATATGTCCGAAGATATTGAAATGTTTTTGCAACCGAGAAGAAATGCTCATTTAGTGTTATAGCAATTTGATCTGTTGCTAAAGCAGGCGAGGAAACCATCTATGTGGCAGATGACTGTCTGAATGGGAAGGGATTTTACAAGACGAGAAAAATGTCTCATCAATTTATTCGTCTTGATATGAGTGATCAAGGACATTCAGAGGAAGTACACACATAGCCCTAGCCCTCCTTGAAATGTTTCCATGTTGAAAATGATCAAAAATACTTGCAGACGCTAGTTTAATCAGCGAAAATTGAAGTTTGTTCATATCACAGCGTCTAATGCGCGTAGATGTATGAAAACAGTCAAAAAATCATTCAACCCTTTCAATCGAAATAGAAAACAGGGTCTCCCTCATACATTATTTTTGACCAAGGACGTATCCAGAAGAAGTACACATATAGCCCTAACCATGTTAAAAACGATCAAAAAAATACTTGCTGACACTAGTTTAATCAGCACAAATTGAAATTTGTTCCCTTCTCGGATATAATGCACGTAGATATGTCTGAAAACAGTAAAAAAATCATTAAGCCCTCTCGATCGGAATAGAAAAACGGGGAGAAGATTGGGCTCCAGCGAAATTATTGTCTGAATACATACCTGGGGCCCAGGAAGTTTCTTTGCATGCTTTTTAGTACCTAGTGTTTTGTAAAATTTTCTTTTAATGCTGTTGAAGAAAGCTCTAGTCGTTGTTTTGCATGCTTCCTAGTTGAGCGGAAAAAATGTGTGATTTTGTAAGATGTTAAGAGAGACTGGATTCCAAAAAAGCCTTTATCCTTGTTTTAGGGCAGTTGTGTAGGGAGCTGAATGAAAAAAATATCGTTCGCGATAGTGTTTGGCCGAAAAGTTGTAAATACTTCATGTGGACGAAAGATCAGGCGCCCTGTTCGGTCAACTACGGAGGACAGTTTCACACAGGTCAGTGGCATTTCCCACCTTTCTACTGCGACTGACACTAACCATATTAATATTTTCTTACTCATTGTCTAATTTGGACGGGCGGTCTCAGCCGTTTCGTCCACTTTACTTTTGCATGCATACAACTACACAATTTTTTTTAATGTCTCACTCCTTGTTGTTCAATCTAACTCTTATTGTTGATGAAGTCTCCGCGGGGTTTTTAACACTCATTTACTCCACGAGAGTTGCGTCATTTTCCCCCCAATACCCGGCCAATTCAACCATAGTCATCACGTTTCTACAAGGGGTAATTGCATACAACCTTGTAAAAATCCTGGTGCACCATGTGGGTTGGTTTACTTTACACTTCACATACATAACATTCAAGGCACAGAGCGCTTTATAGAGGACATTCGCTCCAGACTGACAAACAACCATGACTTACTCCCCGATTCGAACCAGGAACCATTCAATCTAGCAGCCAGAACCCTGACCACCAGACAGATTGCCCGCCACCGTTTGGTTTCGTCGTAAACTAAACCAAAAAAGGCTACAAAATGTCGGTCAAAAGTCAATGGAAATTTGATAGTCGAGGTAGGAGAGTCAAATCCCAAAAGGAGTCTCGTAGCTAATATCACTTGAACACGAATTACGCTGCGAGTCTTGATTTAACCCTAGATTGGTAACGGTGAATGTGTGCATTTGTAGGTGAACTTTGCGTACCGTTATGAGATTATTGGTAACGTTGAGATTAATCCTAGATTGGCAACGGTGAATGTGTGTACTGTAGGTAAATTTTACCTACCTTACCAATCTATGGTTAAAACCTGATTTTCCTTCTATGACATGTGGAATGGGCATAGGGGATGATGACTAGGTAGGTAGTTGAGTTAACGTCGCACTAATGCTACGGGCTATTTATGATGACTAGATATTAATGTACTTCACCCATTCCAGTAACATCTCGACCAACAGAGACGTGTGTGCAAAGGAGGAATGGGGGAGGAGGGGATCCCTCTCCCCCAAATGTTCTTGATGTCTAATAATTGCAAAAAATAATTTAATCGGAGTTTGTAAGCTTTGAGTAAAAGAGTCGTGGACAGATTTGAAAATAGTAAAATACATTTGGAAACGAAATGCTCGTTTAGTATCATAAGCTATTTGATCGGTTGCTGAAGCAAGCGGTTGGTTGGCTTTGGGTTTTATGGAGCAGGGACCATATTTGGCCAAGCACAAGACAATGCCATGTAATTTGTGAAAATAAAGGATGGAAAGGAGTAGAGATAGATCGCTTGGGCATTCTGGGATCACGACGGCAGTAAACCCCATGGGAAAAGAAGAGATCGCTAGGGTACCTCGGGCTTATGAGGCCCGTACACACCTAAAGATGTGCCCCGAGGGGGTTAAAGCAAGTGGGAAAACCATTGGGCCGGGTGATTGAATGGGAAGGGATTGGACAAGACGAGAGTCTCTTGTCTATCCACCTAGACTTGAGTGACCAAAGACGTATTTAGAAGAAGTGCCCACAAGGTTCGAGCCCTTCCCGAAATACATTTCAAATGCTGAAAAACAATAAAAAAATACAACCTGAAGCCAATTCAATCGGCGTAAACCGATGTTCCTTTATCAGACAGGTAAATTGTGCGTAGATATGTCTGAAAACAGTCAAAAAATCATTGGACCCTTTTAACTGGAATAGAAAATCGGGGGAGAGGGTTGTACCTCCTCCGAACGTGTTTTCTGAATGCGTGCGTAGAGTATAGAGGCAGTTGGGGAGGTTTTTGAGGAAGTGAGTAGAGCAGATTTTATTTGTATATCGGTAAGAATAAAACACCGAGTACTTGAAATGCACTGCATGGGTTTACTTGATTATTATATAACATATAAATGCATAGAATACTTAGTTCCTGAGTTTCGTCAGATACAAATACTTAAATTCATCGACCTTCTAATGAAATAGGCAGCATGCGAATGGAGTCGCTGTCGTAAGATCTCAGAAGGGCAAGTAACGTGGGTTTACGACCAATCGACTTGGCCCGATTGACTATCGAAGCGTAGACTAGTGTTTTTAATCACTTTAAACAATCAATTATTTGTTTCATGTTAGGATTCACGTTTTTTCCCACAACCAATTACAGATCTTCACACCGAGTGACCGAAAAAAAATGGCATGAAGGTGTGCGCACATACTCCGTCTATTTCATTAGAAGGTCGAAGCTTAAATTGCGATAATTTTTCCATTGATTTTCCAGACTGATGGACGATGTAGCTGTTATAAAAGAAACTAAAATCAGTATCATAGCAAAAATAAATCAACTACCAAAATGATGTGCTGCACTGTTACGTTCAATCAACATATCAAAATTCATTTAATACTCTGTCTGCACTTAAATTTCCTTTGGTTAAAGTTTTGGAAGTTCGTATGGGAAAGTGGTTTTGTTTGTGCGGCATTTCATTTTCTGTGAATAAATATAATAAGCAAAAGGGGCCGTTATTATAACACAATCCTGAGAGTTGCATGAGTAGCTTACCAGTAACCATCCTTTCTATCATTTATCAATTTATAGTTATGCATCTTCCATGTCAGGGAAAAGGGGTTAAGTCTTACTTTGATGGGTTCAAAGGAGTCAAGTGCATCACTAATTTAAAAAATAATATAATATGCTTAAAATCAAAACTAAATGCATTTACGGATCTAAATTACAATGATTTGTATCATGGTATGCTTCTTTTTCTCCCTGGATAAACAAGAGTGAAATATTCAACTTAAGATTCTGAGAAGTAGCCATTTTGACCTAACCCCTTTTGCCCTGACAAGGAAGATATATCAAGATACATGACTTTTGTGAGAGGAGTTAAGAGTTTTCCTTGTCTATGGTTCACAACCCCAGAACTCCTCGTATTTTAGAATATACTTGTATCTCTGTAGGACAGCTTCAGAAGCGGGCTTGATTTCTCAAGTGCCGAGGGTTCCAAACAGCAAATATAAATTTTGAAAACGTCTTTTATATAATTTTTACACTGCATATTTTATTTCACATGCACTAATAAACCAAGGTCAATTCTCGTCCAAGATTAAGTATGCTCAAAACTCTATGACATAATATTTATAAGTTTACTAAAAATTGATGTTTTACAAATTGGGTCCGTGGGATTCATAGCAGTCGGAAAGTTTCTTCATATAAACATTTGCGGGTTAATCTCTGCGAAACTCAGTCTTAAAAAGACCTTTAATTTTTCTTTTTTAAAGAGTTGGAACCCTGGTAAAGAGTACACTAGTTTTCCGATTCGAGTCAAACTGAACCATTCTCCCCGCACGGAAACCACCCTTTCAAAAAACTGCCAGGCGTTTTGACAATCTAATCGCCCCAAACGCAGCGTGTTTGCGAACGAGCCATTTGGATGTTTTGGACTATTTGCTCGCGCAGGTGAATAACCGCGGATTTTGTGTACTGTCAACACATGTCCCCAGCGCGTGGGGTATTTCCAGACGCGGGATTAAAATCCCAAAATGCTTGGCATATTTGGACGAAATCCTGACAAAGTGTTTTTTGGCATTGTGAGTAAGGAGGGGGAGAGTTAGGCAGGCTGCAAAGAGGCCATACGTGGGTCAGTGCGAGCCTTTTATAGCCACAACAAACAGCAGCGCACCTGTGAGCTGTGGTTGTTAGGTTTCCTTGTCTTGCCACACGAGTCTTTACTCCACCTGAAGATGGCATCGCACTAGATCTGCGAATTCGGGGTTCTTCTAAACATGGGTTGTTATTCTGGTAGCAGTTAACCTAGAATACCTATTTCGGTACATTAAAATGGTACCTTTAATCTAGAGTATCCGCTTCGGTACATTTAAATAATACCTTTAGCTTAGAGTATCCCCGGTTCGGTATATTAAAATAATACCCTTAACATAGAGTATCCATTTTGCTACATTAAAGTAATACCTTTAACCTTGAGTATCTGTTTCGGTACATTAAAATAATACCTTTAATAGAGTATCCGTTGCGGTACATTAAAATAGTATCTTTAACCTAGAGTATCCGCTTCGGTACATTAAAATTATACCTTAAGCCTAGAGTATCGCCTTCGGTACATTAAAATACATAATAATATAATACCTTTATTACCTTCAAATTGTTAAAGTATAATCATTAACTTTCGCTGTCCCCATTCAGCTACGTTTTCAGGCGAAGATAGACATTTTGGGTTGGTTTCGTTAAATGGCACAAAGGATTTAGTCAAGCTGCACCAAACACTATACAGACAATGTCATGGACATACACACAAGGAAAGTTCTACAGGCACACTGAAATATACGGAGCATAAAATGGCGGTTTGGGACGTGAGGCAACTAAACTTGTGCTGCCTTGTCCGAAACAAATTTATGTATTTAAAATGAAAAGAATTAGTATAAAATATAATAATTCGGATCGCCCATTAATTTTTTTTATATATTATTTTCGTAATATTATTTCATACCATATTAATTTTGTTGATACGTTAATGTTCCCATATTAATTTTTTATTACCATTGTTTATTAACTCTGCATAAAATCTAGCAAAAGACTGAGCTTTGTTAAGGAGGAAGAAAGAAAAGGATCTTTCTATCTTGTTTGTGGTCTCCAGAAGTTCTTACGAAGAAAATTTTAATGCTTTATTTTCTTACTTTTCCGATTTATACGATTGTATAAGAGATACGACACAAGAATCGACTTTTAAACATTGTATTAGAAAAATGGAGTGTGTTAAAGCACTCACTTTACACATGTAGCGGTGGAAAATACTTGTGACGAGGACAAAGTTGTACTTGAAATTGTAAATTATAAGACCGTTTTCCCCGTGAAAAAACTCTTAAAAAATATTTCTGAAAAGCCACCCCTTTATACACTGATGCTTGGGGCACTTCGGTAAGAATCGCGAAAGATTGAGTTGAATGAACCAAGAACTTCCTTTTGAACCAAGTTTTAAGGGACCCGCTGAAATCCTACTAATGAAAACGTCTACGCACATTTTCAGATGCCCTTAGAGGGCAATACAAGATTTAACAAGAGCAGATAGATGTGAGAGAATTTTCTAAAGACACTGCACATTATCCAAGCTAAAAGAGCTACGATATGAATTTTCAAATGCGCCTCATTCATTTTCCTTCCACAGCATTGCCATATGAGTCGTTTGGAAGTACGGCGATAAGAGAAAACTTCAGCAAGAATTGAAACGATTGAGTTGAATGAACCAAGCAAAGCTTCCTTTTGAACCAAGTTTAAGAGACCGGTAAAATACCACTAATGAAAACATCCAAGCACAAAAAGATCCAGATACGAGATAAGATTTAACTTAGAGTAGATAGACTTGGGAACGAATTCTCTAAAGACGCTACAAATTATCCAACTAAAAGAATTACGATATGAATATTCAAATGCGTCTCATTCATTTTTCTTTCACAACATTGACGTATGAGTCGTTTGGAAGTACGATTCAGCCTTTATCGAGAAAGATTGAATTGAATGAACGAAGCAAAACTTCCTTTTGAACCACGTTTAACAGACCCGTTGAAATTCTCCCAATGAAAATGTCCACTCACATTTCCTAGATGCCCAAGAGGGCGATTAGAACAGATAGATGTGAGCGAATTCTCTAAAGATATTGCACATTTTTGAACTAAAAGAACTGCGATATGAATATTCAAACGCGTCTCATTCATTTTCCGTTCCCAACATTGTCGTATGAGTCGTTTGGAAGTACAGCTGTAAGAAAGACTTCAGCAAGAACCGAAACAATTGAGTTGAACGAACCAAGCAGAACTTCCTTTTGAACCAAGTTTAAGAGACCCGTTGAAATCCCACTAATGAAAACGTCCACGCACATTTACAGATGCCCAAGAGGGCGAGATAAGATTTAACTAGAGCAGATAGATACGAGCGAATTCTCCAAAGTAAAGACGCAGCTCGAACGTTCAAAAAAGCGTTACTCAGGAGTTTGAGGAGATAGCATATTTTCGCAAGATCGGGGAAGAAAAAGGGGAAAAATTATCCGAACTGAAAGAACTACGACATGAATATTCAAACACGTCGCGTATCACAATAGCAACAGAAACGAACTCGAATCTCCAGAGGCGCGGCTCCCAGAAACGGGAAGCAATTTTTATTTGAAAGATGTAAAGAGAGAGAAAGATAGAGTTAAAAAAAAAGAAAGACAAGGTGAAAGAGGGATATGAGGTAACTTGGAAAAACAAGGCAGCAGCCGTATATCGGTGCTCTAAATATTTAATCGATCACGAAGTGAGATCATGCATCTTAATTCTTTCTCTTTTCTGACGCTGTTGTGATTTTTCGAGATTTGTTTATTTATTATTAATATCATTCGCCGCCCCTGGATTGAATCATTTAGTATGCAGAATATTCGACAAAGAGCCGTGAATTATGCTCCGAAATTATGGCCGAGAAATAATTACTTCGGAGTTATATTTGTTTTTGAATTATTCTGGATGCTCTTCTTTAGCTCTTGGAGAGTAGATTCGGATATCTCTGGATCGATACTCTCACCTGATGGCGGGCTTGGTGTTTTTTTTCGATGTTTTTTCCTATCTAGGGAGCTTATTTCTTTTAAGCCCCCCAAGTGGTTTCGACGCGATATCTTGTCCATCAAGATCTGATCAATTTTGCTATGACGAGATATCTCGTCATCAAGATATTGCCGATTTTTTTTATGCCGAGATCAACATCTGTTCAGTTTTTTCATGCTTCATGGACGAGATATCTCGTCCATCAAGATATGATCAATTTTGCTATGACGAGATATCTCGTCATCAAGATATTGCCGATTTTTTTTATGCCGAGATCAAGATCTGTTCAGTTTTTCATACTTCATGGACGAGATATCTCGTCCATCAAGATATGATAAATTTTGCTATGACGAGATATCTCGTCATCAAGATATTGCCGATTTTTTTATGATGTCGAGATCAAGATCTGTTCAGTTTCTTTCATACCCGATGGACGAGGTATCTCGTCCATACTTTATCGAGACCTCGTCGAGGCAATCCCCAGGATGGTTAACCCTCCTCGTGGTTGTCTCGACGAGGTATCTCGTCATTATCTAAACCGGCCAGAGCTTGATGAGCAAGATATCTCGTCACGAGAAGAAAATTAGCCAGATATTGATCTCGTCAAAATAAAAATAGGATATATCTTGACGTTTCTCGTCATTAGCAAAATTGATCAGACCTTTATGGACGAGATATCTCGTAGAAACCACTTGGAGAGTTTCGACTAAGACTTCACATGCATTAGAGTAGCTAAACTTTATATTCGATTGTTAGGATGTCCGATTTCTTGGGCCATGTTTAGGATGTGAATGTCTCCAAGAATTTGATTTCAGTTGGTTGGATGGGTTTTATGGTGCAAGGGGCCATATACTGGTCCAAGCTGTGCCAAACAATGTCAAGTAAATGGACGCGCACACAAGGAACGCTTTACTGACACAGAAGAAATACACTCAGGGAGGAATCGAACTTGACATTATTAAGAATGGCTAGATTGACAAGAAAACAAAAGTCAAATCTGGAGGCTTCAATAATTTTTGCAGCTGTAATGCTGTAATGTCAAACAGAAATCCTACAAAATTGAAAACTTCGCTCAAAAAGATAACTACCTATTTAAAACTAAACCGGTACCGCATTTTTCCTTATTAAAACCCCTCTATTAGCTCTGAGGCTTACATTTATTCCTGTTGCATACACACAAAATTTTAATTTCGAACCCCAACTCATAACCTGTCTTCAAAGGCTGGTAACAACCTATCCTCGATTTGTGTAGTAAAAATGTTCTTTGAACAAACCAAACCCATTCGAAATAAAGCCATCAATATCCAAAAACAAATGAAACATTCGCGCAGAACTATAAACCTCCATTTACAACGAAAACGGGAGCCCCATTATTCCATGTTAAAACCCTTCTGTTAGTGCTAAGGACCCGAAAAACGAAATCAACTTAAATCGAAAACAAACATTATTTCAAAGTGTATTTTAATGAGTATAGAGCGAGAAATCAAACCCATTCTTAAAATCACCAAAATCTGAATCAAAAATCAAACCAAACGGCTTCGCTCTCGTAATCCAGACTGAAAACCCACCAAATCGGTGTAAATCGTCTCGATCCATAATAAGGGCAGGTAAGGGGTTAAGCGAGAAGATAAAAGCTCTTTATTAAATCGAAAAATAAACGTTATTTTAAAGTGAACTGTAATGTACCAGAGGGACAAACCAAACCCAATCCTAATAAAACCATCAACATCTGAACCAAAATCTAAATCAAACGACTAATAACTCTAGTAATTATAACATCAAACAGAAATCCCACGAAATTGAAACATTCGCGCAGAACGATAAACCTCTATTTAAAACAAAACCGGCCACCCCATTATTCCTTATTAAAACCCCTCTGTTAGTTCTAAAGCTTCTAAATTAGTTATAAGCCAGGATATCTGGTGTAAATCGTCTCGATCCATAATAAGTGCAGGTAAGGGGCTCAAGCGCGAGATAAAAACTCGGAATTAAATCGAAAAATAAACGTTATTTTAAAGTGCACTTTAAAATTCCTCCAGTGTCTGATCCTCGCTTTTCCCAGCCACACTCAATGCTAATCGGATAATCCCTAAATAAATTTGTTCATTTCTGGATTTAGGGTCTGGCGACGGCGGAATCTGTTTGTTTGATAGAGTACCTCGGTTTTCTCGCCTCTGCTGGGCCAGAAGCGTTTTCCTTCAACAACTTTATGGGGTTCTGGGCTCGGCCCTCGATGAAAAACGACTCGAGTACTGATTTCAGGAGGAAAGGTCTTTGCGCAGTGTCGTTTCCGCAACAGAATTCCGCCTGGGTGATATGCGATGCTTTCTTTGCTGCTGTGAGTGAGAGCGCTGCGATTTATGAGGATTTAACCTCGATGCACTTCTTGCTGGAGGTGCCAGGGGTCTTTTTGTTTCCGCTTGGAAGCTCCTTGAAAATTTTTATTTTTCGTGCTTCATTTGCGCCGTGGTTTCTTTAAGGAAATTGTGGCACGATGGGTTAGAGCTAGCTACGTGCGAAATCTAGGTTGTATTCCTGTCACTTACTCTGAGTGCACTTCTCTCTCATGTGTCAATCTTCGGGATTGATAACGGACAGTCGCCAATAGCCGGTTGCTAATCCGCTACTCTACCAACCGGGCTACCGCGGGTCCTTTCCACCAATAGATGTGATCATTTAGTCCTTAAGTTTGCTCTGTATGATACCACACTACTTGGAAATCTCAAGACGCTCAGAGGACTAAAACGCATTTAAAAGGCTTCAGATGAGAATGTTTACTTTAAGATATTTTTTAAAACAAACACTTGAAGTTTGTATGAAGTAATCTTAGGTTTCTAATACATGTCTAAGAAATAAATTAAGAAATTAGTCAATTCGTAACTACATCAATTAGTCAATCATTAAATCCTTAATTTTAGTCATGAATACGTTCGCTAAATTCATATAGTAGAAGTTTACAAAATTACTTTGGCGACATTCTCTAATCTCAAATCGCAGGATTTTCTCCGTCACGAATTTCATTTCTATGAAACAAGCTAATTTAATAAACATTTGTTATCCTTAATTTTATTTGCTAATATTTTGTTGCGGTACGTGAATTTTGTTATGCTGTAAAATATAAATCAAAAATAATTTCATCATGTTACCGTCTTTTTCATATTATTATAATTTTCCTCTTTAAGAATGTGGGTAGGTCGGTATTTTGTTGCAAAACTACATACTGTCACATACTATTTTACTGAATTCAGAATGTTGAAAAGAGAAGCAATTTCAATCATTCTTTTGGTTATGATTACTTTATTAAAAAATCAATCATTAGCTAACGTAGAACAATTTAAAATCAACCGTTACTCATTAGTCATGATTAGATTTAGTCATTAGTTTTCAATCATTAACCCTCCTGGCGGTTGTCTCGACGAGGTATCTCGTCAAAAAATATAAAAATATAGAGCGGATTTTGATGGATGGGATATCTCGTCATTAGAAGAAAACTGAACAGGCCTTGATCTCATTCTCAAACAAAAAAATTGGCAATATCTTGATGACGAGATATCTCGTCATTAGCGCAATTGATCAGATTGGGATGGATGAGATATCTCATCGAAACCACTTGAAGGGTTAAACTTTACCCAGCACTGGATACGAGTGGTTACTGTACTTCGAGATTGAGTAGATAACCAGTAATTTATCCCAAATTTATTCAATGTTTTTCACAATTTTTTCTAAGCATCTAACACCAAAAATCTCCGCGCAGTGAGTTTTATTTTACTTTTCATGAACAGAGTGATGTTTAAAATTCATGATTGAACTTTGGGATTAGTCCCGTTTTTTCTCCCCTTCATCGTGTAGTAAACAAAGATACGAATCAAGAACAACGATGTACACACTCATTTCAAGTTTGCACTACACCCTGCAAATAAACCTCCATAAAAGAGCCGAAACTGAAGCGGCGACCGAGAAAATGGGCTAATTTTGGTAGTAATCGACCTTTACGTCCTAAAAAATCTAATTAAACTTCAAACGTTAAACAAAACGGAGCTCAAAAAGCGCGTTCAAAAGGGAGGCGTAAGATAAACACAGGGCATCGGATTACGCAGCGCAAGAAAAAGGAAACGTTTAATTTTTCATCGCCTCTTTAATACTTCTCCGTATTAGAACCAACCTGCAACATCGGCGCGTTGAAAGTTGTTTTTGATAAACTCTTTTTGCAAAGGATCTAAAATTTCGGCCTCCAAAATGGCCATTTAATGTACGGTTTGCCGAAATATTTCCCTTTGAAAAAATCTCCTTTGCACCGTTTTGTGTTAGAGACTGGCAGATTGTTGGTTGGCTAAGTTTTTATGGCGCAAGGGCCATATTTGGCCAAGCTGCGCCAAACAATAGGTTCTGGCAGGAAAGGTTGCGTGGAAGAGTTGGATATGGGATACCTGCTCAACGGAATTTTATTTTCTTTGGAAAAGGTAGAGATTAAGAATTATTTCTTGGTTCATTCAGACACAATGAAACCCGGTTTTGCTCAAGAAAAAAAACTAACGTTCTGTTCGGCGCTTTTATTTATTTCACTTCTTGGAAAACGTTTCAATCTTCTGGGGCGTTTTAATTTATTTGTTGTTAAGATAAATATCCAGAGATTTTATCTTTTTAAATCATGCAAGAAGTTTCTTGGGTATTAGTGTTTTCTAACAGCTATGTTGGGATCATATTGAATTTCTATTTGTTTCGGTAAAACTAAACTATATTTCATCAGGATAATTCTTGTAAGCCTTCACTTTTCAAAAGAATCTTTTATAAATCAGTGATAGATTTACTTTTATTTAAATAAATTTCATTTTTGAAGTAATCTCATCATTGTCTCTACTTTTACCAACATGGACAGGCAGTTATAAACAGATCTTGTTCACTTAAAGCAATCGGTTGATTGGTTGAGTTTTATGGCAAGAGCCATATTTAGCCATGCTACGCCAAGCACAAGACGTCAAGTAATGGGCTGTACAATGAAAGTTTTACTAACACAGAGGAGAGAAATATACTCAGGGTAATTGGCCGGAATCGAATGTGCGCCGCCTACAACTTGCAGGTTGCTAGCGTTGTCGGTTAAAACAATCGGATGAATATGTAATATTTGGACCTGTAATGGCATGTAATTACAAACTTGAGGTAATACAAATTTGAATTTTCTAATATTTTATATATGTAAGAGAACTGTTAAAAAGAGCTACAAATTTGTGTCGTATTTAAAATTTTAATACTTTATAGTCAAATCATAGGGAAGTGTTTCATTTCTAATTTGCCTGAGAGCATTTATTTTGATGGAGTATATTAGTGACGTTCTTGAATCTCGATTTATGTATATATTCTGGGATACTTGTACAGCTTTCTTAAACTACTTCAAAAGTGTATGAATAAATTTCTCCCTTAATTCCTTTAAAGAATGAAGATCGGAAAAACCATTTATCCTTGAATACGCATCTTATACTATTTCATGGTGAAAGATGCCAAGAGCAGATGTCTTGATGTTTATACTCGGAAAGTGTATCTCTGAAATCCAAACTTATTCCAGATTTTTAACTGATTTTTTTATTAAATGCGCTTCCTTAAAATTTGTTGGTAAGAAAATACTTCCACTTGCATGTATAAATTCCATAAATTGGTTATTAAGTAAAATGCTTCCGCTGCTTCCTTGTGTCGCTTCCATAAATTGTTTAGTAAGTAAAATGTGTCTCCCTCTGCTTACTTTTACCGCTTCTATAAATTGTTTAGTAAGAAAAATGCAAAAGACGATGGCGCTCAAAGAAAATATACTGACGAAACTCACTGGTTAAAACCGATGATCCTTGAAAAATTATGCAATTTTCTCATTTGGTTTTAACCAGAAGGATATCCAAAACAACTGCGCTGACAAAACTCACTGTCAAAACTGATCATTCTTGAAAAATTGCACAATTTTCTTCTGTTTTAACCAAAGCAATGCCAAAACCAACTGCACTATTCATTGTCCTAATTGATAATCCTTAAAAAAATTTACAATTTTTTCAAATTGTTTTAACCAGAACGATGCCTAAAACAACTGCGCTAACAAAACTCATTGTCCCAACTGGCGATCCTTGAAAAATTGTACAATTTTCTCACTCTGTTTTAACCAGAACATTACCCAAATTAACTACTCTAACAAAACTCACATTCCTAACTGATAATCCTTCAAACATTGTACAATATTCTCAAATTGTTTTAATCAGAACGATGCCAACAGCAATTGCGCTTACAAAATTCATTTTCAAAACTGATGATCCTTGAAAATTTGCACAATTTCTCATTCTGTTTAACCACAGCGATGCCAAAGGCTTCTCTAACAAAATTGAGGATCCTCGGAAAATTGTACAATTTCTTTTTTTAACCAAAGCGATGCCAAAAGCAAATGCGCTAACAAAACACATTGTCTAAACAGATGATCCTCGAAAAATTGTACAATTTCCTTCCGTTTTAACCAAAGCGATGCTGAAAACAAATGCGCTAACAAAATTCATTGCCAAAACTGGTGATCCTTGAAAAATTGCACAATTTTCTCATTTTGTTTTAACCAGAATGTTACCCAAAGTAACTGCGCTACCAGAACTCATTGTCCCCAAAGGTGTATCCGCACCACTCCATTGTCAACACCACTGTATCTCTCTTGCCGTCCGAACCACCATGTACAATCCAGCCTACACAACAGCTGAAATAAAACTGCCATAAAAAACAAACAGAAAGAACATTCCGTTTTCCGCCCCCTCTTCGGGATTCGAATTTTTTCTTTGCTACTGGTTCCCCAGCTGGGACGGTGGCGTGAGAACTAAGGGGGTCCAAAACACAGCATTTCGATGTGAAAACGACATTGGATCGTTGGACGTTCGACGGAGGGGCAGGGGGGTCCGTTAATCCTCAGGGAGGAGTGTCGAGGCCCCAAAATCCTCGGCCTTGGCTTGTTGGAAAGCACCTGGTTTTAATCGGGTCCATTGATACATTTCTCCATCAATACAACCTATTGGACTCTCCTGCAGTCTGCTATCGCGCCCACCATTTCCGACCGGCAGTGAAAGTCATCAACTTATGTTTTTCCGTTGATTGAACCTCGTCTCCAGATTATCGAGGTAAATATCAGACGGGTCGATTCCTTCCTCTATGGGTGTATTTCGCCCTTTTGCGTCAATAAAACTTTAATTGTCTGTGTTTCTCCATTACCTGACCTAGTCTGTCTTGTGTTTTGCACAGCTTGGTGAATTATAGCCCTTGCTCTACGAAACCTAACCCAACCAACTCTTCTGTGTCAGTATAATTTTCTTTGTATTGTTTGGATCTTTCCCTTCCGGATTGATCCATCACTGTCACCAATAGCCCATTGCGTTGCTCCAGTGCGACGTTAATTAACGACCTACCTATCTTGCATGTGTATGTCCATTAGTGACGTTGTCTATCTTATATTTGGCCCAGCTTTGCCAAATGTGGCCCTAGTGCCATAAAATCCAGCATAACCAACTCTTTTGTGTCAGCGCTCAGGTGTGACCTCGTCATCTGACCATAGTTCAAAATTATGTGGTGCTGTCCTCGGATCTCTGCCTTCGGGGTTGAACCCGGACCGTCGCCAATAGCCCGTTGTGTTGCTCCAGTGCGACATTAATAAAAAAATACCTACCTGGAGACCCATTAGCAAGAGACATTAACAAAACTCTGCCTTTTGCTAGCCTGTGCATACTCAATAATTAATTGTAAAAAATATATTGAGAACAATAATATATTATCTTAATTATCTTCGGGGCCGTCGTGACACAGTGGGTATGCCCACTGTTCCAGCAACCTGCTCGTTGTACGCAGGGACGGTTCGATTCCTATCTGGGTGTATTTCTCTCTTCTGTGTCAGTAAAACTTTTCATTTGTGTTTGTCCTTGATATCGTATGTCTTGTGCCTGCGCGGCATGGCCAAATATGGCCTCTTGAACCACGAAACCTGACCAACCTAGTTAGCTTCATATTGACCTTCAAAGTGGTTTCGACGAGATATCTCGTCCATCAAGATCTGAGCAATTTTGTTAATGGCTAGATATCTCGTCTTTCAATATCCGTCCAATTTTGCTAATGGCGAGATATTTCGTCATCAAGATATTGCCGGAGGATGACAAGATAGATCTGGTCAGTTTCTTCTAATGAAGAGATGTCTCGTCCATCAAGATCTGGTCAGTTATCTTTCTAATGACAAGATATCTCGTCGAGACGATCACCAGGAGGGTTAAATATATAAATTTTGTTTTGGACCTCTTTACCCCGGCTACCAAAAAGTCTATCTTCGCCTCTGCTTCAAGCTCGGTGATTTTCGTATAAGACCATATAAACACCAATGGCTTTTAGAACGTGGTAAAGTTTTTTGTGTGACCTTTGGGCGGGGCGCTGAGCTCGGAATCGGAAAAATATACGTACGCATACAAAAAGTACAATTTGTACGAAGCAATTTGCTTTCTCGGAGGGGAGAGGAGCGAAGTGGTTCTTTGCATAGCAACAATGTCTTTTTAGGCGGATCGATCCTTTGGGGCACATTGTGGCGGGAGTACTTTGCGGACACGGAGGTGTACCGGAAGCGATGGGGCCCTTTGTGCAAGTGTGTATCGAGATTCGGAACCTGGGAATGGACAAAGGAGCCTCACAGCGGGAGAACAAACGAAGAAACTGTTGTAAGAGATCGCCGACACAGGTTTTTGGGACACGAGGTAAAGTAACAGATCCTTGTCAAGGGAGTTGACAACTTTAACCCTCCACTGCCTCCATCTGGCTGCAACAGAAGGGATCAGCTTGGTTGGTCCCTGGGGAGTCATGGTCGACATGTCTGTTAAATATCGCAGCAGGTAGTACAACACCAATACTTGGTGGTCAGGCATTGTACATGATCTAACGCGCATTGGGATCACAAGCTAACGCTTGTTAGTAAAGTATATAAATGTACTTTATATACTTTACAATTTGTCAATACACAAAATTAGCTATGTAACAATCCGTTTCATTTGCTAATAGATCAATAACAGTTGGCATTGTTCTCCAGATATGAGAGTATGAGTGACTCTAGCGTCCCTTTTGCTCTAGCAACCTGCGAGTTGTAGGCGGCATAGATTCGATTCCTGTAACTTACCAGTGTATTTTCTCTTCTGAGTCAGTAAAACTTTATGTTGCTTGTTTTGTGTTTGGGGCAACTTGGCCTAATATGGCTCTTGGGCCATAAAAAGTCCAACCAACCAGCTACTATGCAGTGCAATTTATATATCCGTTTTACACTTCTCTTAAAGTAAAAAGTAAGTGTTCAAAGTAAATAACAAATACATGGATGGGGTCAACATTGAGAACTAGATAGGTGATAGTGAAGGTTACAAAGCACCCATGTGATACAGCAGACAATTATTCCATAGATAATTTCAAGAGAATTTATATATTTATTGGAATTAACTAAATAAGGGTTAAAATATGGCGTGTAAAGGTATTAAAAAACAAAGTAATCAGTGTTTATTTCTATGGATCAGTGGCCTCTGACTATTTTTGAATTTTAATATCTTTGTCATATTTTGAAGTTACCCTTTTGCTTTTCCTCCCTCCCTCATTGTATTAACTGTTTTGTGATTGGCGTAGCTTGGCCAAATATGGACCTTGCGCCTTAAAACCCGAAAACAACCAACCATATTTTGTAGCTTATACAAGTAATACTTTGACTGTAGTTTTCTTACTCTATATACCTTTAGAGTTTACTTCTCTGACTAAATAACGTAGGTTTTTTTGCATATTCTGGTAACTTATATTTTAACTAAGGTTTCTTATTCTATATACTTATTGCGTTTACTTCCTTGATTTAATGATGTAGTCATTGAAAAAATTATCTTACTTAAAGAGTAATATATTTTCGAATGATAATTTTGCACCCGTCTCAAATTTTGAGCCATTCCTCATGCAACAACAAATCTTGACAACTGCAAAATCACAATTTGGGTTACAGAAATACACCATGAACATCATTCAAAGTACATATGATCTCCGAGTCAATCTGTATTGGCCATGGCGATTCTTCTCAATTTTCCCTGCTGCCACCATTCTGCTTGCTGTCGCCAAGTCCTACCTGGAAGGTAGAGGTAAGATGAATAGAGATCAGTGAGGGAGAAGGAGAGGTCATAGGTGAGGGGTCACGTGTCGACACGAAACCCCGCGGGTCGTTTGTCCACCAGACAGAAGCAGCCTTATTTGCAATCGCCCCTTCCTTTCAAAGGGACCAGGGAACCGAAATCATTGAACAGCTCTTCAGGCACAACAAGGTCAGCGGTTGCAGATAGAGATATGTATATATGTGCGGTGAACCCTACAGAATTTACCACTCCGATTCCCAAACTCTCCTTTTTAAAGTCCCTTCCGATGTGGTCTTGATTGATTCCCGCTTCGCGTGCTGAGTTTGAGGACTGGTGGCAGATGGGGCTTGCTCTTTTCCTTTCTGAGGCACAGAATTGAAGGTCTCCATATCAGACCATCTTTGGGATTAGTATCTACTTAATATTCTGGAGTCCCCTATTTCACTTATATTTGTCTGCCTTCGGAAATAAAGTTTTCGGTCTAGTACTCTTTCTGCTCCGTTGTTGTATGTTGTTTTTCTAGTGACCAGTTGCCAGGGAATTGAAATCTTTCAACAGCTCTCTAGGCACAGCAAGGTCGATGGTTACAGATAGAGATATGCATATTGTGCGGTGAACCCTGCAGAATATACCACTCCGGTTCCCAAACTCTCCTTTTTAAAATCCCTTCCGATGTGGTTTTGATTGATTCCCGCTTTGCGTGCTGAGTTTGAGGACTGGTGGCAGATGGGGCTTGTTCTTTTCCTTTCTGAGGTACAGAATTGAAGGTTTCCATATCAGACCATCTTTGGGATTAGTATCTACTTAATATTTTGGAGTCCCTTTTTCACTTATATTTGTCTGCCTTCGGAAATAAATTGACAGGAAGATTTTGGTCTTGTATACTTTCTTGCTTTTAATATCTAAGTACTTTGATCCCCGAAAGCTTTTTGTTGGGCTGTCACCCCCTCGTGTTAATCAATATAGCTAAGGGAATAACAACCAAGAAAAGTTTCTATGTAATTTGCCCAAATCGAGTACAACTGATCAACAGTTGTTTAAGTAATCTTATTGTTATTTAGTGGTTTGTGAAGTATTAGATACTTATATCGCAGCATTACTCAGTCAGTATCTTCAAGCATGTGTCACATGCTTGGAGATACCGATTCCTCCTACTAGTCTACTTCTCTAGTACATCATGTATTTAACAATACTACAAAGCATTAAGGGGTTGACTATTTCACCGAACCCAATATCCTTCCCTCTCCAGTTGCAAAGCACAAAAACGAATTATTCTTATAATGAACCCATTTTTCAATGCCCCTATTGGGTTAAAGTTCCAGATAAATTTTCCCGTAGTCCGTCGGCTGGTCCCCTTTTATCTTTTCCAAGTAATGGAGGGGATAATGGATTTTAAAAGTCAGATTCGGTAATAAGTAAAAAGGCACCGTAAAATCTTATTAAAGCATACTTCAAATGTTCTGCCATGCTAGTCGAGAAGACAATAAATAAAAGTTCGATAACTGGGCTTAACGGTTGAAAAATGCCGAAGGATAAAAGTATCCGGTGTTCTCCATAACGTCAGAAAACTCAATCTCACTCAATTAACTCTTGACTGAATGCTCATACTTTTTTTGGCATTTTATACTTAAACCTCCAGGTGGTTGTCTCTATGAAGTATCTCGTCATTAGCAAAATTGACCAGGTAGGTAGGTAGTTAATTAACGTCACATTGGAGCAAGACATCGGGCTATTGGCGACGGTCCGGGATCGATCACGAAGGGAAAGGTACAAGGACGACACCATAATTTTAAGCTTTACTGACCAGATCTTGATGGTCGAGGTATCTCGTCATTATAAGAAAACTGACCAGATCTTGATCTAGCCATCATCAAAAAGTGGCAAAGTCTAGATAGCGAGATATCTTGTCGAAACCACTTGGAGAGTTAAATAAGGAGCAGTAATATCGTCAACTTGTGAAAATAAAACTTGAGTTGAGTTTTATTGCACAAGAACAAGAACCATATTTGACCAAGCTGCACCAAACACATGACGGGCAATGTCAAGTAATGGACTTACAACCCAAGGAAAGTTTAACTGACACAGAAGACAGAAATACACCCAGTGTAAGATACAGGAATCGAGTCAAGATAAAAGTTGGAGATACTGTCTTCCTTACTGAAAGGACAGTTTGGCGTACCATGACACTTATGCATTTAATAATCATACAAAGCATCAAAGGGGTGACTATGTCACCGAACTCGATATCTCCTGGCTCTTTCAAACTCATTCACTGTAAAGATCCCATTCCCGAAAATCCATACCCGCCAAACCAACCCTCTCCGGTTGCAAAGTACAAAAATGAATTATTCTTACAATGCATCCATTTTTTAATGTCCTACCGGGCTAGATCTCCGGATCAACTCTCCCGTAGTCCGCCGGCTGGTCCCCTTTCATCTTGTTCAAATAATGGAGTGGATGCCCTCGTTTGAAAAGTCAGATTGGGTAATGGGTAAAAAGGCAGTGTAACCCCTAAGGGACGAGGGGAGTGATCCAAACTGATTACATGGCCGAATGACGACTGGGGCGTGCTCCAGACACCGATAATAGACCCTAATTAATTTAGAGTTTGTATGACTACCCGTAACGGCCCCTAATGGCCTCGAGGGGTGAGCCAAATTACGTCACACCTACTATGAAAACTTCATTGCCCTTTTATTGGTTGTTAGTTCGGGGCCTTCCACTCTGTTAGTGCGGGATTTCTGGCGTTTGATTTTGTAACGAATTCAGATATAGACGGGAGGGGTTTGATTGGCGGAAGGTTGGGTTTTATGGCGCAAGGGCCGTATTTGGCCAAGCTGCACGAGGGGTTTGATTGGATTTGTGTTTGTTTTAGCTACATTGAGGTGAACAGTGGCGAGACCAAATTCCTTTTGGGATCAGGGTAAATGCTTGCTGACCCACCGTCCTTCGCCTAGAGCAAAATTTATCGGTTTAAAAGAGTAAAACGTAAATCTATTAATTGTTACGGATAAAAATATCCTGGCTAGTACCATATTCAACCCTCATTCATTAATTATGAAATTTTCACTGCTATTTTATTGATTGTTAGCTTAGGGTTGTCCAAAATCCGAGTGCGGGATTACTGGCGTTTGATTTTGTAACGAATTCAGACACAGAATGGTGGGGTTTGATTGATGAAAGATTGGTTGGGTTTTATGGCTCAAGGGCCATTTTTGGCCAAGCTGCGCCACGGGGGTGATTGGATTTGTGTTTCATTTGTGATGTATGGGTTTGAACAGTGGCGAGGCTAGATGTGCATGTCCAATACCTGACGTTGACTGTCTTGTGTTTGGCGTAGCTTGGCTAAATATTTACCTTGTGCCATAAAAAATAAACCCAACCAACGCAGCCACTTAATCTCGCAATAAAAGAATTTTACTGACTGATATCTACGTGTCCGTGGACTCAATAACATAAATATTTTAATCCATACCGTAAGTTCTAGCTGTATCATGGAATTCAAAAGCGTGCGAACATTAGCGCAAGCAACAAACAATTTGCAGCAAGTGCTTGCGTCAGTTGGTCTTACTGATGACATGTCCTCCAAAGTGTCAATTTACGTAAAGAAATCCTTTTCCCTGGAATGTCCGTGAACTCAAAATTATAATTATTTTAATCCATATTTATGGCATTCATATGCGTGCGAAAATTTTTATGGAATCTCAGTGTGAGCAATGAATTTTTCTGTTTAGTGAAGGAATTTACAGCAACAATTTGCTGTTGGTTCATCTAGTTGTTGACATGTTCTCAAAAGTATCAACTTCCAGTAGGAATCCAATTTCTCTGAAACTCAAAAATATAAGTATTTCAATCCATACTTATGACTTTCGTATTTCGTGCGAACATTTGGAGCGAAGTTCTATGAAAGTAATGAATTTTTCTGCTTCGCGGAGGATTTTTAAAGCAACAATTTGCGGCTGGTTTCTCCTTTCGTGCAGCAAGTGTTTGCATCGGTTTATCTTGCTCTTGACATGTCTTCAAAAGTATCAATTTACATTAGAAATCCAATTTCCCTGGAATGTCAGTGAACTCAAAAATATAAGTATTTTGATCCATACTTATGGCGTTCATATGCGTGCGAACATTTGGATCGAAACTCAGTGTGAGCAATGAATTTTTTGTTTCGTGAAGGATTTTAAATCAACAAACAATTTATGACAGGTTTTTTCTTTATTATAGCATGAGTTCACGTAGGTTCATCTTGCCGTTGACATGTCTACAAAAGTGACAATTTACATTAAGAATTCATTTTTTAATGTCCGTGAACTCAAAATTATAAATAGTTTAATCCATACTTATGACGTTCAAATGCGAGCAAATATTTGGGTCCCAGCTCAGTGTGAACAAAAATTTTTACAGCAACAATTTGCGGATGGCTTTTCTTTTCGTACAGCGTGTGCTCGTTTTGGTTCCTCTTGCTTTTTACATGTCCTCAAAAATACCAGTTTACATTAGGAATCCAATTTCCCTGGAACTCAAAAATATAAATATTTTAATCCATATTTAAGGCGTCTATATACTTACGAACATTTGGATCGAAGTTGAGTGCAATGAATTTTTCTGTTTCGTGAAGGATTTTGCAGCAACAAACAATTTGCGACTGGTTTTTCCTTTCGTACAGCAAGTGTTCACGTCGGTTCATCTTGTTCTTGACATGTTTTCAAAAGTATCAATTTACATCAGGAATCCAATTTCTCTTTTAATCCATACTTATGACGTTAATATGCGTGCAAACATTGGGATCGAAGCTGTGTGAGCAATGAATTTTTCTGTTTCGTGAAGGATTTTTACAGCAACAAACAATTTGCGGCTGGTTTTTCCTTTCGTGCATCAAGTGCTCGCGTCGGTTGGTCTTGCTGGCTGACCTATCCTCCAAAGTATCATTTTAAATTAAGAATCCAATTTCCCTTGAGCGCGAAGGAGCCGACACAGCGGGCGGGGAGCGACTTCATCCAATTGGCGAGGCCCCAGCCTTATGAATTTTTCTTCGGCGCCGCTTAATTTGCGTTTTCAATTCCAAATTTTTTGGGCGCGTCGGAAATGAGCTTTCGACTTAATCTGGCTCATTAGCCGTCTTTAGAGCGAAGTCCTTTAACTACTGCGCCTGACGCTAATTCTTTCTTAGTATCAAATCGTTAAGGGATAAGAAAATGTTATTACTTTTAAAATCAAATTCCGGCTTCTTTCACTCCTTTCGGACGTTTTTTTCCCAGCGTCCCTCCTCTTATTGGATTTATAGAAAAGCGGCGAATTTAAAACCACCACTTTTACTTTAAGTACTGCTTTTCTCTCTTTGCTTACATCAATTCTTTTCTGTGATGTCATCCGATGTGTTTACAATCGAAGGACGAGTTGTAAAAAATGCGATATGGCGTGTTTAATACGTTTGTGTACTTTGACGCCGGCGTTTTTATGATATTTGGAAGAGGTGAATTCCCACTGATCGGCCATTTTTAGTTTGTCAACTGTTTGTCTTCGCCAGCTTTCATTCTCAACGGCGAGGTCAAACTTCAGCGAGGTTAAAATTACAAAATAGTTGTGCGCTTGTTTTATTGCGTTTGTGTACATTGGTATTAAGAGTTTTTACGCGCTATTTGGAATTCTGAATCGCTTTTTCTTGTTAATGGACTGTTTGTCTTCGCGATATTATTGAAAGTTGGGAATTCTGAACCGCCATTTTTAGTTTGTGAACTGGTTGTCTTTGCAAGCATTATTTCTCTTCTCTGAGGTCAAACTAAATGTGGTCGCCAATTGCCCATTGAGTTGCTCCAGTGCGACGTTAATTAAAGTACCATACCATACTAAACTAAATGTGTTAAAAATCACAAAACAGAGTTTTGAGCTTGGGTACATTGGTATTAAGAGTTTTTACCCAATATTATTGGAAGTTGAAAATTCTCTCTGAACCACCATTTTTAATTTATGAACTGCTTTCCTTCGATGAGATCAAACTTAGTGTGTTTAAAATCACAAAAATAGAGTTTTGCGTTTGTATACAGTGATATTAAGAGTTTTTATGTGATATTATTGGAAGTTGGAAATTCTGAACCGCCATTTCTAGTTCGTGGACTGCTTGTCTTCACGAGCATTCATTCTCTTCGATGAGTCAAACTAGGTGTTTAAAATTACAAAAATAGTTTCGCGTTTGTTTTATTGCGTTTGTGTACATTGGTATGAAGAGTTTTTAAGCAATATTATTGGAAGTTGGGAATTCCGAACCGCCATTTTTAGTTTATGAATTGTGTCTTCGCAAGCATTCATTCTCTTCGATGACTTTAAACCAAGTGTGTTTAAAATCTCAAAATAGAATTTAACGTTTGTTTAAGTACATTTGTATACTTTGGCATAAAGAGTTTTTACGCGATATTATTGGAAGAGGTGAATTCTAAACCTTATTGGAAGAGGTGAATTCTAAACCTTATTGGGGAAGAGGGGAGTTATAAATCGCCCTGTTTTAGTTTATGTACTCTATTTTCAAACATATATTTTCTGCATCACGGCAATCACTAAAAACAGAATGCAATGTATATATTATACATCTCTACACTTTATTATAAATAGTTTTTATAGGATGCTATTCAAATCATAATTTCAATAGTACATTAGAATTCAAATTCTTCGCTTTCAGTTGAAATACTGTCCATTTTATCGATCGATGTCTTACAAAATGTTTGTAATTATGAAACTGCTATACTCTTTCAATAGCATATTCGGTTTTACGATGTGGGTCATAGTTGTTTTTGGAGCAAGATAAGTTAATCACTGATTTAATTGCTTTGATGATTCATTTATGTTTCCATGTATAATAAACAATTTTAATACGTAATTTATATAAATTGATGTGAAGCAAGATTTTTGCAGGAGATAAACAACAAGAGTGTTAGACAACAGGGAAGAAAAGTGTGTTGCTACCCATCTTCTTTTTGCTTTGTTTCCCTCCCTCGTTGTATAGCCATTGTGTTGCTCCAGTGAAACGTTAATTAAAATACCTACCTACCCTACCTCCTTATTGTATTGTATCAAATATGGCCTTTACGCCACAAAACCCAAAACCAGCCAACCAAACTTGTGTGTGCGTCCATTACTTGACCATGTCTGTCATGTGTTTGGCGTAGCATGGCCAAATATTCCCCTTGCGCCATAAAATGTAACCAACTCCTCAACCTTCCCTTTATTAACAAATTACCTGACGTTGCATGTCTTGTGTTTTGTGCAACTTGGCCAAATGTGGCCCTTGCTCCATAGAATCCAAACAACAGGGGAGTAAAGTATGACCCTTTGACCCTCCCGTAAATCTGCCACCGACTAAGCGAATAAAATTGGTTTCGACCGATTCCATCATCCGTAACCCGAACCACTTTAATAAAACTCGCATTACTCCCTTCCCCAAACATCCTACGCCGAAAGAAAGATTACCCGCATATTTAACTATTAGTAGTCGTGACCTACCAATCCTTTTAAATATTGCAGGGGGAGAGGCGTCTAATCCTTTAAATGAAGCAGATAGCGCTTTTTGCCAGCGTGTTATAGGATTATCTGCATGGCAGCAGCTTCTGCCTTGTTTAATCGTTTGGGTACAGATCGATCATCCAACTAATCGATAATGCGATATTTGTTATCCCCCTCCCATGAAGGATCACTTGACTTTTGGGGCTTAGAAAATCATATTTGACGAATCACATGCAATCGGTCGATTGGTTTGTTGTTACATATTGGAGTCCCGGATTTTCGGGAATCAATTGATTCGCGACCGGAGTTTGGGACGTACCATTGGCGATCGATCGCTGCTTCAGTTGTCACTTTTTATCTGGACACATCAACCAGTACTCTCAGGACCACATGTTCTTTATTTGCTTTCAGGATCTAAGCCGTCTTGCCTTACTGGGTTGTGCCTTCGGTTAATCTTTATTAAAATTTCAACAATAACAAAAGATGATGGGCTAGAGTTGTGTCCTTTGCTTTCTAAAGTGAGAGCAAACTTATTTAATTCGTTGGATTTTGCTACAGTTACTTTTTATTGAAATTTCAACAACAAAAGCTGATTGACTGTAATTGTCCTTTGCTCTCTGCAATAAGAGCAAACCTAGTTGATTCTTTGAATTGTTTCTTCAGTTAATCTTTATTAAAATTTCAACCATAACAAAAGCTGTTTGACTACAGCTTTAGTTGTGTCCTTTTCTTTCTAAAATAAGAACAAGCCTGTTGGATTGTTGCTCTTCAGTTACTTTTTATTAAAATTTCAACAATAGCAAAAACTGATCTTCGACAGTTGTCTGCATTTTAAAATAATGACAAACCTATATAATTCGTTGGATTGCTGGTTCAGTTACTTTGTATTAAAATTTCCACAACAAAAGCTTATCGCGGCTATAATTCTGTCCTTTCAAAAAGTTAAAACCTTTTTCAAGTAAAACTACAAAAAGTTTGCATTACCTTACATCTTGATACACTGGTCTGGCGTGTTAACGCCGATTTCACGATGTCTTTTATAAACCAGCGAAGCAATATACATAAAACGAACATAAGAAAAAACAGTAAGAATAGAAGATGAATCACAAATTTTCTTTAACCCTCCAAGTGGTTTCAACGAGAAATCGCATCCATCAAGATCTGACCGATTTTCCTTATGACGAGATATATCGTCAAAAGGGCCGATTGAATACCGAATGATAATGATGCCCTTTTTTGATGATGACGAGATCAAGATCTGGTCAGTTTTTCCTAATGATTAAGAAAATTCTAAAGACAGACTCCAGTGTAGTCGAACAAGATATGCTCCTAAATCTGTCCCTCATCAAGGTACTTGTTGGAGTCAGCTAGGTGAAAACGATTCAAGTAGGCCTGCTTTGCAATGTGGCCTATTCTGGCTTTAGCAGGAAAAGGGGCAATTGCTCAAGGGATTTGTTTGAAGTAATGGAGGTCATTAGGCTCACTCTTCAATTGAAAAAGATGGCGATTCATTCCAATGTTCCTCCATAAAGGACACCAAAGTGATCGAACCTCTCTCCTGTCCCTACCCAGACACCTAGTGAGGGTAGTTGCTGACAAAGTAACTAGGCCTATTGTGGTTGATAATTTAGCTAACTTATCAGCCATTTCATTACCATACAAAATGCTTATATAAACATTTCTGAAATGCCGCCCCTTTTCCTTTGACAATTTAGTTAACTTATCAGCCATTTCATTACCATACAAAACGTTTATATAAATATTTCTGAAATGCTTCGCCTTTACTCATTGGGGCCTCTACCCCCTAGATACGCCACTGCTTATTTGTGTTTAGACAAAGCAAAACTTTTTATCTTTCGAAAAAATAATGTTCGTATAGGGTACACATCAAAAAGTTTTTTGAAAACGGGCTCTACACTGATGCGTATGATTGACTTCAGTCGATGAGCACTGCATAGAAGGATGAGGCGAGACGAGACTTACAATTTCCCTGATCGAGGCGCCATCTATTGGAGACTCGCGAAGAATTATTCTTCTGTTTACCAACACATCTGCTCACCCAAATAAACATTCAGAATTGTGCAACCGGAAGTTCTACATTAGCTCTGATTTGGAATACTGCCTTTGATGGTATTTTGGATTTTAATTCCTGTTCAATGCTTCATAATCGATTTGAGAATGATTCGAGCTTTACAACTCTTGAAATTGGAAATCTCGAATTTCCCGTTTTCCAATTGTTTTATTTTTCCTGTATTGTTTACGGTAATACTGAGGGAAAATCGAAATTGAGCTTTCTGGATCAAGTTTCTAGGGGCTGTAGACTTTTTAAATCACCAAAATCGGTTGGAAATTCGAGTTTTTAATTTTAGCTTTAAAAATTAATTGATACCAAACTCTAAATGGCAAAACAAATTCTTCAATTACCATCTTTTTTGGACGACCAAAACATAAAACAAATATTGTGCAAGTGTTCTTTGTCTATCTACGAAACCATTTTTCTCCGATTGAGAATTTTTGACACTCTTGATTTGGATCTGTTCCCTGTGCATCAGTTTTTTCTTGTGATTTATCGAGAGGATATTGTTCAATTTTAACTCATTACACTAAAAGAATATGTCATTGGTAGTTATGTGTTTTCCTAAGTGTATAAGCGGCCCAGTGCGTCTGCCTACTTTGCTAGCAACCTGCGGGTTGAAGGCGGCGCAGGTTCGATTCTTGTTACTTACCTTGGGTGTATTTCTCTCATCTGTTATCAGTAAAACATTCATTGTGTGTATGTACATTACTTGATGTTGTCTGTCTTGTGTTTGGCGCATCTTGGCCAAATATGGCCCTAGTGCCATAAACCCATATGTACGTAGTACTTTTAGCATTGCATTATGGTAGAGATACTTTATCACTGCATATGTTTGATTTAGTACGTTAATTAAGTAAAAAATATGTTGCTTTTAGAATGATAATCCCTCTTGTTAGAGTTTTCAAGAAGAAAAACAAGATATTTTGTTATGTTTTACTAAAATGTAATAGGAGATATACGAATTTTATACTAGGGTATTTTTGAATGACATCAGTTAGGTCATCTTATCATTTAAAGCAGACAATCTATTTAATTTCTTGAAAACTATTTACTGAAATGAATGAATTTAACTCCATAGTATGTTCTTCAATTCGAACCATAGTATGATATTTATGTCGCGTCTTAAAACCCTTTTCATTTCCAATAGCATATATTTTCTGTGAATATTTTATTTTAACCCTTCCAGTGGTTTCGACGAGATATCTCATCCATCTAGATCTGGCCAATTTTTTGATTGATAAGATACCTCGTGTAATCAAGATATTGCCGATTCTTTTATGACGAAATCCTGATCTGGTCAGGTTTTGTCCACTGACGAGACATTTCGACCATCAAGGTCTGACCAGTTTTCTTTTAAGGATCTCGCCGAGACAACCATCAGGAGGGTTAAATCTTTTTATATTTCAAAGAATTATGAAAAGTAATTCAGCTTGTAAGATGCTGTTTCCGTAAGTGCGCTTTCATTTGAAATTTTTGTTTCTGATGCAACTCAATTTTCACAAGATTTTCAGATAAAGTTTTAAATATGGATGCTTGTATTTACTTGTAAAACAGGGTTTTTATATAACTTAGAATTCAATTATTTTTTTCAAGGGCTTTTATCTCTCAAAATTGAGTTTTTATACCATGCTGTGTTTCGATACTTCTTTAAGTGCATTATTACTAATTTCCCATCAAGAATTTTGAACAATCGAAAGTAAAACAAAGCATCATCCAATACAAATGAAAGACATCGAACAATGCATACATGTATCGTCATTTATAAGCACTTTACGACGTCAATATTTATCCTTGAGATTACGTATCAAAGACATCACTTAGCACAAACGAAACGAGCTTAACGTTTCATCTACTGTTCCCTTTCGCCAATGCCAATCGGAAAACAACTTCAAAAAGTTCGTCCCAGCCATTTCTTCGCAATTCACAGAACACATAAAATATTGGGAAAAGTACCCAAACAGCAATTTTAAAACCAGAAAACCAACGAACTTTTGACGAACTTAACGGAATGACAAAACAAATATCTATTAACCGAATTCAAGATTTTGTTTTTAATTTTTGAACTAAAGAACTCGACGTTTAAGTATAACAAAGATATCAATTTGCACAAACAAAACCAGCTTAGCGTTTTACCTACGGCCTATTCCTTTTCGCCAGACCCAAACGAAAAACTGCTTCACAAAGTTTGTAGCAAATCACAGAATACGTAAACAGCAATTTTAAAAACGAAAAACAAATTTACTTTTGCCGAATGTAATGGAATAAGACAATACCTATCAAGTACCGAATTCTTGATTTTATTCTAATCTTTTAAGGCCTGTCCTTGTTTGAATACAGGGCTGATTGGGTCTTATGTCTCAATGGATATATTTGCTGAATTTGCGTCAAACCCAAGACAAACAACGTCCTTTCGCAAAATACATAAAACACCGAAAACATAAAATGCTCTGAAATGCACTTAAACAGCAATTTTGTTTTTAACTTTCGTCAAAAAGACTTGTCCCTAACTTTTGACGTTCAAGTATTAAAAAGATCAATTAGCATAGACGAAACCAGTTTAATATTTCAACCACGATTCCCTTTTATCAGAGCCAAGCGAAAAAGAATTTCGAAAATTCATCCCTTTGCAAAATTAACAGAATAAAACATCTCTGAGAAACACCTTAACAGCAATTTTGTTTTTAATCTTCGTTACCAAGACCAAGACTTGTCCCTAACTTTTACGTTAAAGTATCAGAAAGATCAATTAGCACAGGCGAAACCAGAAAAACGTCAGAGCCAAGTGAAAAACAACTTCACGAATTCCTCCCTTCACAATTCACAGAATACACAAAACATAAAATACTCTGAAAAGCACCCAAACAGCAATTTTGCTTATAACTTTCGTCACCAAGACCTGTCCCTAACTTTTGACGTTTAAGTATCAAAAAGATCAATTAGCACAGACGAAACCAGCTTAACGTTTTATCCCCGTTCCCTTTCACCAGAGCCCAGTGAAAAAGCATTTTAAAAAGTCCGTCCCTGCCATCCCTTCGAAACCCGCAGTTCATTGAAGAAATTTTTTCACACACGATGAAAAATAAAAACAGAAATAAAGAGCGACAGAGAAAGATCGATTGAAAGAGTGAGACAGCACCGGCGACCATTAATCAGTCCTAACAAGAATGACACTTTAATGTAGAACACCTCAAAGAATGGAGTAAAAAATCACGCCTATGTGTGTGCATGATAGTAATCTCACACGCTCAACTCTGTGTAGCTGCTATTAAAACTCAGAAGCCGTCCGTCTGAGTACGTGCCCAGAAAACAGCACAACTCGAAGGGATCAGTAAAAAGAAGGAAGCTGGTTAATACGGACACGCATGCGCTCTTTGGGACCACCGTTACCTTATCAATAAAATCATCTTGTCCCGAAGAAATTGCTGTCTTATCTTCCCTTACAAAGTGATTTCGGGACATGCACGTGTCTAGATTTCCTTCATTTTTTGGGAGATTTCTGGAAAAGTTTTGGAAAGAGCCAAATGAGTGTCCCTAATTCGTAATTGATATTGCTATAAAGGGAAAGTATCGACATTTTTCTTCAATCAATTTGTTGATGTGCTTAGAAAAAAGTGAGGTTTGAATTGGTTGATTTGTCTCTCTACGATCATTTTTGTTACGCGAAAGCTAATTAGACCGACAGAAATGAGAATTATAAGCGGCACGACTCTAGGTCCCGAAGAAATTGCTGTCTTATCTTCTCTTACAAAATGATTTCGGGACATGTACGTGTCTAGATTTCCTTCACTTTTTGGGAGATTTCTTGACACGTTTTGGAAAGAGCCAGAGTGTTCCTAATTCGTAATTGATATTGCTATAAAAAGAAAGCATCGGTATTTTGCTTCAACCAATTTGTTGTTTTGTGCTTGCAAAAATATGAGGTTTGGATTGATTTGTCGGTCATTTTTCTTGTTTTCAGTCGGTCTAAAGCTAATTAGACCGACTAATTGATAAGGTATCAATAAAATCAGCTTGTCCCGAAAAAATTGCTGTCTTATCTTGGCTTACAAAGTGATTTTGGGACATGCACGTGTCTGGACTTCCTTCATTTTATGGGAGATTTCTTGAAAAGTTTGGAAAGAGCCAAATGAGTGTCCCTAATTCGTAATTTATATTACTTTAAAGAGAAAGATTTTTCTTCAACCAATTTGTTTATGTGCTTGGAAAAAATGAGGTTTGATTGCCTTGTCGTTCTACGGTAATATTTTTACACGAAAGCTAATTAGACCGAAAGAAATTAGAATTATAAGCGGCCTAACTCAAGGGGATCAGGGAAATTAAGGAAGCTGGTTAATAGAATCGCACGTGCTATTTGGACCATCGTTACCTTATCAATAAAATCATCTTGTTCCCTAAAAAATTGCTGTCTTAATTTCCCTGACAAAGTGATTTTGGGACATGCACGTGCCTAGACTTCCATCATTTTACGGAGATTTTTTTAAAAGTTTTGGAAAGAAATGAATGTCCCTAACTCGTAATTGATATTGCTTTAAAGAGAAAGATGTTTCCACAGTCAATTTGTTGTTTATGTGCTTAGAAAAAATTGAGGAGGTTTGGATTGTGACCTGTCCCTCTACGGTCATTTCTGTTATTCGAAAGCTAAGCAGACCGTAAGAAATTAGAATTATGCCATCGTTTTACTATCAAAACCACGTAAATCCATTTTTTGGGTTTTTTGAGGTCTAAATATTATTTTATTAGGGACTGCCGTGGCATTTTTCCCCAGTGCTACAGCAACCTGCGAGTAGTAGGTGGAGGCTGATTTGGTTCCTTTAACTTATCCTGGGTTTATTTCCCTCTTCTCCGTCAGTAAAAATTTCCTTGTATATGTACATTACTTGACGTTGTCTGGCTTGTGTTTGGTGCAGCTTGGTAAGATATGGCTTTTGTGACATAAAATCCAAATCCCAACCAACTTTAACATTTGGTTGCAATTATGCTTACTAAATTTGCTTCAAAAGTTCCTAAGTCTTCATCACTTATACAGCCCTCTAACGGCAGATTTTTAAATCTCGTATTTCATAACTGATCGACAATCTGGTTGGTTGGATTTTATGTCACATGGGCCATATTTGGCCATGCTGCCCCAAACAACGTCAAGTAATGGACATACATACAAAGAGAATTTTACTGACACAGAAGAGAGAAATACACCCAGGGAAGAATCGAATCTACAATTCAGCATATAGCATATATGTCAGCAGTAACGTAGCCAGGATTTCGTAAATAGGGGGCCTAGGGTTAGAAATAAAATTTTTATGTCAAAGGAAGACCTGAATCTTATTGGAATTCTTAAAAGTTTCATTAAAATCTATATATTACATTTCATCACTAGATTAATCGGTTGACCCTCGGGCAACATAATAAGACAGAAATATGTTCCATAATGAAAAAATTAAAAACAACATATTCACGAGGATCAAAAGAATTTCCGACTCTTAATGAGTGTGTAATACTTGGAACTTTAAGATAGCATGACCCTGAATAGTGGATGAACCAATATAATTTAGGATTTTTTAAAAACTTGAAAATTGTTACCCTGAAAAATTAGAATTGAGTTCCCAAAGACCTTCAAAGGCGAATCTAGGGGATTCATGACTCCTACTGTCCATCCTAAACATCGTTATATCTCACAGCCACCTATATCGTGCATGAAATAAAACCCCCGATCCATGAGCAGTCTTACTTTCTCAAAATAAAAGGAGATTTTTGCCGTCGCATTCTGCTAAAAAATATAAACAACGCGTGCCTGGTGTGTGATTCGCGATTGCCGACTGTCTATCTCTAAACATAGCTCAATCTAACAGCTGCCTCTATATCGTATATAAAATTAAAATACCCTGTCCATAAAATATTTTACTTTCTCAATAAAAAGTTTTTTTTGCAGTCGCATTCTGCTAAAAAAATATAAAACAACATGCGCCAGGTGGGTGATTCGCGACTGTGACTGTTTATCACTAAACATCGCCGTCTCTCAGCTGCCTCTATTATCGTGCAGGAAATTAAAATACCCTGACCATAAAACATTTTACTTTCTCAAATTAAAGCAGTTTTTTGTGTCGCATTCTGACTATATCGTGCGTGAAATTTAACCCCCGACCCATAAGCCTTTCTCAAAATAAATAAATAATAAAATAAATTTTCTTAAAATAAATAATTAATAACAAAATAAACTTTCTATAAGTAAATAAATAAATAATAATAAAATAAACTTTCTCTAAATCAAAGGAGTTTTTTTCACGTCAATTCTATAAAACGTTTTACTTTCTCAAACTAAAATCAGAACTTCGCCTTGCATTCTTCTAATAATAGGCGCGTGCCTATTAGGTGATTTTTGACTGCTACTGGCAAATCATCAAACATCATCCTATCTCAGATGCTACTGTCCACCACCAAACTACCAGCGGCCTCAATATCAAACCCCCGATCCATAAAACGTTTTACTTTCTCAAAATAAAAGCGCTTTTGCGTCGCATTCTTGCTAAGTAGGGCGTACTCAATCCGAGAACAAAGCCCTCGGTGGCAGGCATAGCAGTCTGCCAGGAATGTCTGCCGAAGAAAACAAATACCTCCCAGTGCGCTGGGTCTTTATGATCCCGATGGTCATTTAAGGGGCCACGAGAAGTGTCGATAGCGATCAATTGTGCCCGGACCATTGTAGGCGGGATGGCCCACAGTAGAGGGAGCCCATTGACCGCGGAGCACAGATAGGATTAATCCGGGGGTACGATATTAATAACTCTCTCGATCATAGTTGGAGAAGGTCCTTCATCGCGGGTCGCATAGAGACCTGGGGATTAGGCGCGTGGACTTTTGCACAATGGGCTGGAGATTAGCGTTCGGAGGGTGGGGGAGCGATGTAAAAACCCGGGTAAAAAAGGGAAGACGAGAGAGAGAGAGAAAGATGCTTTCATGGCGCACCACACCTGCAGGGTATAGGCTGCCCGTTTTCCCCTAATCCAGTTATTTGTGCCTTTATGCAGCCGATTGCCGACAGATTGGGCATCGGGCTTAATCCTCACCACCAAAAGAACCCAGGCAAAAAATAGTCTTTGTGAGTTTAAAGTTGCTAAAAGACGGGAGGGAGGAATGTATATGGCAGTTGCATAAGGGTTCGTCGCTACAAAGCCTATTACCTGCTTGAGCATGCATAGCCATCCGGGATGTCCTACTATCACAACGCCAGACAATGTGCCACCCAAATCCATCTCCAGGGTGGTTTTTCACCCTTGGTCTACGAGGCCCTTCAGCCGAAATGCATTTTTTTGAGGTCGCCTCTTGTGTGTGTACTCGGAATGGTCAGGGGTATTCATTGCCTTGTGTGCTTGTTTACAAAAAATAAAACCGACAGTTGCACGTAAACAGAAATGCTTGTGTCTGAGGGAAATAGAGTGATCGGAAAGTCCCACTGCGAGTTTAGTGCTTAAATAACATGAACTTAGCATGGTGCAATTTACCAGTATTGCTTAGATTGATTCAGGTATTCTGAGGTTTGAGTGTTCGATTTCTCCATGGGTGTATTTCCTCTTGTGTCAGGAAAACTTTCCTTGTATGTGTATTAACGTTTCGTCTTGTGTTTGGCTCAGCTTAACCAAATACAGCCCTTGTGCCATAAAAACTCAACTAACCAAACTAATTGTGAGAACTTGTGTCCGTTAAAAATTTCCTTTTATACATCACTTGACGTTGTCTCATGTTTGATAAAGTTTGGCCAAATATGGCCCATGCGCCATACAACCCAAGCAACCTCACCACCAAAAGAACCCTGTAAAAAATAGTCTTTTCGAGTTCAGTATCAGGAGGGTTTCCTGGTGGTTATCTCGACGAGGTATCTGGTCAATAACAAAACTGACCAGATCTTGATGGACGAGATATCTCGTCATTAGAAGAAAACTGAACAGATCTTTATCTCGTCATCATAAAAAAAATTGTCAATATCTTGATGACGTAGTATCTCAAAAAGATAGAGCAAAATCGACCAGATCTTCATGGACAAGATACCGTGTCGAAGTCAATTGGAAAGTTAAAGTGACTAAAAGACAGCAGTATTGAAATATATTACAGGAGCATAAGAGTTCACCGGTACAAAGCCACTACCTCTTTGAGCATATATTGCCATATGAGATGTCCTGCAATCACAACACCTAACAGCATACTACCCAATTTAATTTATAAAACTATCATAAATGCAAAATAACGCTACTAAAACCTAAATAAATTTCTTGTATTTTAGGGGAATCATACTAACGTTCTTGTCATAACTACGATCAGGAATGTCCTTCCTACAAAAATATGCAAATGCAAATAAAAAATCTTATAAAGCCCCCCCCCTTTCACGTATTAAAAATATCTTTCTGAGTTCATTATGGAGTGTTTTATCAATGCGCGTAAAGGTTACATTTTAAATGTATCTTACTTAAAATTTTGACATCGAACTGCAATGATTTAAACGGAAGGCTTTACGCTTCTTTACGTTATAATTGCAAGGGCAGAATTTTAAATTCCACCTAAAAGCTCCAGTGTCGAAGAATACAAATAAATCCTCGGAATACCCTACCTTTTCGCAAAACACTTTCTCGTTTCCCTTACTCTAAATAATAATATATGAAACATCATTAGAAGAAGATTATAAACAAACCAAGTGAAAAGGCTCTCCTTATTATCTTGAGCACAATTAATGAGTTTGTGTATTCGATCCTATTATTAAAGGCGTTCTTTGCGATATAAATTTACTATTTATTTCTCGAGATATTGTTTCCCTTGTTTTAGATTAGCGAGGGCGATATACGTTGATTGTTTGAAAATCTTTTTTGCTTTGAATCTGATGTGACTGCTTCTAGCGAAACTGTCTTGTTCATTCTAGAAATGCGAAGCTTGGGTTCTTGATCGCAATTATCTCTGTTGAAGCTGTTAGTCAGATACTGATAGTTAGTAATCCAACAGGGAAATCTTACGCTGCTGTTTATGTTTCGAATATTCAAATTGGATGCAATTATTGTGGGTAGATATTTAACAATTTAACAAGTGCCCATCAGTAAATATTCTAAATTTGCTGAACAGTTGTGTACGTTACTAGGGATGGTAAATCTAGGGTATTGTTATGCGATGAATATTATTAGTACCATTGTTACTGCTGCCATTTAATCTTGGTAGATGTTAAGCTTTTTAACATCTTAAGCACATAGTCGCATTTCTTTTTAATTTAAAGTCAGATATTAATTTTTTAACAAATTACTATTTAACTCTGTAATTAATTTTAAGCTTTTAGTGAAAATTTCCCCCATTCTTTACCGTTATTCGTACACTTATATAGTAGTAAACAAAAGTGCAATATCAAATGAAAATACCTTTTACATACTTTCTTAGTTTACGTCTTTAGTTTAGTTTAAAAGTATTATTTTTATTTTAATTAAAATACACCTTTTTCATACTTTTTCAGTTTAAGTCTTTTAAGTTTAATTTAAGTTTATTTATTTCTTTTAATTAAAATATACCTTTTCATACTTTCTTAGTAAACGTCATTTTAATTTAATTCAAATCAGTCGCTTTTATTTTTATTAAAATACACCTTTTTCATACTTTTTTAGTTAACGTCTTTTTAATTTTAGGTGCTGTTAGGCGGTATTCTTTAAAAAATTTAAAGCTCAGAAAAACAGCTTGATTAAGAAAAATTATGGTTTAGTAATTTCCCAATAAGACAAAATGTTTTCCCATAAAAATTTTCACAAGAATTTTTACTGGCAAATATTTCGTAGATTTCGGTCTAATATGTTCTCGTTTAGCAAAAATTGGCCGTAAGACAAAACAAACCTAAAAATATTTCAAAGAAAATTTACTAAATAACTATTCAATCAATAACATGAAAAAACGATTCATCTTAAACTATTTCTATTTTATGCTACACAACTAGATACTTTATTGACTTTGATACACACTCCATCACTAAAAGTTTAGCATATAAAAAATAAATATGCTTCTCAGTTAACCACGATATGTGGTTGAATAACAGTTTAGCATTGTCTTATAACAAAATAAACCAGTACTTTGACGATGTGTTTATATGCATCAAAAATTGACTGTAGAGGAACAAACCAACCTACAAATATTTCAAAGAAAATTTACTAAACAATTCTTTAATAACATGAAATAACGATTCAGCTTGAACTATTTCTATTTTATGTTATACAGCTAGATACTTTATTGACTTTGATACACACTCCATCACTAAAAGTTTGACATATTAAAAATGAAATATGCTTCTCAGTTAACTATTTATATGAGGTAGATTAACAATTTAGCATTGTCTTATAACGAAATAAGCTAGTACTTTGACGATATGTTTAGTTGTAGCAAAAATTGACTGCAGAGGAACAAACCTAACCTAAAAATATATCAAAGAAAGTTTACTTAAATCTTCAATCAATAACATATGAACGATTTAGCTTGAACTATTTTTATTTTATGTTAAACATCTAGATACTTTATTGACTTTGATACACACTCCATCACTAAAAGTTTAACACATTAAAAAGGAAATATGCTTCTTATTTAACGACTGTTTATGTGTTAGATTAACAGTCTATCATTGTCTGATAATAAGATGCGCCATTAACTGCTATGTGTTTAGTACATACACCATCTTAAAAGTTCAGCATTAGCTTACAGAGAAATCCGCTATTCATGTGAAGACTTTATCACTCACCCATTTCCAAACTGTTTGCCTCGGTAACGCACAACAATGACCGAAACTCGCGGTAGCAATAGACCGTTGCCTCGTTTACAGTGTGTACAATACTATTTAAACCAAGACAATGGGGGCTTTTTTCCGCATCACATGCAGTTGAAAAGGCACCAACTCCCAACCCCTCTGGCCAGCTTAGTCTCAGACCATAAAAGATTGGTCTTTTAATCTAAACGGCTCTGATTTACCGAATTACACGCTGGTCTATCATCGGGTTCTCACACCATAACACGAGGCTACAAGAAAAGCATATCATTAGGCCGACGACTGGTTTAGGCTTATCCCCTCCTAATCCCGTTTGAAATGCTGGTCCCAGGGGTATTTCAAATTGATCATTGAAACTGCCCGGGTAGGGGCTAATGCAGCCCACGCTTTTTTAATCCTCCTATACAACTTCTAACCGTGCACATAAAAGCCGGGCAGACGTTGAAGAATGGGGTGTCAGCCGCATTCAAATGATCTGTGTGTGGGGATGGAACCCATGAATCCAAATGGCAGTCGGTTTTTGGGTGTGCCGGTCTTCATTGCACTTCATTAACATCCGATGGTTTTTCAGTGGCTGCAACATCTGGATTGGCGGTGATGGCATTCACAGGATGGGAGATTTATGGAGAGCGGGAGATCACACAGAAGAGTTGAGAAAGAAGTCGGTTTGTGGGAGCTAGCTGCTTTGTAATCTTAGAGTCGAGTGTCTCAAACGGGATGTCAGGCCTCTGACATCCATCGTGAAACGTGTACGTGGTCCTAAACTTTTCGGATCTCAATGCCATTTAAAACACTATGCATGACTGAAGCTAACCCTGTATATAATTATGTCGTTGATTCTAAGTTTTCAAAGTGTCAGAGTAGGAAGGAGCAGTCTCAACGCCCATTAAAAAATACGAAAATTTTGTATTTTAATCCTCCTGGTGGTTGTCTTGACGAGGTACCTCGTCATTAGCAAAGCCATTAGATCTTGATGGACGAGATATCTTATCGTCATTAGAAAAAACTGACCAGATCTTGATCTCGTCATTCTAAAAGGGCATCATTATCATTCAATATTCAATCGGCCTTCTTGATGACCATATATCTCGCCATTAGCAAAATCGCTCTCTGCTTGATGGATGATATATCTCTTCGAAGCCACTTCGAGGGTTAATAGTCGTATATTTTGTTTTCAGAGGCATATTGTTTCAGAAAATGTGTCCGTGGTCCTAAATGTATGCAGATGCAGAGTTAAATTTGTAGATTTCAAAACCCCATGAATCCAAATGGCAGTCGGTTTTGGGTGTGCCTGTCTTTGTTACACTTCATTATCATCTGATGGTTTTGCAGAGCAACATCTGGATTGACTGTGATGGCACAGCGTGGTTGGTCAGATTCAGATGGACGAGATATCTCATCAAACCACTTGGAGGGTTAAAACAGCATATGTGACTATACGGTCGTTAGGTAGGTATTTGAATTTAAATCCCCTGGAGCAACACAACGTACTGTTGCATCAATCTCGAAGGGAAAGATTCGAAGACAACACCTCGCGATTTTGAACCACGGTCAGATGACGAGGTCAATTCCTGATATGGCACCACACTCTCCAAAGCCATTTAGTCATTACGTGTGTTGCAAGGTAAAAGCAATAGTACATTATTCGAAACATCTCGTGACTACGAGGGTTAATCATAGGTCAGAGCTCGTATGAGCGACGTAATCCGACAGTTCGGCGATTCACACAAAATACATGCCTATTATCATAGACATGAAATATAAGTAGAATGAGCATTGCTAGTGAGAGAAGATTCAAAAAGTGTGACCAACATGTCGACTAGTAGTCACGTGATTGCTCTGAAAAAAAATTGACTTATTTGGCCGATTTGATATTTTATCTCCTCGTTTGGCGATATAACATCGTATAACAGGATAGGTGTGTGAATGCGCATTTCTTTAGTGGTAACAAAAGTGGTGAAATCGCCAGTCTACTACTATCAGATAATCAGTCAATGGACCAATCAGATGATGAATCAATGGATGAGCGTCTTATCCCGTCCCTTCGACCTATCAGAAGATGAATGTTGGAATCCACCCAGCTGACGAAAGTAGTCTTCGGGTCACGTTACTACTAGTTTGGGTCACATGATCCTGGGCACATTGCTCATTCTACTTTTATGTTTCCTCTCCATGCCCATTACTCACCAAACCACCTTCCTTTCGTCGAGAAATACAGATTAAAGCGAACAAAGCTCGCTTGTCTCCCGTCAAACAATTTTCCCGGATCGAAAACAGGAAAAAAAGCGGATTCAGACGTTCAACATTAGTGAATCTGTTATTGCACCCATTAGCTTTTCATTTGAATTACTGCTCGTAATGATCAAGGGATTCGACTAATTAAACACGAGTCTGCATGGGCTTTTTCTATTGCGCGTCGTCAAACAAAAATCCCGAACATATATCAACTTAAAAATCTACGATCCTCAGGGTCCGTTGGAGAACTGAGAAAATCTAACCTTCAAATTTTAAGAAGTTTCAATCGATTCTTGAGTGTAACGAAGTTTCCAAGCTTTAATCCGTAGAGCGGGCGATATTTCTTTTAATTCTTAGCTCCGAAATATGTTCCACTACTTAGCCTGGAAGCGTCAAAATAAAGATAAAATTTTGTTAGTAATGGCAGTGAAAGCGTCGTAGGTTTTTATTTGTGATACTTTCCGTCATATTTTGTGAGAGCTTTCCCGAGTCTCGCTTGCTGTAACTCTTAATGAGTCGGTTTAGCAAGCTTTCTGATAAAATTTGCAGGGACAGAAAGAAACAAGACGCCAGTTTTTGAATTGCGAAGATTAGCTTTCGAGCTTGCTTTGAACAAGACACTCTTGCGTTTATTGTTTCCTGTACTCTGCTTGGAGGAATTTGCAATCTGGATTTCTTCATTTTGTTTCTTTCCATCCTCGCTGCATTGCCATTCTAAAAAGCTCGTAAAAGAGTTTGTACAGAGAACAGTTATTGTCTCCTTTCGCGATTTTGGGGTATATTTCAAGTGTTGAATTCTGTTCTAGTTACGTCCTCCACATTATATGTATTAAAAATAGGTTCTTTCTTTGAAATGAAATGTGTCTTCAGCAAAACTGAATTCAGTTGCACACTTTTATATTTTCCCGGCGAATTTATGACATAAAGAGTAAAGAACCCAGCTTTTGCTTGGCTTGTAAGATTGCTTTGAACAAGACACTCATGTGTTTATTGTTTCCTGTACTCTGCTTGGAGGAATTTGCTATCTGGATTTCTTCATTTTCTTGCTTTCCACCCTCGCTGCATTGTCGTTCAAAAAGCTAGTAGAAGGGTTTGTGCAAAGAGCAGTTATTGTCTCCTTTCGCGATTTTTGGATATTTTTCAAGCGTTGAATTCTGTTCTTGCGTCTTCCACATTATGTCTTTAACAAAACTGAATTAAGTTGCACGGACTTTTATATTTTACCGGTGAATATATTACAGAAAGAAAGAAGAATCTAGTTTTTGAATTGCGAAGCGTGGCTTGGTGAGATTGTTTTGAACAAGACACGCTTCTGTTTATGGTTTGCTGTACCCTGCTTGGAAGAATTTGCTATCTAGATTTTTTCATTTCCTTGCTTTCCATTCTCGCTGCATTGCAGTCTATAAAGATCGTAGAAGAGTTTACAAAGAGATGCTATTGTCTCATTTCATGATTTGGGGGTATTTTTCAGCGTTGAACTCTGTTCTAGTTATGTCTTCTACATTGTATATAATATATTTGGAAATAGATTATTTTTTTCAAATGAAATGTCTTCAGCAAAACTGAATTCAGTTGTATCGACTATTCTTTATTTTCCCGGAGAATTTATCACAGAAATAAAAATCCATTTTTAGAATTGCGAAGTTTGGCTTGTGAAATTGTTTTGAACAAGACATGCTTGTGTTTATTGTTTTCTGTACCCTGCTTGGAGGAATTTGCTATCTGGATTTCTGCATTTCCTTGCTTTCTTTGTGTTTTTAGCTTTTATATACCAGAATGTGTTTATCTTTACACTGGTGAAGTCCACTGAGTCATTTTTTCTTTGCATGATGGTTAGATTTCTTCTTGAGATACATCTTAGTGAGTAGAATCTTTTCCCCTTTATTTTCTCAGAACTATGTATTTTAACTTGACACAACGTGTTTCCCTTGTAAGCCGACAATCTGTATTTGCTTTGAATAACACACTTCTAACATTAATGTAATACTTATACAATTACGAAAATCAGCTTTGAGATTTTGCTTTTCTATTAGATCTTGATGGAACTTGTCTTCCGAGTCAACACCTCTTACATTGTTCTTATACGTGATGCTTTGCAATAAAAAAACCGTACAGGACGTATTAAGTGCAAGAGATTAAACTATATAAAGTGCTTTATTTCTCCAACTGATCTCAAACTCAAAACTTTCTCAAACTCAAAATCTGATATCGGGATGTTTGACTCCCTCTTGATTACACAATAGTGTCGCATCACTACAATCCATCTGGAGTCTATTGAGTAGTCCAAACGTTTGGATTGATGCTGAAAGCAGACATGGTCTTCAGCTGAGATTTGTGGCTATCTCCATCAACCCATTACTTATTAAAGAGATACTTGGCACAGATACTTGAAAAATTTCCTACAACGTATAAAATGACCAAAGGTGTGCGAAGAACAAATTTTAAAATTCAGAGCTAAAATTTCGAGTTAGTAATTGCATAACACAGGCGCTGCTCTTAAAAATTTTACTGTGACTGTTCAAGAAACAAGGGAATATGGCCCTTGAGTCATGAAAACCCAACCAACCGTCTAGAAGCAAGAGAATTAATTTTTAGGGTGGTTATATTTTCGGCGAATATCTCGGTGTGGAAACATTGTTTTAATACTTAATGCTATACAATTACGAAAATAAACTTTGAGATTTTGTTTTTCTACCAGATCTTGATGGCACTTGTCTTCAGATTCAACACCTCTTACATTGTTCTAATACGTAATTCTTTTCAATGAAAAAACGTACAGGACATTTTAAGTGTGCAAGAGATTAAACTAAATAAAGTGCTTTACTTTTCCAACTGACGTCCAAGCAACAAACACAAACTCTATGATATCGGGATGATCTGATTCCAGCTTGACAAGGTCTTCATTCGTGATTCGTGACGATCTCCATTAATCGGATGGTATTAAAGTGACACTAGGTAAAGATGAAGTTGAAAACTTTCCTACAACGTATAAGATGACAAAAGGTGTGCAAGGAACAATTTTTCAAGTTCGAGTTATTAGATGCACACACAGGTGCTGCTCTTTAGAATTTTATTGTGAGGGATCTAGAAACAAGAGAATGAGTTTTTAGGATGAATATTTCGATGGAAACACTGCTTTAACACTTAGCGTTATGCAATTACGAAAATAAACTTTGAGATTTTGCTCTTCTACCAAACCTAGATGGAACTTGTGTCTTCAGATTTAACACCTCTTACATCGTTCTAATGCGTAATACTTTTCACTGAAAAAGCGTACAGGGCATTTTAAGAGTTCAAGGGATTAAAGTAAATAAAGTACTTAACTTTTCCAACTGACATCCAAGCAACGCAAACTCTGATATCGGTATGTATGTTTCAGCTTGATTACATAATGGTGTAGCTTAAGAACAGCCATCTGAACTCTACTGAGCAGTCTAAAACGTTTGGATTGTTGCTGAGTGCCGACAAGTCCAGATTTGTGACTATCTCCATCAACGGGATGGTTATTAAAAGGACACTTAGCAGAAATGAAGTTGTGTTTGAAAGTGTCCAAAACGCTCCAAAGTGTTTCCGAAAACACACTCCGGTGGCGGGGATTTGGCGCGGCATATTTCATTTGAAAAACATGCCTCAGGGAATAATCTGGGGGCTTAAGTCATCCCCATGAGTGCTCTCTCAAAAGGCGCTTACTCGTCTACTAAGAAGATACATCATAATCTGTCCTAAAAAGTACTCGACTCGGAATTTTCATGGCTGAAGAAGTGGATTTGGGACTTAAAGAAGTCAGAATTTTGCGTCGTAAGAGGGGCTTTGCCGGGAAATCCCATGAACGTTTGCATCAGAGATTTGTAAAGCAGCCCCCTTTCGAGGGCCCAAACAAGACCCCTCGCAAACGACGACGGGGAAATCCCCATCACGGGGGAAGGAAAAATCGGGATTAAAAAAAGATTAGCAAAATATCGTTATGTCCACGGAGTAGAAAAATTTATGAAATATTCGGTGAGGCGTACCTATGGATTAAAATCTGAATTTAAGAATGACTCTCGCTAATGTCCCGGCGTAGAAAAAATAAACAAATAAATAAATAACGATGCCGGGACTAAAAAACGGCCTCGTATGCGCGGGCTTACAAAGGGAACGGAATAATCGCGATATTTCATTAAGAAGGGAAAAATTACCACTTATTCTTCTTTACGAGGGTGAAAAAATGAGCAATCTTCTTATAGCTGGAGTTAATCCACAAAACGATTTAAAAGCGGTCACGGGTCTGAAATCGCGATTTTTTCCTTCGGAGGTTTTTCTTACTTTCAGACGGAGTGCGGTTGGACAAAGGTGGTCATATCTGTGGAGAAATCGGGGAAAAGAAATTAAATATATATTCGGGAAATAAGAGATGTTTTTTATGCGCGCTTTCTTTTCGTTTTGTTATCATTGGATTTACAATCTAGGGATGGATCAATTAGGTAAATGTAAAAATTCGGAGGTAAGAATATTCCGGATTCCCGAGTGTTCTTTGGTGGATGGTGCTGTAAAAAATCGGGTGGACTTTAAAAGCTTAATTTTTTATGTTAATTTAATTTTTTGGTTTCTTAATGGGGAAAAGAAGTCTTGCGCGGAAACTCATCTTCAGCAATGGGAATGTTCTGGTGCTTTCTGATGAATTCGCTGGTTGTTTATGCGATTAAAAACACTAAAAAAATCCTAAGATAGTATAAATAAATTATGTGATTTACTCTTTCGCACGAAATACCGCTTTATTACGCTGTATTTACATTTAGATATACTGTTACTAATTTCATTATTTTCACTTCCTTGTGGATCTGCTATCAGAGAGTAATTTTTGTTAAGTTTTTACAGCTACCTTCCATATTTTTTAAAAGTGAATTCACACACATGGTAAATTAATGGATGAACTTTTATTATTTAATTGATGGACCCTAATTACTTTCCTTTGTCATTTCACAACTTCACCTATGCTTTTATAGATTGCTAGTTCCCTAGTACGTAACTAAACCATGCAAACATAGTTTTTCTCTGTACACAGGTGATTTAATTTATGCATTTCTTAACCATTTAAGAAAAAACCAGTATGTACAATGTCTTGAAGCCAACAAGGAATGAAAACCTTAAATTTATCTTTTGTACCTTCTTTATCTAATTTTCTTATTACTAAATTGATCTTAGTCTAGCCTTTGATCACACACACACATGTCTGTTCGTTACTGCAAGTAAATTATAAAAATTTTGTTTATATTTTAAGACATTTTGTACTGCTGCAAGTACTAAATAGGTCATGGATTATACCATTAATCAAGTATGTTATTTACTGCAACTAAATTCTAAAAAATCTGCACGCATTTCACGACATTGGCGGTGCAAAAGCTAAATCAGTCTTGAATGCTCTTATGCTCTCCTGTTCTGTACTGAAATTAAAATTTTAAAAGTTTGCATATATTTTACGACATTTATTGTTTCAAAAACTACATCAGTTTTGGTGTATGCCTTTAATCAAGTCTGTTCTTTACTGAAAGTGAACTAAAAATTTTTCGTGTATTTTACATTATGCATTACTGCAAAAACTAAATAGATCTTGGTTTACTACTTTAATCAAGTCTGTACTGCAAATAATCTCGAAATTTTTACGTGAATTTTACATCATGTATCGCTGCAAAAACTAAACCTCTCTTAGTGTGTATGTCCATAACCAATCTGTTCTCTACGGCAAGTAAATTATAAAATGTTCGTATACATCTTACGGACATAATGTATTGCTGTAAAAACTAAATCGGTCTTGGTTTACGACTTTAACAAATCTGTTCTTTACAACTAAATTCCAAACTTTTTTCTTGCATTTTACATCATATATTGTTTCAAAAACTAAATTAAATCAATCTTGGTTTACGACTTTAATCAAATCTGTTCTTTACTATAAGAAAATTCCAAAATTTGTACATGTATTTTACATGTGTGTTACTGCAAAAATAAAATCGGTCTTTGCTTACGACTTTAATCAAATCTGTTCTTTACTTTAAGTAAATTCCAAAAATTGTACATGTATTTTACGACATATTTGTTACTGCAAAAATTAAATTAATCTTTGTTTACGACTTTAATCAAATGTCTTCTTTACAAGTGAATTCCAAAAATTGTACATGTATTTTACGACATGTGTGTTACTGCAAAAATTAAATCGGTCTTGGTATACGACTTTAATCAAATCTGTTCTTTATTACAAGTAAATTCCAAAAATTTTACATACATTTTACATCATGTATTGCTGCGAAAACTAAACCGGTCTTGGTGAATAATCAAATCCATTTTACTGCAAGTAAATTCCAGAATTTTACGTGTATTTTACGTCATACATTGCTGCAAAAACTAAATTAAATCAATCTTGGTTTACGACTTTAATCATATCTGTTCTTTTCTACAAGTAAATTCCAAAAATTTTGCATGTATTTTACGACATGTGTATTGCTGCTAAACCTAAATAGGTCTCGGTTAATGCTTTAAATCAAAAGTGAAATCTCGCACGAAACAGTTTTTAGTCCAAGAGGTGCAGAGGGATCGGAGAAGTGCAGAGGAATTCTGCACCTCCATTCTTTTGGCGCTCAGAGGGTGTGATCCCTGCATTGCAGAGCAAAGAGAGGGGACGCAACCTCAAAAATTCCCATCGATTTCTGCGAATAGCGAGTCGCTTCCTTTTATTGACAGACCATCTTGCGTGGGACTGTGGCTACCGTCGCTTAGCAACCGGTGACCCTCGCACTGGACTGTCATTTTCTTTGGCCGGATGGATGTTCCCGCTTCCTTCCTGGACCGTCTTTGGAGGAGGTACTTTAGAACAGAACTGGCTGAGCTATAAACTCGCTGGATTTCGAGTGATTTCGAAGGCGGTTGATGCAATTAGGGTTACTTGCGGTTTTTTCAAATGCTTGCAGTAAGGAACAATTAAATTCGGAGGTATTCCAGACTTGGTTTACAGTTTAATTTTAGCGGGTTGAGGCAACATTCAGGTGACTTCAGTGCAGAGTAGCAGCTGAAAAACTTACTGCTCCTTAACCCTCCTGGTGGTTGTCGACAAGGTATTAGCAAAACTGACTAGATCTTGATGGAGGATGTATCTCGTCATTAGAAGAAAATTGGCCAGATCTTGATCTTGTCATCATCAAAAAATGGGCCAATATCTTGATGAGGAGATATTTCGTCAGTAGCAAAACTAGTCATATCTCAATAGACGAGTTATCTCGACGAAACCACGTGGATGGTTAAGTTTTGCTCACCAATGTATTATCGATTTGATAATGTCTTCCTTCCAAAGACCGCTGATGTAGTCAGTTTTGGCCAAATATGGCCCTTGAGCCATAAAACCTAACTCCGACCAACTCCACCAATCACCCACTTTTTCAGTGGATTCATTCATTGTTGATCTACCTTCCATCCAAAGACCATTGGTGTAGTCAGTTCTGGCCAAGGTAGGCAGGTAGTTAATTAACGTCGCACGGTCCGGGATCAATCCCGAAGGAAAAGATCCAAGGACAACGCCTCGTCATTTTGAATCAGAGTCAGATGATGAGAGCATTACCTGAACTTTCACCCCACTCTCCAAACTTCCACACCAAGCCAACGTGAGGACATTTGAGGTCACGACAGATTTAACGTGCACCAGCCCCCTGTACACGGCGGTCTTTGACTGGACTGAGTTCCCGCCAAATATGGCCCTTGTGCCATAAAAAACCTGACACGACCAACCCACCAATTACCCACTCTTCCAATGCATTCGTTCATGTAATGTCTTCCATCCAATAGCCATGATGTAGTCAGTTCTGACCGAATATGGAAAAAACCCAACTCAACCAACCAATCACCCACTCTTCCAACACATTCATTCATTGTTCACCTAATGTCTCCCATCCTCAGACCGCTGATGTAGTCAGCTCCTCTCATTTAAACAAATACGACGCCGCAACGAAAATAGGAAAAGTTCAAAATAACACAATTTTCCGGCCGAAAATCCCTCAAACGCTGCTCAGACACAAGCCGGCAAAGGCAACAATCGGGGCACACATCCTCTCTCGGACTCTCACCATTGTTTGTGCAAGTAACATTGTGTGGTGCAATCAAAGTTGCTTCTGGCTCTATCAAGCGAAACCTAATGGGAACCATTTCTGCAAATAGTGGGCAGCGTGTCTTCAACCTCATCCTTACCACAAGCATCCAACCACTTGTAAGAAAGGAATCCTTGGGAAGAAATGGTAATGAAGAGAAGACTGCACCCCTCCTGCCCCCCTTGCTTTTTGAACGCGTACTTCATTTTGGGGCCATTACAGGATTAGCAACACATTTACTCGAATTCTTCCTGGCCTTTTTTTTCTTTGGGTGGGGAGGTCTGTGCGTTTCTTTGTCCTGGTCACTGTTCCCCTTCGAGTTTTTTGTATATACGTTCATTTATTTTTTTCTTTCTACTACTCTTCTAATAGTATTTGGGATCTTTTTTCTTCTCTCACTCCTGAGGCGATGGGTATTTCGAGGCTCTAATCTACAGAGGCCGAAAGGTTAAATACTTTTGAATTCTAAAAGCCCCGGTTCACTGTGTAGGTGAGAGTGAGTATGGGCGGAAAAAAATTGGAGTGTGTTGGATCTGCGCGTGAGCAGGTATATCAATCTGGTTTAGTTTGGGAATTTTGTTCCTGGGTGTATTTATACATGCAACGCGATTCGTTTTTATCGAATTCAACAGATTAATGTAAAACGGGGGCTGTGAAGGGCATGCTCTTAATGTTTCCATTCAACATACGTGGATCTCGGTTTTTACCTCTCGAATTCCAACTCGGGGGCAAATTTTTTATTCTTACCACTCATGTTCCATGAACCTTTGTGTATACGAATCCGTACTAGCTATAGAAAATTCTTTGTTCTTGCTTCTTGAAGTCCAACTAAAGACAAAATTCTTCATTCTAACCACAACTGTTCCATGAACTCTCAAGGATGTAAATCCGTGGTTGCAATTAAAAATTCTTTGTTTTTGTCTCTTGAACACTATAAGGTTAAAGTTCATTTTTCTAAGCATGGATGTTTAATGAACGTTTAAGTTTGTGAATCCGTGGTCGTAATGAAAGATTATTTATTTTTGCCTCTTGAATCCCAAGTAAGGACAAAATTCTTTGTTTTTGCCTCTTGAATACCAAGTAAGGGCAAAATTATTTGTGTTTGCCTCTTGAATCCCAAGTAAGGGCAAAATTCTTGTTGTAACCACAGATATTCAATGAATATTTAAGTATGTAAATCCTGTAGTTGCAAAAAATAAAAATATATATTTGTTTTTGCTCTTGAAAACCAAGTAAAGTCAAAATTTTTTATTCTAATCCACAGATGTTCACTGAATGTTTAAGTATGCGAATCCATGGTTGCATTAAGAAATTCCTTGTTCCTGCCTCGTGAAACACAAGTAAAGGCAAAATTCTTTATTCTAACCCACAGATGTTCACGGTTTTCCAGACTTAAATATTTATTGAACATCTGTAATTTGATTAAAGAATTTTGCTCTGGCTTGTGTTTCAAGAGGCAAAGACAAAGAATTTTCTCTTCTAACCACGGTTTCAGACTTAAACATGCAGTGAGCATCTGCGGGTTAGAATAAAAAATTTTGCCTTTATTTGGTTTTCACGAAGCAAAACCAATCAATTTTGTATTCGAACCACGATTTCCAAGACTTAAAACATTCATTGAAGTATCTAGTTAGATTAAAGAATTTAGTCTTTACTTGATTTTCAAGAGGCAAAAACAAATAATTTTTTCTTCTAACCACGGTTTCAGACTTAAAAAATTCTTTGTTTTTGCCTCTTGAAACCGTAATAAGGGTAAGATTTTTTTATAACTGCGGATGTGCGCAATGTCATTTCAGTAGTGAACTTATGTTTACAATACAAAATATTTTCTTTGTTCTTGCCTCTTGAATCCTAAGTAAGGGCAGATTTTTTTTTCTAACCAGAGATGTTCAATGAACATTTAACAATCCTGGTGGTTGTCTCAGCGAGGTATCTCGTCATTAGCATAACTGACCTCATTTTGGTGGACGAGATATTTAAATCTGTGAACCGTGGTTAGAATACAAAATTCTTTGTTTTTGCCTCTTGAAAACCAAGTAAAGGCAAAATTCTTTATTCTAACCTGTTCAGATGTTCAATGAATGTTCACGGTTCCCAGACTTAAACATTTATTGAACATCTGTACTTTGATTAAAGAATTTTGCTCTGGCTTGTGCTTCAAGAAGCAGAGATAAAGAATTTTCTCTTCTAACCACACTCGTCATTAGAGAACTGACCAGATTTGATCTCAGCGTAAAAAAAGCGGCAATATCGATGACGAAGTATCTCGCTGGTCATTAGCAAAATTGGTCACATCTTGATGGACGAGATATCTCGTCGAAACCACTCGGAGGGTTAAGTATGTGAATCTGTGGACACAATAAAGAAAATTTACCCCTAGTTGAGTTTCAAAAGGCAAAATCGAAGGTCTACACCCGCGAACCTCCGCAACGAAGAGGGTAAAATTCCTGACTGACATCCCGGTAGCATGCCATTGCACTTATGCATTTGATTAATCTGCGAGTTCACATGCCATAAATTTTGCTGCCCAATGTCACCAAGCGAGTGTAGTATTTGCAAGGGGGAAAGAGTCCCGCGCGGTGGACCGCTGCGGGGTACGTGACAAATGGCGCGTGTGTGTTTCGTGTGTTTCGCGGGGGATTAGCGTGAGTAACGAGTGTTTCTGTGTGTTTTGCAGCCCCGGCCCCACCCCCGAGGAAGCAGCGGAGGGAGCGGACGACCTTCACCAGAGCCCAACTGGATGTGCTGGAATCCCTCTTCAGCAAGACTCGTTACCCGGACATTTTCATGCGGGAGGAGGTGGCTCTGAAGATCAACCTGCCCGAATCCAGAGTTCAGGTGAGACACTCGATCTATGCCAACGTTTCGCTACATGACTGGACTTAGCCTTTTTGACCTACCGCTTAAGGCCGTATGAAGTTGGAGGGCAACCGGGGATCAAGCCCATGCCCTTTGTCTTTGGGTACTCTTTTTTCCTCCTGTAGCTTTAAAGGGTACCCAAAGTAGGTTAAAAAGAGTTATCTAACTCTGTTTCACCACTTCAGTGTAGGATAAGTGCTAACTTGAAACCTGGCGCGGTGGCCCATGCAAAGTGGAGGGCTATAGGGATTCAAGGCACTTGACTCTTTCCTCTTTGGGTACCCTTTTTATCACCTATGGGTTAATCGGAGTGCCTCCGAGGCTTCCTAGGTCCGTGCAAAGTGGGAGGGCGACAGGGGTTCAAGTCCATGCCCCTTTCTTTTGGGTACTCTTTTAGCCGCCTGTTGGCTTAAAGGGTACCCAAAGTAGGTTAAAAAGAGTTATCTAACTCCTTTTTACCACCTCAGTTTAGGATAAGTACTCGCTTCAAATCTGCCACCTAGGCCCATGCAAAGTGCTACTGGGATTCAAGACCCTTGACTTTTTCTCTCTTTGGGTACCTACCCTCTTTGCTACATATGGGTTAAACGGAAGCCTGCCGCCTAGGCCTATTCAAAGGGGGGGGGGCAACAGGCATTCAAGCCTCTTGACTCTTTTCTCTTTCGGTACCTTTTTACCACCTATGGGTTAATCGGAAATCTTCCGCCTATGCCCATGCAAAGTGGAGGGCTACAAGGGTACAAGCCCATACCTCTTTTCACTTTGGGTATCCTTTTGCCACCTGTAGGCTAACCTGAAAATTTTGCTGCCCTTTAAATTTGCTGCTTTGGCTGCCTTTTAATCAGGCTATTTAGAAGTACTACATTGTTTGAGCACCAGGCTATAATTGAAGTGAATATTCATTTAGCGGAATAGTCTCAGAGAGGGACTCGGTATAACATTTAATTCATTTATTAACAACGAAGATTATAAAAATAAGACATGCTTTGCAATGCATAAACTCCAGCACTTTCCGTTGCAAACCTTTTGTTTCTAGGAGCAATCTCAACTCTTCAGTGCAATTTGCTAAGTCTAAGTTCGCAATAAATTTTTCTCCTTCTTGGGACAAAGGTCCTCTTCTCTGATCCCTTGGCCAAGTCCTTGGTCCCTTGTCCCAGTTCTTGATTCCTTGTTCCTGTCCTTTGTTCTTTGCCCTAATCCTTGGTCCCCTATCTCATTCCTTAATTCCTTGTCTCAGTTCTTGGTGCCTTGTTCTAGTCCCTGATGCCTTGTCCCAATTCTTGGGGCCTTATCCCAGTCTTTGGTGCCTTGTCCTAGTCCTTGGTACCTTGTCTTAGTCCTTGGTGCCTTGTCCTAGTCCTTGGTGCCTTGTCCTAGTATTTGGTGTCTTGTCTTAGTACTTGGTGCCTTGTCTTAGTCCTTGGTGCCTTGTCCTGGTCCTTGATATCTTACCCAAGCCAATGATACCTCGTCCCAGTTCATGGTCTTTGATCCCTCTCCAGTGGCCTGCTCTGGTAGAACCGTGGTAGAATGATGCTAAAGATTTGCATCCTTTTGGGAAGTAAAAAGGATACAAATCTTACATCAGGTTTACACCTATAATGCAGCTTAAAATGAAAGTTACTTAGCTGAAAGTTGAGTGAATGCTACAATAGCAATCTTTCAAAATTAATACAAGTATTTCTTTTCAATAATCTTACAAAACTTGCTTGTAATAGACTGCTTCCATGGAAGGGAAAGGTAAGTGTGAACCCATTTGGTCTTTAACGAATCAGAAAAGGTTTGTACATTCTTTCATTTTGATTCTGCATAGGATCTTGCATATGTCATAATGTTCAATTTCAATGCGGGAATCACTTTATTCCTCCATTGCATACTTCCCTAGTAGTCCATTACTTCAGAATCAGAAGCCATATAATTCCTTCTCTTCCTCACTTTAAGGGCATCTCTCTCTTTTTTACCACTTCAGTTTAGGATAAGTACTTGAAACAAGCGTCTTATATGTCTCTATAGTCCATTGCTGTTAAACAGGTACCTTGAAGTCTCGCCTTATATCGGTCGTTATCTGCATGCTTTTCCCACTAGATTTCCTTTTTTATTGTATTCTACTTTAACCCACAACAAAATAATCAATAGTCCTTACTGAAGTGGGGTAGAAAGGTTCAGTACATCCACTGAGGCAAATGAAACCATGATTAAAATGTAGGGCAGGGTAAAAGACGAGGTGTCGATGAGATGCCTATTTAAAAACAATGGACTATAACCTCAACTATTGTGGGAAACGGAACTAAAAGTTCGTTTCTGCCAGGTTTGACCTTATAAAACAATGTAATCTTTCCAATTTATTATATTATAAGCAAAGGATTAATAGAATCTTTTAAAAGGATTCTATTAGAAAAGATTGATTAATAGGTTGAAAGACTCAAAGGATTCTTTCAATCAATAGATGTGAGCATTTAGTCATTATGTGTGTTGTGGGGTAAAAGCAATACTACACTACTCGGAAATCTCGTGAGGGTCTAAACCTCCTGGTGGTTGTCTTGACGTGGTATCTCGTCATTAGCAAAACTGACCAGATCCTTGGTGGACGAGATATCGCGGCGAAACCTCTTGGAGGGTTAAGTAAGGGAGTATTAAATGCCAAGGCAATATCCCCAGCTGTCACCAAGGACACAAAGTACGATAGCCACTTTCCCATTTTCAACAGATTGTTAGTAATGCTGCAATAATGGAAGCTGCTTAGGGGTGGAAGTGGTCCCTTGACTACACCCGTTCACATACTAGCTTTTCCGACCACTTGTTCGTCCGCTCCTGGCGAAGCTGGACGTGGATGTCTGTTGTCTGTGCTATCATCTCCTTAAATCAGCTATTAGGGGTACATCTCCTTTAAGTATGTACGGGCTTTGTGGACCTGATGTACTCTAGTGATCTTTTCTCCTCCCATGGAGTTTACTGCCTTTAGTAAACACGAGAGTCATGCTCCCGGGGTACCAACAAGTGATTTTTTTTCTGCTTTCATCCCCCTTCTCTGGTCCTCAGGGGCACATCCTCTTTAGGTGTGTACGGGGCATCACAACCCCGAGGTGCTCGAGTGAATTGTCCTCTCTTCTGTTTATCCCTCGCTCTCTTCTGCTTTTTGCTTTTTCCACCCTCATTGTTGTCTTGTGTTCGGCACAGCTTGGCCAAATATGGTCCTACCGTTATAAAACCCCAAACCAACCCACTACTCTGTTCCCAATCCTTCTTTTTCCCCTTTTATGACATTGTCTACTTGACGTTGTCTTGTGTTTGGTGCAGGTTGGTCAGATATGGCCCTTGCGCCACAACACCCAAACCAACCGACCGACTACCCTGTTCCCAATCCTTCTTTTGTGCCCTTTTACAACATTGTTTACTTGACGTTGTCTTGTGTTTGGTGCAGGTTGGCCTAGAATAACCAACCAACCTTGTAAAATAGATTGTTTTGCTTAAGTTTGCAAAAGTAATTATCTGATGGCGGAAGGAAGGAGTCTGATGGTGCTTGTGTTTCAGGTGTGGTTCAAGAACCGGCGTGCCAAGTGCCGCCAGCAGCAGCAGCAGCAGAACGGCGGCAGCAGCAAGAGCCGACCGAAGAAGGCCAAGAGCCCGCCGTCGTCGTCGACGCCCCCCTCGTCCCGGGGCGAGTCCCCCTACAAGCCCCCGTCGCTGCCGCCGCCGCACTCGTCCGCCTCCGCCACCTCGAACGCCAACTCCAGCAGCATCTGGAGCCCCGCCACCATCAGCCCGGTGGCCGCGGAGCTGATGGGCGCCAACAGCTGCATGCAGCGCTCCTATCAGATGGCGGCCAACACGCCGCCCAGCTGCTACTCGCAGTCCTACGGCCCCACCTCCTACCACTACGGCAATATGAACATGGACTACCTGCCGCCGCCGATGCCCGTCACCACCATGACGTCGCCCCAGATGAGCGCCCCCGCCATGACGGGCGCGCACATGGGCGGCCTGGCCTCCTCGCAGGCCCTCAGCTCCCGGACACCCCCCATTAACGGTAGCCTGCCACCGCCCGGCAGCGCCGACTGCCTCGAGTACAGCAGCGACAAGTCCGCGGCCTGGAAGTTCCAGATGCTCTGAGCAGCGGCTGGCCTCTTTCGGATTTTCATCAGAGGGCCTGAGGGCCGAGACCCCCCCTGCCACCGGCACACTCCGCTTCGCAAAGTATGCAGTCCTATATATTTCAACAGATTTCTGGAAAACCGTGTTTTGTATATAAAATAACATAGGCTTTGACGATATTATTTATCATCATTTTTTCGGTTCTGTACTCTGCCGTGCTGGTCGGGGAGTCTTTGGTCCGAGTTTTGTCTTTGGGATTAGCGATTGTTGAAATGCAGCGAGTGAAGTTTTATGATGCCTCGCTTGAAAAGACCACCTCCAATCCTGTCCAGTTACCAGTGACCTTTAAGTCCCCTTCAACAGGACAAGAGTGGGGCCTCAAAACGCTTGTAAGAACAAAGCATATGCATACATACCACCAAGGATACCCACTTTTGTCCTGTTGAAGGAATTACTAATTACCAGTGACCTTTCAATAGGGCAGGATCGAGGGCCTCAGAAAGCTTGAAAGAACAAAGCATATACATACCACGAAGAATACCCCACTCCGGTCCTGCTGAAAGATTCGCCAAATTTTAAAGATTTATCATTTACCAGTTTGACATAAGTCCTTCAACAGGACAAGAGCGAGGGCTTCAGAACGCTTGAAAGAACAAAGCATGTGTATACATACCACCAAGAATACCCCATCCTTGTCCTGTTGAAGGATTCACCAATTCTGAAGGATTTATCATTTACCAGTCACCCATAAATCTTTCAACAGGACAGAAGCGGGAGCACTACTGGATATTTCATTAAAAAAACAAGGAAAAGTTTTGTAAGGTTCTCCAAGAGAAAATGCCACAATGGTATTGCAATCCCTCTTGCAGGGAGACTGCCCAATGTTAATAGATTTAATGATTAACCTGTTAGCCACTAGAGTGCCCCGCTCTTGCTCTGTTGAAGGATTTACATGGTAATGATTGTTGTTAAATGCTACGTCTAAAAGTATCTTATGACTCATAACTTCTTGAAAACAGTAAGGCATCAAGGGTGGGTACCTATCCTCTAGAACATATTTAACAACCTGATGGGCATCTCTGGGAGAAATTTATAAAAAATGTGAAAATTTTCTAGAGCTTCTCTGTGAAGTTTAGTATCAATCTGGTTTGAGTAGAAAAACCCCATTGTTGATTGGGTCAACCTTGGAATCTTGTAGGTTCTCGGAAACCGGTTCCCCAATCCTTGACTGTCCAGCAGCTTGGACATCTGTCTCCGACAATCTCTATGGCTGAATGAGGTGAATGTCGGAACCAGATCTCCACTACTCTGCTGTCTAGTGCTGTCAAATATCAGATACTTTTATATGTAGCATGTCACAATCACCAACTCGTTAAGATCGAACTTAGAATTCTTGACCGTAGTCTGATAAGAAGTTCGGCAGTTTGGAGATTTGGCTCCGACAACCTCTATGGTTGAATAAGGTTCAGGTTGTCGGAGCCATATCTCCAAACTGCTGAATTGCCAATCAGTAGTTTGAGTGATCATACTGCTGTGTATGGGCTTGTCGAGTATAAGGTACTTCTGTACGTAGCATGTAACAATCAACTCGCAAAGACCAAACTTGGAGGTACTGTCTTCTTGACTAGTACGGCAGTACTGATGTTGTGGAGGGTATTTTCAACAACTCCGGAAGACTCCGATGGCATTTCTATGTAGTTTTCGTTCTAGATTAGCTGAAGTCAACCATGTGATTTGGAAATTAACGAGAAGAGAAAAGCAGGCACACATCGTCTGTGCGATGCATCTCTATGTATAAGTCATACTAATGTTCTCGATCTTTTATTTGTCATCAGTATATATGTACTAACGAAACAATCTTGTACAAAAACTGAACTTTTATATGAAGTTTTGCTTTGTTCAATTAATTGTTGCAATAAATGTAAAATTTTTGTGGCAAACTTATTTTGTAAGGCATTCACTAAATTTCCATTGAAAAAACTAAAATTTGCAATCTATTCAACTCCAAGACAAGTCACACATTGCTCCAACATCAAATCTGCGACACTAAATTGGTTGAAATACGCATGCGTACCGACATTTCTGTACAGAAACGGAGTACGCATGCGCATGAGCATGTTTTGTGGCATGCTGCTCCAGTGTGTGGCCGAGCTAAGAAATAAGTTAATCATTGATGTGATAAATAATTAAAAAACTGTTATGCTCTTACTGATATAAATAGTGTATTACTACCAGGATATTTATAACACCCCAAAACAGAGGTTTTGTTGATGTATAAATTCATATTACTCATGTCGGAATAATAAAATAAAGACAATGCTAGATTCTTTCATTTTATGTAATGCATGGAAAGTATTCAAGCGCAGGAAGCATCGCAAATACGATAGAATCTGAAGGTAAGTGATTCCTTATGAAATGTAAATTCTAAAGGACACTTAACTTGTATAGTTGGACAAAGGGAAATTATTTAAATCTTTGGATATAGCAACTTATATATTGTTTCTGTCGGTCATCTGGCACTTCCGAGGTTATTGGTGGAATTACAAAGGTATGTATATCTTATATGGATCTTAAAATGTAAATGAGCACTTTCAAATTGCGGGGTAAAGTCGTTCGAATTATAACGTTTGTATACTATAATCTTGCCTGCCCCCTTCTCCAATGGAATTCCTTCAGTTTCTTAAACAGTCACCATCTTACTCAAAACAATGTAATTTATTTGTTTTGGATTTCAGATTTCCTCAAAAATAAATACAAATCTGTGGAAATATAAACGTTTTTTATTTTCTGTTCTGGAATGGACTTGCATTTTTGATTCGTTCTGTTTTCAAAACTTTGTATCGGTAGCGCATAGAATAAATTATAACTATTTTAAAGAACTAGAAATGAGTTTCAGTACTTAGTTACATTGAAAACTATAAACATGGCTAAATGATTAGCTTTTAAGTCCTATTTAGGTCTCTCAAAATTCGAAATTGACTACCTTTTAGTTTCGAAAAAGACGCAGTTGGGAATGCAATGCCATTATGAAGGTTCCATCTTGTACATAGCAGGCGTTCTTTTGTTCGTGTATGTGTGAAGTATTTAGATTAACAGGGTATAACCGTACTCCTCCCTTTTCGACGTACCCCAACTGTCAATGTTTATCTCTTCTTGTTCGAAGTAGGCAGCACTGGTTGATTTCACATCTCTTTCATTGGTCGAGGCATGGAGGATTTATCCAATCACGTGGCACTTTTTCACCCAATGAGAATCTGCCACTTAGAATTCATCCCACAAAATTCTGCCCCCTTCAATACCATACCCTAAATCTATGGTTCAATCACAGATTTGCGTCGAAAATGCTTTAAATATGAAATTTAAAGCGACTGCCAATGTCAGTTATCAACATGAGTCACCGATTCCAGTCATAAGGCACTTTTTCATCCAGTGAAAATCTGCCACTTAGGATTCATCCCTACAAAATTCAGTCAATGCCCCTCAATATCACCGCTTAAAATGTCGCTCAGTCAACCAAATTTACGTCGAAATTGCTTTACAAAATTGTGGTGACTGCCGAAACCAGTTTAATTTTTGCGCGTCTCTAATTCAGACTTCCACAAAACTATTATTTTATTCATCGAGATGTGTACGTCAATGGAAAGATGGTGCTGCTTTAGATCCGGAATACAAAACAGTAAAACATGCATGGTCAGTTTATAACAATGCTAATCAACGAAGATTGGTTACAATCAACGGTGAGGAAAAAATATAGCGATAATAGCGATACATCCATCTCGTACAAAGCTAATAATATCCATACTTATGGGATTAAAGCAAACCTTAAATTGCTTTTCATATTATTTTACCAACTAAGGAGTATTTCTATCTAAGAGTGGCAGCAAGTTTTTCCAAGTGCCTTACAAGGCATCATATTTAGTCACTCAGAGTCATAACCATCTCATAACTTTCATTCAGAAACTGCCATGAATGACTGGTAGGTGTTTATTTCATAAATACAAGCGTTTAACTTATTTATTTTCGTACTCGTCTCTGACAAGTGAATCTAAGTTACCCTAGGTGTATTTCTCCTCTTTTGTATCAGTATAACTTTCCTTGTGTATAACCACATCAGTATAATCACTTGACGTTGTCTTGAGTTTGGCTTAGCTTAGTCAAATATGTCATTTGAGCCTTAAAGTCCAACCCAATTAAGACAAGTGAAAATGATCCATAGAATCTGAGAAGAATCAAATAAGGAATCGTGTATATATACATGAAATTAATTTTTGGAAACATTAGAACACAAAAGATGTTTTGATAGCTTCCGTTATTTTAATCTCAAAGTCCAGAACATTTAATTACTAACGATTTTATTAAATGTCCCACGATTTCTAAATTTAAAAATTAAACTATCGTGACTGCAAGCTATGTATAGGTGACGTGGGCAGCAGATTCATGTAGTATGATTTCGGGAAACTTAGACACCATTTATTGATGAGTATGGCTTTTTTAAGAATTATAATTAGAAAACAAAATTTTATAATGTTATATAATTAATATAATAATTTTGTGTAACAATCCTTCTCGAAACTGAACAATGCCAAATGGAACGATCAGAGGCGAAGATCGACTGTTTTGGACCTGAGAAAAATAAGAGTAATGCCACCCTGTCTAAAACAAAATTCACGATATATTGAACAAATCAACTGAACGCTGACCAACTATCATGAGCAGAGACGAAGCTAGACTTTTTGGGACTTGCGGCCAAATGAGACTGATACTGTTGTCTAAAAAAATTCACGTTTTTAACAAATTAACTGAACGATGACCAACTGTCATGAGCAGAGGGGAGACTAGACTTTTTGGGACCTGGGGAAAATGAGACCTCTCCATGCTGCTCTGTCCAAAACAAAATTCATATTTTTAACAAATTAACTGAATGATGACCAACTGTCATGAGCAGAGGTGAAGCTACACTTTTTGGGACCTGAGTCAAATGAGACTTATGCCACCCCGTCCAAAACAAAATTCCAATATTTAAATTAAGAGATAAGATAAAATATTATTCGCACCGATTTAGTTTTGTTAATATATTAGTGTACCCAATACTAATTTTTATTGCAATTAGTTATTAATTGTGCATAAAAACTAACAAGCCTAGCTTTGTTAATAGGTCTCCAATGAAAAAAGGCACCTCCTGTCTTGTTTGCTGAGAGCAGAATTTTAATGCTCTGTCTCTTCTCTTTTCTGGATAGCAATACGATTGCATGGGAAACGAATTGACGTTTATGCATTATATTCAAAGATGAAACATGCACTTCACACACAGCATTGGAAAATACTTCTATAACAAGGACAAAGTGTGCTTCAAAGTATAGCATTTCTCCTAGAAAAACCTTTAATACTTATTAAAATCCCACCACTTTAGACATTAAAGCTCAAACGCCCCTTAGCTACTCCCCTGGTCATGAGAGTAGCTTCTAAAGCCCTGGACTTCAATTTACCAATGTCTGTTGTTTTTGCTTTTTGCAGACCAGTCCTCCGAAGAAGGTAACATTCTTTTTCAATACCTAAATCTCGCAGGTAAATTCAGTCTGTTGGATCTAGAACACCGTTCATCTCTGACTACATAAAAGCACAAGTGAGATAAGATCTTCAAGTCGTTCATGCAGTTTCTGGCACACTTCATCTTTCAGATCTGGTTCTGTCCACCTTATGGATGGAGGTCACTTTTAGTTCTCATCGCAGTGGAATTATGGGCGAATGGTGAGGAGTATGCCGAGTACCAGCGGTACACACGAGTGGACAACTGGGGGTCTGGCCACTCAATCTGGAACGACAGTGGCTGGAACACTGTCCCTTTTTAAAAACAAACCCTCTGAAGAGCGTTTCCTGAGGACTTTGTACATAAACTTTTTTCAACGATTTCATCGTTTTTCTTGTACAGAAAATTGGTTTTTGTGTCTTGTATAGAGAAAAAGATTCCCCCTCCTATCTTCGACGGTCAAAGCGGCCAGAAGTTGTAGCAGGGTAGGCGATGCATTGGTTCACAGTCATTTGGAAAATCAAACGCCGTTTTCGATTGCACGCAAAACTGCACTTTGATTCTAAGTGTTCCCGAATTTAACCTTACTGGTGCGTCCGCGTTCTCTGCTACGATGGTAATGTAAAATATTTCTTGTAAAATATTTGAGAAGGTTAACGTTGTGTTGGTTGTATAGAAATATTCTAAGCTTGGAGGATAGCCAATACGCAAAGAATTTCCATGATTTTTTTCTGTTAAGATTATTTCGCCGTTGATGTTAATTTCAAATTTTTTCTAACGTCACTAAAACTGAAAATATGATATTTTTTACTTGAAAATGCAAAATGTATATTAAAGTAAACACAAATCTGTAGTACAAAACTTCATTTTCTAGTCTAACTCTCTGAGAGTCGTGATTGCAATATACCACCAATCCAAATTGCAGTTTTCCCTGCGTTTCTAACAAGTTTTTTACGTTTTGACCAATAGAATCGTTGCTAGGATTCTATCAACCAATATATGTGGCTATTAAGTCATTATTGGGTTGTAGGATAAAAGCAATAGTATGCTACTTGAAAATTTTGTGACGCTCAGAGAGGTAATTTTGGATTCTAGAAAAAATGAAAATCCTACTTTCCTGATAGTCGAAATGTGGAATCCTCTCACGACTACACAGCATTAGTTGTTTATCAGTTATTCAATTAGTAGTGAATTCAATTTTTTCGATTGTAGCCACATTTCACTCAAAACGGTTTTCAATTTATTGTTTTAAACATGAACAAGGAAATAAAAAATTTCAATATCAGCGAAAGAACTGTAAGTCAGTCAATTTACAATGAAAGAGTTGCAAAATATTCACCGACATGTATTTGCAAGAAAAAGTAAGTATGCATATATTTTGCTTTATAATGTGCAGTTATCTGACAAAGGAGAGAAAAAGGATTCAACCATAGGTAAAAAATAATGTTTTGTTAAAAAACAGTTTTAAATGGAATTTTAATTCCGAAGCAGCGCCATCTTGTTTAATTTTACTGACAATACACACAAATTTCCCAAACCTTTTGCCCTTATTTCTTCTCACTCATAAATCTTCCATGCCATTAGAAACGCTGTCCTGTAAAATATCAAAAATGACGTAGGACCATAAATCATCTGAAAAATAAAGTCATTTAAGGTCATACTAGAGTTATTAATTGTCTTCCCCTAGTTAATTTAAGTTACATTATGTACAAAATATGAAACCATAGCAGTTGGTATTTTAAAAGTACTGATTTACCCCAATCTGAGTAAAATCAACCATGGAATATTTATTTACACATGCCTAGAGCTTTGAGTAAAATTTCATCAGCCCTGTTGTAAATACTTGAATTGGGTAAATTTTCATCCTTCTAATAATTCAGAAAATGTTAAACCAAGTTAATATTGTAAAAATACTAATTTACCCAAATCTAAGTAAAATCAACCATAGAATGTTTATTTACACATGCTTTGGGTAAAATTGTATCAGCCTTGCTGTAATACTTGAATTCTTTTTCGCAACAGAACTTAGCTATAATGTCAGTACCTTATAAAAATGAAATTTTAATTTTATTTAAAAAGTGTTTAAATTTTTGAGAATAATTTCCTCTAATGCAAGTATTTTATTAATTATCATAGGGAAATCAATTATCAAAATACGTAGTTTTGTTAAAAGTTGACATTTCAACTATTTTCAGCGGGCTTTACTGGTACAAATACTGATTAAGATTACTTTTAGTTAACTTATTTTTAGCCCATTCTATGAGGCTGCAAGTAGTATATCTATTTGGCTTAACTATCATAAAACTTTTCTGAATGAAATCATAGTATGACACTTACCATTATTGTTTATGATAGAAGAAATGTAAATAAATGAAATTTTACTTTACTTTTACCATTTACACTGAACTTTATTCTAAAGAGGTGTATTTAATATACTTGTTTTTTACCTACCTTGTATCTTCATAAATGTATCTGATCTGCCTACAAAAACATTTAAATATAGATGTGTTTTATTTTCTGATTTTTGTATTTTAATAGAACATTTTGTTTGAATAAATTTCTTTGTGTTCAAGGGACGCAGAACATTTAAACGCTCAGATTTCAGTGAAAACAGGAGTTTTAAAGCTCTGAAACATTTATTTTTCGGTGGATTCTTTTCAAATTTTGAACTTTCAAAGTACGGATGCTATATTTCAAAAATTACTTTAAAGCTTTTATCGTTTTAACTTTAATGTTTACGAGCACACATATCGTCGACTTAGAACAGAAACTCATTAACTAACAAAAAATATATTATCAGTACAGCTGTTTAAATACTATAGGTTTTTAGGTCAAAAATAAAAACTATGAGCAGTTTGGTAGAGTTATATTTTTATTCAAACAGATAATAATATGAAAATGTTTTGTACGTCATCATGAAAACAAACATTTAGTGTCAAAAAACGCATTTCCGAAAAATATCAGTTAATGAGTTTTTGCTCTGAGCCGACGATGTAAGAACTAGTTTTGGCCAAGTGTTATTTCTGTAGTTATGCTGTCGCAATGCATCTAAAAACTAATTACTCTACGATATTCAAACTTTTGAGCACTTATTGTTATAGGACTCATACCTATGAAATGACCTCGTCTCAAAATCTTAACTTAAAATTCCCTATTTCTTGCAATATTTTGATACGTGCAACAATGAGACTAGATTTCATAATTTCTGAAGTCAACAATTGTGAACTGATCGTTGTAGGTTATTTTACAGATAATGGGTCCTTCGAAACGTTGATGGTAGTTTTGAAGCTTCTGCCTGTTGACACTGAAATTAGAGGGTTCAAAGGTCTGTCCCCCTTAACCCTCCAAGTGGTTTCGACGAGATATCTCGTCCATCAAGATGCGACAAATTTTCGAAAGACGAGATATCTCGTCATCAAGGTATTGCTGATTTTTTATGATGACGAGATGAAAATTTGGTCAGTTTTCTTCTAATGACGAGATATCTCGTCCATTCAGTTCTGGTCAGTTTTCACTGATGACTCGTCCAGACAATCACCAGGAGGGTTAATTAGTAAAAATATTCACACTTTTATGTCTTTCAACATAAAACGTGTTCATTTATATTCCAAAACATGTTTATAAACGTATATATTTGATCGTTCCCTAAAAGCAACATATATCAACATATTATTTCGAATGTATTCTCATTCCAATTCCAACTGTTCGGTGATTTTGATATGTGAGCAATAGCTGTAATGGTAACCTAAATGCTGTGTATTGGTTATTCTTCTGAATTGTATGTGTGCAAACAATACAAGACAAAATCTGAAAAGTTACACTTAACGATGAAGGAAATGACTTTTCACTAAAAGTAATTTTTGCTGGAAAATATTATACATAATTCTAATTGGTGAAAACCATTTCCGCAGAAAGATAGCAATATTTTTGTAAAATTTAATGGCTCTTTTTCGTCGAAAATAGTTTGTAATAAACTAAAATGATGTAATTAACAACTCTGAATATATTTTCTTTCTTCGAAAATGACTAATTGAAGTTGCATTGCATTTTATTTATTAAAAAATCAAGCAAAAAGGAAAAAGGGCAAAGTGTTATAAAATATTTCATTCAATTTACCAATTAACGAATATTTAGAGTTGTTTATTAAATACTTAATGTTACAGAATTGAAGTTTATAGATAAAATTCGACTCCAAAAAACAATATAACGTTTTCAAATACTGAAAGCCTCGCGAAAGAAGGGAATTTGGAAATAACAATTCCAATTCACTATTTCTAATTAATGAAATGTGTAATAAAAATATACAAGAGGCATTTATTGTGCTTGGAAATATTAAACAGGTTTTGTCTCGTAATTATTTGATGAATGAAGTGACATATTGTAGTATTATGAAATGAATTTATGGATGTCCAATGTAAAGAAATGTATGACCCAGTGCAAATATCCAATAAAACTTTCCATTATAAGTTAGCTGCCTTTGCTGTATCTTATTCATTCATTGCAGGGCGATTCGAAACTCATTGGTTAAACTTTAATTGGGTGCAGGTCTCACGAACAAACATTTTTGTCAAAGAATGTTGGTAGGTAGATAGTAGAACTACGTCGCACTGGAGCAACACAAAGGGGCTATTGACTACGGTCCGGGATCAAACCCGAAGGAAAAGTCCGAGGACGAAACCTCGTTAATTCGAATCACGGTCAGATGACGAGGTAACACCTGAGCTGGCATGCCACTCTCCAAACTTCCACACCATGCCAACGTGAGGATATTTGAGACCATGACAGATTTAACGTGCACACGATGGTCTTCGATTGGATCGTATTTCGAACTCGCAACCTTCGGGTTGATAATTCGTTTCTCTTCCGAATGGGCTGTCGTGGCCCCTCTATTACAAGTAAAGGGGCAATAGAGCATTTCAAAAGCATTCTAATCTAAGGAAAGAACCAATGGAATCTCTCCAAAGGGACAGAATGTGTCAATAGAAACGTTTCAAATAATTCCATTTCAATAAAAGGACCAATAGGATCGTTTCAAACTTATTTATTCTACGGAAATTGAGGTGCGTACATGCTAGAGGGCGCTGTTTGACACATTTTCAAATCCCTACGTTCATGTTCCTTAAACAAAATTGGTCATTCCCTGAGCAGATTTCGCCCGTGATGGAGCATTGCACCAAATCCAAGATGGTTGGAAGGTTAGCAAGTTCGAAACTAGGTCCAGCCAAAGATCGTCGTGCACGCGGGGGCTGGTACACGATTAATCTGTCGTGGCCTCAAATGTCCTCACGTTGGCGTGGTGTGGAAGTTTAGAGAGTGGGGTTCCAGCTCAGGTGTTGTTCTCGTGATCTGACCGTGGTTCAAATTACTGGGCGTTGTCTTTGGATCTTTTCCTTCGGGATTGATCCCGGACCGTCGCCAATAGCTTGTTGTGTTGCTCCAATGGGACGTTGATTAACTACCTATCTACCAAGATGGTTGGTTTTGGAGTTTTATGGAGCAAGGACTATATTGGCCTTGCTGCGCCAGGCACAAGACATACGATATCAAGTGATAGATATACACACACAATGAAAGCTTTACTGACTCAGAAAAGAGAAATCCACCCAAGGAGGAATGAATCTGAGAGAAATCGAACCTATAACACCTAAAACTGAAATCCGAGGTGGCTGACTCGCATTTAACATACAGTGGGAACAGAAGAGCTTCTCAAAGATTGTACCGCGAACACTTCCCCAATAGGGGAGTGCCGAATTGTCTTTGAGCATTTGCAGCATAGACCTGAGATTTAAGTAGACTGAGCATTGCTATTGAGAGGAGCTTCAAAAAGCTTGACAAACATGCCACTAATAGTCACGTGACTGCTCTGAAAAATTGTATTGGTTGGACGATTTGGCATTTTATCGCCTCGTTAAGCGATATAACATCTAATGACAGGCTCGGCGTTTGAATGCGCATTTCTGTGGTGGCGACAAAATCGGTGAAATCCAGTCTACTTCTATTTCGCTCAGAGCAATCAGATGAAGAATCAATGGATGGTCATCCTCTTCCGTCCGGTGGACCAATCAGATGATGAATGTTTCCACCTAGCTGACGGAAGTAATTTAATGGTCATGTTACTACTAGTTTTGGTCAGATGATCCTGGACATAAAAATGTTACCATTGCTCACTCATACTTTCATATTTCCTTTATGGTTTCCAACACCATCTGTGGGAAACTGTAACATTTCATGTCAGTTTCGGCCGACCTGAACATTTCATGATTCAGGTCGGCCGAGAAGCTCGAGTCCTACCAGAAATAAAAGACAATCTACATGAAGTTGAGAGAATCCTGACAGTAGCACGCTTGCTGTTGCGTGTAGCCTAGGTGTCGACCTATCCATTGGCAATCCCATACGTTAGATGCATGTCAGCCATCTTGGAATAATTAATACTAGAAAGTGGATTCTTCCGCTATAAAAATATAGTTCTTGAAACACCACTCATTTACTCAGGTTAAATAAATGCTGAATAAAATTTTGGACATAATTTGAAGCTGTTGAGGATTTATTTTAAATTTAAATGCTTCGCTGTTTTTATTTTGCTGAGGTATTGTGGTACTTTTCTTTTATAAAACCCAAAGGCGGACAAAAAAAAGAGAAAAAAAGACGAGCAATTTTCCCGATTCTTCAGGCCGAGCTTTCAGGATTTTTAGTAAACCGGAACTTTAATTCTTGGTCTCGGCAGGTCTGTAGTGTAAGGAGCGACATGAACCAATTCAATAAAAGTGTTGTATAGAATAGCACTCGAAAAGAAGAAAAGTATAAACTAAACACCTCAAATTTTAGTTAAAGACTATTTTTTCTGTAAAATGAATTCTGATTTATAATAAACATTTCCAAACGAATCAGTTCTCAGACTGATCTTATTTGAAGATTTGGATGAAAGAGTTTAAACGATGAGTTCTTAACCCTCTGAGGGGTTCACACGAATATATCCGTCCTTCAATCTGTCGTTTACCCTGCATTACTTCTAACCAGTTTTGACCTTTTTGATCAATATATATATATATATATATATATATATATATATATATATATATAATCTTTCCTAGTTAAAACAAAAATTCCCATTTAAACAAAATAAATGCGATTGTTTAGTCATTGTGTGAGTTGTGGAGTTAAATCAATACTACACGCCCCGAAATCTCGCGACTCTCAGAGGTTAAATAGATACAACCACCCAGCTAAGTCAGACGTTCACACAAGATTTGAATTTCCATATCTAAATCAGCAAATCAGAGCAATCCAATCAGAATCTTTAGTTTCTTTATATACTTGTAGGGGCAAGTTAAGTTGAGCCCAAGTAAGGTTCTTATCCTCAAAATAAAGATGTCCAAAGGTTGGCCCTAAGCTTAATGCTATCTCTACGTCCCAAGTTCTGTGCTTTAGGGATTATTTACCCTCTTGGTGGTTTATCCTCGCTTCGAAAACTGCCCTGTTGTTGCCAGCCTCTGGTGCAAAACCTATTCCAAAATGTCCCCAGCTCTGTGCAAGGAATAATTTGTTTTCTTAACTTGGATCTTCATTCCCTGGGAGTAATATTGCTGTTTTTCTCGACAAAATATCTCGTCATTAGCAAAACTGACCAGATCTTGAACGCGATATCTAGTCTAAACACTTGGAGGGTTAATTTCCCAGGTTAGATTGTCGACAGAAGTACAGGGAAAGACGACGAGCGCCTGTTTGACCATGAATAAGTACCAATTTAGATAGCAAGTCCCTCATTTAGAGGCGCTTCCAAGATATCAATATAGTGGGGGATACGTTTATATCCTAAACTCTGGACTTTATGCGTTATTAATATGCCACGATACTACCAGGTTCTACCATGGATTGTTGGACCGATATAGACGAAGAACGCTTGTACTGATTCAGTTGACGAGCCCATGAACAAGTACCAATTTTTAGTTGACAAGTCCTACATTCAAAGCACTCCCGGGATATCAATGTGGAGGAGATACTTTTGTATCCTAATCTCTGGGCTTTATGGGTTATTAATATGCCAGGTTACTACCAGGCTCTATCATGGATTGTTGGACCGATATAGACGAAGAATGCTTGTACTGATTCAGTTGACGAGCCCTTGAACAAGTACCAATTTTTAGTTGACAAGTCCTACATTCAAAGCACTCCCGGGATATCAATGTGGAGGAGATACTTTTGTATCCTAATCTCTGGGCTTTATGGGTTATTAATATGCCAGGTTACTACCAGGCTCTACCATGGATTGTTGGACCGATATAGACGAAGAACGCTTGTATTGATTCAATTGACGGGTCTATGAACAAGTACTAATTTAGCTGGAGGAGATACATTCGTAACCAAAGATCTATGTTTTACAGGTTATTAATTTGTTAGGTTAGTTCTAGGTTAGATGGTAGACCGTACTACCGGGGTAGTTGACGATACCCTGTTCTAGTTCAGATTGAGGTATCATGTCAAAGTATCTTTTTAAATGTAGTCCCTCATCCAGAGGTGTTTTCAGGGTATCAATCTGGAGGGATATGTTCGTATCCAAAGCTCTTCGTTTTAGGTGTTGTTAGTTTGCCTGGTTAATGGTGGATCGTTGTACCGAGATAGCCAACCACCGTTTGAACTAATTTAGCTGACGGGCCCAAGAATAAGCATAAAGTTAGTTGACAAGTTCTTCATTCAGAAGCGTTTCCGGGGTATCAGTCTGGAGGGGGATACGTATCCCAAGCTCTATGTTTTAGGGGTTACTAATTTTGTTAGGTTGATACCAGGTTAGATGGTAGACTATTGTACCGGGATAGACGACTATCCCCTGTGCTGCTTCAGATTGAGGTATCATGTCAGGGTATCGTTTTGAATGTAGTCTCTCATCCAGAGGTGCTTTCAGGGTATCAATCTGGAGGGGGATACGTTCGTATCCGAAGCCCTCTGTTTTAGGGGGTTATTTATTTACCAGGTTATATCGTGGACTGTGTTGTACCTACATAGACTATCAACGCGTGTACTAATCCAGTTGACTCGCCGCTAATGAATAAGTATAAATTTAGTTGACAAGGTCTTCATTCATAAGCGTTCCCAAGGCAACAATCTGTAGGGGATCTATTCGTATCGTTAACTCTATGTTTTAGGGGTTACTAAGGGGTTACTAATTTGCCCGGTTAGTATCAGGTTAGATGGACCGTTGTGCTGAGATAGACGACGAACGTTTGTGGGCCCATGAACAAGTAATAAGACCAGTTTTTACTTTTGACGAGATATCTCGTCATTAAACTACGGCCGATTTTTTGATGATGTCGCGATCAAGATCTGGTCAGTTTTGTTAAAGACGAGATACCTCGTAGACAACAACCAGAAAGGTTAAAAATTGCATATCTAGTTCATAAACCAAAAATTTTAAATATTAAAAAAGAATGCAGCACACATACTGAATCTAATTTTGATCGAAGTTTCGTTTTTCGCACAGGTAAAATGTATAAATGTATATATATATATATATACTAGTTGATTATTTAAGAATTTTTTTAATGTTTACAGATATATATATATATATATATATATATATATATATATATAAACATTAAAAAAATTCTTAAATAATCAACTAGTATTGCAACCTTTTAATAGGAATGAAAAACCGGGAAAAATGATTGGACCCCTTCTTAAATTATATGAATACATGCCTGTGCTTTACTAACATGTGAAGTGAATAAGAATAAAGTTAAAGAATTCATTTCTGTACTTTTAACTGGAAAACCAAAGTAACAAAATGAACTTTTCGAAGATGTGAGGAATAAAGTTCAAATGAATTTTTTTATCAGCAAATACAAATTTTTGTCAATGTGATAACTAGATGGCACCACATGACAAATCAATGAAATTTATGGCAATTTTAAATTAGTCTTGGTCGTTTGCTCCTATCTTTCACGCTGGTGTTAAGATAGGTATTGTAAACTATTGTCCCAGCCCAAAGGATGCTTTACAAAGTGAATAATAAAGCATAAATAATACTTTCTGTGTTTTTATGAAAAGGTGAGTCAAACTTTTGCATTGAAACATAATAGAAAGAAGTGAAAAATAAACTTTAAAGGAATTTTTTTATTTTTCTAACATTTACCAAATTAGTTCTTAGTTCTATTACTAGATGGCGCCACGTTACAAGTCAATGAAATCCACAGTAATTTCAAATTTATCTTGGTCTTTCCTACAACCCTTTTATCTATATATAATTTCTCGTCGAGATTGTTTCCGGACCATCACCAATAGCCCTTTGTGTTGCTCCAGTGCGACGTTAATTCAACTATCTACCCCTTTATATCGAGATGATAACAAAACTTACGAAAGACGGGAAAAGCAAGGTATGATTTCAGAGACAAATTAGTTTTGGTTCCGAATACTGCTTTCAATGATAAAAATGAATTTCAAGTCCACAAACTATCGTACAAACATTTTATTTGATTTCAGAAACGAACTGTTTTGGTTTCGTTTCCAAATTTTCATCAATAAAAATGAATCTGAAGGCTACAAATCGGAATGATTTTGGTGGGGAAATTACAAGGGTATGCAACTAAACCCCCATATACGTTTTTCTTTTCGGAACAACTTGTTTCACGTATACTTTTCCTTCCCGTAGAGCTGGTTGTGTTGCTTCAGTGCGAAGGTAATTCAATTTACCTACTTACTTTCTTGTATCATATATACAGGATGTTACAAAACTGTTTTCCCCTTAAAGAATCTACTTTCCCTTAAAGTTTTCCTGTACAAACTTTAAGGGAAGGTAAAGAACAAGAAAATTATTTTTCGTATTCACATTGGCATGTATGTCTGCAAAAATCACCTGGATCCGTCAGCAAACTGGGAACACTTACTTAGTCTTAACACCTTTAGGAACATTGTCCACTTTAATTAATAGAGCGAGTAGTGGAATTCTGAAAAGTAAACAAGAATTTTAATAAAACAGGGGGAAAATGCTTTAAAAAGCTACACTTTAATTAGTTTAATGAAGGTTGTGCAATGCTCTAGCAACCTCATAGAGGAAAGATAAAAGCAGAGTGAGAAATGGTAACCTTTTTGTACCCAGGATCATGTGACCAAAACTAGTAGTAACGTGACCCTTTGACTACTTTCGTCTGCCGGGAGGAAACGAACATTCGTGTCGTCTGATTGGTCCACGCAACAAAGTAGTAGACTGGCGATTTCCCCATTTTCGTCGCCACTCTATAGAAACGAGCATTCACATATCTGATATGTCATAAGATGTTACGCCGCCAAACGAGGCGATAAGGTGCCAAATCGTCCAACCCAGTCAATTTTCCACAGAGCAGTCACGTGACTACTAGTCGACATGTTGGTTACATTTTTTGAAGCTCCTCTCAATAGCATTGCACAGGCTACGTATATTTCACGTCTATGTGCAACTTGCGAGTTCTAGACGGCGCAGGTTCGATTCGTGTCACTCACATTGGGGTGTATTTCTCTCTTCTCTATCAGTAAAACTTTCCTTGTGTGCGTCCATTTTTTTTAACATTGTCTGTTCTGTGATCGGAGTAACTTGGCCAAATATGGCCCTTGCTTGAAGAAACCCCACCAACCAACAATTTAGTCAGGGCCGGCCAGGTGTGCAGTGCGTGCATGCATGAAGGCTGCCAAATCCCCCCAATGAGCTTCAAAAAATATAAATAAATATAATTTAATATTGTTTTAATATACTTTGGCGTGGCGTGGAAGTTTGGAGAATGGAGTGCCAGCTCAGGTGTTGACATGGTCATCTGGCCGTTGCTCAAAACGACAGATCCTTGGATCTTTCACTTCGGGATTGATCCCGGACCGTCGCCAATAGCCCGATATGTTGCGCCAGGGTGACGTTAATTCAATTACCTACCTACATCTCTATATGTCAAACCGCAATGAAAGTAAGCATAAAAATAAAGTAACAAACGTTACTTTAAAATTAAGTAGTCATACCGGTATTCGCAATAAACATGTCAGTAAACGTATTTGGTAAATCTTCCAACACAACTTGCTCTATTCTCATAATTCCAAGAAATGTATGTTTACATACTGTCGTTTGATATGTGTAGTTAATGGTTGCATTAGGTTGATGCAAAAGTTCTTCCCGTTTCTTTTGACAAAAATTGAAGAAATATTTTATTTACTAAAAATTACATTTAATCAATATAGTCGTGCCTTTCTGTTCGATGACCTTTCTTCATCTCTCCCTTAGCTGCATAATTCCGCGCTCATAGAAGTTCTGAGATCTCTGGCTAAGGCACTGACCCAGGTGACGAAACTTTCACAAACACTAACGGCACGTGGAATCGTCAATCCCATCACCCTACACAACACAAATCTTTTGCGTTTGCGAAGCATTCTTGCCTTTTCGGAAATAAAAAGCATATTATGTCGAAAATGCTCCTTATTTTCAGCCCTTTTGAATGCTAAACAAAATTTAAAAGACACAACCCAATAACACAATTTTTTCTCCAAGTACTCGCTGAAATTCCTTCTTTCAAACAACATCGAAACTTTACACGTGTGAAGCATATAACACTTTGCGATGCAATGCTCTCTAGTGCCAAAAACGGGACGAACTTTTGTATCAACCCACTAATAACGCGGAAGCATACATGCAAGTTTTGCATCAGAAAGCTTAGATGTTACTATCTTGGCCAACTGAATCTTTCCAAAGGATTCTTTTCTGAGGAAAGTACCAACAGATTCATTTCAAAGGATTCTTTTGTAATTGAAGCACCCACAGTGTCTTTCCAAAGGTAGGTAGGTAATTAATTAACGTCGCACTGGAGCACCACAACTCAAAAGGATTTTATTCTAAGGAATTAACCAGCATAATCTTTCTAAGTGATTCTATTAAGGAAAGGATCAACAGTATCTTTCCAAACTCTTCTATTGTAAGGAAATGATCTTTCCAAATGATTCTATTTTAAGGAAATGTCCAACAAGATGTTTCCAAAGGATTCTATATTAAGGGAAATGACCAACAGTATCCTCCCCAAGGATTCTATTTTAAGGAAAGGACCAACATTATCTCTCCAAAGGATCTTATTCTATGAAAGGACCAATAGTATCTTTCCAAAGAAATGTTTTCTAATTAAAAGAGAAATAGTATCTGTCCAAAGAATTTTATTGTAACGAAAATCAATTCAAAACCAATAAAATATTTCCAAAGGTTGAAATAATCCATGGATTCTATCAACCAATAGGTGCGGTTACTTAGTCATTAAATATATTGTGGGGACTGTAATGCCAAAAAAGGGGGTCTTATACTCGAGAAAATTCACATATTAGTGCCCTCCCTATTTTTGTCTCTTAATTTTGTAAAATAAAGTAAGTCTTATACTCGTGGAAATTCACTTATTAGAGGTCTTCCCACTTCTCGTCTTTTTATTTTGCCAAAAAAGTGGTCTCAAACTCGAGAAAATTCGCACATCACATGCCTCTGACTTCTGTCTCTTAACTTTTGTCAAAATGGTAGGTCTTATACACTGGAAAATAAGGTAGTTGAAATTTCGAGGTGCGTCGGTGGTCTGGCGGGAATGTGTCAGATTTGTACTACAAACTACCAGTAGATTAGATAATTCTGATCTAAAGACCATAGAGAAACAAACTAAGATTCACGAAATCTCCGCTGAAAAGGTTTCTTTTCACGACTGTAGAGGACAGAACAATACATCACCACAATTTATGAAGTTCATTCCATGATTCACACTGAAGAATCATACGGTTCAAATATCCTAGCCATTGGTTGAAATCTTTGTGACTTAATTTAGTGTTTACCGAGCATTTTTATATCGTTTGTACATTAATTTTGATTATTAATTCTTGATGCAAATACTAACACACCTTCCACAAACAGCCATGAAGTAACTTTAACTTTTAAACTTATACACTAGATGGCAGCACATGTCATACCAAACTAACACTGCACTGCGAGAAACTAAAAAATTTACTACAAGAGTGTTTTAACAGGTATGCAGTTTTTAAGAAAACATAAACCCAGACTGTAAAAAGTTCCATGGATTGAGTTGACACTAGAATGAAGAGAGAAAGTTGGACACATGGTTTGTTGGTACTTGTTTGCTGCATTTTCAACGAATGGTGTATGACAAAAAGTTAAACTAATATTTTAAATAAAGACTAATTAAATTGAATAAATATCTAACATTTTTAAACTCCAAAAATATTTTTAGTAAATCAGAAAACTAAATAAAGATGAAAGAATGACTTTAAGTGTCAAACATTCCTGTTCCACAAAGATTTGGAAAAGGAGGTATAGTCTGTAAGGTACTACTCTGTCCTAATATTATTAAAGTTAGTCAGTGCATAGTAGGCATGATTGGTCAGATTAACCCTCCTGTGGTTCTCTCGACGAGGTATCTCGTCATTAGCAACTGGCCAAATCTTGATGGACGAGATATCTAGTCAAAAGAAAAAACTGACCAGATCGAGGTCTTATCATCCTCAAAAAACGGCAATATCTTCATCATTCGGAATTCAATCGGCATTATTGATGACGAGATATCTCGTCATCAACAAAATTGGTTGGATCTTGATGGACGAGATATCTTGTCGAAACCACTGGGAGGGTTAAGCAGTTAGATAAGTACGTGAAGAGTCTGTACAGTAAATTTTAGATTGATGACAGGTCACAACTGTTTTCAAAGCCGCGGAAGCCTGGTTGGAAGATAAGTGGATTAGCAACATGAGGGTTGAAACTCCATCCACCCAAAGACTATTGTGTACGTGAGGGACGGGCTGGTGCCCGTTAAATCTGTAGTGGCCTCAAACGTCCTTACGTTGTCGTGGTGTGGTCGTTTGGAGAGTGAGGTGCCAGCTCAGGTGTTTCATTTGAAGCATCCTTTGGAAAGATTCCATTGCTCCTTTCCTTAGGATATAGGGCCGCGGTTGGAAGAGCAACGGATTAGAAACCAAAAGGTTGCTAGTTCGAAACTAGGACCTTTTGGTTTCTAATCCGCTCGACCTAGGAAACGAAAGACCGTAGTGTACGCGGCGGCTGATGCATGTTAAATCTCTCGAGCCTCAAATGTCCTCACGTTGACGTGGTGTTGAAGTTTGGAGAGTGGGGTGGCAGCTCAGGTGTTGCCTCGTCATCTGACCGTGGTTCAAAATTACGAGGTGTTGTCCTCGGATATTTTCCTTCGGGATTGATCCCAGACCGTTGCCAATAGCCCGTTGTGCTGTTTCAGTGCGACGAAAAGGCAATTACTTATCTACTTTGCCATGAATATTTGCAGGTATGCCTAAATAAAATTTGAATAAAGGTCACTACATCCCGTCTGCTCTGCAATTCCAACGCAATTATAAAAACGGGCTGCTCATTTAAGGGACTGAGAAGTTATCTAAGAATATTCACTATGAAAAGCATTTTCTTGTCAAGCTAAATATAGTGTTTAAGGTAGCGTTTCTGCGAAGATACGTGTCTCCTGCACGCATTCCGATCATGACGTCACTTGGCTTATTTTTCAAACACGAATACTTCTCCATTAAAAACACCAAAGAATGAATTCCAAATTGGTATGCAACAATCGATCGGTCTTAAAATCAATTAGATTCAATGAGGGGCGCACCTATGGAGGGGGCTCTGGGAGCTCAAGCCCCTCCCAGACAGTGACAGTATGGAAAGCAAAAAATATCCTTACTTAATTTATTGATTGCTTCTTTAAAAATTGTGTATAAAGGTGTTTTATACTTTTCTCCTTCAGTCAACTAACATTTATTCATTGCTTTTATCCCATTTACAAAAGTCCCGAATTTCTTATTTACTGGATAAAAAATCGAAATTTTGATGTTGTTCATTAAGACATTGTCACCTTTTCCCTTAAATACAGCTTCTATTCATCTCGAAGTTTTCACTCTAAAACTAATCTCTAGGTAAGACACTCTAAAACTGGTCTCTAGGTAACATACTAGTCTCTAGGTAACACTCTAAAACTAGTCCCATTCTCTAGACACTCATTCTCTAACACTCTAAAACTAGTCTCTAGGTAACATACTAGTCTCAAGGTAACACTCTAAAACTAGTCTCTAGGTAACATACTAGTCTCTAGGTAACACTCTAAAACTAGTCTCTAGGTAACATACTAGTCTCTAGGTAACACTCTAAAACTAGTCCCATTCTCTAGACACTCATTCTCTAACACTCTAAAACTAGTCTCTAGTTAAAACTTGGGAACACACTCGAAAACTAGTCTCTAGTTAAAACTTGGGAACACACTCGAAAACTAGTCTCTAGTTAAAACTTGGGAACACACTCTAAAACTAGTCTCTAAGTAACACACACTCTAAAACTAGTCTGTCTCTAGATAACACACTCTAAAACTATTCTCTATGTAACACTCTAAATCTGGTCTCTAGGTAACACTCTAAATCTGGTCTCTTGGGAACACAATCCGAAATTAGTGTTGGTAACATATTCTAAAACTAGTATCTGATTAATACACTCTAAAACTACTCTATGCCAAAGAAAATTTTAAACATTAAAATCGCATTTAAAACACATTGAACATAAGCCCAAATAAAGGGGTACATTTTAAACATAAGCCCAAATAAAGGGCTTATAATAAAAATGTAGCCCCCTTCCAGACTGATATTCTGAGTGCGCCTTGGATTCAACGCCAAACGTTGCCGAAAAGGTGATAAACTACATTTTAAGGTAATCCCGATAGATATCATGCGAGGGCATTTTGGCAGCAGAAGTTAAATCTTCGCAGGTTTGGTTTTTTTACACTGAAAATCCCTCTCATTGATTGAGACTACATTTCATCCCAAATGGGCTGGAAACTCGGGAATCCACTGAATGGCAAGAAGAGAAATGGATAACTTTCCGTCTTCAGCCATAGGGTTAATAAACCTTTTATGTAGCATTTTAGCAGGCGCTAACCTTGAATACTACATTTGGAGAACTACTTTTTGACTATTACGACAGGGAAGTAATGTGGCGAAAGTATTCACGTCAATTCAAAGACAAAGATGGATATTTGATCCATGAGTATTTTTCCATGAGTTTATTTTTCCTATCTTTTTATTCTAACAGTAAGGACTAGATGTATCCGAGACCATTAAGCTCGTCACCGATGCTTGTTGGTCCAGAGGTAACGAGAATAAACAAGATCTGCAGTTCATTTATATAAATATATTTCTTTGGATAGGCTCTTTTCATTGAAGTTTAGTTCAGACACTAGTTTTTTTCTCTTTACCAGCATTTCCTGCAGTTGGGGAACATAATCCCTGTTTGCGTTCAGTTTCTCGAAACAAGGTCGTACTTCTCTCTTCTTAAGTCCTCCCTTCGTTTTTATGACGCAACGGCCATATTTGGCGCCAATCTATTCCAATCTTTTCTTGGAAGTTTTCTTACTTGCAATGACCATGGTACACGAAAGAGATACAAAGGAAACACTTTGTAAGAACAAATACAAAATAGAACAAATAGATACAAAATAGAAAAAGATAATTAAGATTTAAAATACCAAAAGAACAAATAGATACAAATTTGAAAATGAGAATAAACAGATTCCAGATACAAAAGAGAACAAATACAAAATACAAAAAGAGAACAAATACCAAATACAAAAAGAGAACAGACAAAATAGAAAAAGAGAACAAATGCAAAATTCAAAAAGAGAGCAGATAAATTACAAAATACAAATAGAGGGCAAACATAAAATACAAGAAGAGAACAAATTATAAAATACAAAAAGAGAACAAATACGAAATACAAAAAGAGAACAAATGCAAAATGCAAAAAGAGAAGAAATACACGTTTGTTACTCTTGAAGTAGCGAGAAAAAACAAGTCTGCAGTTCATTTATATAAATATATTTCTTCGGGTAGTAGCTTTTTGTTGAAGTTTAGTTTAGGCACTGGTTTTGTTTTCTTGTTACCAGCATTTCATGCAGTTGTGGAACATAATCCTTGTTTTCGTCTAGTTTCTCGAAACAGGATCGTTATACTTCTTTCTCCTTAAGGTTGGTTGGGTTTTATGGCCCAACGGCCGTATTTGGCCAAGCTGCGCCAATCTCTTGTAGGGAAGTATTTTCTTATTTGTAATGGCCAAAGTACAACTCGAACGAGATGCAGACTAGAAAACAGATACAAAATATAAAAGGAGAATAAATGAGTACAAAATAGAAAAGAGAAGAATCAAAATACCAAAAGAACAAATAGATACAAATTAGAAAATGAGAAAAACAGATTCAAAATATGAAAGAGAACAAATTCAAAATACGAAAAGAGAATAGACAAATTACAAAATACAAAAGAGAACAAACATAAAATAAAAAAGGAACAAATACAAAATATAAAAGACAACAAATACAAAATACAAAAAAGAACAAACATAAAATACAAAATTGAAAAATAGAATACACATAAAATACAAAAAGAGAACAGGCAGATAAATTACAAAATACAAAAAAGAACAAATGCATTATACAAAAGGAGAACAAACATAAAATACAAAAACAGAACCAACCAATACAAAATTTAAGCAAAACATACTGAAACAGAGTAAAAAGAAGTAAATGTCAAGAAACAACCGGCTGATTAACGCCCCATAATTTCTCTTGCCTCTGAATACAGAGAAGTCTCAGAATTACCATGTAGTGTTTCACTAAAAAGAAGATGGGTTATGTTCATAGATTTTTTCCAAGCAACGAGCAAGAAGACTCAATATAAATAATAATGCGGCAAAGATGAGCGGCAATTCAGTCATGCCGTCGGACGAAAACCCCCACTGTCTCTCGTCTGGGTTCAACAGGTATTTCTAGTAAGCACTTGCCTGTAAAGCGTTTTTATTAATACTTAACCCCCTGAGGCGTTCACAAGCATAATTCCACTTTGCAACCTGCAGTCTTCCCTGCATGACTTCTAGCTACTCTTGATCTTGTTGATTAATAGAATCTTTCCAAAGGATTCAATTCTAAGGAAAGGAAAAATATAATATCAAATTATTTTATTCTAAGGAAAGAAGGAGAAGCTTTCCAAACGATTTTATTTAAGGAAAGGAGCGATTGAGTATTTCCAAGGGATTTTACTCTAAGGAAAAAAGCAATACCATCTTGCCCAACGATTCTACTCTAAGAAAAGGAGCAATAGAATATTTCCGAAGCGTTCTGTTCCAAAGAAAGTAGAAATAGAATATTTCCAAAGCATTCGATTCTACACAGTGGGTTAATAAAATCTTTTCAAAGGGTTCTATTCTACAGAATGGGCCAATAGAATATTTCCAATGAATTCTATTCAAAGGAAATGGTCAATAGAATCTTTCCAAGCGATTCTATTTCAAAAGAAGAAACAATTAAATATTTTCATAGGATTCTATTCTAAGGATAATATAAGTTTTACAAAGAACTAAAATAATCTTTCTAAAGGTTAAAAAGATTCCATGGGTTCTTTAGAAAGATGTGGTTGTTTAGTCATTAAGTGTGTTCTGAGATAAAACAACACTACACTACTTGCGAATCCAGTGACAATCCGAGAGTTAAATATAGTGAGTGCTTAGAAAACGATTTCTAAGACAAATTGCTTTGAGAATCGCACTATGAAAGCCGCCTAGTTTTATTTTGAGTCCCTGGCGCACCCAAGAGGGTAATTTAGAGGCTTCAGCCACCTCTCAGCAATAGAAAAATTACAGTCCATCGACTTGAAAAACATCATCAATCGGTTTAGTAGATTTGTTACATTTTAAGCATCACGAAATTTAAAAGCAGTGTAGTATTGCTTTTACCTCAAAACCCAAGTAATGACTAAATAGTCACATCTGTGGAGTGAAAGAATTCATGAATTCGTCAACCTTTAGAACGTTTCTATCGTTCCTTTCCTTAGGATACTACCCCTTGATAGGATTCTATTGCTTCTTTCCTTGGAAGTGAAACCTTATTAAGATTCTATTGCTCATTTCCTTGGAAGTGAATTCTTAATTAAGAATCTATTGCTCCTTTACTTAGAATAGAATAATTTTGAATCATTCTAGTTCTACTTTCCTAAAAAACATTTTGTAAACATTATATTTCTCGTTTCCTTAGAATAGAATCCTTTGGAAAGATTCTCTTTCTCGTTTCCTTGGAAGAGAATCCTTTGGGGAGATTATCTTTCTTTCGTTTCCTTAGAATAGAATCCTTTGGAAAGATTTTCTTTCTCGTTCTTTAGAATAGGAAACCTTTGGAAAGATTTCTTTCTTGTTTCCTTAGAATAGAATCCTTTGGAAAGATTTTCTTTCTCGTTCCTGAGAATAGAATCCTTTGGAAAGATTCTCTTTCTCGTTTCCTTGGAAGAGAATACTTTAGAGAGATTCTCTTTCTCTAGTTTCCTTAGAATAGGAAACCTTTGGAAAGATTTTCTTTCTTGTTCCTTAGAATAGGAAACCTTTGGAAAGATTATCTTTCTCGTTTCCTTAGAATAGAATCCCTTTGAAAGAGTATATTGGTCAAGAGAAAGTCAAAATTTCTCAGAAGACATGAAAGGGAAGAGTGCAGGTTGCAAGGTAGAATTATGCTTGTGAACTCTAGGTGGATTAAATCTGGTAATTGCGTCTTTAATATTTGATGGCCTGCCTAAATAATACAGTTAATGGCTCATCTTGTTGTTCACTATATTTTTAATCTTTATAGTGGTTTTCAGTTTTGTCTTGCTCTTGGTGCAGCCTATCCGTGTTTGGAAAGTGCGCCATAAAACCCAAATGTCCAATCCAATCAGGAGCTGCGGTAGCCCGGTTGGAAAAGTAACGATTAGCAACCGGAGGGTTGCTAGTTCGAATCCAACCAAAGACCGTCGTGTACAAGGGGGTCTGGTGCACGTTAAATCCGTCGTGGCCTCAAATGTCCTCACGTTGGATTGGTGTGGAAACTTTGGAGAGTGGGGTGTTGATCTCGTCATCTGACAGTGGTTCAAAATTACTAAGCGTTATCTTTGGATATTTCCCTTTGGGATTGATCCCGGACCGTTGCCAATAGCCCATTGTGTTGCTCCAGTGCAACGGAAATTAACTACCTACCCCTGTGGGAAATAGGATAAGATCCGCTTCTTCGACATCAGGAGACAGAAGACTGTCGAGCCGGTGTGATGGCAGTATGGTGATAACCATAGTTGATTATTGGCCAAATATGGACCTTGTTTCCATGAAACCCAAATAACAATCGAATGATTTCTATTCGCTTTCTTTTGGTGTTCGACCGCAGGAAAAGGAAAGAAATCTTATCTTGAGTGGACAAGTCACATCACTCTACTTCTGGTGGAATAAAATTACATCCTTTCCCGTAACTTAGCAACAGGATGGACAGAGAGATGGAAGTAACCAAGTGAGGGGATGCTGACAAAAGCTAGGGGATTGAGACAGGAAGTAACACGTGCCAAATCTATTTCAACTCTCTGAGCGAAGCTAAATTTCCGGGGATGTGTTGTATTGCTTTCACCGCATGTCTAAATAATGACAAAATAATTACATCTCTTGTGTGAAGGAATTCATGAATTCTTTCTACTTTCCCGAAGATTCTGTTTGTCCGTTTTTAGATTATTGTCCTTTGGGACGATGCTATTGTTCTCCTTTGAATACAATTCTATTTGGAAATATTTTATTGCTCCTTTCCTTAGAATTGAATGATTTGGAAATATTTTATTGGTTCTTTACTTAGAATAGAATCATTTGCAAATATTCTACTGCTCCTTCCCTTAGAATGGAAATCTTTGTAAATATTTTATTGCCCCTTTCCTTAGAATAAAATGATTTGGAAAGATTCTACTAATCCTGTCCTTAGACTGAAACTTAGACACACTGGAGCAATACAACGGGCTATTGGCGTCGGTCCGGGATCAAACTCGAAGGGAAAGATCCGAGAAAAACACCGGACCTTGCGCCATAAAACCCTAACAACCAATCCAATCCGAGAAAAACGCCACGTAGTTTTGAACCATGGTCAGATGACGAGGTCACATCTGAGCTAGCACCCCACTCTCCAAACTTCCACACCACGCCACCATGAGTACATTTGAGGCCAGGACAGATTTAACGTGCACCAGCTCCCTTTGTACACGACGGTCTTTGGTTGAATTCGAACTCGCAACCCTCCGGTTGCTAATCCGTTACTTTTCCAACCGGGTTACCGCGGCCCCTAAAAGTCCAAAATAATTGTTACAAACAAGACGATTCTGGAGATTTAACTAAATGTTATGCATGTATAATTCCACCATGCAACCTGCAGTTTTCTCGGCATGAGTTTTACCAATTTTGATATTGTAGAATTATGTGTTCACACCTCTGCTACAGAGGGGCAGATGGGAGTGAAATTAAAAGTTAAAAATTCAGGATAATTGTTACAAACTGGATGAGATTCTAGGGATTAACTCTTTGACGGTCATGCTCCCATAACTTCAGAATGCAACCTGCAGTTTTCTTTTTATGGCTTTTACCAATATTGACATTGTAGCATTGCATGGGTTGTGTAAACTTGATACAAAAAACAGTGAAATTATAAGGTAAAAATTGAAGATGATTGTTACCAACTTGATGAGATTTTCGGGATTTAACTCTCTGAGGGTCATGGACGTATTATTTCACCATGCAATATACAGAGTTCCATGTCTTCTACCAATTTCTACGTTTTGATCAATAGAATTCTTCTAAGGATTATTTCAACCAATAGATGTGGCTTTTTAGTCTTTATGTGCTGTAGGGTAAAAGCAATAGCTTATGCATAAAAATGTTGCGATGTTAAGAAGGTTAAGTATGCCCGTTAACCTCAAAATAAAATTCCCAAGTCTCCTCATAAGGATAATAACTGAGGTAGCGTACACTTCCTGTAGCATGGCCCCATACTCCTGTCATCAGCTCACAATACGAAGTCGGACATTTAGGTTATTCATATTACCAAAAGTACAAAGCAAGAACTGTATCAATAATTCATGCACTTCACGTGACTTTCACGAAATCACTCCCACTTCTGATTCAATACAGCCGATAAAAGCGATAGGCAGGAGCTTGGTCAATTACCTTTGAGCACAAAAACAATGCTTTGGAAAAACAGGACGTTTCCGTAATCACGAATCGAGCACGATTCAGTTGATGCAATTCAGTTACATATCCAGGGAATTATGTCTGGCGGTGATATTAAAAGACGCGTCTTTAGATCTTCAGAGTTGCATTAACATTTTTTAAGTACCGAATAAGTACATTATAACCGGTAAAAGTTTCTTTCATTCGAAGCCATTATTTGTCTTGGAAGTGTGTGGCGCAACATCATGACGGCGATTCGGAAAATTGATGCTATCATCAATTTCCGAATCGTTGAATATTTTACGGACAGAAACGTATAATTTTCTTTTTTGCAGAGAAAAAACCATAAGGTATTGAAAAGTGAGAAGTTTTTGGAACACTGTCTCAGATTTTGCACACCTATAAATGCAAGTCACGTAACAGACAGGACTGAATAACGTCTACTTCTATCATTTCGATTTGGTTTCCAATAGCCCGATGTGTTGCTCCAGTGCGATGTTAATTAACTACCTACTTCGAATTGGTTTCCAAATGTTTGATGTTTATTTTGGTAAGTAAATATTTTAATTAATGTCACACTGGAGTATCACAACAGGCTATTGGATACGGTCCGGGATCAAACCCGAAGGGAAAAATCAGAGGCCAAAACCACGTAATTTTGAACCACTGTCAGATAACGTGGTCATACCTGAGCCGCCACCCCACTCTCTAAACTTCTACACCACGCCAACGTGAGGGTATTTGAGGCCACGATAGAGTTAAAGGGTACCAGTCTCCCTTGTACAGGACTGTCCTTGGTTGGATTCGAATTCGCAACCCTCCGGTTGCTAATCCGTTACTCTTCCAACATGGCTACAGCGGCTCCGGCGAACTTTTGGATCTTCAGCCAATAGCTAGTAATAATTTTAATACGTATGAGAAAGCGTTTAATTTTCTTTCTTGTAGAGGAAACTATAAGGTATGAAAAGTGAAAAGTTTTTGGAACACTGTCTCAGATTTTGCAGATCTATAAATGCGAGTCACGCAACAGACAGGACTGCATAGCGTCTGCTCAAATCATTTAGATTTGTTTTCCAAGTGTTTGATGCTGTTTATTTTGATTTTGGTGTGAAAAAACCCGCGTGCTTTTAGTTGGTTGTGTTTTACGGCGCAAGGGCCTAGTATTTGGCCAATCTGCGCCAATTTATTCCATACATATATATTACTTTTGGCGCAAGGGCCATATTTTTTCCATGCGTATATATTACTTTTGCCGCAAGGGTCATATTTATTACATGCATATATATTACTTTTGCCGCAAGGACCATATTTATTCCATGCATATATATTACTTTTGCCGCAAGGACCATATTTACTCCATGCATTTATATTTCTTTTGGCGCAAGGGCCATATTTATTCCATGCATTTATATTTCTTGACGCAAGGGCCATATTTATTCCATGCATATATATTTCTTTTGACGCAAGGGCCATATTTATTCCATGCATATATATTTCTTTTGACGTAAGGACCATATTTATTCCATGCATATATATTTCTTTTGGCGCAAGGGCCATATTTATTCCATGCATTTATATTACTTTTGGTGCAAGGGCCATATTTATTCCATGCATATATATTACTTTTGGCACAAGGGCCATATTTATTCCATGCATATATCTTTCTTTTGGCGCAAGGGCCATATTTATTCCATGCATATATATTTCTTTTGGCGCAAGGGCCATATTTATTCCATGCATATATATTACTTTTGGTACAAGGGCAATATTTGACGAAGCCATGCCAAACACAAGACAGGCAATCTCAAGTAATAGACATATCCATCCAAGGAAAGTTTTATTGGCACAGAAGAGAGAAAATCACCCAGGGTAAGTGACAAGAAACGAACTTTTTTAACTTATAAGGGTATAAGGCACAAGAAACCAACACTTTTGGGAGGGCTGAGCCCCAAGAGTCCCTTCTAGCTATGCCACTGCAGAAAACAGTGCCCAATTACCGTGCAAATATCCACTCTCCCTATCCGTGGTAACGGGAGAAATCTGTCCTTTTTATCTGCCCGTTTCCCACTTGTTGCGCAAGTACCCATCAGGGCATTGACGCCTGTTAAGAAGGCAGTGTCTTTGATATCAGAGCCTAGCAGGGCAAAATAACTCGTAATACTGGTCAATCCATCACTTCTAATGAATAGATCGGGCTCCAGAGATTGCTGCATTTACCAGCGCTTTTAGAAGTCGTAAGCTGACACTTAAGACAATCCAGTTTTTTCGACTATGCAAGTTTTCTGAGTCTCGCAGCTAGGGTTTATGTTAGAATCTCCTTTGTTTTATTTCTCTGAATCCCATAACTAGGGTTTAATTTTTAGAACCCTGGTTGTTTTGTGTCTCTGAATCCTATAGCACGGGTTCGTACTCTTAGAATCTTCTTTTATTGTCTCTGAATCCAGAAACTAGGGCTTATGCTCTTCGAATCTTGTTTGTTTTGTGTCTTTCAATCCTGTAACTAGGGTTTGTATTCTTAGAATCCTGATTTATTGCTCTGAATCCAGTAACGAGGGTTTGTGTTCTTAGACTCTACTTTGTTTTATTTCCCTGAATCTCGTAACTAGGGTTTATGTTTTTAGAATCCTATTTAATTTCTCTGAATCCTGTAACTAGTTTTGTATTCTTAAAATCCTGTTTTTACTTCTCTGAATCGCTTAACTAGAATTTATATTCTTAGAATCCTGTTTTATTTTTCTGATTGCTATATAAAGGGTTTGTATTCTTACAATCTTGCCTGTTTTGCTTCTCTGAATTCCATAACTAGGATTTGTATTCATAAATTTCTGTTTTATTTCTCTTAATCCAGTAACCAGGCCTTCTGTTTTTTAAATCCTGTTTTATGTCTTGAAAGAGAAATAGAAAATATTTTTATTTGGGACTGTTTTCAATTATTATTGAAGTCAACTGGATGTAGAGAATACGCAACAAATATGTAAGAAGTCCCACGAGCATAAATGGGATGCACTGATTTGAAATTTGGATTCATGCATTACACGCAAGATCGCAGTGAAAGAGAGAGGCTATTGTGTTTATTTACATTGCTTGATTAATGTCTAAATGATAAATTTGGTTGGTTTATTTTAATTATTTATAGCCTTTTGTGCTTTCTGGACTCTACTATTTATATCTTTGCTCACGGAATAAGATCTTGAATATCAAATATTGTGCGACCGTCTGAGAAAGATGGATGGAATAATCAAATTAAGAAATAGTAGGTAGGTAGTTAATTATATAACGTCGCACTGGAGCAACACAATGGGCTATTGACGGCGGTCCGGGATCAATCCCGAAGGGAAAAATCCAAGGACAACGTCTCGTAATTTTGAACCATGTCAGATGACGAGGACAACACCTGAGTTGGCACCCCATTCTACACTCTTGCACATCACCCCAAAGTGAGGACATTGGAGGCCACGACAGATTTAACGTGCACCAGCCCCCTTTGTACACGACAGTCTTTGTTTGGATTCGAACTCGAAACCCTCCAGAGAAATATGGGGAGGGGTGGGAGCAAGAGTGGAAAAAGTACAATAGGCTAGGTAGCCCCTTGGAGAGTTTAGGGACCGGCCGTATGTATTTTTTGCAGTTCTGTGCCTCTTCGTTTTTAGGACATTTTATTTTTGATCTTTGGCATTTTTATATTGCCAGAGAAATATTTAATTTCGAGTCTGTATCGTGCACTGTAAATAGCGTTTCCGTTTAATGAATTCAACAGCACAGTGGGCTAATATTCCCAGCAACCGATTGAGATCGATGTAATCTCATTGTGAAGCCGCCAATTAATAAAATCAGCATCACCGGCTTAATATTATCAAATTTTCAGGAAAGGACGCTTGATATAATAAAATTCCTAGCAATGGGTTCAAATCAATGCAAAACATCACCTGTTAATAAAATGAATAATTCCGCCTTGTAACTGTCAGTCTTCCCTGCACGACTTCTAAACAATTTTGACCTCCTTGACCAGTAGAATCTTTCTAAGAGATTCTATTCTAAGGAAATGAGCAATGGAATCTTGCCAAAGGATTATGTTCTAAGGAAATGGCCAACGGAAATTTCCAAAGAATTCTTTCCTAAGGAAATGAACTATAGAATCTTCCGAAAAGATTCTATTTTGCAGAATGGGCCAATAGAATCGTTATTAATTATTAAAGTTATTTTTACATTCAATATATATATATATATATATATATATATATATATATATATATATATATATATATATATATATATATATATATATATATATTGAATGTAAAAATAACTTTAATAATTAATTGCTGTGATGACCAATTTACTGTTTCCTAATTTAATGCAAGCCATTTAATATATGGTTTTGGTACAATTATTTCTGTTGAGATGATAAGGAATGAATAAGTTGCTCAGAAGTGGTGTTGCATAGCATTTTGAATAAGCTGACTCTGATCTTTCCTGTTATTCTGCCTCTGTTCTAGGGTTGAGAGCTCGTCATGGACTTACATGGATAATGCGCTTAGTCCATTAAGATAGCTTTGTAATAAGTATGGGTACTTAATTCATTTTGACCACGTCGAAAGCTAACATTCAGTCTTAATAATATGGGCTTCCACAATTGGTATGGATGTTTGTATAGGTTGGGAATCCGCTTTACGCCGTAGGTCCCGGTCTAATTAGCCCTTCTGTAGGAAATAATGACCACACACACATAGATTCTTCATGGAAATGATTACCTTTGAGATGTTTGCACGCATAATTCGACTTTACAACCTGCAGTCTTCACTACATGACTTCGAATCAGATTTGACGTTCTTGACCAATAGAATCTTTTCAATGGATTATATTCTAAGGAAAGGACCAATGAAATGTTTCCAAAGGATTCTCTACTAAGGAATGGAGCAATAGAATCCTTCCTAATGACTATTTGAAGGAAGGAGAAATAAATCTTTCCAAAGGATGCTATTCTATGGAAAGATGCAAAATAATTTTCTCAAAAGATTCTCTTCTACAGAATAGGCCAATAGAATCGTTCAAAATAATTATATTACAAAGAAATGACCAATAGAATTTTGTCCTAGGATTCTATTATAAGGAAATGAGCAAAAAAACACTCCAAAGGATTCTCTTCTACAGAATGGGCCAATAGAGAATCATTCCAAACAAATCTATTACAAAGAAATGATTAACAGATTCCTTCCATAGGATTCTATTCTATGTAAGAAGTAATAAAATATTTTCATGGGATTCTATTTTAAGGAAAGAACCAATAGAATCTTTCTGAATATTGAAATTTTTTTTGAATTCTGTAGAAATATGTGATTATTTAGTCATCAAGAATGCTGTGGGGAAAAACAACATTACACGACTCGCAAATCTCGGGGTTAGAAATTTTTTAAATACTTTAAATAATAATAAGTAGATGTACAAAGCTTGGAATTATTCGATTGCATAGTTTTGTCAATAAAAAAATCTCCCAAGCGCCCTAATTTCAGGAAAAGAAAAATAGAATCCCCTTTAATGCACAATAGAACTTCGTCTAAAAAGGGTCTCGAGACGTTATCCGTTCGGCGTCGTTCCCGGAAACAGGTTGCCAGCACAAAAAAAGCCCCGGCTGCAAACACCCACTTTCTTCACTTTCGGACTTAGCACCGATCCATCCTAAGCCCACATGTTACTGAGGGATGAGAGATGTTTTCCAGAATCCCACCCAATCAGTCCAATCCAGATAACTGTCCCTGACAGAATCCGATCCCCCTGTTTGCGGAAGTCTGTCGCAGACAAGCGGCCATCCCACAAACAGCAAGCAAAAGTTAGGGCGATATCCATGTTATTCGACATGGCTTGGAATGTAATATCTAGCATTAATTCCCTCTTGACGTCAGGAGAGACGTCACGAGCACGTGACTAGAGGGGCGGGATTCGATAACTGAGGGTCTTTGTCAAACAAGGAGGGGAGGAAGTGTTGAGTTTCCAAGATAAACCTCTGGTATATATTTTTTCGGGTATAAAAGGGATCGTTGGTAAACATAGCGCACCTCAAGAAAATTGACTACGCAAATATTAAGTATTGTTGGTTTTGGTTTTGTATGGGCTGTCTCTCTACGGTCATTTTTTTTATACACGATTGTCAATTAGGCCGGTCAATTTTACAGATGTATATTAATTTATGATTCAGACATTTTAATTCTAGTTTTTTGCTCACGACGGCTAATTGGGTCCAGTAATATTTTTAATTGTAGTTTTTTGCTGATTGATAGCTAATGAGGCCTGTAAATTTTGCAGGAGAAAATTAATTTATATAATTTAGTAATATGTTTAATTGTCTTTTTTTGCTACGTGATGGTTAATTAGTCCGATAAATTTTGAAAAAGTATATTAATTTATGATTTAGTAATATTTGTATTGTACTTTTTTGCTACATGTCTGTTAATTATGCCGAGTTACATTTTTAATTGTAGTTTTTCGCTACCGTATTTTTTGTAAAACAACGGTTAAATAGGCCGATTAATATTTTTAATTGTAGCTTTTTGCTACATGATAGCTAATGAGGCCTGTATATTTTGCAGGAGTATATTAATTTATGATTTTGTAATATTTTTTAATTGTCCTGTTTTGCTACATGATGGCTAATTGGGAGGGTAAATTTTACAAAAGTATATTAATTTACGATTTAGTAATATTTTTTATTATACTTTTTTACTACATGCGGTTAATTAGGACGGTAAATTTTGCAGTACATTAAATCATGATTTAGCAATATTTTTAACCCTCCAAAATTAGAAAATGAAACATCAATTCTGGCGTTGCCAGATACCAAGTAGCAAAATAACACTTTTATTAACAGTGGGTTTTTCACTTGTGCTGTTCGCATTAAATAGACTAATGTCTTTACAAAATGTAATTTAATGTTTTTGTAAAATACATTTTGTAAGTTTGTTAATGTAAATGTAAAATGTTTGTTAATGTAAATGTAAAATTAAATGTTTTTAATAATTTCAATCATTAGACAAATATTTATAAATTATTGATATTTGGGAAAGAAATAAAGAAATCAGTTGAAACATAAATATTAGAACTTAAATTCTCGATATATACATTTTTGGAAAACTGTTTTTCCAGCAATTCTGGTGAAACAATGCGAGTTGTGTACCGCAATCATAACACTCAATGTTATTCCTACGGGGATTTCGAATTGGTTTTAGCATTTCCGCACATCTAAGACAAATAGAACGGGGTTAATATGTTGTAGCCTATGTTACCCGTAGGGTACTAAAGAATAAGTATACCAAATTTGGTGTGGGCAGGTCAAACGGTGTAGATTTGTATAGAGAACAGACACCAATTCTGCTTAAAATATGTGGATCTGAAAGCTATATTAAGATATAAATTTTGTATAAACATGTTAAAAATACTTAACTTATCTTCAATTTCCTTTCTATGTGTCAACTGTCCAAATAGTTTCGACGAGATATCTCGTCCATCAAGATCTGACTAATTTTACTAATGACGAGATATCTCTTCAAGATATTCCCGATTTTTTGATGATCTCGAGATCAAGATCTGGTAATTTTCTTCTAATGATCGTGATCAAGACCTGGTCAGTTTTCTTCCAGTGATCGTGATCAAGTTCTGGTCAGATTTATTCTAATGCTCGTGATCGTGTTTCCTTCTAATAATGAGGTAACTCGTCTGACAATGTCTTGTCAGTTTTGCTTATGACGAAATACTTCGTTGAGGCAACTACCAGGAGGGTTAACTCTGAATATCACGAGATTTCTGAGTAATGTAGAATCGGGCATCACACACATAATGACTAAATAATCACATCTATTGGTTGAAACGAATCCTAGGAAACATTCTATTGGTAAAGGTCACAACTGGTTAGAATGTCATATACAGAAGACTGCAGATTGCAGAACGGACATGAGTATGAACCCCTCAGAGGGGTTGATATCGATTTTCTAGACCGGAGGAGGAGACCTTCCCCTCATATTGATGAAAAAACTGGATATTTATTGTGGGGAGTACGGGGTGACTCAGCCAAATTTTCTGCTCTAACAGTAAATAAAGTTTTTGTTGTACTGAATGAAACTTTAACACACTGTTTTCGTTTTGCTATTATTTATTATTTTGTATATATTATTTTTATATTTATTATTTATATTTTATTTTTATAATTTTTTATATCTATTATTATTTTTCTAATATTTATGTTTATAATTTTATATTTATTATTTTATAATTATTTATGAATTTTTATATTTATATTTATATTATTTTTATCTATTTTTATAATTTGTTATATTTTATATTTATTATTTTTAAATTATATTTTTATTATTTTTATTTATTTTTATAATTTGTTATATTTTATATTTATTATTTTTTACATTTTTTATTTTTGTTTTGCTTATTATATTTTTTATTTTCGATTTTTCCAAGATGTATTTATATGTGTTTAGGAGATATAATGCATCTCAGAACTGGTAAAGCACGATATTTAAAAATGCGTTTCTCTTAACTTTCGATAAATTCAAGGCTAGATATTGTGATGTAGATCTCTGAAATATTTTGTATTGCATAAGGGTCCTACTTTCAGTTAATCCCTATATCAGTGTTACACCGGGTGATTCGGAACTCATGCGACAAACTTCAAGGGGTGCTAGAGCACATTGAAAGAATCATTTTTGTATAGCAATGTATAGCGTTTAGGCACAAACAGAAGAATTCCACAGATAGGTAGGTAGGTAGTTAATTAACTTCGGACTGGAGCAACACAACGAGCTATTGGCGACGGTCCGGTGACCAAAGACCGGTGTTTACAAAGGGGACTGGGGACCGTTAAATCTGTTGTGGTCTCAAAAGTCCTCACCTTGACGTGGTGCGGAGGTTTGGAGAGTAAGGTGCCAGCTCAGGCGTGACCTCGTCATCTGACCGTGGTTCAAAATTGAGTGGTGTTGTCCTCGGATATTTCCCTTCGCCAATAGCCCGTTGCGTTGGCTTCAGTGCGACGTTAACTAAATATCTACCTACCTAGTAACCCTCGAAGTGTGTCCCATGAGTTCCGAATCACGCTGTATACATAATAATATGCACAGGTAACGTGTGGGCGGTAAATGCAATAGTTGGTTGAAGCAAACGGGAAAAAGATATCCCAAGTCCTTCAGGAAAACTGGAAAACTTAAATTCCCGATTCCTTCAAATATTGACATGATTCGAGGCGTTTATTGACACACGCATATTGAAGTCAGACATGTAGAGGTTTAAGAAATTCCCTGTGGGAAAAATATTGGGTCAGTTATTATATTTTGAACGTTTTTCGTTTTTTAGCAAACTTCATGCCTGAGAATTGTTGTTGTCATTCTTAAATTCGGATGATTGCGTAGGAGTATTTGAGTACCTAACACCTTTTGAGTCGATATCTGAGCGACCCCATCTCACGATGTCTGTGAGTGGGTGGCGTAACCCTCCAAGTGGCCTCGACGAGATATCTCGTCTATCAGGATCTTTAGAATTTTGTTAATGACTAGATACCTCGTCATCTCGATATATTCGTTTTTTGATGATGACGAGATCAAGATCTGGTTAGTTTTCTTCTAATGATGAGATGTCTCGTCTATCAGAATCTTTCCAATTTTGCTAATGACTAGATATTTCGTCGTCATCACGATATTGCCATTTTTTGATGGACGAGATAACTCGTCCATCAAAATCTAGTCATTTTTGATACTGACGAGATACCTCGCCAAGACTTGTACCAGAAGTGTTAAATGGTCTGAATTTTTCCATGACAGTTCGTATTACTAGTGTGAAGTGCCTTTGACGAAATTCTCCGTCTCTTTAAATGAATTGTTTTTGAAAGATGATATAGTCATGTCTTTTCATGACATGGCAATGGGTATCGCAAGTGTGAAGTGCCACTGACGAGTTTCTCCGTCTCTTGAAACAAATTGTGTTTGAAAGATACTTATAGGCGATCTACCAGTAGAATCAGATTACGTAGAGAGCTATGCACGATAATTCTCTGTCTCTTGAAATGAATAGTTTTTGAAAGAAGAGAGTAAGAGTCATTTTATAACTGAGCGTATTGCAAGTGTGCATTGCCACTGACGAATATCTCAGTCTCTTGAAACAAACTACTTTTGAAAGAGGGTTATAGGCAATCTACCAAAAGAATAAGCTTTCATCGAGAGTAATAAACGGGTCCACTGGTATAAAGTAATACCGTTGGTGCAGTTACCTGAATGTTTACTTGACGGGGAGTATTGCAAGTGTGGATTGTAACTGACGAATTTCTCCGTTTCTTGAAAGGAATTGCTTTTGAAAAAAGAGAGTAAGAGAGTCAGGTTATGACAGTGAGTATTGCAAGTGAAGTGCCACTGATGAATTCCACCGTCTTTTGAAATAAGTTGTTTTTGAAAAGAAGGAGGCTTAGTTATAACAATAAGTCCTCTGGACGAATTATCTCTCAGCGAGAGCAATGCACCAAAACAACTGCAGAGGAAATGTTATTCAGTTGGTGGATTGGTGTAACGTTTAAGGCCACTTTTGTGGCACGATATCATTTCATTTGGTGTTTTTAGAGAATTTACTCTCCCAGGCGTGCCTTGGGATTCTTTCTATAAAAAGTATTGTGTTATACCTGGCGTTTCAAAACTTTCTATACAAGTTTAAAGAGAATGTAGGATACACAAAATTAAACGCTATTTACAAAGCATGTACACTGACGTGCCAAAAGTCATGGGGCAGCATTATGCAAATTTACAAGTGGCGCTCGCATCGCGTTAAAAGGGTAAGAGTCAGATGGTTATCAGTGCTGTATGTTGGACTCATGAATGTCTTCTAAAACATTTAATAACGTGATAATGGTTACCCGACGAGAATTAACCGAGTTTGAACGTGGAATGAAAGTTTGAGCTTGACGCATGGGTCATAGCATTTCGGAAGATGTTGAGACTTTTAAGATTCCTTGCTCCCGAGTGTCAAGGGTGCATCGAGAAGGCACTAACTTGAGTGAGGTAATGTCTTCCATGAGGCATTACCTTGTGGAATATAATACCTTGTGGAATGTTGTGGAGTGCCTTGGGATTCTTTCTATAAAAGTTTTGTGTTATACCTGGCGTTTCAAAACTTTCTATACAAGTTTAAAGAGAATGTAGGATGCACAAAATTAAACGCTATTTACAAAGCATGTACACTGACGTGCCAAAAGTCATGAGGCAGCATTATGCAAATTTACAAGTGGCGCTCGCATCGCGTTAAAAGGGTAAGAGTCAGATGGTTATCGGTGCTGTATGTTGGACTCATGAATGCCTTCTAAAACATTTAATAACGTGATAATGGTTCCCCAACGAGAATTAACCGAGTTTGAACGTGGAATGAAAGTTTGAGCTTGACGCATGGGGCATAGCATTTCGGAAGATGTTGAGACTTTTAAGATTCCTTGCTCCCGAGTTTCAAGTGTGCATCGAGAAGGCACTAACTTGAGGGAGGTAATGCCTTCCATGAGGCATTACCTTGTGGAATGTAATACCTCATGGATGGCATTACCTTCCACAAGGGTCAACGCAGGGCCGGCCCCGTCTGTTGAATGATCGAGGCCAGCGACATCTGAGCAGAAGCGTCCGTGCTAACAGACGAACGACATTGAGTGAACTGATTGCCACTTCCAATGAGAGATGCACTAGCGGCGTGTCTGTGAGGTCCGTGCAGCGAAATTTGGCGTTGATAGGATGTGGCAGCAGAAGACCGACTCGAGTGCCTTTATTCGCAGCACATTATCGGCTTCAGCACCGCACCTGGGCTCACGAACACATGCATTGCATCTTAGATGACTGGAGGTAGCGTGGCTCTATGAGCCACGTTTCCAGTTGGTATGAGCTGATGATCGAGTTCGGGTGTGGCGCAAACCCCATGAGGCTATGTATCCAACTTGTCAACAAGGCATTGCTCAAGCTGGTAGTGGTTCCACAATGGTATGGGGAGTGTTTTCCTGGCATGAATTGGGTCCTCTGGTGAAATTGAACTGGTCATTGATAGGAAATCGCTATGTTCAGCTGCTTGGTGACTATTTGCAGCCCTTTATGAACTTTATTTATGTCAATAACGATGGAATGTTCCAGGGTAATAATGCTCCGTGTCACTGGGCTCATTTTGTTCGGGATTGGTTTGAGGAGAATTCTGGACAACATGATTTGGCCACCTAGATCGCCAGACATGAACCCCGTGGAGCATATCTGGGATACGATCGAAAGAGCCATTCGTGCACAAGATCCAGCACACAACCACGCAATTATAGACGGCTGCTATCGAGACAGCATGGCTCAACATCTCTCCTGACTACTTCCGCCGACTAGTTGAGTCCATGCCACGTTGAGTTGCTGCACTTCACGGAGCTAAAGGAGGCCCCACAGGATATAAGAGAGGTATCCCATGACTTTTGGCATTTCAGTGTATATTCATAAGGGGTAGGGGCTCTTAAGTGTCTTGGTGGATATTTACATCTCACAGAATATTTCTATTGAATTAGGGGTTTATTTAAGTACGAGGGAAGGTAAAAAAATTATCCGCACTTTTATATTTTCAATTTATTTACACAAATGTAGGGGTTGAACAAGTTCGTCATTTTTCCAGTCTCCTTCCTTTTCGATGCACTTGGTCCAGAAGTCCCTCCAAGAAGAAGGTTTTCGGTGGGTCGCCCAACCATTTATGCACCGCTTCCCCATTTCTTTGTCCGTCTAATCTGCCGAGAATACGTTACACAGTCGATGGTAACTCGCCGGTTTGCCAGTACCATTTCTCGAGCTTGATTAATCTTCTCGTAAGTGGTGCAGGTTGACGGGCGTCCTGTTCCTTCTTGGTGCATCACGCTTGTCCGGCCTCTTTTAAGCTTCTCGATCCACTCATACATACTTCTACGTGGTAGAGCACTGTCCTTGTATTGTGTTGTAAGCCTCCGATGAATTTCAGTAAGTGGGACACCTTCCGATCATAGAAATCGGATCACTGCTCTTTATTACTCCTGGGCGCACACTGCTAAAGGAGCGGCCATGTTTATACTGAAGCAGAAGCAAGAAAAATGACGCTATCAAGGTCAAACTTCGGTAACGTGACAACAGTGGTATCAACTCTAAGCTAGCATGCGCAGAAGGCAGTGTGACAAACCTAAAGATGTGTTATTTAGCGAAAGTGGGGATAATTTTTGACAACCTCATATAGGTATCACTGACTTTCAAGACCATGTGGTCTGAAATTTTGATGGTGTGTAGTGTCACAGTTGAATTTCTCCAAATCTTGATATAAATCTCTTTTAAGGAGAGTGAAGTGTCATCGACGAATTTATCTTTTCTCGAAATAAATTGTCTTTGACGAAGTGGATTCCTGAAATTCATTCTGCGTTAAGACAAAGGGACGCTCGGGTTGCAGGCACTATAAATAAATGTGGCTTTCACAGAGAAAAATAAGATTTACTGCACTTTGAATCATTGAACCCATTTATCAAACAAAAGTACTAATATCGGTGATGTGCGTTTTGTTTTGAGGGTTCCATTAAACGGTCTTTAACACAAGAACATACACCTCAGTATAATAAAATGTTCCTGAATCCAATCTTGTATCAGAGTGTGTAAATACAGTACAATTCAGTCTTTCCATAAGTACGCCAAGGCTGAGATTACTTACATTGCTGTATATGGTACTATTAATAGTGTAGCGTACAATTGACAATTTAGGATGCCGAGATTGGATCAGAGCGGGCGAAAAAGCATAAACGAATCGGTAATATCTTAATGACGAGATTTATCGTCATTGGCAAAATTGGTCAGATCTTGGCAGACGAGATATCTCGTCGAAACCATTTGAGGGATTAACTAGACATTCTTTCACGAGCCCCTTAGAATAAGCAGATCAGAGAGTTCCAAAAGTACTACACACAACATAGCACCCTCGACCTCTATGATGTTACAACTTGAATACTGAAGGCTTCAATAAATCCAGGAATTTTTAATAGGGAAGTGGTAGCCCAGTTGGTTGTGTAGCGGATTAGCAACCGTAAGGTTGCGAGTTCGTTCGAGAATCGATCCAACTGAAGATCGTCGGGTACGTTGAGGCTGGTGCATGTTAAATCTGTCGTGGCCTCAGATGTCCTGATGTGGAGTGGAAGTTTGGAGAGCTAGGTGCCAGCTCAGGTGTTGATCTTATCTGACCGTGGTTCAAAATTACGAGCTGTGATCCCCAGGTCTTTCCACTCGGTATGGATCCCGGACCTTCTCCAATAACTCGTCGTGTTGCTCTAGTGCAACATAAAAAAACTTGAGAACTCGTAACACAGTCAACATTAGACTCAACACAAATGAACTTATATGTCCTCTATCTACATATAACACTCCGGTCACAACTGAGACTTTGATTTCTGCTATTATGACATGTATGTATATAATGTTGCCAATTCAGGAGTTATCTCCTAACGTTACCAATCTAAGCTTAACTAGAATTTAACCCCAAATTTGATTAATAATGCCGAAATTATAAGCTTTCATACGAAAGAATCCAACTTGTCGAATATTCCCTAAGTCCGCGGTAGTCCGGTTGGAAGATTAGCGCATTAGGAACCGAAGGGTTTTGAATTCCATACTCGACCCACCCAAAGACCGTCGTGTACGTGGGGCTGGTGCATGTTAAATCTGTCGTGGCCTTAAATGTCCTCCTGTTGGCTTGATGTGAAAGTTTGGAGAATGGGGTGCCAGCATAGACGTGAAATATAAGTAGACTGAGCATTGCTATTGAGAGGAGCCTCGAAAAATGGACCAACATGTCGACTAGTAATCACGTGACTGCTCTGTGAAAAATGGACTTGCTTGGCTGATTTGGCATCTTTTCGCCTCTTTTGGTGACATATCATCTTATGACAGGGTAGATGTACAAAGCGCATTTCTATACAGTGAGGACAAAAATGGTGAAATTGCCAAACTATGTTGCGTGGACCAATCAAATGATGAATCAACGGATGGGCGTTTTCTACCGTCCAGTGAACCAATCAGATGGTGAATTTTCTTTCCCACCCGCAGACGAAAGTAGTCCAAGGGTCACGTTATTTCTACTTTTGTTCACACGATGGATAATTTAATTAACGTCACACCAGCCGGTGTGACGTTAATTAAATTACCTACCTACTATACGAAACATTCCAGCTCAACTGTTGACCTCGTCATCTGACAGCAGTTCAAAATAACGAGTTGTCCTCGGTACGTAGGTAGTTAATTAACGTCGCACAGGAGCAACGGAACGGTCTATTAGCGGCGGACCGGGTTCAATCCGGAAGGGAAAAATCCAAGAACGACGCCTCGTAAATTGGACCATGGTCAGATGACAAGGTCACACTTGAGCTGGCCCCCACTCTACAAAATTCCACACCACGCTAATGTAAGGACATTTGAGGCCATTACAGATTTAACCTGCATCAGGCCCCATGTGTATGACGGTCTTTGACTGGACCGACTTTCGAACACGCAACCATTCGATTGCTAATCGGTTGCTCTTCCAATTGGGCTACTCACATTCAAAATTACGTGGTGCTCCTCGTATCCCTTTGGGATTGGTATTTGGTATTTTCAATTAACGTCACACTGGAGCAACACAACGGGCTATTGGTGACGGTCCGGAATCAGTCCCAAAGGGAAAGATCGAGGACAACACCACGTAATTTTGAACCACGGTCAGATGACGACCCTTTGGGATTGGAGGAATATATCTTAAATTGGAATATATCATAAAATTATAACTAACCAAAATGATTCAGTCTCCTCGAAATCGTGCTCATGATGGTACGTATTTAACATTCTAAATATGGATATTTATGGATAATAGCGACTGCATCTTCAATGTATAGATTTTTATAGATTGGACCTTCGCCAATAGCTCGTCATGTTGCTCCAGTGGGACGTTAATTCAACAATCCATTTCTAAATCAACGTTCAGCATTCGCCTTATCTCCCCATGTGGACACAGCAGCCATAAAGAACTCCAAAATAAATCTTCAGCATTTCCTAGAGTCATCTCAGTATAAAATACGGAGCTGCCACCTCGTAATTCGGCCTCCCTAGTGCAAGAATCAACCACACGAAACTGCTGACGTCAGAAGACTTTAAAACACCCAGATTCGAGTCGGTGTCGACTTGCCGTAACACATCGGCGATCTTCCTGAAAGCGTTTCCACCTGGCTGCTTTCTGCGGAAGATTTATTGAAAAAAAGCTCGCATGACTTGGAAATTCCAGAGGAAAGGGCGTACCTTTCAGAAACACTTGTTAGGGAAAAGCTCTTATGAATAACCACGTTTCGGGATACTTTTTTTTGCAGACTTCTCCACTCCCTCAGTTTGCTTCTTCTGCGCCTCTTACACGCGGTAGTTTACAAGTCTGTTGACCGAACAGTTGACAGACTTTTCTTTTCTTTGTTTAAGAAGCATGTGCCTGTCGGATTTGCGTCACTGAATATTTTTAGACTCATCATCTCCTGGGATAATGCGATGCCGCTATCCAATTATAATGAGATATGCCGTTGTTTAAATCAGATGACGAATATGTAAAATATCAGGTGATCTGTTGCATGGAATATAATCAATCTAGCGAAACGTTACCGGTGTTTTGCTCGGGTTGAATTGCTTGTAATTGATCGTAATAAAACCCAATGTTATTTCTATGGGGATTTTGAATTGTTTTTAGACCCCTTTGCAAACCCAGGACGAATCGAACGGGGGTAAACCCTTCAACTGGTTGCGACGAGATATCTCGTCCATCAAGATCTGACCGATTTTGCTAATGACGAGATATCTCGTCATGATATTGCCTAATTTTCAATGATGACGAGCTCAAGATCTGGTCAGTTTTCTTCCAATGATCGTGATCATATTTTTTAGTGACGAGATATCTCGTCCAACAACAATGTGTGGTCAGTTTTGCTAATGAAGTGATACCTCGTCGAGACAACCACCAGGAGGACTAATATATTGCCTGTTTCCCTCAAGATTCTGAAGTATAAGTGTACCAAATTTGGTGTGAATAATTGGTCTGACATTGATCGAAGTGATACTCAATGCTATTCCTGTGGGGAGGAACGGTGGTTAATATATAGCCTGTTTCTTGCAAGATTCTAAAGAATAAGTGTACCATATTTGGGGTGGATTGGTAAGTTGTGTAGATTTGTATAAAGTAGGCAGACTACAACTCTTCTTTATATATGGATGAATCCATTCAAATCCAGGAAGGCTGTTCTCACCATCTTCGAATAGAATGATATTCTGCATACAGGTACATTTGGGTCACCCTGAATCAACATACTTTCTATAATCTCGAAAAAGATTTTTTCTTCGAGATACAGAGCCGTGAAAGCGACGTCACAAATTAATTTTTTTTCTTAGCTTACATCACCTAGTTAAAAATCGCATATCCCCTAAAGTATTTAAGATAATCCAATTTTGTTTTTTTCGAAACAATTGTAAGACTTTAAAAAAAACTACTGATACTAATTTCATTGGTAGTACGTAAATAGTATTAGAAATATAAATTTTTCAATTTGATGAATTCTAAATTTCATTTTTCTCAAAAAAGCCGCCTTTTAAAAATCTGATTATTTTTCCTATATAAATATGCTATCAGAGTGTGTGAGCACTTTTTGTAGTTTTTGAATAGTTAAGCTTAAATAAATTATTTTGTGTAATGACTCTGATAGGAAAACCAGACGTGATCAGAAAATAATAAAATACCGTCAAATTCCCTATCGAATAGGAAAAGTCCCTAAGAGCACGTCAAATTCCCTATAAAAGGGCGAAAAGGTTTTCGAAATCCCTAAATTAAACCGGGATTCCATTTCAGCGAGTGGAAACTACGGTTTTCTGTATTTGCTTAAAAATATTTTTTTACTCAACGTTAACCGAATAATTTGAATAATAATTTACAATATTTACTTAATTTGAATAAATTATCTATCACAAAATTATGTATGAAACATGTACATAGAATTTCACAAACATAATTTTGCTGTTCATCTCACTACAAAACCAAATTTAAAAAATACACTGTAATAGTTTTGATAGAAATGATCAGTGTAATAAACTACATATTTTTAAAATATTAATAAATTCCTATAACTATATTGAAACATATAAACAGTATTGAAACTAGTAGCACTAAACGTAATACCCTATATATCTTCATAAAACAGTTCTAAAATTGCATAGATAAGAAAAATTACGAAGCTCAGTAATATATCTAATATCGCAGATAAAATAATGATATAAATTTTTATTTACTTAAAACAATAAGAAAAGTTGTTAATTTGAATATTAGTTACGTTGAATAAAATATTAATTAAAATAAATTGAGAGATTCATTAAGTTCGGTGAAAGTGTTTAATCTGTCCTTTCTGCCACATAAAACTCCAAAGCATTCAACGAATACTTCAATGAATAACTATTTCAATGTTGAACTTCACGAATGCAATTCATAACTAAATACAGCTTCATAAGTAAATAAACTTACTTTCAATCATCCTCGATTCTTGAAAAGTTGCACTCTCATGTCACAATACTAGGAGATCGGACTTTTATGTTTCACAAGAGGCCGACTTTGTCATATGATTGCACCATTGTAAAACTTTCAACAAGAGTGAACTTGTTAGTTATTTAAAAACTATTTTTTGATGTTGCAGGAAAATTTTCATGTGCCTTCCTCCATAAAAAGACATAATTGAATGTCTCTTCTGAAACCATGAAATTGCTTTTTATTTACTATACAGGGTGTCCCAAAAAGGTTGTTCCGCAATTTATCTTTTTACCATTTGGAGATAGGTAGGCAATGTAAATTGCAAAAGTGCACCAAATAAGGTAAGTAATTAAGATATTTGAATAAAATTATCACGTGATAACAATTTAAGCGGATACAGTTTTTAATTTGTATACAACCCCTCTAGATAAAAATCAGATATAGCAAAAATGTTCCTTACATGTATCCCTATCGTTAGTAAAAACCATATTTCTGTAGGTTGAATAGTAACGGAGATACATGTTTCCATTTTAAGGGGCCGTATAATTTAGAACGGAAACTGACCCATGGCCAAAAATAAAGAGCTAAATTCTGCATTGCTGCAGATGGAAAACATTTTGAACATGCGTTGTAAATTTCCTTTTTATTTTTATTTAAACCATTTTTTCTACAATATTTTTATTAAAGATTATATTGTCTACTATTATTCATTGCGATTTTCATCTGCAGTTGCAATACTAAATTACTTTGCACAATGTTGCACTTTCTGACTGAAAAAAATGCTTTTTAACATTGTATATACGGTCCCTAATCTGACTGCTTGAACAGCTGTGCACAAGCGGTATAAATCAACTTTTTTGCGTCATTATGCCTCCGTTACTGTTCAACCTACAGAAATGCAGTTTTCTTCTAACGATAGGGATGCAGGTAAAGAACATTTCTGCTATCTCGGATTTTTATCTAGAGGGTTTGTATACAAATTAAAAACTGTATCCGCTTAAATTGTTATCACGTGATAATTTTATTCACATATCTTAATTACTTACCTTATTTGGTGCACTTTTGCAATTTACATTACCTACCTATCTCCAAATGGTAAAAAGATAAATTGCGGAACAACCTTTTTGGGACACCCTGTATAGATTTGTTTGAGATTAATTTCACAAAAAATCCCAGAATTAATTATACCAGAATCCAAGAATGAATTAAGAGTAAATGAGTATTATATACTTAACGATTTCAAATGTATAGGACTAAGCTGTAATCAGTCAAAGGTAATGATGATTGGTACATTAAAGGCTACTTTTTCACTATATAAATAATCTTCCCCATGTGAGCAGCTGGGTGAATAAAAAGCAGCTATTTGTAGACTATAGAATCTACAAACTATAGAATAATCAACACTCCTAGAGCCCTCAGAATAATATATCTTGAAACTATTTTATAATTTGTTGCAGTAGGTGCAAGTGAAACCAAGTGTGCAAGTTATTACCAAGTGAAAATTTTAATGCTAACAAACTCTTGATGCAATATGCAGCGCAAATATTTCCAGGGTAAATACACTGCTGGCCACCGTAAATGCAACACCCTGAAGGAAGCATGCAAATAATATGAAATTTACAACATGCATTAGCGGAGGTGAGATATGCAAATGATTAGAATTTCAGCGCAGACGCACATCATACCCCTAGACCAGTGTTTCCTAAAGTGTGGTACGCGTACCCCCAGTGGTACGGAAGAGTTTAGTGGGGGTACGCGTTGCTCCGGAATTTGGTGGGGATATGCACTGCACTGTGCTTAGCTGCACCTAATTCTACGTTCTCATGAGTCAAGTCAGAAAGTCTTATGAGGCGTGAGATGGTCCTGTGTGACACGGCGGGAATATACCACACTTCGTTACAGAAACAACTTACTTCGTTAATAGTTAGTGGCTTCTCCAGGCGCCTGTGTATTTTTAGCTTATGTGTCATTTTTCTTATAGGAAATGTTTATTTTGTGCTTTAGTAAGTCCCACTGATTTTGATTATTTTTATAAAATAAAATTTTTATCCCTAACATAGATTACGGATCGCTGGTTGAAATCTGTAACTACACTGCTGGCCACCGTAAATGCAACACCCTGAAGGAAGCATGCACATAATATGAAATTTACAACATGCATTAGCGGAGGTGAGATATGCAAATGATTAGAATTTCAGCGCAGACGCACATCACGCGCGCCTGTGGCGCCACTTCAAAGCGCTATTTAAGGCTTGGAGATTTCGACGATTTCAAGTACGGCAATTGTGTTTTTCTTGTGGTTTTTTCAAAAAAACGATCAATTATGCCTCGTAGAAAACAGCGATCATCTTTTGATCAAGTATCCGAGTTCGACAGAGGAAGGATAGTGGCCTACCGAGATTGTGGATTATCTTTCAGGGAAATCGGTAGTCGTGTTGGACGAAACCAAACAACTGTAATGCGGATATGTGATCGTTGGATGCAGGAGGGTACGACGGACCGACGTGTTCGATCGCATCCACCTCAGTGCACCACTTCACGTGATGACAGGCATATTGTGCGTATGGCAGTGACGGATCGCTCAGCCACATCACGAACCATAGCACAGCACATTCAGTCTGTACCGCATCATCCAGTGTCTGCGCGTACCATTCGACGCCGTTTAGAGCAGAGTGGTCTGTCCGCAAGACATCCATTGCTTCGTCTACCCTTGACGCAGAACCACAGACGTTTCCGCCGCCAATGGTGCGATGAAAGAAGGATGTGGACGGCAGAATGGAATGAAATTGTCTTTACTGACGAGTCACGCTTCTGTCTGCAACACCACGATGGTCGGATTCGAGTCTGGAGACACCGTGGAGAGAGGATGCTGAACAGCTGCGTTATGCACCGCCACACTGGTCCTGCACCGGGTATTATGGTATGGGGCGGTATTGGATATCACTCTCGCACTCCTCTAGTACGCATTGCCGGTACTTTAAACAGCCAGCGCTACATCTCCGAGGTGTTGGAGCCAGTTGTCCTTCCTTACCTTCAGGGCTTGCCCACAGCCATATTTCAACAGGATAATGCGCGACCACACGTGGCACGCATTGTCTAAGGGTTCTTCGTCAATCGCCAGATTGAATTGCTTCCCTGGCCAGCTCGCTCTCCGGATCTTTCGCCGATAGAAAACATGTGGTCCATGGTTGCTCAACGATTGACCCAGAATACATCCCCAGCTGCCACACCAGATCAACTTTGGCAACGTGTGGAAGCTGCTTGGTCTGCTGTACCCCAAGAACACATCCAAAGTCTCTTTGAATCAATGCCGAGGCGTGTGGCAGCGGTGATCTCCAACAATGGCGGCTACTCTGGCTACTGATTTTGGCAGGAACCACACTTCACATAAGTCTATAAATTTAATCATTTGATACTTGGTCAACATGTTATCTACAAAATAAATTTTGTTGTGATATCTCTTGTCTTTCTTGGTGTTGCAATTTGGGTGGCCAGCAGTGTAATTAGAAGTTAGTTAAAAAGTTTCGCGGTAAATAATTAGAATTTGGCTGATTTCCTTTTTAAAACTATCAACAGTAAATGACAGGATCATCAAAATTCTTAGTTCCATACACTTTATTGATATATGTATAGAAATAATGAATCATGTTAAAATATCACATCGAAAAAGGTGATTGAGCTGCTGGTTGGGGAGATTCGTGCGCTTACTTATTATTGGAGAAATATCGCTGGTCCCGCTCGTAGAGCGCGCGTTAGTGGTTGAAATTTCGATGATGTCTTACGCTGAAGGCTCTTAAAAATCAATATTAGAGAAACTACATTAGCTATATAGGATACTACATTAACACCATTCTAATGAACTTATACATAAAGTATCAAAAATTTTAAAGATGGCTTTTTTATTAAATCTTAACCAAACTTCAGCAAGTTCCGTGCCAAATTGTTAAAAAACTAATCTAATTTTAAAAGATATTTTTAATTATTATTGCGAACAGTACATTTAAGTATCACTAGCAAAAAACAAAACAAATTTATCTCTAATAGTTAAGCAAAATTTTAAGTGCTACTCGACATTCTTGAAAAGTAAAATTGAATATTTTTGACCGCCTTTTAAAGGGTCTAATTTCCATGAAAAAAAATTATTATGCTAAAAATAAACATGGCATAGTTTAACATACGCAACTGGCTACCATATGCTAAATTTTTGAAAAAAATCGAAGGTGGCGAGGCGAACATTTTATTTTTTATTGCTTAAATTTGAATGGATTCATCCACACATATATATACGAGGGTAAGTCAAAAATTATCCGCACTTTCGCTATAACGCATCTTTAGATTTGTAACACTGCCTTCTACGCATGCATGCTTATACTTGATACTACTGTGGTCACGTTACCGAAATTTGACCTTGATAGCGTCACCTTTCTTGCTTCTTCAGTGTAAACATGGCCGTGATCATGATGGTACGTATTTAACATTCTAAATATGGATATTTAGGGTTGATAAAGTGACTGCTACTTCACTGTTCAGATTTTGATATTAAACGTTTCCACATTTCTATAGGATTTCACTGCCCTAAATTTCAGTCTATACTCACAAGCAGTTAGCTCTGTAGTTACCCATGTGGATGAAGATTCTAAAATTCAAAATTTAAATTTATAGAGAGTCAGACCCCAAAATATATATGCTGTTTTATTTCTACTCCAGGTGTACGGTGACTTTTTCAGTATATTTCACGTTTATGGTATGTATATTTTTTGATATTGTGTGTCTTGTGTGTTTGACGTAGCTTGACCATACATGACCATTGCTCCATAAACCCAATCATCCAATAAAATAGTATCAAAGTACACTTCTGAGTCGAACTGAATTTTTTAAATAAATCAGCTTCTGAAAAGCTTCCGAATCACATAGATACAATAAAGAAACGAACAGCATGGTGAATTTGATCGGCTCCGAAACGCTATAACGATGAAAAATTAGTAAACTCCCAAAATAAAACCCGAAAACTATTCGCCGTTTCAGAAAATCAATAATTTTAAACGCGATCAATTACAGGGAACGAACTGAAGTTTTACGGGAAGCGGCACCGAGGTGTATACGTGGGCATGTTACTCACTTTGAGCCATCGATTTTTGAATTTCACATAAAAGTCCCGCGAAGTCTGATAGTTTCTGCAGTTATAGCTGCTCCGCGTCAATTCATTCTCGACATTCTAATGAAAGATCAAAGTACAGTTGGTGATAAAAGTCTTTAAGGACCAGAAATAGCTTTCTAGTATGGGGCTAGGGAAGTTCTGGCTCGTTCTGAGGGAAGATTAAGTTTTCTATTTATAAGGTATTGTTGTGATCACTGAGTATAAGGGGTGCCAAATCCTAGAGGCCCTAACACCTTGGGGTCCCCCTAATTCTACGGATGGACTAGCCCCCCTCAACGGAAGGTAAATATTAAAATGCTACTAATGCATAACCAAATAATTTGCAAGGTCTGATAGTTTCTGCTGTAATTGCTGCTCCCGTTATTCATTCTTGACATTTTAATGAAAGATCAAAGTAGAGTTGGTAGCAGGTATTTAATTACAGTCGCACTGGTGCAACACAACGGGCTATTGGTGACGGAAGGGAAATCAAACCGGAAGGGAAAGTCCGACGACAACACCACTTAATTTTGAACCACGGTCATATGACAAGGTCACACCTGAGCTGTCACCCCACTCCCCAAACTTCCACACCACGTCTACGTGAGGACATTTGAGGCCCCAAAAGATTTAACGTGCACCAGCCCCCTTTGTACACGACGGTCTTTGGTTGGATTCGAACTCGCAACCCTCCGGTTTCGAGTCCGTTACTCCTCCAACCGGGCTACCGCGGCCCCAAATACAGTAGATGATAAAAGTCTTTAAGGACCAGAAATAGCTTTCTAGTATGAGGCTACGGAAGTTCTAGCTCGTTCCAAGGGAAGATCAAGTTTTCTATTTATAAATTATTACTGAGTATTAGCTGTGCCAAGTCCAAGGGACCTCAATCCCTTTGGGCCCCAATGATGATGCTAGCAATGAATAAGCAAATAATTTGTGGTAAAATTTCTGCAGTTATAGCTGCTATATTATTTCTCTACATATGCATACAAAAAGTGACTTTTACACATGCTAAATATGACCTTTCTAGTGAAGCTAAATGTAGATGACGCTAGTGTTTTTGTTGTAGGACGTATTTCCAGTACGTTTTCCGTATCGTATGACTGGAAGTAAAATCTTCGTCTTCTGGTGGTTCGTTTGTTTATACTGAACATGCCTCTCATAAGACCGTCATAGTAGGCGAGTGGTCAGTTCTATCCAAAACTTTGAAATATTAAGTAGACTGAGCATTGCTATTCAGGCGAACTTCAAAAAGTGTGAGTATCATGCACACATGTACTAAATATAGTAAAGATAACAAACTGAATTTTTTACCATTTTGTTATAAAAGAAAATTCTGATAAAAGTCTCACTTTTTTACTATATATTTGACATAATGTAATGTCTTAAGAAATCCTCCCTTAGCTCTTAAAGTTATTTTCTTTAAATTTAATTACCTTTACACTATATTTCCCTCGAGGGCCCATCTTTAGGTGTGCACGATAACGCTGAGGTACCCAAGTGATATTTCCTCCCTTTCATTTTTACCCTGCCTGCACTTCTACTTTTTCTTCCTCCCTCATTGTGTTGTCTGTCTTGCGTATGGCGCAGCTTGGCCAAATATGGCCCTAGAGCCATAAAATCCGAATCAACCAACCTTTATGGTATTAAGCAGTAGGAATAAGTTGGTATCATAAATTGACAGACAGCAAAGGAACGAAACTGAACTTACAGATATGCGATGAGCTTTAACCCTGGCAAAGGTATGCGAACTGATCGAACAGGAAAACTTATTTGGTGTGTATAACAAAAACACTTTCAGATGTGTATGTAAACTTATCACGTGAATGGTAAACAAGAAAGCAGATTAATCTTATCTGCGACAAATTGAAAGCTGTCGAGGGAGATACTTAAAAATGCTCTAACTTCTAGACTTTGCTTCTTTTAAAAGTTATCTCGCCCGAAAACGTCAGAGTCCCTAAATTTAGAACAATCATCTTGTTTCGAAGCTTTATCTCATTCGGCGTGTTAGGCCTCATTGCTATGACGCGCGAGCGATGCTTTAGTATATAAACACACAGAATGTTATGCACGTTATCTCGCAAAAAAAATAAGTAATTTAAAAAAATGACGCTTGCACGGAAGTTATTGCTGAAAGCGAATTCCGATAAGCTAATTCTTTTTTATGTTTTTTGATAAAGAATAAAAAATGATGAAGCCTAAGTCGATTTTGAAATATTTCATAGCATTGGTTTTTGCAACGTGTTTTTGTGCATGTGTTCCTATTTCAAAAAGATGTTTGCTCATCGTTGCTGTAGATACCCTTGATACGACAGAGGTTCTATTTCATCACACCCCAACAATCTCTGTTCTGTACCATACTCCTAATATATCGATCCTTTTATGAGTTTGTAACTCTTGTTGAACCTTCCTTGCTTCATTCCTTCATCGAAAAGGTAAATAATAGTGTAGCCAAAAATGGCTGTATATCTATAAAATGTCGAGCTAAAATCATTGCCCGTCTTTCTCAGACACCCTAGGTTCAATAGACGCCCAATTTGAAACATTTCCACTGCGCTACACCACCCTCCGATATGCCAATCTTCTTGTGAGTTGGTAATTTCTGTCACCCAGAGACCTCCAATCCTTTTCCAAAAGGTAATCCATCGAGTAGCCAAAAATGTCTATTGAGTAACAAATCATACTTAAAGATGATTGTCCATCTTTCTCGATAACACAATGGATGCCGAATTTGTAACTCTTTAACAGTTCATTGTGTTACATCATCTCCCTCCCTGACACACCAATGGCAATTTTTGTCACCTTGACTGCATTCTTGTTCTTAAAAGATTATTAGTTATAACAGTCGTAGACGCCCTTGGAGCCATAGAAGTGTGAATGTGGAGCATACTGATCACCCGTTGTGTTCCTCCATTCTCGTGTGTGTGAATTTGTTATGCCTGTCAGCAAGAACTCCATTAATGCTTCCGAAATATGATCCCTCCGATAGCAAAAGTTGGACTTTAGAGCTACAAGCTCAATAAAAAGAGCATTGCCCATGCTTCTCGATGACACTCTAGTTCCAATAGATGCCCAATTCGCAACTCTGACAATTTGTTGTGCTACATCACTTCCAATACACTGATTCTGTTGAGTTGATACTACCTGTCACCCAGAATGCATTCCGTCCTCTAATAGATGATCAGCTATCGTTGTCGTAGACACCCTTAGTAAAATAGATTGTAATTCGGAAAAAATTCCCCCAATATGCTACAATCGATGCGCTTAATGTACCTCCAATTTTACCAGTGAACTCAGCTATAAACAAGGCTCTTGAAACGTATTTAAATCTCTCATCAGCACAGCAAACCGAGGGAATTATTATCTTTAGTGATTTCAGATCTGTCTTAGAAGCAATAGCAAATGGAAACTCAAAATGTATCCAAGATATCCATTCACTTCTGTATCAACTCATGTACTTGGAGAAAAGGTGTACTCTTCAGTGGATTCCCGGACATGTGCATTGGAGGAAATAAAGCTGCAGATCAATTGGAAAAAAATGCCAGAGAATTAAATGCTGAAAAAATACTTACTGATGCTAATGCTTTTTAGTAAAATTCAAACTCATAAAAAATTAAAATAAAACAACACATTTTTTAAATTGACACCGATAGAAAAACCACCACAATATCCAGATTAAGAAGAGGACATTTTAAAGTTATTCAAATTAAGTGATGGAACTAGAACGTATAGACATTGTAACAACTGTCTGGGCGTTGACCTCACACCTCATCATATATTCACCTGCCCAGCAATAGTAGCTGCTCTTCAAACCATCGATTATCATCCCGAAGAACAGCTTTAAAGCGAGAAAATGCTCGACATCGCCAAAGCTGTGTAAAATGCACACGGCGACATCTGACTCAGAAATGGACACGATTCCAACTTAATGTAGTGGAAATGCGTAAACACGTTTAAAAGTCAACTAGTTCTGGGTTTTTTCGAACTGACTAGGAGTTGATTTTTCTTCATATATCTACATATTCTGAAGACTTAAGATTTATGTATACACTAGAAATATGTATATACACGAAAATCGACCAGAATATCGATATTTGTTACTTTAATTCAAAATATTGTCCTACTCCTTAGCTTTCAAACGATACTAAGATCTTGTAAATATTCGGAATAGCTTTCTAGTTACAACGGTTTTCGTAAGGTACTTCACCATATACACTACTGTTTGTGAAAATTGCAACACCATGAAGGAATCATGCAAATTAAACGAAACTTGCAGGAAATGCAAAAAAGGTTAGGATATGCAAATGATTAGAATTACAAAGCGATCACGCATGTGTGGGCTGAGAAATATCCTCTAGACTTCCAAGTGAGCCGTGTATAAAAAGCACTATAAAGGTGCGTTAAAATATGTGTTTCGTCGTTTGACTGCTGTAAATGATTGATTAGAAGTCAATATGCCTCGCCAAAAACGCAGAGTGCCATACGAGCAATTAACGGAGTTCGAACGGGGCTGCATGATCGGCCTTTGTGAAGGTGGCCGATGCGTTCGTATCCTGAAATCGCCACTCGCACGGGGCGTAATGCCACAACAGTGATGCGTGTGTGAAAGAGATGGACCATGGAGAACCGAACAAGTCAAAATCCCGGCAGTGGGCCACGCAATATGACGTCACCACGGGACGACAGACACCTAATCTGCATGGCGGTGACGGACCGTACAGCGTCCTCTCGTGCGTTGGCACAACATTGAAGCACGTCTACACGTGTGTCATTGTCTGCCCCCACGGTTCGTCGACGTCTGCTTCTCCATGGGCTACGTGCAAGAATTCCCCTGCGCAGGATTCCCTTGACGCTGAATCACTGACGCCTTCGGCTACAATGGGCTCACCAACACAGCCAACGGCATGCCGATTGGAAACAAGTCGTCTTCTCAGATGAATCCTGCTACAATCTGGACTATAACGATGAACGCGTACTCGTCAGACCCTACAGAGGTGAACGCCTTCTCCCGGAGTGTCTTATTCAGCGTCATACTGAACTAACGCCTGGCGTTATGGTCTGGGGCGCTATTGGATATCATGGGCGATCCCGCCTACTCCAAATTGTGGGGACTCTGAACAGCGGGCGCTACATCAGGGAAGTTGTGGAGCCCGAGGTCCTACCCCTCCTGCAACGCATTTCCTTAGCTGTATTTCAGCAAGACAACGCCCGTCCACATGTTTCTCGGAATGTACAAGCCTTCTTCAGTGCACGACAGGTTCCGCTTTTTCCATGGCCTGCACGTTCCCCGGATATGTCGCCCATTGAGCATGTCTGGGATCACATCGGACGGCGACTTGCTCGTACCGCTCGTCGGGCAGAGAGTACGGCTGAACTTTGGAATCAGGTAGAGGCCATCTGGAATGCCATTCCTCAGCATGGCATTCACAATATGTATGATTCGATGCCACGAAGTGTACAGGCTCTCATCTCTGCGCGTGGAGGCTGCACAAGATATTGATTTTCGGCATTATTTTTGTTTTATTGCTCTGTAAATTTGATCGTTATTTAAACCACTATAAGTAATACGTGGAATAAACTTCATTTATTTTTGATGATTCTTTCATAGTGTTGCAATTTTCACAAACAGTAGTGTATACTACTGGCCATTAAAATTGCTACACCAGGAAGACGGCACGCCGTACACGTGAAATTTGCATGACAGATAGAACATGCTGTGATATACAAATGATTAGATTTTCAACGCATTCATGCAAAGCAGGCGGCGGTAGCGACACCTACAATGATATAAAAGAAGAGATTTGACAGCAGGTTTCTCATACTGGAATTGCATTTGAACGTTGTTCTCGGGTAAGAAAGTTGTTGTAATGCCTCGTGTAAGGAGAAATGCCTACCAGCACGTGTCTGACTTTGATCGAGGAAGGATTGTAGCCTACCGGGATTGCGGTTTATCGTACCGCAGTATTGCAGCTCGCGTTGGTCGAGATCCCATGACTGTCAGCAGAAAATGGAATCAATGGGTTCATGACAGTCATACAGAACATCGTGCAGGATCTCAGCGGCCCCCATCATTAACAGCCTAGAAGACAGACATGTTATCCGCATGGCCACAAAGGATCATACAGTCACTTCACGAGCTCTGAGTCGAGAAATGGAGTCGTTTGTAAGACAACAAGTGTCTGCTCGAACAGTTCAACGACGTTTGCAGCAGCATGACTGTCAGCACGGCGATCATGGCTTCGGCCACCCTTGACAGGAGCGCCTCCAATGGTGTGATCAACGACGAACCTGGACGCAGGAATGGCGTCACGTCGTCTTTTCAGACGAATCCAGGTTCTGTATACAGCGTCATGATGGCCGCATTCGTGTTTGGCGGCATCGTGGAGAACATCCATTGCCAGCTTGCATTCGACATCGTCATATCGGCCCATAACCTGGAGTGATAGTATGGGGTGCCATTGGATACACGTCTCGATCACCTCTAGTTCAAATTGCCGGCTCTTTGTACAGCAGCCGTTACATTTCTGATGTGCTAAAGCCCGTGGCTCTGCCCTTTCTTCGAGGCCTCCGTAACGCTAGGTTTCAGCAGGACAATGCACGACCGCATGTTGCCCGTACTGTCCTGACCTTCCTTGATACAGAACCTGTTCGACTGTTGCACTGGCCAGCACGTTCTCCTGATCTCTCGCCAATTGAAAACGTGTGGTCAATGGTTGCCGAGCGACTGGCACGTCACCACACGCCATTCCCTATAGCCGATGAACTGTGGCATAGTGTTGAAGCTGCATGGACTGCAGTACCTGTACATGCCATACAATCTCTGTTTGACTCCATGCCCAGGCGGTTAAGTGCTGCTATTGCTGCCAGAGGTGGCTGCTCTGGGTACTGATTTCTCAGGATCTTACCTCCAAATTTCCTGTAAATTTAATCATTTGTTTGCAAATTTAATCATTCATCCATTATTATGTATATGTCCAATAAACATCATTCTGTTATTTGCATTCCTTCCTGGTGTAGCAATTTTAATGGCCAGTAGTGTATTATGAAGACTTAAAAATTACAATTGAAAGTTACAATTAAAAGTTAGAATTAATGTACTTAATGTAGTGTAAAGGCGAAAAGCTTCGTAAAGTCTGCTAGGCCATTTTGTTTGTGAACAGACTGATGCGTTTCTTTTTTGACGAATCCAGATTTTTCAATCCTTTTCGATTGGAGGACGTTCTTATCACAAAGATGACAGTCTATCACTTCTATCAAGGGTGAAGGACTCGAAAAGAAAAACGCATTCTTTCATTCGACAGGATGTATTCTCTTCCAATAATGACAGCTGCTTTTTAAGCTTGCTTATAACTCGTACTGTGATGGAGTGAAGCGACAATTGACATTCGCGAACGAAAAAGTGACAAAAGCTGTTTTTTAGTTTATTTTCTTCAGGATACCATCATTAAATTAATCAGAATGCTACAATTTCGGAAATTGAAATGAAAAATAGTTATAAGAAATGTTCTTTATATTTTTTATGTATTTATTAATCTATGTATACAATAATAATTAAAATCATAATTTCTCCACTTGGTATTTGGGAGTTGACTGTTACACACTGTATAAATATGTATTAGGTACCTTAACAAAAGTGGATAACAATATGATAATTCAAAGATTGTTCAGTCATTGAGTGACCTATGTTTTCAAGTCGTTACAAGGCGCATCAGATACGGTTAACGCAGCGTTTTAACCCTCCAAGTGGTTTCAATGAGATATTTCGTCCATTGAATCTGACCAACTTTGCTAATGACGAGATATCTCGTCCATTGAATCTGACCAACTTTGCTAATGACGAGATATTTCGTCCATTGAATCTGACCAACTTTGCTAATGACGATATATCTCGTCATGAAGATCTGGTCAATTTTGCTAATGACGAGATACTAGTCGAAACAACCATCATGAGGGCTAACAAGCGTTTTTCTAAAGACAAAATTTGGAGACACTCCTTTCTTGAATATAATTTTTTAAATAATTATTTGGTGTGATTTTGATAGTGTATACCTATCATCTTTTAATTTTATTTATACAGTTGAGCAGTAAACCAATAATTTCCTACGCACCTAAAAACGAGGGTTGGTTCGGTTTACGACGTAAGGTTTATATTTGGTCACTTTGCTCCAAACACAAGACGTGGCCAAACACCAACGTTGTGGCTCAGTGTGTATGCCCGCTGCGCTAGCAACCTGCGAGTTGTATGCGGTGCAGGTTCGATTCCTCTCTGGGTGTATTTCTTCAGTAAAAGCTTCTGTCAGTAAAAATATGTGTATGTCTCTTGACATTGTCTGTTTTGTATCTGGCACAGCATGGCCAAATATGGCCATGCGCCATAAAACCCCCAAAATCCCAACCAAACACCAGACAAGCAACGCCATGTGATGGACATATATACACACAAGAAACAACAAAATGAGAAATAAACCCAGGGTAAGTTGAACCTAAACCCCTAAGAGCTAAATAAACCAATTTTATTTGGTTTCATTTGTACTTCTACAGTCGTTTTTACTACATGCTTATTGACCTTCAATTGATTAGGAACCGAAACAAACATGAAATGACAGTAGAGCGACAAACGAAACAAAACCAAACTTCGAAAAATCATGTTACACCCTCCAATACGAGAGCTGAATAAATCTGTTGGTTTGGTTTCGTTTGTCGCTCTACTGTCATTTTATGTTTGTTGTGATTCCTAATCAATTGTAGGTCAATAATCATGTAGTAAAAACGACTGTAGAAGGACAGATGAAACCAGACCATACTTAACTACTGGAGAACCATTTCCTACGCCAATAAGCACGAGGGCTAAATGAGCCAGTTTGGTTCGGTTTCATTTGTCCTTCTACAGTCGTTTTTACTAAATGATTATTGACCTTCAATTGATTAGCAACGGAAACAAACATAAAATGACAGTAGAGCGACAAACGAAACGTACATAAAATGACAGTAGAGCGACAAACGAAACAAAACCAAACTTCATTGAAAAATCATTTAAACCTTTGAATGTGAGAGCTGAATAATTCTGTTGGTTTCGTTTCGTTCTTCGCTCTACTGTCATTTTATGTTTGTTGTGGTTCCTAATCAATTGTAGGTCAATAAGTATGTAGTAAAAACGACTGTAGAAGGACAAATGAAACCAAACCAAACTTAACTACTGGAGAACCATTTCCTACGCCTCTAAGCACGAGGGATAAATGAGCCAGTTTGGTTCGATTTCATTTGTCTCTTAGCTACACACTTACCGACCGGGTGGTTCGTTGCATTTAATGGCACAAGCGTCATGTTTTGCCAAACTGTTCCAAATACAAGACAAATAACGTCAAGTAATGGACAAACACACAAGGAAAGTTTTACCTACATAGGAAAGAGAAATACACCCAGGCGGAACGTCATAGGAATCGAACCTGAAACTCGCAGGTTGCTAGCGCAGTGGACGAACTCAATGAACCACGGTATCTCCACCTATTGACCGGAACCTTCAAAAATTGATCCCTAGACCAAGATTCAACATTCAAGATTCAACTCAGGACATTTTTGAAGTTCTTTAACTGTATGCTGTCATACTAGTAAAGATAGGTAGGTAGTTGAATCACGGAATTTTGAACCACGATCCGAAGAAGAGGCCGCGCGCCACTCCAAACTTCCGCACCACACCGACTTGAAAACATCTGAGGCCCAACGGATTTAACGTGCACCAGCCCCCTTTGTACACGACGATCTTGGGTTTGATTCGAACTGTCAACCCTCCGGTTGCTAATCCGCTACTCTTCCAACCGGGCTACCGCAGCCCCTATGATTCAACGGAATCGGGACTCCCCAGATTCTAAAAATGTTGATTACCGGTATCCCTTTCAAAGGAAACCGAACAGTCACTAGGAAAGGACATATTCTTGTTATGACAGAGTGACTAATACCCCTCTTCATTGTGTTCAGCAGAGAGAAACAGACCAGATGAAAGCCTGTTTTTTAAACCGTTGGTTAAAAAACATTTCTTTTCATTTGATCTATTGTGATAGTCGGTGACCTTCCTTAACATCTTCATTGTAGATGACGTAAATAATGCGTCATACATTGCTTCTAATGCAAGTGCTTGACGTACGGGATACGAAGCAGTTGCATTCTCTTCTATTGAATATGATTGAGGTACGTCATTTCGAATGGCATGAAACATCACTCTTACACGAAACAAAAACTTGGTTGGGAATAATGCTTTTGCGCGTGGACTGAAACAGATGAATACCTCGTGACAATGTTTAAGACTTTTCATGCCGAATTTTTTTCAGGTGTAAAAAACTCTTTACATTGTATGAAATTTCCTTTTCATGAGGAAATTAAAGTAGCAAAAATTACACAAATTTGTACCTGAATAAATTTTATGGTTGGTTGTATGCATCTCCACCACCAGACTGGATATAGTGCGCCTCGAAATTTTATGACTAACCGTTGTTTCCTTTTCGGAATAACTCAAATGAAAGTGTAAAAAGCATGTGTTTTTCTATATCAATGAACTTAAAAGATAACGGTTATACATTATGAAAAACACACAAAATAAGGGTAGAATTTATTTAAAGATTAACATAAAAATAGAGCTGTCTCATAAGTATTTAGGTTTAAATTTAAACTTCGAATCTAACTACGGACTGAGAAAAACTCGTTTAGGCATAGTTCGTAAATGTTTCAGATGAACTTATATCATCTGCATTAACTTTCCAGGGTAAAAAGCAAACACAAACAATAATTTCTACAAACATCACGTATTAGTTCCAGAGAGTAGAAACTGGCAGAGAAACTCGAATAGGCATACTTTGAGGAAGGATTTGAACAGGGAAATGCATCACGCATTAGTTTCCCAGTGTATTTAACTGGTAGAAAAACTCTATTATGCATACTTTGAGCAAGGATTTGAACAGGGAAATACATCACGTATTAGTTTGGGAGGGTTTTTAACTGGTAAAAAAACTCCATTAGGCATACTCTGAACAAGGATTTGAACAGGGATATACACTACCTGATATTGAAAATGCAACACCAAGAAGGAGTTGGCAGAAAGTGATGAAATTTGGCAAACAGAGAGAGACAGCAACGAGCAATAAGTGATCTTTATTGCAACATTACACACCTTGCCACTGAGCAGCAAGAACGTCTGATCAGTAGGTTGTAGAACCACCGCGAGCGGTGATACAGGCAGTAACACGTCTCGGTACAGACGCAATGAGCGTGCGAATGGTGTCCTGAGGGATGGCTGCCCATTCCCTGTCAACCATTTGCCAGAGTTCGTCTTCTGAACGTGCCGGTGGCAACGCATGCAAGCGACGTCCAATGACGTCCCAGAAATGTTCGATAGGTGAGAGATCAGGGAAGACAGCTGGCCAGGGAAGCACCTGGGTACCTTGCAGGGCATGTTGGCTGATGCGTGCCGTGTGCGGCCGGGCGTTATCCTGCTGGAAAATGGCATTGGGCACCCCCTGAAGGAAAGGTATTGTCACCGGCTGCAGCACGTCATCCACGTATCGTTGGGCCGTCATAGTACCCTGAATACGGACCAGAGGTGACCTGCTATCGTAGGCGATGGCGCCCTAAACCATTATACCGCGTTATCTCACGGTATGGCGTTCTACAGATGCGGCCTGATTGGCCCTGTCACCACGTCGGCGCCAGATTCGTACACGGCGACTGTCATTGCTAAAACAGAAGCGTGACTCGTCTGAGAACACCACCCTGTGTCATTCCGTCGTCCACGTGGCTCTATCCCGACACCATTGCAAACGGAGACGTCTGTGCTGTTGGGTCAATTGTAGTCGTCTCAACGGGCGCCATGAGTGCAGGCCGCCAGCGATCAATCGGCGGCTAATGGTCCTGGACGATATGGGAGCACCAAGGGTGTCCTGCACATGCTGCAAAAGGGCGACAGACGTGGCTTGCGGGGCCGCCGATGCTTGCCCGTAGATGCGTCGGTCCACGCGTGCTGACGTCACTCTGGCTGCACCGGAACCCGGACTGCAATGTCAGGTAGTGTACATCATGTATTAATTCTCGAGGGTACTTAACTGGTAGGGATTTGAACAGAGATATATATCTCGTATTAGTTCCAGAGAAACTGGGTGATATACTGGATCATACTGGATACTGGCCATATTAGACATACTTTGAACAAGAATTTGAACCACGATGGCACCATAAATTAAAGATTCAGTTTGAAAAATAAATATTCGGCAAAGTAATATAATTTGATGTAGACTTTTAATCCTCTGAGAGTCGTGAGATTTTCGAGTGGGGATATTGTATTTCTTTATCCACAAAACACTTAATGACTGAATCTATTGGGTAAATCCAGCATCAGTGACCACATCTATTGGGTAAAAGAGTCCATGGATTCTTTCAACCTTCAGAATAGATTCTATTGATCTTTCACTTAGAATAGAATCGTTTGGAATTATTCTGCTGCTGCTTTCTTCGGAAGTGACTTCTTTGGAGATTCCGTTGGTCCTTTCCTTAGAACAGAATCCTTTAGTAAGATTTTGTTGGTCATTTTCTTAAAATAAAATCCTTTAAAAAGATTCTCTTGCATTTTTCCTTAGAATAGAATCCTTTGGAAAGATTCCATTGCTCCATTCCTTAAAATAGCATCGTTTGGAAGGATTCCGTTGGTGCATTCCTTGGAATAGAATCCTCGTAGAATCTATTGGTCCTTTCCTTAGAATCGAATTCATTGGATGGTTGGTTTAGGTTTTTGGGCGCAGTATTCAGAAATGGATAAGCTGCGCCAAAAGCCAGATAAAATAATAAAGCCAATGTGTATATATAAAAACATTAAAAATAGTGAATGATAAAGTTCCAGCGCAAGAATTTTGTGGGAAAAAGGTTTTGCGGAAAAACATCATGTTGATCAGCAACATAAAGTTGAAATATAAACAAATTTAAATATGCTGTTCAACAGCATGTCGAAAATAAATCGAGATGAAAGCATGATTTTAATGAATTCATGATTAAATAAAAAAGATGATCAGCAACATGATGTAGAAGTAAAATGAATCGAATAGATTGGAAAGATACTTTTCTCCATTCCTTAGAACATAATTCTTTGAAAAGATTGTATCTGGAAGAAAGAACAAAACCGGTTTCGAAGTCACTCTGGAAAGATTGCAGGTTGCAAGATGGAATTATTCGTATGAACCCTACAGAGGTTTAATAATCAAAATGCCTATGACATGACGATATAGAGCACTGAAAAGAATCCATTACAATCTACAGCTTCAGATGCTATCCGGTCTCTGATTGATTGAGGAGTAATGGAAAGATCTGAGCAAAACTGGAGAAGAGGGAAAGCAATTCGGGAGTTTGGATCCAAGCAACACAGTGTTATGTATGGAAGTGACAAGGATGGCTATCTCCCTAGAGTGGAAATAAATTCTCCTCCGTCTCCAAAGGATACGGAATAGTTTCTAAGGACAAAGCGTTACTGAAATATATGCCCATTAACTGATGGATAAGCAATCTTATCCATAAATACTGCCGAAATTATTTCCTCGTTTAATGATACATCCATAGTTTGATTCTATGTATAGTCTTTTCCAAAGCAAATGGGGTTGTGGTTGCCCTGATGGAAGTTTAGCAACCGGAGGTTTGCGAGTTCGAAACTGGGTCCAACCGAAGACAGTCGTGCACGTATGGGCTGGTGCACGTTCTATGTCGTGGCCTCAAATGTCCTCACATTGGCGTGCTGTGGAAGCTTGTAGAGTGGGGTGCCAGCTCAGGCGTTGTTCTCGTCATCTGACCTTGGTTCAAAATTACTAGGCGTTGTCCTTGATCTTTCCCTTCGGGATTGATCCCGTCGTGTTGCTCCGGTGCGATGTTAATTGAACTACCTTACTAATGCGAGTGTGGAACAGGAATATATAAAATCAGCTTGGTGTAAAACTCAACGTGGCTATTTGAGAAATAACGTACGTTTTGCTCTGATACTTTTTAAAAATATCGGTTTTATTATGAACGAGTGTTCTCTGGGAGGATAAATGCAGCTCATAAACATCCGCAGATACATTTTACCTTTGGATTATTGTAGTACGAGTCATCGTCATCCGCCTATTCAGTAACGTCTCGAATAGCATTGATCTGGACCACGTTCTATTTCAGCGGGTCGGGTTAAACAATTCAGAGGGCCGCATCTAGTCTTCGGGCCAGGTAAATCTCTCAGGAGGATCATACCTGGTTGGCGGGCCGGATAAGCCTGTTCACAAGATCGTATCTGGTCTGAGGGCTGATAAACTTCGGAGGACCGTATCTGGCTTGCGAGCAGGGTTAACCAATTCGGATTGATATTTGGTGGCATATCTATACTCAGTTCTTGACTCATTTTTACCATCAGATACTAAGTATGAACACTAGTAAATATACATGTTATTGGGTATGGGTATGTGGGTATATATCCTTATCCTTATCATGAATACTAATAATCGTACCATCCGTAAAGGTCATCAATACTGATAACGGTACCACAGAGATCATGAATTCTAATAAGCGTACCATCGAGGTCATGGATACTAATAAAAGAGGTCATCAACACTAATAAACATACATGTTACTGGGCATGGAGTCTATTTTTCTGTACAATAAAACTTTCATTGTGTGTGTATGTCCATTACTTAACATTATCTGTCTAGTACTTGGCGCAGCTTGGCCAAATTTGGGCCTTGCGCCATAAAAATCCACCAACGCATCCTCATACCTAACCTGGAAGTGTAAGAAGACCGACCACGATATCTTACTGATATCTGATGAATAGTTTATTTTATAAATTAACCCTCCTGAGGGGATCGCGAAGAGGTCTCTCCATGAGCAAAACTGACTAGATTGTTGATGGACGAGATATCTCGTCATTAGGAGAGAAAACTCACTAGATCTTGACATTGCCATCACCGAACAATTCTTCGGCAATATCTTGATGACGAGATATCTCGTCATTAGGAAAATGTGTCAGATATTGATGGACGAGATGTCTCGTCGAGACCACTCGGGGGGGTTAAGTTTTTGGGTTTTATGTCGCAAGGGCTGGTATTGGAATTTAAAAAGTATTTGGTAAAATCCTAGTCCACGGTAAGGTTGCGTGGTTTCCTTTCTTGTCGTCAAGTCATTGCTAAATGGTAACGGTTGATATTGTCATTAAGACGCCAACTTGGCAAACTTTGGTGACACTACAAATAGCTAGCATCGAGCAATAACATTTATCTGCTTTGAACTCAAACCTAAGGACTCACGCAGTGGAATTCAGCATGCAGCTATTATTTTGTAGAATGGATAACTCAAGGTACTACTTGACTACATATCAGGAGTCCGCTCAGTGAGTTTGCACCATAGAGGAAATATAAAAATAGAGTGAGCAACGATAGCCTTTTTAAGTGCCTAGGATCATGTGACCAAAACTAGTAGTAACCCAGCTCTTCGACTACTTAGTCTGTGTGCTGGGTGGAACCTACCATTCATCTTTTTTAGCATTATCTGATTTGTTAACGGGAGGGGAGAAGACGCCCATTCATTGATTCGACATCTGATTGGTCCATTAATTGATCCTCTCATTGTAGTTGACTTTGGCAATTTCACCACTTTTGTCACCAATCTATAGAAATTGACATGCACACACCTACCCTGTCATACGATTTGATATTGCCAAACGAGGAGATAAGGTACCAAATCGACCAATCCAGTCCATTTTTCACAGAACAGTCACGTGACTACTAGTAGACATGTTGGTTACATTTTTTTAATCTCCCCTCAAGAGCAATGCTCAGTCTACTTATATTTCACATCTATGGTTTGCACACTGCACTAGTATGCGACACAGTCGAATCCTGTGACTTACTCTTGGTGTATTTCTCTCTTCTGTGTCAGTAAAGCTTTCCTTGTGTATGCATGTCCATTACATTATGTTGTGTGTCTTGTGCTTGACGCAGGTTGGTCAAATATGACACAACCAACCACTACATGCGAGATGCTTTCCTTATAAATCTAAATTTAGATGACACTAGTATTTTTATTGTAGAACGAACATTGTTTGATTGTATTGTATGACCGAAAGTAAAATCTTCGTCTTCTGATGTTTCGTTTGTTTATGCTGAACATGCTTTTCAAAGCAGTCGAGTGGTTAGCTCTGTGAAATATAAGTAGCTGCGCATTGGCTATTGAGAGGAGCTTCAAAGAGTGTAACCAACATCTCGGATAGTAGTCATGTGACTGCTCTGAGGAAAATTGACATGGTAGGCAGATTTTGCACAATATTGGCACCATATTGTCTCGTTTGGCGATATGACATCTTATGACAGAGTAGGTGTGTGAATGCGAATTTCTATAGTGTGGTGTGACGAATTAATCCAAACTTCTTTTGGACATTAAAAAAATAACATTTATTTTTACACAGACAAAACATGGGTTGACAATGGACGCGCGAAACAAAATGCTTAATTTCATATTAAAGTTTACGAATTGCTAGGAAGACGTCTCAACTGGACGGAGTCCGTGAGCTAACTGTTTTTCATCCTCTTCACATGCGCAAGCGCAGTAGTGAAGGACTCTTAACAGGAAACTTCCGGGTCTGCAGCCCACCATCCTAGACTCTTAGGCGCTAAGATGTCACAGTCTATTTCCTCCCTCCTCAAGATTATTTTTCTGCAGAGACAGACACCTGCAAAAAAGATACAAAACAGCAGCAACAAAATCCTTGCGAAGGCAACAACTCATGCCCAAAGCAATATGCAAGTAGACCATACAACCTAAAGATCCTGGCTGTACCACCTACTTTAATTAAAAAAAACATATAATTTTAACAAAGTATAATCAAAATTTTGCTGTGATAATCATCAAAGAAGAAATTCAATTTGAAAATATTTACAGATTTTCAATACAAATTTAACACTTTTTGCAATGCAAATGTATCAATGTACACTAGGAATAAAATATTTTTATATATGCAAGATATCAAATATACAAACAATAGTAATTTATTTTTGTACGTGAGGCGTACGACTTAAACTGTCAGCGTTTATATGCTGTTTTCCCTTTCTATGGACTACCTCGTAATCCTGAATCACAGTAAATTCAACTTCATCTCTAACCTTTATGCTTTCTTCAAACGACTTCTAGATTTGTCTTAGCATTCAGTTATTTCACCAACCAAACTTTCAGTTTCAACGTCCTCAAATATCACTGTCCCTAAGGTCAATTTAGTTACACTTACAGTAACTTCCTTGTTGTTACGAGTCTGTATTCCAAATTCAACATCATCGACAAGATTAAGTTTTTTGAACACTTTGCATTCACTAGAGTGGAAAAACATATCCTTTACATCACCCCTTTTAATAAAACCAAATGTTCCTTTAAGAGCACAAATAACACCACGGTATCTCACAAGTAAGGGCTGTTCCGAACGCATTTTACAAGGTCTAAGGTTTCTTGTATTTTTGTCAATAGCAATACTAAAAGTGACCTTTTTAGAAGGATGAAAATCTACACTACCATCAACATGTTCAGCAGAATAGGGCCGTTCGCCACGATTTTCATAAGCAACTCTACCTTCAGTATTTTCCTTTTTTTTTCAGTGGTTTCAAATCCAGAAACTGTCTCTCTACACATTACTTTACCAACTTTAGAAGTAATTTTGCAAACAGAACTAGCAATTGGTTTTCCAGTACGACGATTATAAGTAATTTCAAATTCAACTGCATCACCACGTTTTAAATTATCAATATTTCCAGAAAATTGACTGTAGTGAAAAAAAAATCTTGCTTGTCGTTCGCAACATTGTATAAAACCATATGAACGTAACAAATTTTCAACGATTCCAGTCTCTTTGGGAGTAACACTGCTAGAACTAAAATGGTTACTGTTACAAGGGCAGTCGTTTTTCGATGTTTCATTTAAAGATGGAGAACGTTGGTACATGAGCGTTGCAGAGTGTTTTACTTCAGTATCAGAGCCTTTGTCTTTTTTCATATCTTCTATAAGTACAACGGTCTTGTTGCTTAGTAAGTAGCGTTCTTTATCTAGGAAGTTGTCCTTGACAGCAGCTTTGGTTATAACATGACCCAACTCACAATTTAAATTTACTTCCGCTATGGGCAAGCAAATAGGGTTGCCCGCTAAAGGAGATGCTATCCATACATGTTCACCCGTATACATGTGTGGCTTAACAAACTTCCTAGGAATTAGATCTATGCTGGCTCCTGTGTCTCGTAAGATGGAAATCTGAGACCCATTTACAGTTCCAACACTAATGTAGGGAGACATCAAATCTATTATTCCCTTTCCCATAATTTCGTTAGCAGCTATGATTTCAGTTTTCTTCAACTTAGGACATTGATGATCGTAGGAATTGCATTCATAGCATTGAAGTTGCTTTCTTTGTTCAACATTTTTCTCTTTGTAATCTTCTCTGTTTACTTCTGTTTTCCCAAAGGGTTTGTTTTCTCCCTCAAACTTATGAAAACCAACGTATGTTTTCTTGATACACTCTGTATTCTGGGAACCTTTTAATATTTCTGGGTGTAAGACTTTCCTTCAAGCTTTCAAATTGATCTATTTTTTTAGCTAATTCTAACAGAGAATTTAAGTCCATCCACTCCTCCAGAAAATGTTCTTTTACTTCAGACGGCACTCGTCTCTTAATCTGCTCAGTGATATGCAAGTCTCTGAGTTCTTCAAAAGTTTTGATTTCCAAATCAGAAACCCATTCATCATAGTAGCTTGTAAGTTCATGAGCGTAATTCCTCCATGTTTTATCCGGGACTTTTTGATGACGGTAAAACATCTGCTTCAATTTCTCAGAACTCATTTTATACCTCTTAAGAATAATATCTTTCACATAATCGTAATTCTTTGCATCTTCAGGCGATTCTCTAGCCGTCATGCTCGAAATTTCTGAAGGCAATACGCCTAGTAAATACGGCATCCAATATTCTTTAGGCACACCTGCCATCTCAGCTCTTCTTTCAAAATTTATTAAATATAGACCCATTTCATCTTTCTTTTCCTCAAATTTCGGGGTAATTTTGATGAGCTCAATTTTATGATTTGGCATCCGTTCTCTATTAGATAGTCCTCGCTAACTTGCGGCTTGCATTTCTAGCTTTTTCTTCTCTAAAGCTATTTCTTCCATTCGAATATTTCATTTCCAATTCGAATATACGTTCTTCCCTTTCTTTCTCTTTGGCAAATTCTTCTTTTGCTTTTGCTTCCTGTCTGGCAATTTCTTCTTTTTCTTTTGCTTCTTGTCTGGCAATTTTTTCTTTTGCTTCCTTCTCTCTCTTTATCCTATCTTCCATAATACGAGTTAAAGAAATTTTAACTTCCTCTTCATAGTGTTCACTGTTTAAGATTATTTTCCTTATCTCAACCAGTTTACAATTATCCGATACTTTTTCACCAAGTTCATCTGCGAGTTCGAGGAGGTCTTTTCTCTCACGAGAAAGAAAAGCCATGATTGATGAACAACTTGTTAGTAAACAATCCAAACCTGATTTGCAATTTCTCAGTCTAATTCTGATTTACTGAGGGAAACCTATCCAAAATTTTCGAATTTAACGGCCTTATAGATTCAGATTCCCCGTGAGCCAATAAAGAAAACTCAAAAGTAAAACAATTTCAATTCAAATGTGTTTTCTCTTATATCTACGAAAAGTAATTGTTATTTCTATTTCGCATCAAGAACTACTCATACTTTTATTTTAAAACCAAATTTCTTATAGAATGATCACTCTACTTTTCAATCCAATTTTATTATCATAAATATAGTTACCAATATTTTCTAATAAACTATATGATTCACAAAATATACTCAATGACAAATATGCTTCAAATACTAGATAAGATTTAATACCAAACATACATTTCTCAAATATAATAAAAGAATCTTAAACTATATCGTAGCATATACAATACACAAGATGCAATATAAATAATTGCAATTAAATATTAGTTTTCATTTACTAATGTGTAATTACCATATGTAATTCAAATTATCTGTTTCTTTTCAAATCATTAAATACACAAAACATGCAAAGTTTCAGTAAAATCAAAACGAAATTTAAATTTTCGTTCACTTTCGATTTGGCACTCTTTGGCCGTGACTTTATCACAACTTGAAAATATCTACTTAGTAGAACATGCAAATTCACTTTATCATCAAATTCTATGAACTTTCACAAAGACAAAATTTAAAGAACCACAAAATAAAATTGGATATGTAGTTATTTCTTTTTGTTTTTTTAACCAAAACTATTTAGGCTCTTTGCCTCACTAATTCCGGTAAGCCAGAACCTTAACGAATTTAATTTAAAACAAGGGTGGGCCTACCTGCATTTCCTGCTTTCTTGCTTCCATCCAACTTCCAGGACACCAAAACTCTAGTCTGTGACGAATTAATCCAAACTTTTTTTGGACATTAAAAAATAACATTTATTTTTACACAGACAAAATATGGGTTGACAATGGACGCGCGAAACAAAATGCTTAATTTCATATTAAAGTTTACGAATTGCTACGAAGACGTCTCAACTAGACGGAGTCCGTGAGCTAACTGTTTTTCATCCTCTTCACATGCGCAAGCGCAGTAGTGAAGGACTCTTAACAGGAAACTTCCGGGTCTGCAGCCCGCCATCCTAGACTCTTAGGCGATAAGATGTCACAGTGGCAACAAAAATGTCGACATCGCCAAAGTCTATTACTTTGTCGCGTGGACCAATCTAATGATGAATCAATGGATAGGTGTCTTCTCCTGTCACGTGGACTAATCAGATGACGAATGTTTGTTTCCACTTTGCAGACGAGTAGTAGTTAAGGGTCACGTTACTACTGGTTTTGGTCTAGTCTTCTGGTTGTTGTCCATCTTGGGTTTTGTCGTAACCATATACAGTCCTTAGGCCACAAATCCCAAGCAACCAACGGCATGGTGGACAGTAGAGAAACAAACTAAACCGCCCATTAGAAGTTGGAATGGATAGGATTATTGCCTCCTGGAAAAAAATCAGATCCATCAAATTATAGATGCATGGACGTGAAATATAAGTAACTGAGCATTGCTTTTGGCTGGAGCTTCAGAAAGTGTGACCAATATGTCGACTAGTAGTCACATGACTGCTCTACGGAGAATTGATTTGGTTGGCCGATTTGGCACCTTATCGCCTCGTTTGGCAATATAACGTCTACTGGTGACTTTACTTGATGATGTTTGTCTTGTGTTTGGCGCAGGGTAACCAAATATAGTCCTTAGGCCTTAAATCTCAACCAATCAACGGCCTGGTGGACCATAGAGAGACAAACTAAACCACACAGTAGAAGTTGGAATGGATAGGATTATTGTCTGCTAGAAGAACTCAGATCCATCGAATTATCCGTCTGCTTACAATTTATATGGTTGCGGGCTATCCCAATTTGTCCCACGTATAAGATAATCATACTACTAAGAGGATCTAATCACAGAACCCAGAAATAGCAAAATCGCCTTAAGGCATTCCAGAATTAGCCTTGAGCTGATGGGGTGAGAGTGCTTTAGTTGAGTACAGGAAACGGAGGCTTATGATTAAATGGAAGGCGAGAATCAATGAGGATCCGATTTGGAATTTTTTCTTCTAATTCCTTAAGTAGGGCAATAACGAAAAGCAAAGAGCCATTTGTGCAAAAGAGAAAATAAAAAGCAAATGCACTGATGGGCTAAGATTTAGGTAAATTAAAAATGCTACAAGAATCTATCTTTCTAATCAAGATGATATTGGAAATCATAACCAAAATGTGAAAAGCTAAATCATAACCAAAATTCAAAAAGCTAAATCATAACCAAAATTCGAAAAGCTAAATCAAATATCAAGTTTTTTAAATTTTATCAGTAGGACTTGAAATACATTCATTCAATAGAGTACACACTCAGCTCAAAGACACGGAGACAAAGAGCAAAGGGTAGGTAGGCAGTTATTTAACGTCTCACTGGAGCAACACAACGGTCTGTTGGTGACAGTCCGGGATCAATCCTGAAGGAAAGATCCAAGGACAACGCCTCTTAATTTTGAACCATAATCAGATGACGAGATCAACACCTGAGCTGCCACCCCACTCTCCAAACTTCCATACCACGCCAACGTGAGAACATTTGAGTCCACGACAGATTTAACGAGCACAAGCCCCCGTGTATATGGCAGTCTTTGGCTAGACCGAGTTTCGAACTCGCAACCCTCCGGTTGCTAATACGTTGCCCTTCCAAATGGGCTACCAAAGCTGCAAAGAACAAAGGGACAAAACATCAAAACGAGATTAAAAAATAAATAAACAGCAGTTAATCAGTCTAAGCTTTGAAGTAAATCTCTTGCCTTCCAATATCTATGATGGCGCAGCTTGTCCGCTTTTGGACTTTGCCCCATAAAACCCAAACATCCAATCCAATCCAATCTAATGTCTGAAAATTGTCCCCCAACAATTTTGCGAAAATTTCACTTTTGTTAGAAATTCAGAGTTACGCAAAAAAACAGAATATTCACAAAGAAAAGGCAAAAGCGTGTTCATTTTGTCATTGGTTGTGACAGAAAGCGACAAAAGTGCGGTTATTTTTGTCATTGGTTGTGACAAAAGGAGCAAAAGTGTGTTTATTCTGTCATTGGTTGTGATTAAAAAGCAAAAGGATGTTTGTCTTCTCATTGGTTGTGTCAAAAAAGACAAAGTGTGGTTATTCTTTCATTCGTTGTGACAAAAAAGGCAAAAGTGTGGTCACTGTCATTCGTTGTGACAGAAAAAGGCAGATGCGGACACTGAAACTACTTTTCTGTAGCTCATATTTGTATATCCATTTAAATCAGTGTTTGGCGTAATTTGGACAAATCTGGCTCTCGTGCCATCCAACCATTTGGAGAATAGCGGGATGCAAAGTAGACCTACCTTCTTGTGGTGAACCCTGAACAACGTTTCTATAAGGCTAAGCGATATACGACTTTTGGCATGCGTTATTACGACGTTATCAGGTATATGACCAACCGTACTGTTGTCTATGTGACCTGAAAGAGCTTATGAACAGAACCTACCTGCATAGCTGTGGTACATGCGATGGGATTGAACCCTCTGGGGCACATATCCTTTAAGCGCGGGCTTCAAAAACCTGAGGTATTCTACTGATCTTTTATTTTGCCATGGAGCTTATTATCTTTGGCAAACACGTGAGTCGCGCTCTCGGGATACCCAAGCGATCTTCTTCCATCACACTTCTCTGTTCCCCAATCCTTGTTTTTCCTTTCATGACATTATTTACTTGACGTTGGTCTGTCTTATGCTGGGCACAACTTATTCGAATATGGCCCTTGCACTGTAAAATCTCAATCTCAAACCAACCAACCTTTGTCGCTTGGGAGCTCGATAAATAGCCTCAAACAAATAAAATTTGCCTAACATTGCACCCAATTTAATCAAATGCTGAACAAACCCCGAATAACTCTTACTGATGCTAATGTTTTGGTAAAATTCAAACTCATATCACAAAAAATTAAAATAACAACAGTTGCGAAATTAACAACAATAGGAAAACCAATACCACACTATCCAGACTGAGAATAGGACATTTTAAAGGCATGAAAACTAACTGTGATGGAAGCAGAAGGTGTAGACATCGTAACTGTCTGGGCGTTGAACTCACACTCCATCATATATTCACCTGCCCTGCAATAATAGCTGCGCTTCAAATCATCGATTATCATCATGAAGAACTTTACAGCGATGAAGTAATGGGACATCGCCAAAGCTGTGGAAAATGCACATGGCGACATCTGACTCAGAAATGGACACAACATCACGTGAAGTTGTCTCGTTTCGCGCAGTTTGGTTAAATATGGCCCTTGCGCCGTAAAACCCAAAAACCAACCAAGCCGTGAGATTGAGTCAGGCAGCCCCGTAGGGGCGAGCTAAAAAACTTTTGGGGCAATTAGTCAGGCCATTAACTTTTCTTGGTGTGTTATTCGTGTTATGAAGTTGTAATTTGTACTGTTTTTGTGGTATTCTTTTATAACTGTGTTTTGCCCAGTCATTGGAGATAAAATGTGGAGAATCGAGTAAGTCCGTTTTATAAGAATGTGAAGGAGGCAACCCAGATAAATCAAACCTAAGAAATCCACTTTGCATTGAAAATAGAATCAAGACAAGCCCCTTAACTTATCTCCCGAAGTCTTCGAACTTAGCTTTTAGCATTTTTCAATAAATTGTTCTTACTTTAAGTACTTTTCTCTTTTCAATCGTTCTTTACAGAGGCCAACTTGTCGAGAATTGGAAACTAATTACAAGGGTAACCAAACCCATATATCTTCATTTACTACAATCGCTTCTCGTAACAACTTCGTAAGAAAAATATACAGGTTTTAAAGAGAAATATACAGAAAAATGGCAGGTTCTATTTCCAGAGTCTAAGCCAAAGACCCCATTTGCATTGAAAATAGAATCAAGATAAGCCCCTTAATTTTCCTCGAAAAGTCTTCGAACTCAACTTTCATAACTTTTTGATAAACTGTTACTTTGGGAGCTTTTCTCTTTTCAATCGTTCTTTACAGAGGCCAACTTGTCAAGAAAGGTCTGGCAACTGCAATTACAAGGGTGACCAAACCCATATCTCTTTCTGCATTTGCTACAATCGCTTCTCGTAACAACTTCGTAAGAAAAATAGTTCCATTCATGTGATTAGTAAACAAAGAATGGCCGCGTACACTTTGTTCTGTGACGTGGGACTGACGTCGCATTCTCGTCCTTGAAGGACCCCTTTTACCTAATCCCATTGGCAAGTTTCTATTCCCAGAGTTTAATCCAAAGAAACCCTATGACTTCTTTGAATGGCGGAATGCCAAATAAGGGGAAGCAATCACCTCTGCACCTAAGCTGCAATATTCGACAGAAAAAAGTCACTTAAATTAGTAAGAGAAAGCAACGTGGAAGGGTGTTAAAGCGATGATTTCTGCCCTAACTTTGAGATTCAAACATGGAATACAAAATTAAATGATTGTGGGACTAATCGTGGAAAGAAATTCTGACTGAAATCTGAAACATACCAGCGAAATTGTGTAAAACAGTTTTAGTTCATACATAAATTCTCGGTTTGACTATAGTCGACGACGAAAATTTTACCCTGGATTTCTGAGAATAAGATTATGACGACTTCGCAACCAGTCAACCGAAATATTGCACAGATGAAAAGAAATGAACATATTAGTGCATTCCTCTCTCAACAAACCGAAAACTTAGGAAAAAATATTTAACACATGATAGAATACTTATTAACTGTACCTTCGTCCCTCCGTCTCACCAAAGGTTTAGAGTTTTAATTGGAGGGACGGATAGAAGGAAAACGAGATAAAAAAGATATCACATATAATATAACATTTGGAGTATACAAGTGCACACACGGAACAAAAGGCATCAATAGTCGAATATTAAAATTGGAACATAACAGCAAAAACATGAACAGAATACAAAGAAGTTACCCAACACAACACACAATTAAACAACACGAGGAACAGAATTCAGGGGTCGGAGGGCCAAAAGGAGGCACACAGGGAGACGTGATTATTTATTCGTCGTTTCTTGAAATTTATGCTACGGTATTTACATATGAATTTTTGATGGTTAAGGTGTATTTATACGCTAGAACATTTTTAAAAATTTGACTTTAAAAAGTCCAGTTTTTTCACAATAGGTCATTGGTATGTGCTTAAACTCATTTTAGTGTGAAAAATATTCTGATTAAGCTACTCATTAATTAACTAATTTAGATATAATTAGCTAATTAGCATGTTTTTTGAACAGTGATATCTCAAATTCTAATGTGTTCAGAAAGACAATTCCTGTTGGAAATCATTCCTAATATTATTCTCATGTTTTGACCCTCCATCAAGTTGCTAGTGGGAATACGTTCTTTTTTACAATTTTTTTCACGAACTAAGTCTAAAAAAATCAAGATTTTTTCAGGAATTTCAACATTTAAAAATCAACTAAAAATTCATTTCTTAACCAATAACTTCAACTGAGGGGCTAAACATCCACTGTATTACATAAATTATAATGACGCAAAAGTAATTATAATAGATCAATTCATTGTTGAGTTATCACTGTTCGAAAGAAGCATCCAATTGCGAAAACATAGTTCTTCAGAAATCGAGTTTCAAGTTTTGGAAACGTGTTTGTCTATGGTGACAGTATCTAACCCAAACCCTTGTAACTTGAAAACTGTTTAGAATATTTACAAGAACTTGGTATCGTTTGAAAGCTAAGGAGTTGGACAATATTTTGAATTATTAAAAAGTAGATCGATATTTTAGTCAATTTTCGTGATTTCTAGTGTATACATACACCTTAAGCAATCAGGGCAATAACGCCCCAGTTTAATGTGTAAAATATATTTACATTTAAATTCCTCAAAAATTTATCAAGAATAGAGCTCTGAGGATAAAGCAGGAAAACACCAACATTAAGAGTGTCCATAAAATACAATATAAAGTAAATCTTATTCTTAAAACAATTAAAAAATAGTAGCACTCTCTAGAAAGGCGAATATATATATTACTTTAAGTCTCATTAGAACTATTAAAGAAAAAAATTCTTTTCCTTTCCCCTCCATTCCCAGAGTATCACTTGGAATTGTAGGATAGAATACTTAGTATTTTTATCCTACTTTTTTTGGTGTAGGATAGAAAATATTAATCACAGAACACATTCTAAATACATTTGGGGATTTTAAAAAAAGTTACAACAGTGGAGAGAAATAAATTGAATGCAAATGGCAAATATTGTTCATCAGTTTTTCAGAATGAGAAACAGAAATGTGGGACAACAATACTAAACACAGGATAGAATGCTTAGTATTTTTCATTCTACATTTTTGGCATAGGGTAGAATATACTGAACACAAGAATACTCTAGATGCATTTGTAGACTTTTAAAAACTATAAAAATGAAGAGAAATGAACTCATAAGCATTCCTCTTTCTCATAACAAACCAAAAACAGGATAATAATAATGAACACAGGATAGAGTGTTTAGTATTTTTTATCCTACATTTTTAGCATAGGATAGAAAATGCTAATCACAGAATATTCTAAATACATTTGAAGACTTTCAAAAAGCTATAACAATGGAGATAAATAAATGAAATAGAAATGCAAATCTTGTATATCGTTTTTTCAGAATGAACGCTGAGTACTGTTCTTCCTCATAACAAACCGAAAATGTAGGATAAAAATACCAAGCACAACTTAGTATTGTTTTATTTTACATTTTCGGAAAAGGGTATAAAATACTGAGCACAGAATATTCTAGATGCTTTTAAAGATTTTTAAAAGCTATAAAAATGAAGAAAAATGAACACTGGGTATTGCTCTTTCTCATAGCAAACTGAAAACGTAGGTTGGTTGGTTGTTTTTGAGGTTTTATGGCGCAAGGGCCATATTTGGCCAGGAAAATTTAGGATCAGAATACAAAGAGCGGGATAGAATGTTTAGTAATATTTATCCTACGCTTTTTTTTTCGGTATAGGAAAAAATACTAATCACAGAGAGAAAGAGAAAACATTTTAAATACATTTGAGGATTTCCATGAAAGCTATAACAATGGAGGGAAATAAATTAAATGCAAATACAAATCTTGTCTGTTGCTTTTTTTTTTCAAAATGAACACTGAATCCCTTTCATAAACAGAAAATGTGGGAAATACACAGGATAGAATGCTTAGTATTTTTTATTCTACATTTTGGCATAGAGCACAAAATGCTGAGCACGAAATATTCTAGATGCATTTGAAAACTTTTAAAAGCTATAAAAATGAACACTGAGTATTGCTCTTTCTCATCACAAACCGAAAACATAGTATAAAAATTCTAAGTACGCAATAAAATACTTAGTATTTTTTATCCTACATTTTTAGTATAGTATAAAAAATACTTAGCACAGAATATTGTATATGCATTTAAAGATTTTTAAAAACTATAACAATGAAGAGAAATGATGAACTAAATGCAAATATAAAATCTCAACCTGGTGTTAAAAAAGAGACTATACCAAACAAAAACAATCAAATACAATAAATATAAAATGGATCTATCTAGCAGAGTGACATCATACCTTATGGCTAACAACAGAATCTGAGGAAATGTATTTCCATTCAGCATCCACGAAAAAACCCCACCGCATAATTAAATGGAATACACAATGGTCCCAGAAAAGCAGCAATCGATCACTTCGCCCGTTCTGGACATGACTGGGACAAACAGCTATTTTTATCGCCGGACATTGGCAAGAGAAGGGAACAACATGGGGAAACGGCGACGAACACCAAATTTACGCGAATCAAATAAATTTGTCACAAGTAGCACGAGGTTTTTGATAGATACCACCAAAATTACGCTGTACTGAGACCGAAGAGCGAATATTCTACTCTCGAAAACATCTAATTAAAGTAAGTGCGATTTTATGTCCCGCATAAGTTTGAACGATGTAATTATTTTTCGTTTACATAATGCGGGACATGCAGATATGGCGAGGGCTGGAGCACCCATTAGGGAGACTGTAGGGGAAGATTTAGGCCATAGAATTGCTAGTTATGATAGTTTAATGCTTTTAGGCTGCCTCTCCTTAGCGAAGAAAGTTTGAAGTTAGTTTCTGTTTGTGAAAAGTGGTGGCGCTGGGGTTGGCGCCATGAAGTGTAGTGATTTGTAGTATCAATCTCAGACAGGGAATCTTTATAATGTTTTGGTCCAACCAAAGATCCTGTGATTCAAAATTACGTGTTGTTTGTCCTTTCCCTTGGGGGATAGATCCCGGACCGTCGCCAATAGACCATTGTGTTGCTCCAGTGCGACGTTAATTAAAATACCTACTTACCAACCAAATATTGTCTTGTACACGGGGGCTGGTGCACGTTGAATCTGTCGTGGCTTCAAATGTCCTCACGTTGCCGTGGTGTTGAAGTTTGCAGACTGGGGTGCCTGCTCAGATGATGACCTCGTCATCTGACCGTGGTTCTAAATTACGTGGTGTTATCCTTGGATTTTTCTCTTGGGGATTGATCCCGAACCTACTCAGACAAAAAATATTTGTAATGCTATGGTACTGTTGGTTTTAATGTTTGGTCAATAACTATCCTCAAGGGCACGTTTTCTTTAGGTGTGTACCCAATCACAACCCTGAGCAAGGCGAGGTTTCTGATTTATCTTTGCTATCCAGATATGAAGTTGCTAGATCTGTTCAATAGTTATGATTACCTGTTCACTAGTTACTGCCATGGGGATAACCATAGCCGCTTCGCTTTTTGTTTGCACCAAAGGGAAACGTACAGTGATTCGCTTTTTCTTCGCCGCACAAGCGTTATTGGTAGGTAGTTAATTAACGTCGCACTGGAGCAACACACCGGGCTATGGTGACGATCCGGTATCAATCCGCAAGGGAAAGATCCTAGGACAAATTAGAATCAAGGTCAGATGACGAGAACAACACCTGAGCTGGCACCCCACTCTTCAAACTTCCACACCACGAAACGTGAGGACATTTGAGGCCACGACAAATTTAACGTGCATCAGCCACATGTACACGACTGTCTTTGACTGGACCTAGTTTCAAACTCGCAACCCTCTGGTTTCTAATCCGTTGCTCTTCGAACTGAGCCAGAGCGGCCCTGTTAAGCGGATAAGCAATGAAAGCAACGTGTCGTTATAACGATTTGTAAGGCATAGACGTGAAATATAAGTAGACTGAGCATTGCTATTGAGATGAGCTACAAAACGTGTGAACAACATATCGACTAGTAGTCACGTAACTGTCCTGTAAAAGGCTGATTTGTTTGGCCAATTTGGTATCTTACCTCCTTGGTGGGCGATATAACGCCTTCTGATGACGGTACCATATAATGTCTTCTGGCGACAGTACCTGACGGTGTCTAACTTGTGTTTGACGCATCGTAGCGAAACATAGCCTATAGGCCATAAATATCAACCAATCAACGGCCTGGTGTACCGTAGAAAGATCATAGCAATAAACTAAGCGAAACTTTTTACGTGCCGTACATTTGAATTGGATTGGTTATATTTCGATAGACCGAGTTTTCTTAGCCTTGGCGCAGCTTGGCCCAAACCTAGCCCTTGTACCATAAAAAACCAACCAAACTCTTAGACAGGTAGGTAGCATAAACGTGAAATATAAGTAGACTGAACATTGCTATTGCGAGGAGCTTCAAAAAGTGTCACACATGTCGACTAGTAGTCACGTGAGTGTTCTGTGAAAAATAGATTTCGTTGGCCGATTTGGCACCTTATCGCCTCATTTGGCGATATAACATCTTATGACAGGGAGGTATGTGAATCCGCATTTCTAGAGTGGCGAAAAAATGACAGAATCGCTAAAGTTTACTACTATGTCATGCGGATAAATCAGATGACGAATGAATTGATGAGTATCCCCTCCCTTCTGATGAAGCAATCAGATGATGAATGTTTGTTTCCTGCTTGTTGTCACTCGACGAAGTAATGTAAGTGTCACGTTACTACTAGTTTTGGTCACATGATCCTGGACACATAAAAAGGTTACCATAGCTCACTCTACTTTTACACTTCCTCTATGTTTCATCTGGTTGATGAGACGAGTTTGTAATGAGAGGAGTTTCGTATGGTTGATTCTTGTACTAATAACCCGAATTAGGAGGCAGTATTTCGGTATTTTATGTTGAGTTGACTGGGAAATGCTGCAGATTTATTTTTGATGCGTTTATGGCTGCCGTGTCTACATAGGGCAGATATAGCGAATGCTGAACATTGACTGAGAAATGGGTAGTTGGTTTAACGTCGAACTGGAGCTACACAACGGGCTATTTACGAAGGTCCAATTTATAAAAATCTATACATTGAAGATGCAGTCGCTATTATCCATAAATATCCATATTTAAAATGCTAAATACGTACCATCATGAGCACGATTTCGAGGGGACTGAATAATTTTGGTTAGTTATAATTTTATGAATGGGCGCCAGCACAATTCAGTCCCCTAGGATTTGTGCTCATGATGGTACGTATTTAAAATTCTAAATATGGATATTTAGGGATGATAAAGTGACTGCTACTTCAGTGTTTAGATTTTTATATAAAACTTTCTACATTTTTATAGGTTATTCCTTCCTTAAATTTCAGTCTATAATCACTAATAGTAGGCCCTGTAGTTACCCATGTGGATGTGGACTCTGAAATTAAAAATTTAATTTATAGTCAGACCCAAAAATAAATGCTGTTTTGATTCAACTCCACAGATGTCCATTGCTCACTCTACTTTTATATATCCTCTACGAAACGAAAAATGGTTCGTTGATTTTGGGGTTTTATGGCGCAAGAGCAATACTTGGCCATGCTGCGCCAGACTCAATACAATATCAAGTAATTGATACACACAGCGAAAGCGTTACTACACAGAAGAGAGAGAGAGAGAGATACACCCAGAGAGGAATGCACCTGGCAGGAATCGAACATGCGCCGTCTATAACTCGAAGGCTGCTAGCACAGTGGACATACCCACTGAGCTACGACGGCCCCACGAAGCGAAAAATAAACCACCGTAATATTAGAAGACTAGTTTAGCTAGACAAATACAGAACCTGCGCCATAAAATCCGAATCCAACCAACCATATTAATTTATCCCTCCAAGTGGTTTGGATGAGATATTTCGTTCATCAAGATCAGGAAAATTTTACTAATGACGAGATATATCGTCATCAAGATATTGCTCATTTGTTTTTTTGATGATGAGATCTAGATCTAGTCGTTTTATCCAAAATGACGAAATATCTCGTCAATCAAGATCTGGTCAGTTTTGCTAATGGCGAGAAACCTCGTCGAGACAACCACCAGGAGGGTTAATTACTTTATTTCGTTCAACTTCATCACAAACTTTACAGTCATGTAAGCAAACTTTCATCATAATTGGCACGACAGCCCTTTGTGAGCCCTTGGCCTTCTTCAGAAGTTTTCCCCAGACTACTCCAGCCATGGATCTCCAGTTCTTGACTTTCATGGCACTAAATTCCAAATCCAGACAGTCCCTCCATCTCTTTTTGGCCTACCCCTCTGTCTTTCACAGAAAGGGACTGCATTAAAAACTTTCAATGGCGTTCTCTCTGGATCCATTCTCAAAAGATGACCTACCCATCTCATTTTGTTCAATTTGACAAATTTTAGTCTTCATTTTCAAAAAGTTTGAATAATTCAAAATTGTATCTCCTTCGCCAAATATCATTATCAAGGACACCACCAAAGATGGCCCTCAAAACTCTCCTTTCAAAAATTGCCAAAGCTCTCTCTTCCTTTGCTGTCAATGACCGTGTTTCAGAGGCATAGGTTAACACTTGTCTTATGAGAGTTTTGTACAGCAGGATTTTTGTTTTTCTTTTGATGAGGCGAGATTTCAACTGGCTTTTTAGCCCATTGAAACAGTGATTATCCGTAAGAATTCTTTTCCTGATTTCAGAGTCAATCTCATTCTAACGCTCAATTTCAGATCCCGAGTAATTAAATTTTTTTACAGATTCAAATTTATGTTTCTCAATTTCAAATATATTTTAACAAGGTTTTCTTTTTCCACAATACATATATTTGGTTTTTCTTAATTTATTTTTAGTTTCATTTTTCCTGCAGCTTTTTCTAATGCTAGGGAAGATTACTTTAGTGTATTTTCAGATCTTGCGATTATGTCTATATCGTCAGCATATGCTAAAATCTGTATAGACTTGTTAAAAATAGTTCCACTTGTATTTATACAAGTATCCCTGATAACCCTATCCAGAGCTATTTTAAATAGGAGACATGCAAGAGATCTCCTTGCCTAACTCCATTAAAGATCTCCAAGGGCTTAGACAATTCTCCTTGAATACGTACCATAGAGAAAGTACCTGTAAAGGTAAGTTTCACAAAATTAATTAACTTTTTTGGCCCATCATAGTCTGACAAGGCTTTTTACAACTCTAATCTATTTATACTGACATATGCTGCCCTAAAATCTATGAACAGGTGGTTCGTTTCTATTCCATATTCCCTACATTTCTTTAGAATTTGTCTCAATGTGAAAATCTGATCAACCGTAGATCGTCCTTTTCGAAAGCCACACTGATTATCTCCAATGAGATTATTTACAATAGCCGACAAACGATTAAATAGGATGTTTGAAAACACTTTATAAGTAATGTATAATAAACTTATTCCTCTGTAATTCTCACATTTTAAAACATCTCCCTTTTTATGTATAGGGCACAAAATACCAAGTTTCCATTCAGCAGGCAGGGTCTCTTCCCATAGTAAAAGTATAATTTCAAAAATTATTGTTGTAAGCAAACTTTACGGAAAAAAAATTTAGGGTGTGACTGCATTGACAAGATGAATAGAGTCGTCACGATGCATTTTTCCTGTTTCTATTCACTGTCGTTTCTTCCCTAGACAAAAAATTCACAGCTGAAGACAGGTCAATAATATTGAGGTTTTGTGGGTGGGGTGACCAGACAGACGTCGGCTAAACTGTCCGGACATTCAATTACACAAATAGCATATATAAAAGGGGTGGAAAAGAAAAGCAGATGAAGTGATGTAAATCATAGAAATCAGCCATATTTCGGAGGTAGTTGCGTTCTATATTTCGCAAAGCTGACCCAAATACAACTATATATCAGAAGTGTTACAGATTCAGAGGCAAATCTAGAAACGTATTGCTGTACGAGGTCAAAGGTTGTAAACAGATTTTATACTTTATATGAAAGGAAAATCTGGGGTCTCAAGGCAATTAAGATATTAACAATATTAAAAAGGTATCACTTTTTAAGAGGGTTCGTTAAAAATCTGTTATATTTGGTAGGTAGGTATATTAATTAACGTCGCACTGGAGCAACACACCGGGCTATTGGCGACGGTCCGGGATCAATCCCCAAGGGAAAGTTCCGAGGACAACGCCACGTAATTTTGAACCATGGTCGGATGACGAGGTCACACCTGAGCTGGCACCCCACTCTCCAAGCTTCCACACCACGCCAACGTGATGACATTTGAGGCCACGACAGATTTAAAGTGCACCAGCCCCTATGTACACGACGATCTTTGGATGGATTCGAACTCGCAACCCTAGTTATATTTGGTCACCACGCTATTAATTTTAAAGTAAGGGACTCTAAAACGTGAATTATCTCCGCTGAGCCAAGAACACAAAAGGTGTTTACAATCACGTGTTGTTCCACAAATATAGATGCAGCAGTAAAAATTAGTGAAATAGATGTATAACATTTACTATACACATTAATCTTTTTGAAAGATCAAATTTTTAAAAAGATTAGATAGAGATGTTACATTTGGTCACTCCAAACTGTGAGTTTTGAAGTAAGGGACTCTAAAATGTGATATATCTGTGTTGGTCTGTGAACGAAAAATAGATATATAATCGGTCTTGAAAATATTTGCACAAATTAACTGCACAATTTGTTCCGAAAATTTCGTTTCAAATATGAAATCAATCAGTTCTTTCTGTCAACAGAAGATATCGAAAGGTAGAATGAAACCAAGTCCTTAAGTATGTTGAGCGGAGAGGGACACATTTGGATATTTAACCCTCCTGGTGGTTGTCCTGGTCTACGAGGTATCTCGTCATTTGCAAAACTGGCCAGATCTTTATGGACGAGATATCTTGTCATTAGAAAAAAACTGACCAGATCTTGATCTCGTCCTAAAAAATTGGCAAAACTTGGATGACGAGATATCCAAGTCGTCCAAATTGGTCAAAGCCAAAATTGGTCAGATCTTGATGGACGAGATATCTCGTCGAAACCCCTTGGGGGTAGAAAAGTGTACCACTACTGATATGCGACGGTATTTCCAGCTATGTCGCCTTATAACTAGATCCCTGAAGAATGAAATTAAAAAAATATATAGTAATATAAAATAATACAGTTTTAAAAACCCGTAAGGATGTTTTGGTATGGGTAACTCGCTAACTCCAAAACCAATAGGAACTAGCAATTCATTAGCAGATCTTTTAAAACTTAGCTCTTGAAAATAATTGCCTAAATGTATTGCGCAATTTGTTCCGAAATATTCGTTTGATGTAATGGTAATTAATTAAAGTCGCACTAGAGCAACACAACGGGCTATATCGTTTGATGTAAGGAAGCAATCAGGTCTTACCCTCAACTCAACCTATCAAAAGAATATATGAAACCAGGGTTGCATTAAACCTTTTGAGAGGAGAGTCAAAAAGCTTACCATGACTTAATGCAGCATTTGTAACTGCTTCCTTAGTAGGCGTAAAAGTTTGGAGAGTGTTGCCAGATCAAGTGTTACCTCGTCATCTGACCGCGGTTCAAAATTAAGTGTTGTTGCCCTTCGGGTTTGATACCGGACAGTCACCATTAGCCGGTTGTGTTGCTCCAGTGCGACGATAATTAAAATACCTACATACCATCCATCATATAAATTGATCCCTGAAGAACGATATTAAAAATATAAAGATAAAATGATAATAAAATTCCGTAGGTTTCCTCTGAGCGTAGCGAGATTTCAGAATAGTGTAGTGTTGCCTTTACCCCCAACACACTGAATGACTAGATAATTTTTTTATGATAGAATCCTATGGAAAGATTCTATTGGTCCTCTCCTTGGAACAGAAGTCTTTGAAACGGTTCCATCGTTTCAGTCTTTAGAATTCAATCCTTTGGGTAGATTTAATCGTCTTTTTATTGCAATAGAATACTTTGGAAATATTGTATTGCTTCTTTACACAGAAAAAAGAAGTATCGCCTTTTATTAGAATAGAATCCTTTGGGAAAATTCTATCATTTTTTCCAGAACAGAATCCTTTGAAAAAATTCTATCGTTGTTTCCAGAATAGAATCATTTGGAAAGATTCTAAGGGCCCTTTCCTAAGAATAGAATCCTTTGGAAAGATTATAAGGGCCCATTCCTTAGAATAGAATACTTTGGAAAGACTTTACTGGTCCCTTCCTGAGAATAGAATCCTTTGGAAAGACTTTACTGGTCCTTTCCTTAGAATAGTTCGGAAAGACTTTATTGGTCCTTTCCTTAGAATAGACTCATTTGAAAAGATTCTACTGGTCAAGAAGGTCAAAACAGGTTTGGAGTCAGTCAAGCAGGTAAGACTGCAGGTTGCAAGGCGGAATTATGCATGTGAACCCCTCAGAGGGTTGAAAAACGATAATATTTTGGTAATTGCAATTATCAACAATCTCAAAACAGAATTATTTTATTACCTCTTTTTAAACCCCATCGCTTACCTCGTATCCCTTGTTTTTAAATCCTTACCCCATCAAAAGACACACACCGACCGCATTGGTATTGATGGAAATGCAGTTGCTGTTCAAGAAGCTAACGAATCATTAAAGAGGCGGTATCATTGAAAAGCTTACTTTCATGCAGACTGAAAACAATGTAACAATTTAACCCTCTGAAATTTCCGAGCAGTGTAATACTTCAGATAGTATCTAAAGCATGCTCTATCGGATTGTGATCAGGTGATCTTGCTTGAATCGAATTCAATATTATCCTTAATATGAGGGGGACGGAGCCAATTGGTAGAGTACCATATTAGCAACTGGAGGGTTGAGAGTTCGAAACTCGTCCAAGCAAAGACCCTCGTGTACGTGTGGGGTTTTGCACGTAAAATCTATCGTAGCTTAAATGTCCTCACCCAGGAGTGTTATTGAAGTTCGGAGAGTGGAATGCCAGCTCAGCTGTTGACCTCATCATCTGGCCGTGGTTCAAAATTGTCCTCGGGTCTTTCCCTTCGGGACTGAAAGCGTAGAGTGGCCGATAGCCCGTTGTGTTTCTTCAGTGCGACATCAGTTTAACTTGCTACCTACCTAACAACATTTATATTTGGACATGCGTGTTTCTCGTGTTGCATTTTGTACATTTGGAAAACCTGTTTTTAAGAAATGGTAGTAGAAAACACTTAGGTAGGTGGGTAGTTAATTAACGTCGCAATGGAACAACGGGCTATTGGCAACGGTCCGGGATCAATCCGGAAGGGAAACATTAAAGGACAACGCCTCGTAATTTTGAACCACGGTCAGAAGACGAGGTCAATACCTGAGATGACACCCCACTCTCCGAACGTCCACAACACGCCAACGTGAGGACATTTGAGGCCACCACAGATTTAACATGCAACAACCCCATGTACACGACGGTCTTAAAAATTAATAGTCAGGACGTTTGGCTTTTGCAATAAGAAATAGCTTTCGTAATAGCATTTTCAGCCTCTCTTGACTTTTTATAGCGACCTTATCTCACGCAACATAAATTGCTCCGCTCAAAAATTGCGCTTCCACGAAGCCCCTTGGAATAGCCCCAGATGCTTCGTCAAACACTTAGAAACGGAATCAAACGCGCATTCATTGCATTTCAGGTGGAAACCCTTTCGGATGCGACGGAGATGTTTAGATACGGAGGTAGGAATTACTGCCGATATTGATGGAATCCCTCTTTTTATACACTTCTCTTGAGTCAATTTATATTTATGAAATTTTGTCATTTATCTTAAAATAGCCGCGTTGCCTAGGACACGCGAGCGTCACAGATTTCCAGAAGCAGGTGGGAAAATATATATTTTCTTCGAAACTGGATTATAGGATGATGGGATTTCGAAGTGGCCTGAAATTTGATTTGGCAAGAGCAGAATTCGCATTTATCATTCCGAGAGATGTGTCAGAGGGGACGGCTTAGGTTGGAGGAGTACATACCCGATTGAGCATTGTGGATGAGGGACTTGATCTCGATTTAACCCTCCGAGTGGGTTTGACGAGATATCTCGTTCATCGCGATCTGTCCAATTTCGCAAATGAGGTATCGCGTCCATCGAGATCTGAGCAATTTTACTAATGGCGAGATGTCTCGTCCATCATGCTGTGATCAATTTTACTAATGATGTGATTCTTGTCCATCAAGATGTAACCAATTTTACTGATGACAAGGTATCTCGTGGTGTGCCAACATCCTGAACGATAAGATCTCAAAGTATAAAATAAGGATGTGTGTGCTGGCGGCCGGAGGGGTGGCCGCGGACGCCCTCCCCTATGTTTAAAAATCTCAAAAAATTTTGAATTGTATATGGTTCTTCCCCCTGACACTCTACCCTGTTTCCCTCGGTAATTAGTGAGTCAAGGACTTGGTCCGGCTCAATTTTAAACTTCATTATTTTAGATCCTATGATTTTACTTTTCTTAAAAATTTTAGAAATTTGGGGTTTTGAGTCTTTTGGTGTTTTTGGTTCTCTGGATTAACGGGTCTTGGACTAATAACTATTTTTGAATATGGTCCAGTTTTATAATTTATATTAGTTTGTCTTAAAATATAGTAATTATTAAATATCATCATAATTGTAAATCTCATTGTAAAATATCATATCATAAATAATCTTTTTGTTCTTAAATTGGCGCCTCATATGAGCCATCCTCTTATATACTACTATTGTACCACCTATTTGTAGCGCCTACTTTAAACTGTCCACTGGCAGTAATAGAAGCTGCAGTTAATGAATTTAAAAAAAAATTTAATGTTATAAATCTGTGGGTAAGTTTCAGGTGCTACAGGATGGCCTATGTGGCGCCGATATCGTCCTTGTAAACCGGCAGTGTGCCGGTCGTCGATACTTAGTTAATGTTTTTGGACCCTGTTGGTCCTTTTTCTATGTATATTTTTAAAGAAAAAATAATAAATGGTGGTGCCCTGGACTTCGGTGCGGACGCGCCGGAGTCTGGGTGTACCCTCTCTGTGTGTGGGGGGGGGGGGCTGGTTTTCCCGGCGTGCCCCTTTTGTGCCCATGGTTAAAGTCCTCCCCCTCCTCCCATATAAAAACTCAAAACTTATCGGTGAGTTGGGAGGAGGAGGGTCTAGAAGAAGAAGGTATCTCGTCCATCAAGATGTGATCAATTTTACTTATGAGAGATATCTCGTCCATCAAGATGTGATCAATTTTACTAATGAGAGATATCTCGTCCAGCTAGATATGACCAGTTTTACTAATGACGAGATACCTCGTCAGTAAGATAGTAACACTTTTTGTTGTGATGACAAGATCCAGATCTGATCAGTTTTTCTAATGATCGTAATTGTGTTCTCTTTTAACGACGAGATATCTCGTTTAACAAGTACTGATCAATTTTAATAATGACGAGATATCTCGTCCATCAGGATCTGACCAATTTTACTAATGACGAGATATCTCGTCCATGAAGTTTGACCAATTTTACTAATGACGAGAAGTCTCGTCCATCAAGATGTGACCAGTTTTACTAATGAAGAGATATCTCGTCCAGCAAGATATGACCTGTTTTACTACCTCGTCAGTAAGATAGTAACACTTTTTGTTGTTATGACGAGATCCAGATTATCGAGATCCAGATCTGAAATTTTTTCTAATGATCGTAATTGTGTTCTCTTTTGACGACGAGATATCGCTTTAACAAGTACTGATCAATTTTAATAATGACGAGGTATTTCGACCATCAGGATCTGACCAATTTCACTAATGACGAGATATCATGTTCAAGATCTAACCAATTTACTAATGACGAGATATCTCATCCATAACGATCTGACCAATTTCACTAATGACGAGATGTCTCGTCAATCAAAATGTCACCAATTTACTAATGACGAGATATCTCGTCCATCAGGATCTGACCAATTTCACTAATGACGAGATATCAAGTTCACCAAGATCTAACCAATTTTCTAATGACGAGATATCTCGTCAACAGGATAGTTCTGATTTTCATTTCGATGACGAGATCCAGATCTGATAAGTTTTCTTCTAATGATTCTGATTATGTTTTATTCTAGTCAAGAGATATCTGGTCTAACAAGATCTCGTCAGTTTTACCAATGACGAGATAACTCGTTGAGACAACCACCAGAAGGGTTAAATGTGAAGTACAGATAAAATATAGGAAAATTGCGTGAACTGTCACTTAGACTACTGTTTCATTGAAGAAATACCATTAGGTCTACGAAATAAATTTTTGTGCTGTCGTAACTTGTTCAAAAAGAGTGTCCGAGTTTAATCATTTCGAGCTCTCGATCGCACTAGAAGCAGTATTATTATTCAATCAATTGTTGCTTGATACTAGTCTAGCTGTTTCATGAGCTTTTCGAAATGGTGTGAAATTTGAATTGACAAGACCCGAACGAAATTCGTATTTGCCATTCGGGATAGTGGTGTTAGCGGGACAACTACGTTTGAAGAGTTCAGGCATGATTTAGCTTTATGGCTATGGGACTTGATCTCAAATTAAATATGAAATTCAGATGTGAATCATGCAACAAAAACTGTACTATTTGGAATCTTTGTACTGTCCGGAAAGCTGTGCTGTTTCGTGAAGATACCATTAGGTCAATGCAACAAATTCTTGTACTGCTGTCACTGACTAACAGTGTTATCATTCAATGAACTGTTGAATGAGAGGGATCTATTTTTCAACGTTGTGAGGTTTTAAAAGGACCTAAAATTTGATTTGACGCAACCAGGACTCGCGCGAAGTTCACAACTACCATTCTGGAGAGATATTGTCAGCAAGGATCAATGGTTAGATGAGTTCAGGCTAGATTAAGCTCAATGACAAAGGGACTTGATCTTAATTTAAATGTGAAGTTCAGATGTGAAGCATGCAACGTGAATGAACTGGCACGTAAGCTACTATTTCGTCTCAAGTAGACACCATTGGATGTATGAAACGAATCTGTGTACTGCCATGCTAGCGTAAGAGACACTATCTCCAAGTATCTTTCCGAATTGTAAATTGCTATATTTTCTGCACCTTAATCCTCCAAGTGTTTCGACGAGATATTTCGTCTAAGATCTGGTCAAGTTTGCTAACGACGAGATAACTCGTCTAGACAAAACTTCCCCATTACTCCAAGGAGAATGAAGATCCAAGTTGTAAAAAAATTGTCCCTTGCCAAGAACTGGTGACAATTTAGAAAAGTTTTTTTTACACCAGAGGCTGGACACTATAAGACAACTTTTGACTCAAAGATAAACAACCAGAAGGGTTAACCTTGCAGTGGTAGCGTTAAGAGATTATCCCTAGATTGGTAACGTCATGAACATGTGTACTATACGTACCATTTTAACCCTCCTGGTTGTCTCTACAGGATATCTCATCATAAAAAAGCAGGCTAGATTTTAATGAGCGAGATTTTAATGAAAACTGACCTGATCTTGATCTCGTCATCATAAAAAATCGGCAATATGTTGATGACAAGATATCTCGTCATTAGCAAAATTGGCCAGATCTTGATGGACGAGATATCTCGTCGAAACCACGGAGGGTTAATTACCTTAGCAATCTAGGGTTAAAGTATCCAGTACCTAACACTCGATATCAACATGATTATTCAGTCAACTGTTTATTGAATGTGGTATGTTCTCTTATGGCCGCTTGAGAATCTAGATCAATCTGTATCGATCTGAAGAAACTGACTAACGAAGATTCGGGTAGGTAAGTAGGTAGGTAGTTATTTAACTTAGCACTGGAGCAACACAACGGGCTATTGGCGACGGTCCGGGATCAATCCCGAAGGGAAAGGTCCAAGAACAACGCCTCATAATTTTGAACCACTGTCTGATGACGAGAACACATGAGATGATACCCCACAGTCCAAACTGCCACACCACGCCAACGTGAGGACATTTGTGACCACGAAAGATTTAACGTACACCAGCCACCGTGTACACGGCGGTCTTTAGCTGGACCGTACGAAGATTCGGGAAAACCGCTTCTATAAGAAATAAAATGGTTTTCCTAAAACCTCTCACATTGCTTGAATCTGGAGCGTTAAGCTTCAATTTACCCGAATCTACATGAGTCAGTTTATACTGGATTCAGATTGATCCGGATTCTGTTGGCATGTAGTGGATCTAACGTTACAAGGCATTGATTGTGAAGGCCCTTTCATGTAACCATGGAAACTTCCAGCTCTTTCGTCCTAGAAGTTCAGAATTTCTTCTGCAGAACTTACTAAAAATAGCGAATATTTAATTTATAGTAATGAAAAATCGACGGGAAGAGAAGAATACTTGAATAAGAAGGAGTGGTTCGATTTTTCCTCACTTGTACACAGAAATTAGGTAAATTAACATTTTTTTATTTTCCGTAATGGACCAACTCCTTTCAAGAAGAAAAACATTCATTCACGTTATGTCAAAGTGATGTTGCAACGCACACCCTCTTTTCACGCCTCTTTGTTGTGAAATAAATATAAAAGGGAGCCTATTCTGGTTTGTAAGGAGGCTGAAAAGTGCCGCTGGTTCTTGGTTACCGTAGAAACCGAGGAAAATAAATACACGAGGGGAGCTAAATTGAAAATAAAGTCCACCCAGTCTTTGGAAAATGGCGTAAAACTGATACGACTGTCTGGTCTGGCGATTGCTACACATAGACATATTTTATGTAGATCCATCATATTTATATACTCATTCGAGATTCGGCAGAGTTTATTTTCGTGTTACTTTCTGCTTTTAAGTTAAACAGATAAAGTACACTCTGCATGACATAAATTCATCCAAAAATTGGCAAATATGCGATCTCACAGTAACGTAGGCCAGAGGGGAGCGTATTAACCCACTAAGAGTTCACACACAACCTTCCCTGTATTGCTTCTTACTAATTTTGGCTCTGTTGACGAAGAGAAACTTCCCAAAGGATTATGTCCTAAGGTAGATGGGTAGGTAATTAATTAACGTCGCACTGGAGCAACACAACGGGCTAGTGGCGACGGTCCGGGACCAATCCCGAAGGGAAGATCCGAGGGCAACACCACGCAATTTTGAACCACGGTCAGATGACGAGGCTACACCTGAGCTGGCACCCCACTCTCCAAACTTCAACACCACGCCAACGTGAGGACATTTGAGGCCCCGAAAGATTTAACATTCATCAGTCCCCGCGTAAACTACGGTCTTTGGTTTGGTCCTAGTTTCGAACTAGCAATCTTTTCGTTTCTAATCCGTTGCTCTTCCAACCGCGGCACTATATCCTAAGGAAAGGAGCAATAGAATCTTTCCAAAGGATGCTATTCTAAGGAAAGGACCAATGGAATATTTCGAAAGGATTCTATAATAATGAAAAGAGCAATAAAAACCTTCCAAATGTCTCTATTTCAAGGAAAAGAGCAACGAATCTTTCAAACGGATTCTGTTCTACGGGAAAAGCGAGAGAAATTTTTTCCAAACGATTCTATTCAATAGAATCTATCATTACATGGAATTCTATTCCAAGGAAGGGACCAATAAAATCGTTCCAAAGTATGTAAATGACAAATAGAATCTTTATAATAGGTGAAAGATCCATGGATTCTTTCAATCAATAAGATCTGGTTACTTAGTCATTATATATGTTCTGGAGTAAAAATAAGATAATGAGCAATAGAATATTTCCAAAGGATTCTATTACACAAAATTGGAAAATACAATCGTTAAGTCTACGGCAAAACATTCGAGTTTTTTTTAAATGAAATTCTGTCTGCGCTACTGCGATATCATGTTTGCACTTTGAAATGTTTGCGAGTGCAATGTAAACTAAGAACAGAACCTCAATTAGCACATCAAAAATGCATATTGCAACACAATGAACATTGAGTTAAGTTTCATTAAACATTTTAGTTTTCTTTCATTTTAAATTACTCATCGTCATTACTAAATCGTCTTATAAAACTACGGGGTATTTTTGTGTAGTCCTCTTTTTCATTGAAATCTAATACCTCGTATTCTTAAGAAAAGTGGTATAATTCAAAAACGGATATTTTACATGAGAGTCAAAATAAAACTAAAAATAAATCTGTCATTATATTTTGCTTCTCAATTTGAAATTTGTAGAATTCTGTTACCATAATGGACAATTTGCAGCAAACATTCTGTTTTTGCAACGATCCTCGTATGGTCCTCTTGGGCAAAAGAAAGACAACACTTGAAACTCAACATAACGTTTATTGGATAAACGCTAAAGCAACAAATGACAATCTTTTGTCTCAGGAAGAGCCTTCAAAATACGATTGGTCTGCAATACCGGATCATCTTTCTCGTTTCCTGTCCTTCTCTGATCTTTTTTCTACTCCAATCACCCACCAGTATAGCCCCTCATAGAGTCACGTGGTCACTTCTCTTTCTGATCACGTGACACCCCGCCTCTGTTTTCCCCATTAAGAAGGGGTTGGGCGAAGCAGCAGAATATTGCACTAGTTTCATTTTCCATAATTTATTAACTAAGTGTTATTTGTAAAGATTATATTTTCAATTTAATTGTGTCACTTGTAATGTAGTTAAATGACTATCGATGATGCATGTTTTGAGTAGTTGCATTCGGTATTTCCTAAATTATAGATTGCATACTTAATTATGCATTTACACTCAAAGGGATTTGATTCATACGCGAGTTACCAACAAATCCACGCATTCTCCCGAGTTTCATAAAGTTTGAGAAATGTGCGTGACTTTGCAATCGATGCCAAATCCCAACGGCATTGAAATGACCCTTTCAGCGTATGTATGCCTTATGAGCGCATTCAGCTATTATATAGCATAATATAGTTCAGCTACACAGATTATTAGACATGAAATAGAGTTTCAACATTGCTTTAACCCGAAACTATTGAAGATACGTCCACGTTCAGCGTTTCCGTAGGGAAACTCGAACATTATTTACATGTGATAAAGACTGCAACGAATTCGGCTATAAGTCGAAACTATTGAAGATATTTTCACCTGCTTTGACTGTTTCCGTTGAGAAACTTTCAGAGATTATATACATGTAAATAATGGACTTTGTTACGAATTTGGCTTCAAACCATAACTATTAAAGATACACTCACTTGCGTTGACTGTTTCTATTGAGAAACTTCCAAAGACTATGAATACTTAATAATGACTCCTACGAATTCAGCTTCAAACCATAACTATCAAAGATATCGTTACCACCATGCCAAAGGCGCGAATCTGCAAAATTGACATTTCTACAAAAACACGTTAAGTTTTGATGCTTCGGGAAAAATCTAGTTACGACTCAAAGGTTGTTTTCTCATGAAAATGGCATTTCCACGAAGAATCAAGATGATTCGTGGCTTTGTCATAGTATAAAACATGAAATGGTGACTCGAAAAATGCAGTTAGGTGAAAATCGCAAAATGCAGATTGGTTCCTATGCCGTGGTAGTAACGAATGCTCACCTGCGTTGACTGTTTCTCTAGTGAAGCTCTCCAAGATTTTTTTATGTAAATAAAACGTGCTATGAATGAAATAGTTACCACATTGTTTTAAACCAAAACTGTTGAAGATACGTTCACTTGAGTGGAGTGTTCCAAGGGGTGACTTCCAAAGATTTTTGCTTGTAAATAAATACTACTACGAATTCGGTTTTAACCATCTGAGTTAATGAAATTAAAAAACGGAACATCTATTTGGCAGTTTATGTTTATATGTACTGCAACATATGTTCAGTATTTAAATTGTTTTAAAAACACCTATCGAGTTAACGAAATTAAAACAAAATGGCTATTCCGTCGTTTAAATGTGTCTGGAACCTCCCCTCAATACTTAAATTGTTTAAAAACACCTGTTGAGTTAATGAAATTAAAATGAAAGAGCTATTCGGTCGTTTTTAAATATATCTGGAACATCTGTTCAATATTCAATTTGTTTAAAAAACACATGTTTGAGTTAAGGAAACTAGCACAAAACGGCATTTTTGTCGTTGAAATGTGTCTGAACCATCTGTCCAGTTAACACAATTAACATAGACCAACTATTTGGTAGTTTAAAGGCTTCTGTAGCATCCGTTCATAATTCAAATTGTTTATGGAATACCTATTCAGTTTTGAAAAGTTTGCTAAGTTGCCAAAACGATAATGCAATGTGTTTTCAGAGGTTAAAATATTGTTAACGCCTCGTGGTTTTATCATGAACACCTATTCATTTAAAACCGTGGAGCAGTCGTTTTCCGAGGAACGTAATTCTGGGAAATCTGAACCAACAAAAAGCTCGAGTCTCCGGAAAGTTTTCCGGCGCAACTCCTGCTAATCTATTTTGTTCTCCGATTTCAGGATTAGACAGAAGCAGATGCACTCTCCTTTGTTCCAGCTCAAAACAAGATGGAGCTCAATAATCTGCTTTGAATCAACTGAATGCGGAGCGGCTCCGAGGGTTCCCGGGACACAAAGGCACGCTTTCTGCCTCCATTATTCCTTAGACGTCCTGAAATTCCGCATCATTGATTTCGTTAGAAAATAAAATAACAGCAGCCAGGTAAAGAAATGGAAGTAACAGAAGCAAGGGGGTGAATTAAATCACAGGAGCAACGCCGAAAACAAAACAGCAGGAGCAACTGGAAAAATAAAAACTGAGCAACAATGAGAGAAAATAAAATAACAAGGGCAAGGGAAGAAAATAAGTTGACAGTTTCAGGGGGAATAAAATGACAGGAGCAAGGGGAGAAAATAAAATAACAGAGGAAGGGGAGAAAATAAAATAACAGAGGAAGGGGAGAAATTAAAATAACAGAGGAAGGGGAGAAAATAAAATGACAGGTGAAAGGGGAGAAAATAAAATAACAGGGGCAGGGGGAGAAAATAAAATAACAGGAGCAAAGAGAAGAAATAAAACAATTGTAGAAAGAGGGAAACAAAATAACAGGTGTAAGGGAAATATGAAGTAACAGGACAAAGAGGACAAAATAAAATAACAGGAACAAAGAGAGGGAAATAAATAACCGGGCCAAGAAAGAGGAAATGGAATAACAGAAGCATGAGATGGAAAATAAAATAACAGGATCAAGAGGGGAAAAAATTAAATAACAAGAGCAAGGAGAAGAAAATAAAATAACCTAGGTTAAGGAAGAGAAAATGGAATACAGGAGCAAGATGAGAAAATAAAATAACAGGATCAAGGGGAGAATATAGAATAACAGAAGTGAGAGGGAGAAAAACATAAGAGTAGCAAGGATGAGAAAGTAAAATAAAAAGAACAAAGGGATAAAATAAAATAATAGGAGGAAGAAGTAGAAAATAAAATAACAGAGACAAGGAAAAGAAAATGGAATAACAGGATCAATTGGAGAAAATAAAATTTCTAGAACAAGGGGGACAAAATAAAATAACAGGGAGAAGGGAGAGAAAATAGAATGACAGGAGCAAAGGGGAGAAAATAAATAACAAGAACAAATGGAGGAAATAAAATAACAGGAACAAGAGAGAAAAAAATAAAAATAGGAGCAAGAAATCTTAATGTACGATTGATTCTATAGTGTAGCCTAAAGAAATTATATGATACCCATAAAAATTCGTAATGTTGAAAATGTGTTTCATTACTGTTCCACTTAACACTCTTAAAAACTAAGTCACATACCATCTTGTAATTCTAAATACATTCAAACCTCTCATAAGGTCGTTAGATCAAATAAAAAAGTTCGCAATATGGAGAATATGTTACAATACAATACTGTTTCATTGAACATTTTTAGACACTTAGTCAACTACCATCTTATAATTCTACTAGCAGAATTACCAGGTTGAATTGTTGCTCAGGTTGAATTGGTTAAATGTTAATTGAAAAGTGATCAGAAAAACCATTTTCCTTTCATTGAAAAATGCAAAAATCATTTAAATGTACTGAAAATAATTTTTTAAACATTATTTTGACATTTTTATAGCTTCTACAATTTACTTTGTCCGAAATACGTAAACACGCTATAGACATTAATTCCCCTGGTGGTGGTCTCGACAAGGTATTTCATCATTAGCAAAACTGGACTGATCTTGATGGACGAGATATCTCGTTATTAGAAGAAACCTAACCAGATCTTGATCTCGTCATCATCAAAATGTCTTCAATATCTTGATGACAATATATTTTGCCATTAGCAAAATTGGTCAGATCTTGATAGACGAGATACCTCGTCATTAGTGAAATTTGTCAGATCTTGATGGGTAGGTAGGTGTTTTAATTAACGCCACACTGGAGCAACACAACCGGCTATCAGATCTTGATGGACGAGATATCTCGTCATTAGAAGAAACCTAGCCAGATCTTGATCTCGTCATCATCAAAAAGTCTTCAATATCTTGATGACATTATATTTTGCCATTAGCAAAATTGGAAACCACTTGGAGGGTAAATACAATCCATTTCACATGCATCCTAACTTTGGTGTACAACAAAATTAGAAAGGAAATACTAAAGTGATTAATGCAGAAGTTGATTTTGAGTTTCAGAATGATTATGAATGCCCTTTAAGTTCCATGTCCTGTTAAAATTAACTTGAGGTGTACATATACACTAGAAGATTTTTTTAATTTTTAATAAAAATCCAATGTTTTTACAATAGGTCATTGGTTTATGCCTCAAACCATTTCAGAGTAAAAAAATTAGGCTAAGCTAATAATTAATTTTCTAATTTAGATATAATTAACTAATTACCGTGGTTTTTGAACAGTGATATCTCAAATTCTAATTTGCAGAATGACAATTCCAGTTGGAAATTATTCCTAATGTTATTCTTCATGTTTTGATTCTCCATCAAGTCGCTAGAGAGAAAAAATTTTTTTTGACAATTGTTTAATAAAGTTTAAAAAAAAATCAAGATTTTTTCAAGAATTTCAGCATTTAAAAATGAACTAAAAATTCATTTCTTAACTAATAACTGACAGTCGAAACATCCGCTGTGTTATTTAGATTATGACACAAAAATAATCATAATAGATCATTTCATAGTTGAGTTATCACTGTTTGAAAGACACATTTCCTCAGAAATTGAGTTTAAAGTTTGGAAACATGTATAGGATGACATTACCTAACAAAAACCCTTGTAACTAGAAAACTATTTCGAATATTTACAAGATCTTGGGTATAGTTTGAAATCTAAGGTGAAGTTGGAGACAATATTTTGAACTAATAAAAAGCTATCGATATTCTGGTCGATTTTTGTGATTTGTAGTGAATGCATGCACCTTAATACAATATTCATTATTGATTTATTTTGATGCAAATACATTTCTTTTCATGAAAAAACCCATTCAGTAGATGAAATAACAGCTTGTTTTAGAATTAAATGTCTTCATTTCAAACCAGAGGTACAGACAAAGCAAAGGAAATCCGCTAAAATTTTTACAAAGTCCATCACACAGCTTGTTAAAAAGAAAACCAGTGTTTTCAACGAATGTTTCAGAAGTAGCTTGCATAAGAATAGCTTCAACTCCTAAACTGAGCGACCTCGAAAGCTTCGAATTCGTGTAGTGATGCATGCCGTTGAAAATCCGAGTGGGGAATGACGCGTTACGCCACAGAAACCATGCAATCGACCTACCTAAACAGCTCCCTTTACCACCTGAACGCGGAATTGCCTTGCACACATTCTTCTCCAAGTTTTGTTTTGGGCTCCTATACAATTTGATCAGATATTTTTGAATCACCCTGTACTATCCTTGCGCCATAAAACCCAACCAACATGATGGAATATCTTAATCTCCATCAAGTTCTCTCTCGAAAAAACTTTTTTAGCGCAGTGTCTTTGAAAGTGTTAACCCTCCTGGTGGTTGTCTCGACGAGGTATCTCGTAATTAGCAAAACGGACCAAATATCGATGCACAAGATACCTCGTCTTTAGAAGAAAACTGACCAGATCTTGATCTTGTCAAGAAATCGGCAACATCTTGATGACGAGATATCGCGTCGAGAGCAAAATTGGTCAGATCTTGATGGACGGGATATCTCGCTGATAGCAAAATTGACCAGATCTTGATGGACGGGATATCTCGTCGAGAGCAAAATTGATCAGATCTTGATGGACGGGATATCTCGTCGATAGCAAAATTGGTCAGATCTTGATGGACAAGATATCTCGTCGAGAGCAAAATTGATTAGATCTTGATGGACGGGATATCTCGTCGATAGCAAAATTGATCAGATCTTGATGGACGGGATATCTCGTAGAAACTCTTGGAGGGTTAAAGAGAACAAACGTGCCATAATCCAGTGAAGGGGACCTGAGCTCAGTAACTCACCTCCTTTAATACGCCACTGTTTGAGCCACACCAATTTCCTGGAGAAGGTGATAAACACTCGCAAAAAAAACTAAAAACCACAAAAAATGCGGGACTTCAATTACAGCGTAACCTGGCTTTGCGTGGAAAAAGACTCTTAGACCCTACATCAAGTGGAAACCATCAAAAGCCTCGTGAGTAAATACTCATCGTGTGTGGAAAATTTCCTCACTCAATTACCTCCTTTTATTAAGTTAAGAGAAATGAAGGTCAGGGTCATGTCTGTTGATTCTTGCGATGCAGCGGGAAAATCATCAGTTAGGATCAGTCCGAGGAAGTGAAGAAGGAAGAGGGCAATTTCTGTTAGTCGTCACATTTGTTTTAGGAGGAATAGTACGCTTGGGGCTCAAACACAGGACAACTACTTTCACTAAACACAGTTGCATAAGGTTTTATGAGAAAAGCAGTATTGGGACAATAGGTCGCCTATTGTCCCAAGACATTTCACATATTTCAGTTGATGCTGTGTACATTTATAACCCTCATAGTTCAGGTAATATTACACACAATTATAATCCTCATATTTCAGGCTATATTGTATACATTTATAACCCTCTAGTTCAGGTGATATTGCGCAGAATTATAACCTTACTTCATGCGAGGTTTCGCCCAATTTTAACCCTCATAGTTAAGTCAATATTGCACAACCTTTCAACCCTCATTGTTCAGATGATATTATGCACAATTATAACTCTCATAGTTCAGGTCATATTACAGATACATAACTTACTTCAGGCTATGTTACATACATTTACAACCCTCATATTTCATGTGATATTACGCATAATTTAACTATCATAGTTCAGGCCATATTACACACAATTATACCCTATTCAGAACCTATACAATTATAACCCTCATCGTTTAGATGATATACAAAATTATAACGCTCTTAGTTCAGGTTATATTACACACAATTGTAACCCTCATCATTAAGGATATATTACACACAATTATAACCCTCATCATTCAGGAGATATTACACAAAATTATAGCCCTCATAGTTCAGGAGATATTACGCAATATTATAGCACTCTTAGTTTAGGCTATATTACACAGAATTGTGTTAATCATTGTTTAGGTCACCTTCATAGTCAGGCCATATTACACATAATTATAACTCTCATAGTTCAGAGATATTACACAAAATTGTTACTCCCTTAGTTCAGGAGATATTCAACAAACTTGGGCCACGGTAGCCCGGTTGGAAGAGTAACGGAGTAGCAATCGGAGGGTTGCAAGTTCGAATCCAACCAAAGACCGTCGTGTACAAAGGAGGCTGGTGCATGTTAAATCTGCCGTGGCCTCGAATGTCCTCACGTTGGCGTGGTGTGGAAATTTGGAGAGTGGGGTGCCAGCTCAGATGTTGCTTCGTCATCTGACCGTGGTTCAAAATTACGTGGTGTTGTCCTCGGATCTTTCCTTTGGAATTGATCCCGGACCGTCACCAATAGCCCGTTGTGTTGCTCCAGTGAGACGTAACTTAAAATACCTACCTGGATATTTAATGTTATTTTACTATCACGTGTGTGGTGGGCCGCAATCTCCAGTGTGACGTTAATTAAAAAATACCAAATACCAAACACATGCCAACTGACGTCACGTTCGGAATACTTACAGGAAATACGCATCGCCATAGAAACGCAACGCCCACCCTCATTTAGCGTGACAAAAAAGGCCTCAGTTTAAAATGAAAGCCTAAGTACACCTCCGAAGAATACTTTTTCTTACTAGACCATGTTCCAAGCTTTTAAGTTCGCACTAACAGACATTTCGTTACTTTTTAATGCACCTAATCCTTATTTTAGTAATCAGAGAAGTCATCCCATATAAAATTCATTAATGAATGAAAATCCATCGCCTGGTGCCAGTTCGCTAATGAATCACCCTTGCTGGGAGAGTTCCAACTAACTACAGTGAACGGGAAAGCAATCCTGGCCTTGTTTCAATCAGCGAAAAGCTGGAGAAAAAGATAGGCACTTAAGGGGGCATAGTACCCTTTGAACATTTTTTTTAATTTCATATTCACAAGAAAATATTTTAGTGTACCTTATTCTAATACACATTAAATATACATTACAGAAGAAAAAAAATAATTTTTTCATTCACAATAATTAAGAAATTTAATTTTTATGAAAGAAAAATTAATATTCTCAAATTCCTACTCCATCTGCGAGTTTAATTTTTTTTTTCAAAATTTTTTTTATTTATCTTCCATGAAGTATTCCTCACAACTTTGTGTATAGGATTTCCTATAACATTGTTAGTTATTTTTTTTACAGATATTTTGTGAAATTCAAAAAAAAAATATTTTGTGAAACTCAAAAAAACCAAATATTTTGTGAAACTTAAAAAAACAAATATTTTGTGAAATTCAAAATTACAAATATTTCGTGAATTTGTTCACAAAATTTTGTATTTTGTGAACAAATATTCTATGAAAAACACCTAAAAAGGCAGTCAGTTGATTTCATCAATTTTTGAAAAATAACTATTTTTCCAAATCCTATTCCATGCACAAAGTTATCAAATATATCATTATAAACAACCAAAAAAGTTTCAAATCTCTACATCATTCGCAAAAAAGCCTTAGCATTTTAAGTACACTGTAGTCATGAAAAATAAAAAGCTGAGAAAAAGCACTGTTAAGTTTTCAATGCCGGTTTCAGTCTTTACATTCGATAGAAAAACTTCAATAACTCGCAAAATAATGTAGCTACAGATATAAAATTTTGCGCACATATTCTTTGAAGTTGTATAATTAATAAATGATAATAAAAAAAATTTGACATTTCGGTAATTTTTGGGGCACTATATCCCTTAACTTAAGAAAGCAAAAAGAGAGCATGAAAACTCGTTTTGAACTTAATGGCACAAGGAAATTGTCGGTCCTGAGAATATTTAACAATGTTTACATTATTAACGGAAAACGAAATGAAGATTGTCTTAATATAGCGACGTTTTTTTCTTGTTTAAACATGCGATTGGCTTGTTCTGTTTTAGGGAATTTGTAATTGGGAAATTCCACAGGAGGAGGTGAGGAGGAGAAACGGATTAGCAACCGGAGGGTTTCAAGTTCGAATCCAATCAAGGACGTGTACAAAGGGGCTGGTGCACGTAAAATCTGTCGTGGCCTCAGTTGTCCTCACGTTGGCGTGGTGCTTGGGATGCCAGCTCACGTGTTGACCTTGTCATATTACCGTGGTTTAAAATTCCGAGGTGTCTTGGGATCTTTCCCTTCGGGACAGTCGCTCCAGCGCGACGTTAATTACCTCCTACCGAGGACTACACCTCATAAGCTTGAACCAGAGCCAGATGACGAGATCAATACCAGAGTTGGCGTCATACTCTACAAACTTCCACTCCACGCCAATGTGACGACATTTGAGGTCACTGCGGATTTAACTTCCAGCAGCCCCCGCGTACGCGACGGTCTTTGGTCGGATCTGGTTTCGAACTCGCAACCCTGCGATTCAGAAAATCCGTTTCTCTTCCAACCGTGCTAATGCAGCTATATTTATTCTATGGAATTTTTATATATGAAATCGCATTCGTCGCCCTGGTAGTATAGTTGAAAGAGTAACGAAATTTCAAGTTCGAAACTTGATTCAGCCAAAGAACGTGGTGTGGAAGTTTGGAGAGTGGGGTGCCAGCTCAGGTGTTGACCTCGTCATCTGACCGTGGTTCCAATTGCGAGGTCTTGTCCTAGGTTCTTTCCCTTCGGGATTGATACCGGACGGTCGCCAGTAGCACATGTTGGTATAGAGCGACGTTAATTCTTTTATCATTACCCATGCTATTTAATTTTGAGAAGTTTGTTGCCCATGCATGTATAACAACATGTGAAACATTTTATGACCAGGTTAGCTCGTAGTTGAATTAACTTCGCAATGGAGCAACACAACGGTCTATTGGCGACGACCTAGGATGAATTCCGAAGGGAAAGATCGGAGGACAACACCTCGTAATTTTAAACTACGGTCAGATTACGAGGTCAACACCTGAGCTGTGGCATCCTGCTTTTCAAACTTCCACATCTTTGGATCGATCTTCGAACTCGCAGACCGGGTAGCATAATGATAAGCCACTTCAAATTCTTCAGGCTAGCAGATTTTAAAGTTTTAAAATTCCAAAATAAGGGTTCATCCATTATTATTGAAGAGGTCCTGTTATCTTAAACTTTCTTGTATTATGCACTCATTCAAAAAATCAGAAATTCCAGATAGTTTAAACATATATGTAAAATTTAGTGACGGAACCAATTTAAAGTAACTGAATCAAAGCAACACGTACGCATACTTATTCTAAACATCGAAACTCAGTGATCATGAAACCTAAAAAATAGCTTTTAAAAGTGAAAAATAACAAAAGATAATAATTTAATGAAGAAAAGCTTGGAATTACTTTAAAGATTTACGTAACTTTATTATCCTCTGGGAGAATTTATTGGTATGGTACTCACAAATAGTTTTTAATCGTCTCATTCCTGTGAAGCTTAAGGATAATGAACGTTGTTTTAGATGCCCAGGTGAGTAATTATATAGGATTATATCTCTACGTAAGCTACTTTTATGCATTTATAATTCAGATTTATATTTTAAGAGGTCTATAGAAAAATTAGTTATAAATTCTAATTGAGCTGTATAAAATTTGTTATCGTAATAGGATTACAGCACTGCTTAACTTCTAAGTACTTTTAGTATTTATGATCGCTTCGTTTATGTTTCTCATATTTAAAACAATAACACATTACTTATATGGGGCTTCGGAAGCCCGTTTGGAAGGGTAGCGCATTAGCAACAGGAGGGTTGAGAGTTCGAAACTCGATCCAACCAAAGACCGTCGTGTACAAAGGGAGCTGGTGCACGTTAAATCTGTCGTGGATTCGAATGTCCCCACGTTGGCGTGATGTGGAAGTTTGGAGAGTGGGTGCCAGCTCAGGTGTTGACCTCGTCATCTAAGCGGGATTCAAAATGACGAGGTGTCCTCGGATCTTTTCCTTCGGGATAGATCCCGGACCCTCGTCAATAGCCCGTTGTGTTGTTCCAGTGTGATGTTAATTCAACTACCTGCCATTATGTTTGATTTCAAGGGGAGGTTTCGTTACAAGGTTCAAAGGTGTTTAAAATCGATGACCGATAACCGATTAAACCGATACATCCAACGAAATGGATGTATTGATCTATTTCGTTGACTGTTTCCCGCATTTAAACCAGAATCATTTACGGTACTTATGTCACACTGGCCAATGAATTAGAAACTTTTGATCAATATTTTATTGGACTTCCTTTTGCACGGATAACAGCCATGTATGTGTGCGTTTAGGAATAGATTCTACATTGAAGAATTATTGTTCTGAAGTGCATTTAAGTCCTAAGAATACCATACATTGGATACACCTTAAGATACTAAAGGGTGGCCACTGAAAGACTGAATGATATAAAACAAAATAACTTTTACAAACACATGTTTTTTTAATTTTTTATTTTACTTGGAAATATAATTAATGGATTTTTTTCAGTATTAGTGTGAAAAACAACATCCCTCAAATGACCACCATTTTCCTGCTCACAAATACAGGCTCTTTCCACAGCATTTTCCATGACCGTACGCAAGATTTCAGGTCCTAAACGTCAGATTTCGGCACGAATGTTCTCCTTAAGATCGCCGACTGATTCAGTTCTTTCAAACCGGATGATTAGGTTCCGAATCATGTTTTTCTATCATTAAAATGTTACCAGTATTTTCTCTGAGTTTGAATAATTGATCTTTCACTGGAATAGAAAAACTCAATGAGTTTTACTCGTTGCTTGATATCATACATAGCCATTTTAATCTCCAGGGATGCTTTATAACCTATAACAACACAAAAAAGAAAATAAAAAAGATTGAAAATGAATAAGTTATGACTTTTTCAAACTCTTCAGTTTTTCAGTGGTCACCCTGTATAAAGTGGATGGCTGAGAATATTGTTGTCGGATGCGCCTTTCCAACATGTGTCCCAAACATTCTCTATAGGGTTACGACCTGGGCTTTGCGGCGGCCAGGGTATATATTGATGTTCCGTAAACCACTCTCGAACGTTGCAACTGCGATGTATGGTTGCATTATCGTCCATGAAAGATCCATCACCTTCAGAGCAAAAATGTAACATTGCAGGATGCACTTGATCTGCCAGGATGTTCAAGTATTGCATGGCAGACGGTCTATCTTCCAGAAACTCCAGGGGACTAGTTCCAAACCAGCAGAACATGCCCCACACCATGATACTCCCATCAGATCCTTGAACTGTGCGAACAAGGCAAGATGGGTTCATGGTTTCATGGGGCTCTCCCCAAACTCACATCACCTTTTTCCATCCTCAGATGTTCAGTTACGTCTTTCTCGACACCATTGTAAGCGAACTCTGACATTCCTAGCAGAAATTAGAGGCTTCCTCACTGGCATGCGATTGCTTATACCGATCTTCTGCAATTCTCTGCGCATTGTTCGCGCCGAGATCAGTTGGAACAAGCCTTCATTTACGGTTTCTGTCAGTTGCTGCACAGTGGGGTCCCTTTTCTGCCATATAATCCGTCTGAGACGGTCTTGCTTAAGTGTTTTAGACCCGCAGTTACTTCTTTTGGACAAGGACTGTGGGATCTGCTTCCAATTTGTAAACACCTTCGAAATCGCAGCTTTCGAGGACTCAGTGACTTCTTCTGTCTTGGCAATCGTGACTCCTACTAAACGGGCCCCAACGGTAAGTGTCTTTTTCAAAGGGTGAAATGTCTGTTGTTTTCCCCATTCTATTTCGTTTCTCTTATGAGCATACACAGCATACTTATACCGTGTACGTACCAATTTGATTACGTGTCACTCACGCCATAGCGTTTTTGCATGACCACTCCCGTAACCAACATTTGCATAAATATTTACGGGTTTCTATTTCAATGGTCAGTGTGTGTATGTTGGATTGAAAGAGAAAATATCAAGTTGCTGAAACAAATTATAAAGTGATTTGCTTCTTAGTACTATTATTGATGATCCGTTTTATGTTTTTCATATAAAACCAGTATTATTCATGTTACATATGTTAAATTTAAAGGGGAGTATTTCAATTAACGTCACACTGGAGCAACACAACGGGCTATTTTAAATTTAAAGGGAAAATACTAAGTTTCGAAAACAAGGTTCAAGATGTTTAAACTTCTATCCTTTTTCTATCTGCTAATTTATCTTTAAATATTGTATCTAGCGGCAAAAAAGCTAATGAAAGTGTGCATTTGTTTGTTGCTCTTGGATAATTTTTTGCTACGGAATGAGACATGTGGCAATAGCTGCTGGTAGAAGTTATATTTGGTTTTGTTGCTCTGCTTTTTTGCTACAGAATTAGACAAGTGGTAACATCTGATGGAAGTGTTTGGTTTCTGTTGTCGCTGTACGGTCATTGTTTACTACGGAATGACACATGTCGCAATAGCGGCTGGTATAAGTTATGTTTGGTTTTATCGCTCCACGATCTTATTTTTTTGCTACAGGATGAGACAAGCGGCAAGAGCTGATGGAAGTTTGATTTATGTTGTCCCTCTAAGGTCAGTTTTTTGCTTCGGAATGAGACATGTGGCAATAGCGGCTGGTAGAAATTATGTTTGGTTTTGTCTTTCTACGATACTTTTTTTGCTACACGATGAGACAAGTGGTAACAGCTGATGGAAGCATTTGGTTTCTGTTGTCGCTATACGGTCAACGGAATGACACATGTCGCAATAGCGGCTGGTGGGATTGGTTTTGTCGCTCTACTATTTTTTTTTCTACAGGATTGGATTGGATGTTTGGGTTTTATGGCGCAATGTACAAACGTTTTGCTACAGGATGAGACAAGTTGCAACAGCTGATGGAAGTTTGCTTTATGTTGTCGCTTTATTGTCATTGTTTATTACTGAATGGGACATGTAATAATAACGGCTGGTAGAACTTTGGTTTGGTTTTATCACTCTTCTGTCAATTTTTGCGGCCGGATTGAAACATGTAACATCTGCAGCTAGATGAAGTTTCTTTTTTGTTTGTTTTTAACTCTCTTAGTTTTTCTTTTAGTAAAAGACGCGTCTTGTAGCAACAGTGGCTATAGTGATAGTGTGAGCTTGGGTTTGTCATTATTCGGTTATTTTTAAATTAAGGACGCGGCTAAAGAAAGAGCAAGTGCAAAGAAACAAGTTTATAGATTATACACCTTTCATCAGTTAAATTAAAAATGTCACTATATACTTTATCAAGCATTTTATAGCTATTTACAGGTACAGACTACTTATAAACTGATACGGTAATTGCTATGTTTGATAACCTCGTATATTTGAATTATAGAATTACATTTGTTTCGTTGAATGTTTTGAGGTATAAATTGTTACTACTAGATATATGATCGAACTTGTTCTGGGATATTTCATGACAACATTATATTGTTAAAATAATTGCTGAATCATTTTTAAAACTAAATAAAGATACTCATGTTTCATGATTTACGAACTATTACAAAAACTCACTTTCGTCTTTGTTGTAATATAATCACTAGAGCTAGGATTTCGTTGATTTTCCATCTCTTTCTTAGTTTAACTGAGACGTTATTCGAGTGAATAGACATTGTTTGATATAAAAAAACTAGCATGATTTAAGGGCCTTTGTTAGGGCATGGTTCGGGAATTTTACTCAAATTTACATTTTTTCCATTTTTCTCGGACAATTTCAGTCATTTGTTTGCTATTTTAAGTCATTATTTGGCCTATTTGGTGTTTTCTAGGAAAATAGCTTCTTTGGATGAATTTCCTTAACTTTCCTGGTGGTTGTCTCGAAGAGGTACTTCTGGTCATTAGCAAAACTGACCAGATCTTGATGAAGAGATATCTCGTCATTAGAAAAAAATTAACCACACCTTGAATTCGTAATCATGAAAAATATCGGCAATATCTTGATGAGATATCTTGTCATTAGCAAAAAATTTTCACATCTTGATGGACGAGATATCTCGTCGAAACCACTTGAAGGGTTAAAACCCTATTTTTCACAACTGTGAAGAACTTTTCCCTCTTCAGGGGACTAAACAATGTGACATAATTTATTTAAAGTGTTCCGTGATTTCAAAAGTGAAAGAATCTTTTCAGTGTTTAAAATTTGTTGGAATGCCAAACACAGTGTACTTTTTGAAAATCTGCAAATGGCTTTTGTTTGACTTTGAAATTCTAGATTAATAAAATGCAAATTAAAAACATTCACAAATAATCATTCAAAATTTCAATTTGATACAGGAACACTACAATATAATGTCGTTTTCATCGTCAGCAAAAGTAAGTTTCATTTGCATTTTTTCTTATTTTCTTTTATCAGGATTATTTTTTTAGCGAAGTAAGGATGTTTACGTTGACAAGGGAATTTGGATAGGCTAAATTGGAATTTTAATAATATTTTTTTGTCGTTTTGGGATGTTTAGATTCTTTTGTTGCTTTTCATGAATCTATTCCTTTTTACAAAACATTGTCCTAATATGTAACCGTTAAGGGCATTTTTAATAAATGTTTGGGTTATAAACGCATTTTTAAGACATTTTCTAGCAATTTTAGGTCATAAAATTTCTAGACTAATAAAGCAATTTTCTTCGTCAATTTGAGTGGAAAAATTATAAAATTGATAATACTTGAAAGTCCTACAGGTTCTTTTAGTACAAAGTAGAAAATATGAATTTTAAAAAGTTGTTTCTCATTCCACCTGGTCTAACCGCCTGCTTGACCAAGTCCAACAAGTCATTCGTCCTCAAAGACATTATAATGTGTCAATTCGTGAAGTCTTACTGGTTCTTTAGTACAAAAATAGAAGATACCAATTTTAAAATGTTGTATTTCTTTCCTCCTGGTCTAGACACCTGCTTGACCAAGTTCAACAAGTCATTCCTCCTCCAGGACATTATAATGTGTCAAAACGTGAAAGTTAGTTTTTGGTACATAAATAGTAAATATGAATTTTAAAAAGTTGTATCTCATTCCTCCTGGTCTAGTGATCTTTTTCACCAAGTCCAACAAATCACTCGTCCTCAAAGACATTATAATGTGTCAATATGTGAAGTCTTACAGGTTTTTTAGTACAAAAATAGAAAATACCAATTTTAAAAAGTTGTATCTCCTCCTCCTGGTCTAGACACCTGCTTGACCAAGTCCAACAAATCAGTCATCCTCAAAGACCTTATAATTCATCAGGATTCTGGAATAAGTCTGAAGGGATTATTCCAATGCAGGAAAGAATGTGACTATTAGAGGCATGTTTCTCTCTGCACTTAGGAAAAAAATGAAAAGAATTTTGACCATTCAGGAATTTCATTCTCCTTGAGTGCCTACTTCGCAATCTAGATAAAGCCGTTCAAGTCTTTCTTTCCCCTTTGTTATACAAGGATAGACCCTTAAATTTTCTCGGGTAGGATGGGGAGAATTCGCCATATTGCATTATTTGAAGTTTTTGTTTTGGAGTTTTGTTTGGAGTCTGTTACCGATGGTTCTCTATGTGACAGGTTTGAGAGGACAGGCTCTGGTGTTCGGCTGTAAATTATTCTTTACACAAAACCTTTGGCAACTGTACTACTCAATTTGACGGAGAGGTCGAAGCAATTTGTGTAACATTAAAACGGCTTCTCAGAAAAGAGACGGTGGTTATATGCGACTCTAAATCTGCAATACAAGCTATCTCCTCGAATTCAGTAGAGATTGGCCACGAGTTATGCAGTGCAGACAACTCCTTGATAAGCTAGCTGATGTGTTGTTGCTTCAGTGGGTTCCGGCTCGATGTGACGTACATGAAAATGAGAGAGCAGACTATTTATCCAAAAAGGGAACCAAGATCACCAGAAAGCCGGTAAACATTGTCTTTTCACACTTTAAAACTTTGTATAAAAGAATTGGTCAAACACCACCTAAAAGATTGTCAGTGCTGCCAATGATAATCATGGGAACGCCTTCTTTTCTAAAGTGACGTCATCCCAGACTCTCCAATGAATGCTGCAGTTGCTGAGTTTCGTTTCCTGACTGGGCATGACTGTCTTTGCGTGCACAATTATTTCATTGTGATGTTGACTCCAAGAACTGCATTTTATGTATTGGGTTGATGCAAAAGTTCGTCCCGTTTTTGACGCTAGATGGCATTGCATTCAAAACCGAAGTGTTATCTACTTCACACGTGTAAAGTTTTGATGTTGTTTGAAATAAGGAATTTCAACGAGTACTTGAGAAAAAATTGGGTTGTTTTTTAAATTTTGTTAAGCATTAAAAATGGCAGAAAATTAGGAGCATTTTCGACGTATTATGCTATTTTATTTCGAAAAGGCAAGAATGCTTCGCAGAAGCAAAAGAAGATATGTATTGTGTATGGCGAGGGTGCAGTTGACGGTTCCACGTGCCGTAAGTGGTTCAGAAAGTTTCGTCACCTGGATCAGTTCTTCAGCCAGAAACCTCAGAACGTCTATGAGCGCGGGATTATGCAACTACCGGAGAGATGGAGAAAAGCCATCGAACAGAACTGTACATACTATATTGATTTAAATGTAATTTTTAGAAAATAAAATTTTTTTTCAATTTTTGTCAAAAAACGGGACGAACTTTTACATCAACCCAATAATAGTAGACAAACTATGACGGCTCAACACTTAGACACTTACACTGCACTGAAGAATTTTAGTAATAGAGAACAGAAGTATCGGGAATTCAGATGGCGAATGATATAAAGTCAAGTGCTGGCATTGGTTTTAGTTTTGGAGAACTCATGCAAAGTAAGAGAATCAGGCACCCCAAGAGAAACTGAATAATCCTCCTTGTCCAGTCTGTCAGCAATGTCATTTCCTCTGATGTCAATGTGGGATGGTAATAACTGGAAATGAATTTTAATTTGAGACCGCATACTTTTCAATATTCGTATGGTTTCAATGCTTGTACTATTTCCAGTATTTTCTTAACCCTCCAAGTGGTTTCAACGAGATATCTCGTCCATCAAGATCTGACCAATCTTGCTACTGACGAGTCATCTCGTCATCGAGATATTGATGATTTTTTGATGAAGAGATATCTCGTCCATCAAGACCTCATCAGTTTTGCTAATGATGAGATGCCTCGTCCAAACAACCACCAGGAGGGTTATATTCAGCCACTTGCTTCTAAAACCCTCACAGTAAAATTTTGTAAAAGCCCCCAGCTCCTGTTTGTACATTTAATAGCTCAAAATTTCTTCGCATAAAAAATATTTCCTCGTCAACATCTAGTTATACGTTGTGGGTAGGTAGTTAATTAACGTCGCACTGGAGCAATACAAAGGGGCTCAATCTCAAAGGGAATATACGTTGTGGGAATTTTTTTACCTCCTTTGCAGTGTCGGTGACCCATGATGTAGTTGAGTTAAGATGACAGATGATGAAAAATCTGTAAGGATAAAAATTATTTACAATTTTTATTTTCATTAATTTTCTGTACAGATATTGTGTAAGTTACCGGCAGTGTAGGCAGGTAGCTTAATTAGCGTCACACTGGAGCAACACACAACGGACTACTGGCAACTGTCCGGGATCCATCCCGAAGAGAAAGATCTGAGGACGACACCTAGTAATTTTGAACCACGATCAGATGACGAGGTCAACACCCGAGCTAGCACACCAGCCTCCAAACTTCCACACCACGCCAACGTGAGGACATTTGAGGCCACGACAGATTGACATTTAACGTTTACCAGCCTCGCGTATACGGCGGTCTTTAGTTGGATCGAGTTTTGAACTAGCAACTCTCCAGTTGCTAATACGATTCTCTTCTAACCAGGCTACTGTGGCATTACTGGTAATGTGTGAAATGCATACAATGTCTACGAAATCTATATAATGATTGACGTTTATAGGCAAAGCAATGAAATGTCTGAGTTATTTCAACCCTCTTGGTGGACCGACCACTTAGTCTTGCGTCGACGAAAACGTCACAGCAAATAAGAAATTTGTCTAAAAGGTGTCGGGTTTATAGAGATTGGTTTCCCCTTCTTCGGTTTTTTGCATACATCAGGGGCTTATGTAGCCTATCAAAGCAGTAACAGCCTAATAATAATACGCTTTCAACAAGCACACATGTAAGATTGTTTTCTTATAAGCATCCAAGATTTCAATGCAACGAAGGCTTGTATCTGACTCCTTTTTCAAACAACCCGAAGGCAGACGCTCCCGAGGTCTAGATTCACATAAATCAAGCATGTCTTGCCAATTTTGAGTTACTTAACGTAACACGCAAACTGCAGAGTTGAAGAAAAGCTTTTTCATGGTTGTCTGCTGCCCTAAGGAGCTCTCGTACGAAGAGTCCCCAGTCACTCCCTCTTATTAGAGGACACAGGAGGTCGAGGGGAAAAGCAGTCGATCGCAGATCTTCGGACCTGACTCATATAGAGACAGTTTGCTTCCCGAGAAATCTCGGGTCTACCGCTTTCTATACAGAAAGTTGCAAGGACAAATATCGGGAGTGCCGCTTGGAGGGTTAATATATATATGTTACCGGCAATGTATGAAAAGCAGGCATTGTATAGAATGCCTAGGCAATATATAGAATGCCTGGCGTTTTGGGGCGAAGTATGAAACGATTAATATTTCACACATTTCCTAGGCATTCTATGCAATGCCAAAAGACAAACCGGAAAAGTATAAAATGCCTTGCAACAAGTAGGTTAATTTTTTCTTATTTTTTCAGTAAGAAAGTTCTGTATTTTATTTCATATTTTCTTTTTTCATTTATGTATTTTTAATGAAGGCCTTTCATGACTCTCTTTTCAAGTTTTACTTTTTTGTGAGAAAGACAATTAAGTGCAATTTAAAATAAAATACTTTCCTTCCTTGTTGCAACAAGTAGGTTCATATTTTATTTTCTCTTGTTTTCCTCAATAAGGAAGTCCCATACTTTATTTTGCATTTCTTTCTTTTCGATAAAAGCCTTTTCATGACTATCGTTTAATACTTTGCCTAAATAGCATTTGTCAATCTATATAATGCCTAGGGATTACATATAATGCCTAGGGAAAGTATATATAATATTAAAATAATTCGGATATTTCATACTTTGCCACAAAACGCCAGGTATTCAATATATTGCCTAGGCATTCTATACAATGCCTGATTTTCATACATTGCCGGTAACAAATATATTACATATTATACTTTCCCTAGGCATTGTATATAATACTAAGGAACTATATAGAAATGAAAGTAATATTTAGGCAAAGTATGGAAAGATAGTCGTGATTTTATACTTTGCCTTTTGGCAATACATAGAATGCCTTGGAGATGTGATCGCCCTTTGTGTTGCTCCAGTGAGACGTAAATTCAACTACCTACCAAAGAAATGTGTGAAATTTTAAACCTTCCATGCTTTGACGTCCCATTTATGGCATTCTATAGATTTCCTAGGCATTATTTACAATGCCTAATTTCACACATTGACGGTGACATGTATTAATTATATACAACTTTAATTGCATACATTAATTATATACAATGTATGAGTTTAAAACAGTCAAATCTCGTTAAAACGAATTTCACGGGACCTTAAAAAATTCGCATTATCGGAATTCAGAAAAAAGCATTATTTCAACAATAAAATAAATATTAATGTATTAAATTACTTACTGTACAATTCTTGGTTCACAGATAAGTGGTATTCTTCATCACAAAGATTAAACAGATAATTTTTGATTAAACAGGTAATTCTTGGTTACAGTAGATAATTCCTGAGTACGTAAGTTTTGTCTTGAAATACATTTTATCGATTTTTGTGTTTTTTTTGTGACATTCTTTAAGAAAATCTTTGATGCAGTCAATGCTGTTTTATTGAGCAAATGAATTTTCGCTGCCTAGCAAAAAGCGGTGAACAATTTCTAAGCCAGTAGTGGCTTCTTTTAAAGAAGACGCACTTATTCCTTTTAGTCTTTCTTTGGAATCTTCATTTATTCTTTCTTCTTCACTTTCTTCCACAAATAAATCTTCTACAATTTCGGAGTGATTTAATGTTTCTGATAATACGATTGAAAAGAATCCGTTTGCCCTTAAGTTTCGAACATTTTTTCGACTTTATCGGTAATTAGTGTAACGCGAATTCTTAAACGAATGTTAACATTATTTGAATATACATTTTGATGGGGATTGGAATTCAGTTCGTATTATCGGTAATTCATATTAAGCGGGTTCGCCTTAATGAGGTTTGACTGCACATACAACTTTAATTGTATACATTAATTATATACAATTTAAAAGTTTAATATTATGTAAGAACATAAAAAGATTTGGATGACAATTTTCACCTACGAAGATAATCACAACTGGAAAGTAAAATAGATTTTACTATCTGTTAGTTTAGGACCGCTATCTCTCTCTACGCTGACATTTTTAATAATAATACCTAAACATTATAGTAGCCCGTTGTGTTGCTCCAGTACGGCGTTAATTAACAACCTACCTACCCCTAGACATTATACAGAACAAGTAATATTAGCAAAGTATGGAAAGTTTCTTGATTTTATGCTTTGTCTGGCTTTTGGAAATGCATCGAATGCCTGGAAAATGTGAAATATTAAGCGTTTCATACTTTGAGGTCCCATTTTTGGCATCTATAGATTTCCTAGGAATTATTTACAATGGCTAATTTCACACATTTTAACAGCAACGTATATAACACCAAGTATTATACAGACAAGTAATATTTAACAAAGTAAGAAAGGTAGTCAAAACTTCATACTTCGCCAGTTTTCCTTTTGGCATTGTATAGAATGTCTAGAAAATGTGTGAAATATTAATCGTTTCATGCTTTAACGTCTCATTTACAGCATTCTATAGATTTCCTAGGTATTATTTACAATGCCCAATTTCACTCATTGACGATAACAGAATTATTATATACAACTTTGATTGTATATGCTAATTATATACAATTTGAAAGTTTAATGTTACGTAAGATTTAAAAATTATTTGGATGGCAATTTTCCCCTATCAAGTCTTGCATCACAATAGCTGGAAAGTAAAATAAATCTGTTACTTTAGGACCGTTACGCTGACATTTCGAAGACATCACGAGGCCAGGGGAGTATTCCCACTTCCGCCTTGACGCGGTATTCAGTTTCCTATTGTTTTCTACGCCATTTGCAGGTCAGTTACCCCACACTTACGACACAAAAAACACAGTAGCAATAGGATCATTTCCCTGGCAGGTGCTCTTTTGTCTTCACAAAACTAAAAAAGGTCGACCGTGCTGAATTTCCAATAAGTGGTCTAGAATAAAGAGAACGGAAGTTTCAGAACTGTTGCTTATTTTTGCCAGCTGACCACCGGGACCTTGACCTCGGATTATTTACCTTAAGGATTCCGTGGACAAATGATAAAATACTTCTCCAGTTCCGGAAAGCATTTGCTTGTAAGCGTCAAATCCAAGGATTTTATTGCGGAATGCGGTAGCAATAAGTTCTGATATTGGAGAGATTTCAGGAAAGATATCGTCGCTGGACTGACTTGGGAGTCATTTTCCCCATGCAAGATATTGATTTGTAGGGGTGAATTGTCTTATCTAATTTCACATTCTGAAATACTCGGAGATGGCAAGTATGAGACGTATTTTCTGCCAAGCTGAATGTTGGTGGCGGTGGTATTTTTCGGTGATGCGAGTTCAGGTGTGCACTTACAGAGGAGGCTATGGGGCTTAAGCACTTACCAGATGGCAGAAGAAGCAAAAAATAGCTTTACTCAACCCTCCTGATGGTTGTCTAAGAGGTTTTTTCTCTCTGAATGTCCAGAGACCTCATAAATATAAATGCCCTCTGAGCTTCGCGAGGATTCCGAGTAGGTTATCGTCGCTTTTACCCCAGAACAAACTGAGTGACTTAATCCTCCTGGTGGTACTCTCGACGAGGTTTCTGAGTAGTGTAGTTTCGCTTCTACCCCACAATGCACGTAATGACTTAATCTTCCTGGTGATCCTCTTGACGAGGTTTCCGAATAGTGTAGTTTTGCTTCTACCCCACAATACACTTTTTGATGCTTTCTCCTTGCTGTCAACTAATATTTATTCATTGCTTTTAGCCCTTTTACAGAAGTTTTAGATATTTAATTTACTCTGGTTGGAAAAAATAATTAAAAGTTTTAATATTTCATTGAAATGTTTGACCTTTTATACAGCTTCTATTCGTCTTGGAATAGTTACTTTAAATCTGGTATCTAGATAACACACACTAAAATTAGACTCTAGGTAACGCACCACTCTGAAACTAGTCTCTAGATCACACACTCTAAAACCTGTCTCTAGATAGCATACTCCAAAACTAGTCGTTAGGTAGCTCACACTCTAAAGCTAGTCTCTAGGTAACACACTCTAAAATTAGTATCTAGGTAACACACTCTAAAACTAGTCTTAAGGTAACACACATTCTAAAACTAGTCTCTAGATCACACACTCTAAAACCTGTCTCTTGATAAGCATACTCTACACTAGTCTTAAGGTAACACACACTCTAAAATTAGTGTCGAGGTTACACAATATGAAACTAGTTTATGTTTAAAATAAGTTTCTAAATTTTAAAACCACCTCCTAAATATAGAGCTCAAGATAAAAATGTAGCCCTCTCCATACTGACATCCTTGGTGCGCCCCTGTACATATTTCGAGCGTGACGTTACCTGGCTTTGTTATCGAATAGAATTTTAGCACTTCGCCATTAAAAATTCCAAAGAATGAATTCCGCATCGTTACATGATAGTTGATTTTTCAACACCAACCAGGTTAAATGTCAAACGTCTCCAAAACGGTGGTAAACTACATTTTAAGGTAACCCTGCTATGCATCATGCGAGATCATTTGGGTAGCGAAAGTAAAATCTCCACTTTTTGTCTGTTTTGTTTACCTAAAAAATCTCTCATATGTTCCAAAAATATATAGCTTGATACATTTATCTAAATGCTAACAGTATTCAGTTGCATTGCTAACTTTACTACTATAAATAAACATTGCTTGAACGATCACAGCCCATTTTATCCTGTTCCTTAAACAAAGCTTTTGTAGATTTCAAAGTTTCAGAAAGATATTGATTTGTCTGGGGTTAGATGTCTTACCTAATTTTGCATTCTGAAATAGTCGGAGAAGATAAGTAGTGCTATATGTGATTTTGCAGTTGCAGGACACAATTTTTTAATTATAGATACACTTTTCAGAAGTAGGTATCAAGTGATAAGTAAGTATAAGATTGGAAACCACAGTTCTCTATCGGTAAAGAAACATTTTTCATTAGAGATACTTTATATGCAGAAATGGGCTATCAAGTATGTGATAAGCAAATAAAAGATTGGAAACCACAGCTCTAAGGATACAGACAATTTTTCTTATTAGAGATACACTTTACAGATATGGACTATTAAGTTTAAGGAAATAAAGGACTGGGAACCACAGTCTAAGGATACAGAAGCAGTTTCTATTATTAGAGATACACTTTATACAGAAACAGTCTATCAAATGATAAGAAAGTAAAAATTGATAACCACAGTCCTAAGGATAGAGACAGTTTTTCTAATTAGATACACTTTACAGAAATGGGCAATCAAGTAAGGTAAGCAAAAATATTGGGAACCACAGCTCTAAGGATACAGACAGTTTTCCTTATTAGAGATACACTTTACAGATATGGACTATCAAGTGATAGGAAGTAAAGGATTGGGAACTACAGCTCTAAGGATACAGAAGCAGTTTTTCTTTATTAAAGATACACATTATATACAGAAATAGGCCATTAAGTGATAAGAAAGTAAAAGACAACTCCAAAGGTACAGAAGCAGAACAATTGAGAAATCAGGAAATAAAGCACCCATAATATTTCCTAACATTCGTTAAAAATTTACCGACTCTTTTTTATATCAAAAAATCGATAGCGTTGGAAGAAACTCAGATTATCTACTTCGGGTATAGCTTAGGCTGATGCTTTATAGTTCTTTCCGAACTATTACGAAGAACTAGTTGGTTTGAATCGCAGATCGAAAAGCGTTTAACTCCTAATCACAGCAGCTATCGAATAAGAAACAAATTTTAGTTTGACGTGATCAATTTTCATGGCGCATATTGTATTCGACGTTTACTTTCCTTACCTGTACTTTCTGTGTAGCAAAGAGGCGCATTTATTCTGCCTTGTTCGATAAAAACGCAATCTTTTGAAGTTTTCCCACTCGCACGGAATTATGAATGTTTGCCATTTCTTTGTGGATGAACCAAAAAAATAAAGAGTAAACTGCAAAACGGCGTATTATTCCGTGATCACGTATAAATGTTTCGCGTGTCGGATTCAAAATGTTGAACTTGTGTTGCATCTGATATTAAGCGAATAACTTTTATGGCTGTGTATTTATTTTTACTTCTCTATTCTGTCTGTTTCACTAATTCACCAACATTACTAAAAGAGGCAGCGTGTTTTATTTTGTGCAATGAGCCATTTGGGTCTCTTAACCCTCTTGAGCGTCACAAGATTTCCGAGTTATGAAATATTGCTTTTGCCCCATAACGCACATAATGGTTACCGTAACTATTAGTTGAAAGAATCCATGGATTCTTTCGATCTTTAGAAACATTCCATCGGTGTCCTTACCTTAGAATAGAATCTTTTGGATATGTTCCATTGGTCCTATTTTGAATATTATCCTTTGGAAATATTACATCGGTCCACTCCTTAGAATAGAACCCTTTGGAAATGCTCCATCGGTCCACTCCTTAGAATAGAATCCTTTAGAAATATTCTCTTAGTCCTTTCATTAGAATATAATCTTTTGGAAAGGTTATATTGGAAAATTTGGATTATTTGGAAATATTTTATGCTTTATCTCAGAATATAAACATTTGGAAAGACTCAATAAGTACCTTCCTTAGAATAGAATTCTTTGGAAAGATACTATCAGTCCTATCTTTAGAATAGAATCCTTTGGAAAGATTATATCGACTTTTTCCGTAGAATATAATTATTTGGAAATATTATATTGCTTCTCTCCTTAGAATAGAACCGTTTACAAAGATTTTTTTTTTCAATCGGTCATTTACTTAGAATAGAATCATTTGCAAAGATTCTGTAAGCAAAAGTAAAATCTTTCCTCAGAATAGAATCCTTTGGAAAGGTTATATAAGCAAAAGTAAAATCTCTTTCCATTGTATAAAATCCTTTGGCAAGATTTTACTGATCATTCATTTCCTTAGAATAGGATTCTTTGGAGAGACGCTATTGCTCAAGAGAGTTAAAACTGGTTAAAAGTTAAGCAGTGAAGACTACAGATGGCAAGGTGGAATTATGCCTGTGAACCTCTTAGAGGGTTAAATGCTAGGTATAAAAATGACAATTTCTTGCTGCTGATGCTTAATGAATCTGCGAGACTCACTTTGTTCTTAATAGACGATTTGCGGAGACTAAAACTCTTGATGAGAAACGGACCAAAATTCACTTACTTAAGCGTCCAATTTCTGATGATTCCCTAGGAGGCATGTATTGTTTTGCATTTTAAGAGTGATTTGAGGTCTTTTCAACATTAGCCCCCTACCAAATCAGACATGCTTCGTTTGGAATCATCAAAAATGGGACGTGAAACGAAATTAAATTTATTTACTCTTTCACATCTCATTTCTGATGGTTTCGAATGAGGCATATCTCATTTTGTGCTTTAAAAATGATTTGCGGTCTCTTAAACACTAAAATGAGAAGCAGATTGAAATCTACTCTTATATACTCCTTGACATCCCATTTCGGATGACCCAAGTAAGGCTCCATGCTTCAGTTTGTACATTAAGATTAGTTTGGATTCTTTCAAATATTAGATGAGAAAAGGACACTACAATTGGTCATCAACTAAGCATTGAAAGAGTTAAGTTGTGTGACTTTTCTACCAAAGATCTTATACGCATGTACTTAACTGTAAAATCAACTAATCATTGAAATTATTAAGTTCTGTCACTTTTCTCGGGAAGGTGCTAGATGCATGTTCTTAAACGGAAAATCAAACTAAGCATTAAAAGAATTCATTTGTCTCTTTTCTCAGGAAGGTACTTCGAGAGTGTGGTTGGACGGAAAATCAACTAAGCATTAACGTAATTAAATTGTGTGACTTTTCTCGAGAAGATGCTATATGCAGGTACTCAAATGGAAAAGCAACTAAGAATTGAGATACTTCATTTGTGTCACTTTCTCGAGAAGATGCTATAAGAGGTGGAAAATCAATTAAGCATTAATTTAATTACATTGTGACTTTTCTAGAAAAGGTGCTATATGCATGAAAGAAAATTTAAATCAACTAAGCATTGAGAAAGTTAATTTGTGTCATTTACTCAAGAAAAGGTGCTATAAGAGTGTGATTAGACGCAAAATCAACTAAGAAATAATGTAATTAAATTGAATGGCTTTTCTCGAGAAGGTGCTATATGCATGTATGATAATGGAAAATCAACTAAGCATTAGAAGAATTCATTTGTGTCACTTTCCCCGATAACGTGCTATAAGAGTGCGATTAGATGGAAAATCAACGAAGCATTGATGTAATTAAATTGTGTGACTTCTCGAGAACATGATATATGTATGTACTTAAATGGAAAATCAACTATGTATTGAAATAATTCATTTATGTCACTCTCTCCGAGAAAATTCTATAGGGGAGTTATTAGTCAACTAAGCATTGGAAGATCAAGTTACATACAAGTTTGTGCCTGTCATTATTATGACAACGTAGATTATATTTAATAAGAGCTAAACCAAGGAGTTTAACACGTACTAGAGGATATAATTTCCGATTCTTAGAATATTGATATAGTAATCCATGTTTTAATTCATTTTAGGATAATCAATCTTAGATTACTCCTTCCAAATATGTCTGTGATTAGAAGATGGAAAGTCGAGAAGTCGGATGATGTAGTTGTAGCATATATTGTGAATTGACTGGCGATCAAATTAATTCATAGTTTTGTGTGAGCTAAAGCGCGTAGATGTACAACATTTGGTTTCGTTATATGGCTTTAGAGTTTCGTGTAACAAGCTCATGGATAAGTTCAGAATACGGTTGGTGAACTTAACAAGGTTAACACAGTTCTTAAAACCAATCCGCACTTTCTTTCACAATTCGGTGAAGCGTAAAGCAGGATTGTCTCGTTTGTTAGTCTCAAGTTTTACACAATCAAACTATTTCTGTGAACGAATATTTTCTTAACTGTTTTATCGTCTTTTCGCATAGTTTGGAAACTTGAGTCAAACATCGTGCGACATAAATAAACATGCTTTCCCACGTTTTACCTGCGATTTAAATATGTATGACATGTTTCCAAACTTTGCACTCTTGCTCTTGTTTGATGCGTTAACTTCAAAGTGTGATAGGATTACGTCATAGCTGGTAAAGTAAAGGATTTTTAAACAAAAGGCTTCCTAGAAACTAGTAAAGGGATTGTTATTCTCTTTAAGATGTCCATACGATCTCACAACAAACACGCCTTTGTACTCTCATTTTCAAGTTCTTTAAATTTCGATAAATGAATTTCGCAAGTAGTTTTTCAAAATAAGGGGAAATATATATTTATTAATTTGAAATTAAATTTTGATTGTCTCAATTTTCAGTAGTAAGTTTCCTTTTTGCTACCAACTTAATATGGGTAATCTTTTGTAATATACATATTTTAGATACTTACTCCAAGACATCTCTCAAATACTTTTTACTCTTATGGACATTTATCATGTACTTCTTATTCTTGAGGACATATATCATTCTTATTCATAAGGACATTTCGTCAGCGTAGAGAAGAAACTCATTAACTGACAAAAGCCAAATTCTACAGTTAAGACTTTTAAACACTATTAGTTTATGGATCAAAAATAAAAATTCTAAGCATTTTGGTAGGGCTATATTTTTGTTCAAACAGATTACAATGTGACAATGTATTCATAATCATGAAAATAACCATTTAGTGTCAGAAAACGCATTTCTGAAAAATTGCAGTTAATTGCGGAGTCGGCGATATCTCATTCTTACTCATAAGGGCATATATCATTCTTATTCATGCGGACATTTATAATGTACTTCTTTTGATTGGGAAGAAATCCTATTCAAATATTTTTAACTTCTTGTATAACAATAGTTTTTAAATTGTATATATTTTTATCCGAATTCATATACTCTCCCATTGCTTATATATATATATCATTTTTATCCGTGTTATGTCTATATAATGTAACTGACCAACATTTTTTAAATCATAAATTCATTAAATTTATGCTTTCACCTCAATTTATTTTCTACATGTTGTTGATCAGCATGTTTTAACGTTTTCACCTTTCAACTTCATGTTTAGCACCATGATTTATTCAGTATCTTTCATTCTATAAAATTCTTTTGCTCTATCTTGAGTCTTATCTTACTCACTATTTTTAATTCTTTTATATTTACATTAGTTTTATTATTTTACCTAGAGTTTGGCAGAGCTTGTCCAATTTTGGACCTTGCGCCATAAGAACAAACATCCATCTACGTACTTCTTATTCTTAAAGACATTTATCATGTACAGTTGCGGAAAAAAACGAACCACCCCTTATTTCGAGCACTATTCATGGTAGGGCGAATTCAAAGACATCATTCAATAAGGAATAACGTCCTCTATAAATTCGAATGTAATAAAATTGCATAAGGGCACGTCTTTATATCAAATTTTGCAGAAACAAAAAAAATCCAATGGAAACACCATGTTCTGATGTCTTAATCACATTCAGCATCGTTAAATTAGCCCAAATATAAAATTTCATCACTTAACTATCTTCATATCCGGAGATATTCAATGTTAGAGTTGCTGTCAATTTCAGGATCAACTCCACCTTGAAAATCGCTATTCGTAGATCAAGATTGATTGTAGTTATGGCTACACGAATTTAAAATTTTAACAATATTTCAAACGTATTTGTCAGCGCTTGCAAAAGATCGATCCGAGAATTATATTTATTATGCAAGTGCAAACGATCCGAGAATTAGTATTCGAGATTTGTGAGATGTTTTTAAACTTTTGGTTGCCCCCTAAAATCGTCATAACGACGCAAAACTAACCATTGAATGAGCTGAAATTTTGCATGGTCGTATTAGATGTCCTGAATCGATTCCTATCAAAATATAGTAAGGTTCAAATTCATAATTTTTCAAACATTAATTTAATAATTATTATTGCATATTAAAAACTATTTTTAAATAAAATATTAGGTGGATTTTGTTTGGGTTGTTTAACAGTAACATGGTACAAAATATCAGCGCTATACAAATAGTTAGGAAGATATCCATAAAAGTCTAAGAAACTGATTTAACATTAGGAGGGCTCCAATCTTTCTATATTCATAACTTCGAAAAGGTAAGACCTAATGACATGAAATTTGGTATCTGAAGTTAAATTTTGATATAGATTCAAAATTTTGCGTCGAAATAGGGGGTTTCTATTGGAAATTTTAAAGTTGGGGCTGAATTTAATATGAAGACTGCCCCTTATACAAATTTTACGCCATTTGAATTTATAGAAGACTTCAGTTCCTGTCAAACGCCATCTTTGAATTTTCTCTAGTGTTAAAGTTGTTCGAATGAAGAGAGGTGGTTCGGTTTTTTTCCGCTACTGTACTTATTACTAAGGACATATATCCATTCTTTTTCATAAGGACAAATAACATCATTTTTATTTCACGTATAGCCCACATCTTCCTAGGGGGCGGAGGAGCCCCATTGCTTGGGTAGCGAATTAGAAACCTGAGGGTTGCGAGTTCGAAACACGATCCAACCAAACACTGTCGTGTACAGAGGGTTGGTGCAAAGCTAAATCAGTCGTAGCCTCATGTTCTAACGTTGGCGTGGTGTGGAAGTTTGGAGAATGGGGTGCCAGCTCAGGTGTTGACCTCGTCATCTGACCATGGTTCAAAATTACGATGTGTTGTCTTCGGGTCTTCCCATTCAGGATTGATCCCGGACCGTCACCAATATCCCGCTGTGTTGCTTCAGTGCGACTTCAATTCAATTATACCCAGTCTTCCCACATCATCCTTTTAACAAACAGGACACATTATGAATGTCTCTGGGAGGATTTGTTTAGGAATGGTATCTCAAGGCCTAAAGGGGGAAATTCCGCATAGCCGGCACATCCTAGGGTAATCCCACAGAGGTCTCTCCTGATTGGCAATAACTGGGAAAGCCCTACGGAAGTCTCTTAAAGATAATTTAGATAAAGGTATGCAATACTGCAAAAAAGGCCAATTTTAGTATGTTTTTCATGTATTTGCAAGCAACACGTATTCATATTTCCAAAAAAAGTATTTTAATCTTTTTCTGACGTAACCGCTTTAGGGATAATAAATTCCACCACGCAATTTTACCATGTGCGTTTCTCCATGATCAATATAATTGAGGAAATTCATCGTCATGGTATTATTACTTTGGTTATTTGTCATTGGTCCTTAGTTTGCTAGCATTAATTACGCTATTGCTGCTTGATGAGGTAGGCATTTTAATTAACGTCGCGCTGAAGCAGCACAGCGGGCTATTGGCGACGGCCCGGGACCAGACACAAAGGGAAAGGACACCACGTACTTTTGAGCCACGGTCAGATGACGAGGTCACACCCGAGCTGGAAACTCTCTAAACTTCCACACCACGCCAACGTGAGGACTTTCGAGGCCACGATAGATTCAATGTGCACCACAAGGAACTTTATACACGAGCACTTTTATACACGACGGTCTTTGGTTGATTCGAACTCGCAACCCTCCAGTTGCTAATCCGTTACGTTTCCAACCAGATTACCGCGGCACCTGCTGGTTTATGAATATTACCACAAGTTTGACAGTTGAAGCATGCTGATGATTTGTCAAAGTCCGGTCTAGGTCTTGTTTCAGCACCCAGGATAGTTAAAAAATTATGTAGGGGTATCATGAATTGCTTTTTTAAGTATAAGTCATCTGCGCAATGAATAGTCAGGGTTAGTTTTCAACCAAATAGGATGCGCATAATTGAGTGTTATTTCCTTTTGAAATACTATGTGCATATAGAAAAGTTGTAGTTTCCAACAGCGTATTTTTGAAACTGGAGTTGTGGTAGGTAGTTGAATTAATGTCGCACTTTAGCAACGCAAACGAGCTATCGTCGACGGTCCGGGATGCATCCCGAAGATAAAGATCAGAGGACAACATCTAGTGATTTTGAACCACGGTCATATGACAAGGTCAACATCTGTGCACTCGACTCTCCAAACTTCCACACTACACCAATGTGAGGTCATTTGAGGCTCGAAGATAACCACCAGGATGGTTAAAGTTTCTACAGTCATTCTGAAACATCCTGCGTTTAGAATCATCAGAGTTTTGATGCGATGAGATTGGGTTCGCATCTTATATAGAATGAAGTGGATCAACGTGCTACTGAGAATCTGAAGTAAAAACTTGTTCACTACACAGAATGTCCGATGGTGAATGAATCGTAGTTCAATAAAGAAGTTCTTCATGGGTAAAATGTTTTCAGAATGTATTCACGGTACCGCAATCGGCAGTACCTCGTTCAATTTTGTATACTTGTGGCATTTCGTGGCACTTTTGAGGAGTCTGAAAATGTTGGAGTAATCAATTGGATTGAAGTTTTTGCTGCAGACTGGATGTAGTTGGTTTTTAGTTAATGTTGGTTCTTAGTTAATGTCGATCCAATCCTTTTTAAATTGTCTAAATTTTATTGCTTACCCTGTATTGTGTATTGTATTTCCCTCCTGTGTCAGTAAAACTTTCCTTGTGTGTGTCCATTATTTGACATCTTCTGTTTTGTGCTTGGTATAACTTGGCAAAATACGGCTTGCTCCTTAAGTACCCTAACAGCCACATTTTATTCTGACGATTAACCTCCAAGTGGTTTCGACGAGATCCCTCGCCATCAAGATATTGCCAATTTTTTGATGATGGCGATGTCAAGATCTGGTCAGGTTTCTTCTAATGACGAGATATCTTTTCGAGACACCACCAGGAGGGTTAATGAGAATGGTTGAATGCAACCTAAAATTTTACCCAATACTTCAGATTGAAAATCCTAATATCACGTGTGAGTCGAGGCTTCAAAATTTTCCTCAGATCGTATTTCCGGCAGCACAGTCGACAGTACCTCGTTTCATTTCGAATGCTCGTGATGTTTAATGGTACTTTTGAGGCGTCTATGAAAACGTTAGAATAATCCATTGGACTTACGTCTATGCTGTAGAATGGATGAAGTTGGTTCCTAGTGTACTTAGTGTTGGCAGTAGTTGTACTTAATGTGCTTAATCCTAGTAGCACAATAAACAGTATTTGGTTCTATTTTGTTTGCTCGTGACATTTGACCCTTCAAGTGGTTTCGACGATGGACGAAATATCTCGCCCATCAAGATCTGACTAATTTCGCTAGGGACAAGATATCTCGTCATCAAGACATCGCCGACATTTTGATGACGACGAGATCAAGATCTGGTCAGTTCTCTTCTAATGATCGTGATAGCGTTTTCTTTTAATGAGATATCCCGTCCAACAAGATCTGATTAGTTTTGCTAATGACGAGATACCTTGTCTAGACAACCACCAGGAGAGTTAATGGCTCGTTTTTAGGGTTCTATGAAAATGTTAGAGAAATCCATCAAGTACAATGAAACAATCAAGTGTGCTTACAAGCACACTTGATTGTTTCAATGCTGTTTTCACAAATTATCGACATTCAATAGTGACGAGTTTTGACACACTTAGTGACACTTTTAAGCCGTCTATAAAAACATTTAAGTAATCCATTGTACTGATGTCTATGCTGTAGAATGGATGAAGTTGGTTCCTAGTACACTTAATGTTTTTTCAATGTTATTTTCTCAAATTACCGACATTCAACAGTGACGATTAATGAGGATGGTTGAATGCAACCTAAAATAAAACCCAATAAAATTGGTTCAGATCCAAAATTCCAGTTGCACGCGCGAGAATCGAGGCTTCTCAGAAATTCTTATAGAATTTCTTTGTTCCGGTGACAAAAAAAAACGAAATCAATAACTTGATAAACTTTCATAAATCCATCAATGCTCGAATTGTGCGGTAATGTACTTATTCAAGGTCAGCAATAACTCTATCAGCAACAGAATTTGCTATGTTCAAGACAGCGATCGCGTGACATGTAGAGCTCCTTTCGACTACCAGGAAAAGGAACTTACAGTGTGGGGAAGAAGAATGCGCTGATTTAAAAGTTCAAGATACTCTCTTGTTAAAGGGCCATTGCTTCGACTTAAGTCTATCTGGCTCTCAACTATTACATCGGAAGCTTCGTTTTGCGCTCTGGTTCTCTGTTATGCGAGGGATTTTCAGTATAAAACAAATCAGACGGAATGAAAAGATTTTATTTCGCCTATTCAGATGCTCTAGCACAGAGATTTTCAACTGGTGTCTCACTAGAGTGTCTTAGGGATGGTGAAAAAGTTTAGCCTGTGTAAGGTTTGTTTCATTCAATGGTTTACTTTTGAACTTTTGATAAGTGTGTGTATAACTCCAAGTAATACCCATAAATAATTTTGATCATTATTTTTTATAACGAAGTATACATGAGAAAGCTGACTCATTAGCAAAAGCTGGATCAAATAAACAACCTGGCACAAGGGAAAGTACCGTCATACTCTCAGAGGACGATCACCTGTCCTTACTTAAAAAGCCAAATGTGCAGATCATCTCCAGTACCTTTTCATCACTGGTAACTCAGTAAAACACCAGGAGAGCTACTTGCCTTCAATTTGCCCCGGAAAATTTTATGCTTTCCAGAGTTCCGATCTGGCCATTTGAAAAAGATGATATTCTTTGATGGCCAGGAATCCTTTCAAGCCTGCACAAAGTGCAGCTTATTACCAGCCTCTCCCTCACACATCCTGAATTGCATTGGAACCATACATGAAGACATTTTTAGGACCCATCGGCCATTGCCCCAAAACTTTTTTTGCAGACTCAATGACTAAGGGTAATTTTTTTTTTTTACACTAGGATAAGAAAGAAGACAAAGTATAAATAGTTTCAAAAAGATTTTTTAAAGTCACTTTTTGGAGCTAAAGGGGTAGGTAATTACTAATATATTTTTGTAAATCAATAAAAATCATACTTATTATTTAGGTATAGATCGGAAAAAGTTGAATATATTTTGGTGAGCCCTAAAATTTTGGTTATTGTTATATGTGTGCCGGGCCGCGGTGGCCCGGTTGGAAGAGTAACGTACTTGCAACCGAAGGGTTGCGAGTTCGAATCCAGCCAAACACCGTCGTGTACAAAGGGGGCTGGTGCACGTTAAATCTGTCGTGGCCTCAAATGTCCTCACGTTGGCGTGGTGTGGAAGTTTGGAGAGTGGGGTGCCAGCTCAGGTGTTGCCTCGTCATCTGACCGTGGTTCAAAATTACGTGGTGTTCTCCTCGGATCTTTCCCTTTGGGATTGGTCCCGGACCGTCACCAATAGCCCGTTGTGTTGCTCCAGTGTGACGTTAATTGAAATACCCCTACCCTATATGTGTGCCATGAGTTGAAAAAGTTTAAAATCACTGCTATAGATGAATGTAGTTTGCACATAACAAAAATTTAATACTTTTAGTTTTTAAGAGGTGACACCGTAAGTCACAATGCCAACCAGGACACTCCTTAATATCACGATATAAATTAGAACGTTCCCCTAAGGAGAAAAGGTGTAGACGGAGGATATTAGTTCGCTTTCCCTTCCTATGTTTCATAGTCGCTATTTTTACCCTCCACTCCAACAATGGAATTTGATGTTTTCCGGTTGTCCTTTGGAACCAGAAAAATGTTTAAAAAACTAAAAACACTTTACCTTCTAAAACACATATAATTATTTCATGAGATAACACGCACATAGATAAGGTTTGCGTGTCAGGAAACCCTCTAACCCTACCCCTGAAACACTTGTCGTTTCATCAAGGAGAAAAGGTGTAGACGGAGGATATTAGTTCGCTTTCCCTTCCTATGTTTCATAGTCGCTATTTTTACCCTCCACTCCAACAATGGAATTTGATGTTTTCCGGTTGTCCTTTGGAACCAGAAAAATGTTTAAAAAACTAAAAACACTTTACCTTCTAAAACACATATAATTATTTCATGAGATAACACGCACATAGATAAGGTTTGCGTGTCAGGAAACCCTCTAACCCTACCCCTGAAACACTTGTCGTTTCATCAAGGAGAAAAGGTGTAGACGGAGGATATTAGTTCGCTTTCCCTTCCTATGTTTCATAGTCGCTATTTTTACCCTCCACTCCAACAATGGAATTTGATGTTTTCCGGTTGTCCTTTGGAACCAGAAAAATGTTTAAAAAACTAAAAACACTTTACCTTCTAAAACACATATAATTATTTCATGAGATAACACGCACATAGATAAGGTTTGCGTGTCAGGAAACCCTCTAACCCTACCCCTGAAACACTTGTCGTTTCCTCAAGGAGAAAAGGTGTAGACGGAGGATATTAGTTCGCTTTCCCTTCCTATGTTTCATAGTCGCTATTTTTACCCTCCACTCCAACAATGGAATTTGATGTTTTCCGGTTGTCCTTTGGAACCAGAAAAATGTTTAAAAAACTAAAAACACTTTGCCTTCTAAAACACATACAATTATTTCTTGAGATAACACGCACATAGATAAGGTTTGCGTGTCAGGAAACCCTCTAACCCTACCCCTGAAACACTTGTCGTTTCATCAAGGAGAAAAGGTGTAGACGGAGGATATTAGTTCGCTTTCCCTTCCTATGTTTCATAGTCGCTATTTTTACCCTCCACTCCAACAATGGAATTTGATGTTTTCCGGTTGTCCTTTGGAACCAGAAAAATGTTTAAAAAACTAAAAACACTTTACCTTCTAAAACACATATAATTATTTCATGAGATAACACGCACATAGATAAGGTTTGCGTGTCAGGAAACCCTCTAACCCTACCCCTGAAACACTTGTCGTTTCATCAAGGAGAAAAGGTGTAGACGGAGGATATTTGTTCGCTTTCCCTTCCTATGTTTCATAGTCTCTATTTTTACCCTCCACTCCAACAATGGAATTTGATGTTTTCCGGTTGTCCTTTGGAACCAGAAAAATGTTTAAAAACTAAAAACACTTTACCTTCTGAAACACATATAATTATTTCATGAGATAACACGCACATAGATAAGGTTTGCGTGTCAGGAAACCCTCTAACCCTACCCCTGAAACACTTGTCGTTTCCTCAAGGAGAAAAGGTGTAGACGGAGGATATTAGTTCGCTTTCCCTTCCTATGTTTCATAGTCGCTATTTTTACCCTCCACTCCAACAATGGAATTTGATGTTTTCAGGTCGTCCCTTCGAATCAGAAAAATGTTTTAATAAAATAAAAATATTTTTCTTTATAAATTATGTGAAATTATTTCTTGTGGTAAGAAGCACACAAATAGTGTTTGGGGTCGAGAAACCCTTTGACCCCCTCGGTCGTTTCCTCAAGAGGGAAATTTATAGACTGATGATATTACTTCTTCCTCCTTTCCTATGTTTTATAGTCGCTATTTTTACCCTCCATTCCAGAATGGAATTTGATGTGTTTTCAGGTCGTCCTCCGGCATCATAAAATGATTTAATGAAACTAAAACATTTTACTTTTTAAATTACATAAAATTATTTCATGAGGTAATACGCACATAGAAAATGTTTCGGAGTCAGGAAACCCTTTGACCCTATCACTGAAACTCTTTTGTTTCCTCGAGTAGAAAAGCTGTAGACGGAGATTAGTTCGCTCTCCTGATGTTTCATAGTCGCTATTTTTACCCTCCACTTAAACAGAATTTGATGTATTTTCGGGTCGACTCTTGGAGCCAGAAATATGCTTTAATAAAGGTAAAAATATTCTACTTTTTAAATTACATAAAATTTTGTCATGAAATAAGACACAAGGGGATTGGGTTTTGGGGTCAGGAAACCCTTTGCCCCTCCCCTGGTCGTTTCCTCAAGAGGGAAATTTCTAGACTGGTGATATTACTTCTTTCTCCATTCCTATGTTTTATAGTCGCTATTTTTACCCTCCACTCCAGAATGGAATTTGATGTGTTTTCGTGTCTTCCACGCACACCCACAAAAATGTGTAATTGAAAGTGTTGCGGCACTCATTCGAATTTCCCGAAGTGTTTACGGAGAGGAAATTAGGTTACCCCCTCTCCCAACGCTCCCTCAGGTCCCCCGATTTTCCGCAACCTCCTCCCCTACCAAAATCCGACTCTCTTTATGGAAGGGGCTCAGGTAAAACTAGGGGAAATCGGAACGCGGAATGTGTACTAGTATCGAAACGCTCCAGCTGCCTCCCCCCTAGCGGCGTTGGGGCAGGTCAGAATGGAGGGAACAGAAACTCATTGACGTCACGGGTGACGTCAGAGAATATTGACCGCTGCGACAAGCAGGAGTTTTCGGAAAAAGAACAGACAGATATGTTCCCAATTTAACGGGGAGTTTACTTTTTCAAAACTTGTACCTAACGGGGCACGTGGATTGGGAAAAGTTCGGGAGAATCGGGAGTAAATACTTGATTCATTTTCATCAACGCTCCCCTCCCCTCACCCCCCCCCCGCGCCCTCCCCCGGAAAACCGGACAAAAATATCGGTCTCGATCTGACCACTGGCGAATTCTTTGTCCAAGTTGTGGACGCAATAAATTAGAGTTGGAAGAAGTGATAGAGAGGTCATGGTGAGAGGTTGAAGAGAAGTAATGGTTTGTGGGTTTGCTTTCGTTTTCAGTTTTGTTGTGCGTTTCTGGGATTATAAAATTGGGAGTGTTAAGCTACTTGTAAAACCTGTCGCTTCGTGTGAGGTGTTGAATTGAGCTTTTTAGGTAAGTCAGCATATTGAGTCAAATACAGTAAAAAAATATTGAAGATGACATATGTGGTCGATGAACTACTGTTGGTATACCGTTCAGTGATACACCATGAGGTTTTATAGATTTGAAAAGAATAATTCCTTTCAGAAAGTTGAAATGATTTAGGGAACTCGGTCGAACAGTCAAAAATATTAAAGATGACTTATAATATTATGGATGCACCGTTTAGTGATACACAGTAGTTTTATTAATTTCAAAGGAATAGTTCCTCTGAGAAAGTAAATATACTATTTTGGTAGCATTCAGTCGAACTTAGTTACAAAATATTAAAGATGGCATATGTGATCGATGAACTGCTGTTAATATACCGTTTAGTGGTACTCTGCGAGGTGTTATAAATCAAAAGAGAGTAGCTCCTTCCAGATAATAGAAATATTTCGATAGCTGTTTGTGGGTTTGTTTTCGCTTTTATTTTGTTTTGCGTTACTGGGTTTAAGAGTGTTTGGCTGCTGGTAAAACTTGTCACTTAGTGTGAAATGTTGAATAAAAGTTTTTAGGTATATCAGCCAATTGAGTCAAGTACATAAAAAATGTTAAAGATGACATATACGATGCACGAACTGCTGTTAGTATACCGTTTAGTGATACACCGTGATGTTTCATAAATTTGAAAGGAATAATTCCTTCCAGAAAGTACAAATACTATTTTAGTAGCATCAGTGAAACTTGGTCAAAAATATAAGGATGACATATGTGATCGATGAACCGCTGTTAGAATACTGTTCAGTGATACTTCGTAAGGTTTTATAAATTAGAAAATAATAGCTCCTTCCATAAAATAGAAATATTTTGGTAACGGTTTGTGGGTTTGTTTTCGTTTTTTGTTTTGCGTTTCTGGGAGTCTTCGGATGCTAGGTAAAACCTGTCGCTTCTTAGTGTGAAGTTTTGAATAGAAAGTTTTAGGTAACTCAGCAAATTGAGTCAGATACAGTAAAAAAATATTAAAAATGATATTTGTGATGGATGAACTTGTGTTAGTATACCGTTTAGCGATACACTGCGAGGTCTTATCAATTTCAAAAGGGTAGCTTCTTCTTAAGAATAGAAATATTTCAGGGAACTCAATCGAACTTAGTCAAAAATATTAAATATGATATGCTATGGAGGAATTACTGCTAATGCACCATTTAGTGATATATACAGAAAGTTGAAATGATTTAGGGAACTTAGTCGAACAGTCAAAAATATTAAAGATGACTTATAATATTATGTATGACTACTGTTAATGCACCGTTTAGTGATACACCGTAGTTTTATTAATTTCAAAGGAATAGTTCCTCTGAGAAAGTAAATATACTATTTTGGTAGCATTCAGACGAACTTAGTCAAAAAATATTAAAGATGGCATATGTGATCGATGAACTACTGTTGGTATACCGTTTAGTGATATACCGTGAGGTTCTAGAAATTTGAAAAGTAGTTCCGTCCAGAAAGTAGAATTATTTCGGTGAACTCAGTCGAACTTAGTCAAAAATATTAAAGACGACTTATGTTATGGATGAAATACTGTTAATACACCGTTTGAAATTAATAAAACACCATAATGTTTTATTAATTTCAAAGGAGTGAATCCTCTCAGAAAGTAAATAGATTTTAGTAGCACTCAAATTTTGTCAAAAGTAATAAAATGACGTATGGGATCGATGAAGTACCTTTAGTGACACACCCTGAGGATTATTAATTTGAAATTAATAAATCCTTAAAGAAGTGGGAGGTTTTAAGAAAAAAATTAAATTCAGTCATTAGTTATAAAAAGATGGATCTTATCGACTAAGAACCATAAGGGTTTAGGATTATGGTTTTTTAGTTTATTTATTGTTTTGTTTTTGCGTTAATGGATTTAAAATCCTAATATGTGTTTATAGATCTGAATGTTTTATTAATTTTAAATGGGTCGTTTCTCTCATGTGAGGTTTTGAATTGAATGCGGAAATAGATATTGAGTGAATTAAGTCAAAATTAAAAATATATATTAGAGATGTCCTGAGGGGGAAAGTTGGTGTCGTAATGATGTCTGGGTTGCTCTAAGTGTCTGTTCTGTTTTCTTTTTTCTTGCTTCGACAGATTTAAAATGTAAACAAGTGCTTGGTTATCCGTTTAGTGATCTATAGTAACTCGTGAATGTTTCATAAATTTGTATAGATCGCTTTTCTCCAGTGAAGTTTTGAACCGAATGTTGAAGACAGAAATAAAGTTAACTCATTAAAATTAAGTCAAAAATAAAAATATATGTTTGAGATACCCTGAGAGTGAGATTTGGAATCATAAGATATCATGGTTGGATTCCGGATCATTACGAACATGCATACCATAAACGGGATTTGAACCCAATGCCTGAAAAGAATGTTTTGAGCAAAGAAAATGTATTGAATTTAATCAATAGTCCAGAAAGTACTAAAAGGTGGTATTATATGTATAGTACCTCTGATTTCAATGCCCAATTTTATATAAAGAATGTGAGAAATATCCATTTCAACCGTCTTAAAGCTGTCATTAAATTATAGATTTATTAATTTCCGTGAAACAAACGCGTGAACTTTTAGCGCTGGTTGAGAAAATACGTCTAATTAACCCCTGTGTAGCAAAAAAGGACCGCAGTGACAAACTAATCCAAAGCTGAAAGTGACCTAATATTCGGATAATATATTTATTTTCAAGCGTAAATTTCTTCGACATCACTTTTGTTGTGTACTTGGACACGTCGGTTGGTTAGTTGGTTGCGTTGGGTTGTATGGCATAAGGGTCATCCGGGATATGTCGGTAGGTAGGTAGTTGAATTAACCCGCACTGGAGCAACACAACGGGCTATTCCGGAACATGTCGGAGTTATTGGAAATGAACTATCTGATGCTGCAGCCAAAAATACCGTGACTTCATTGAATGTTCGTGTTCCATACTATGATTTCCGACAAGTTTTCAAAAACATTGTATAATAGGAATGAAGCAAAATTTGAAGCTTGCAAAGGCACAATCTGCACAGCATTCGTTCAGTCATTTCATTGCGGTGTTAACCATTATCATGCACTTTAACTCACCTTAGAATTGGACATACACACTTTGCTCATAGACATCTTGCTAGGAGACCCCTGGCTCTGTGTGTAACACGTCATGTCCACCATTTTTCCGGGCCTCGGTAGCCCGGTTGGAAGAGCAGCGGATTATAACCGGAGGGTTGCGAGTTCGAATCCAACCAAAGACCGTCGTGTACGATGGGGGATGTTGCCCGTTAAATCTGTCGTGGCCTCAACTGTCCTCACGTTGGCGTGGTGAGGAAGTTTGGAGAGTGGGGTACCAGCTTAGGAATTGTCTATGATAATGGGCATGTATTTTGTGTGAATCGCCGAACTGTCGGATTCGTCGCTCATACGAGCTCTGACCTATGATTAACCCCCGTAGAGTCACGAGATGTTTCGAATAATGTACCTATTGCTTTTACACTGCAACATACGTAAAGACTAAATAGCTCTGGAGAGTGTGGTGCCATATCAGGAATTAACCTCGTCATCTCACCGTGGTTCAAAATTACGTGGTGTTGTCCTCGGACTTTCCCCTCGGGATTGATCCCAGACCGTCGCCCAGAGTCCGTTGTGTTGCCCTCCAGTGCAGTTAATTAAATATCGACGTTAATTAAATATCTAACTATCTACCATCATTTTTCCATCCAGTCAAAATTTTAATGTTTATACCTACACATTTTTAAATCTACTTTTTATTGCTGACTTGGCTACCGATTTGATTTGCTAATTTGTTTTTCTTAGACTAATTTGGTCAGGCACTTAGAGCAGTTTGTCCATTATTGAGCCTTGCGCAACCAGCAAACCAATTAACCATCGAGGCTAAAATAACTACATTTGGACAAACAAATTTAACATTTAGTGTACTGCTCACACTGCATTGGAGTATTGGCATTTCCGAAAGTGGGCTATCTTCGTTTTCGTTGAGAATAAAAGGAATATCTGCAAAAGAGATTAGTTAGAACTACTGAAAAAAATATTTTTTGAAGAAAATCATGGTTTTGGTATCGCGCGATCTAACGTAACATTTCGCGCAGATTTTAAATCCGTTGGAATTTTCTCTCTATCTTTAACCATCGCAAAGATATAAACTTGGATTAGGGGAATAAAAATACAATTAATGTATTCCGTCAACATCCGGTGCTCGGAAATTTCGGATGAGTCATCCGCATTGTACGGACGGAACGGATTTTATTCTCTTTTCGGAATCATCTTGGGAATTGCCTACGTCCGATACTTACGATGCGGATATGTGTGCAGACTCATTTAAAACAGTATAGCTAATTCTAAAATCCGATCCGTGCGATGTCGACTAGTGTGCTCTTACTTTAAAACAGTGTGTGTGTGGCTGTATATATTCAGCTTCTTTTTATTAACTCTCTGAACGTCGTAGGATGTCCAAGTATTGTAGCTTTTACCACACGACACACTTGATGGCTAAATAATCACATCGCTCTACAGAATCCATGAGTTATTTCAAACTTTAGAAAGACTCTATTGGTCCTTTTCTTTGCATAGAATCCTTTGAAAGGATTCTATTGGCCCCTTCCTTGGAAGAGAACTCTTTGGAAAAATTCTATTCGTCCTTTCCTTAAATTAGTAATAATTAATAGTAATAATAATTAATAATTAGTAATAATAATTAATTAATAAAATTATTCCTTAAATATTCCTTAAAATACTTTTGAAATATTCTATTGCTCCTTTCCTTCGAATGGGATCCCGTGGAAAGATTTTATTGCTCCTTTCCTTAGAATACAATCACTTGGAAAGATTTTATTGTTCATTTTTAGAATTGAGTCCTTTGGAACGATTCTATTGTTCCCTTCCTTGGAATCAAATTCTTTGCAGGGATTCTATTTGCTCATTCTGTACGATAAAATTCTCTGGAAGATTCTATTTGTTTTTTCTTTGGATTAGAATCCTTTTGAAGTATTCTATTGCTTTTTTCCATCAAATAGAGTGGAAAGATTTCATTACTCCTTTCTTTAAAATAGAATCTCATAGAAAGATGACATTGCTCCTTTTCTTAGAATATAATCTTTGGAAAGATTTAATTTTCTCTCCTTTGAATATTATCCTCTGGAAAGATTTTATTAGTCCTAATTCAAGTCTAGACTGCAGGTTGCAAGGTGGAATTATTAGTGTGGACCCTCATAGGATGAACGGCTGCCTCAAGATTTAAGGCTCTCAATTCTGTGACAATCCAAAACAGAAATGCGTTTATGCAACAGATCCCTGCACTATAAATAAATTCCTCCATAAAAGATGCTGCCAGACTTTTTTTCAAAGGATAAACTACACGCGTTATTCAAATCGATATCCATTAAACTGATATCTGTTCAGTAAACAGAAATACTTAAATGCTGTCAATAAATAAAATATGTTATTCCGGTAATAGACTCATAACGTATTAATGTTATGAAATCTCACCGGCGAACCGACTTTTCGGAGAATTACAAATGTAAAGCTTCCGTAAGAACATCCCCACGCATAAAAGATTCAAAGGCTTTCGGAACACCACCCACACAATTCGCGAAAGGATTTGCTTCGTATTAAATGTTAGTTCGTTTAATCTTTTCGTTTCTAAGAAGAACGTTGCTCGTTGAAAAAGCCAAGAGAAGTATCGCTAAGTCTAAGTGCATTTTTATTTGTCGTGTATAAATTTGTTTTCATACGAAAGGAAGGCAAATCCCCACCCACGAGTAGTGTATAAGCACTCTAATGCGACGAAAACAAAATGGTCGGGATAGATTGGTTGGTTTTCATGGCGCAAAGCTCATATTTGGCCAAGCAGAGTCAAGTAATGGACTTATGCATGCCAGGATAGTTTTACTGATGCAGAGAAACCAACAAACGAAGGGTAAGTTGCAGGAATCGAACCTGCACCGCCTACAACCTACTCAGTGGGCAAACCCATTGAGCCATGGCGGGCCCATAGACACAAACTGAGCATTGCTATTGAGAGGACCTATCAACATATATGCCGAAAAACTAAAACCGAACCGTTTCGCCCCTATAAAATTATGTGGACTCCCCAAGCCGTAGACACCATAGACGTGGCTGTAGACACCATAGACATGGCCGCATGGCCAAATATGGCCTTTGTGCCACAAAATTCCAACCAACCATAGACATGGCTACGGATATGTTTATGGTATGAACATGTACTGCCATGTTTATAATGTCTATGGCCATAGACATTATAAAAATCCGTAGACATCATAGACATGGCCGTAGACACCATAGAAAATAAATACAACACTGAGCATTGCTATTCAGAGGAACTTCAAAAAGTGTGACCAACACGTGGACTAGTAGTCACTTGACTGGGACACATAAAAGGGTTACCATTGCTCACTCTACTTTTATATTTCTTCTATGAGCCATACCGGTCATTTATAATTAGTTTCATCCAGATCATCTAGATAGAAGATAGTCTTCCTGCTGGCGAATCGATGCTGTGATGTCCCGAAAACTTGTTGAGCGCCGAAAACGCTGACAGATAAGTTTACATTGCTGTAAAAACAAGTTGTTTTGTTTCGTCATTGCCTTGTTATTTCAGCAGTCACATTTCTCTATAATCATCCGTTTCCATTGACACAAAATTTTGCAACTTTTAGTTATTCATAATTTTTATATGTATTTGCTTAAACTTGCCAGTCTGAAACTGATTGATATCTAGGAACCTATATCATTGAAATCTCCAAAAATCCAAGAAATTTATTTTTCCTTTAATTTAGGAGATAAAAATATTTTGCCATACGTAAGGAGTTTCTTTTCAGCGTGTATCATCCGGTTGTATCTGTTTGTCGACGTAGAAATTATATTTGACGGATGAATTGACTTTTTTGTGTGCAGCCGTGAATTTACTTAAGGAATGCGTTATTTCAATGAAAAACACACTGGTTCAGATAATCACAGGAAAATCATTAAAAAACTCATGACAGAAGTAATCTATGGACATACATTTGTTAAAAGTGGACCTAGAACTGAAATCTACTTTCATTGGGGACACGGTAGCCCGGTTGGAAGAGTAACAGAATACGAACCGGAGGGCTGCGAGTTCGAAACTCGACCCAACCAAAGACCGTGTACGTGGGGGCTGATGCATGTTGAATATGTCGAGGCCTCTAATGTCGTCACATTGGCGTGGGGTGGAAGTTTGCAGGAGGAGCCAGCTCAGGTGTTGACCTCATCATGAGACCGTGATTTAAAATTAAGAGGTATTGTCCTCGGACGTTAATTCTACTACCTACCTCCTTGTATTGCCGAAGTCCGCCATCTTTTGTAACGCATAAAAGAAGGAATCCGGTCTTCGTTCTAGATGGCCTTGGTCTCCTCCCTAAGTTCTTCACCCTCAGTATGAAAGGAAGAAACAAAGCCCATAACCAAAGATCTGTTGAAATCAACTTTCCAAATTTGGGTTCCTCAGATCCATATTCGTCTACTCTCCACGGTTGATTGACTAAGTTGGGTTTTATGACACAAGGGACTTATTTGGTAAAGTCTCTTCACAGACATCACCTGAGACCAATGAATGCTTCGTATATACTGGAAGGACTGTACAATCGCGGGAAAAAAACGAACCACCCCTTTATTTCGAGCACTATTCATAGTAGAGGAAAAAAACTCAAAGATATCATTCAATAGCGAATAACGTCCTCTACAAATTCAAATGCAATAAAAGTTGCATAAGGGGACGTCTTCATATCAAATGTTGCACAAACAACAAAATTTCCAATGGAAACACCAAGTTTTCATGTCTGAATCAGATTCTGCATCGTTAAATTAGTCTAAATATGAAACTTCACGACTTTACTATCTTTATATCCGGAGATATTCAATGTTAAATTTGCTGACAATTTCAGGGATCATCTCCATATTGAAAATCGCTATTGTTAGATCGAGATTAATTGTAGTTATAGCTACCCGAATTTCAAAAATGAACACGATTTCAAACGTATTTGTCAGCGCGTGCAAGCGATACAAAAATTAATATATTTATTATGCAAGTGAACACGATTCGATAATTACATTATTATATTTATTATGCAAGTGCAAAGGATCCGAGAATTATTATCCGTAGTTTGTCAGATGTTTAAACTTTTGATTGCCTCTAAAATCGCCATAATGAGGAAAATTTAATGTAACGCAGAAACTCACCATTGGAATGAGCTGAAATTTTGCATGGTCATTAGAAATCTTTCTGAATCGATTCCTATCAAAATATAGTAAGGTTCCAATTCATATTTTTTTCAAACATCAATTTAATAATTGTTATTGCATACTAAAAACTATTTTTAAAATAAAATATTAGATGGATTGTTCCTGTTGAAGAGTCTAAGAATAAAGGTTGGTTGGTATTTTGGGGTTTTATGGCGCAAGAGGCTATACTTGACGCAGCTACGCCAAACACAAGACAGGCAACAAGGAATCATAAAAATTGAAGCAACATTATTAAATATCTAAGCAACTTTTCAAAATGAAATGCTTTGATTTAAATTAGAAGTAGGACATTCAATAAATTTAGATATTTTATGAAATGATTCAATGTCACATCCAATTCTAGACGTCTCTTCAAAATAGGATGTTACCTGTTCGGAGAATTTTTCTGTTTTCGTCGCTTTAGAGTGCTTAGAAACATTGTGTGGGCCATCGAAGAGGCTTAGTTCTAATGTAAAAACAAATTTGTAGGCAATGAACAAGCATACAAAAATGCGCTTGTTCATACTTCAGATTTCTACCCCATAAACATTTCAAAGGATCATGGAAATTAAAATAACACTATTAAATATCGAAGCTACTTTCAAAATGAAATGCTTTGATATAACTTAGAAGTAAGACATTCAATAAATTAAAATATTTTATGGAACGATTCAATGTCACATCCAATTCGAGCCGTCTCTTCAAACTACGGTCTTACCTGTTCCGAGCATTTCTTTGTTTTCGACGCTTTATGCTTTAGAGCGCATAGAAGCATTGTGCGGGCCATCGAAGAGGCTTAGTTCTAATGTGAAAACAAATTTTTAGACAACGAAACATCCAAAATGCCTGATTGATACTTCAGATTTCTACCTATAAGCATTTCAAAGGATCATGGAAATTAAAATAACATTATTAAATCTTCCGTGTCAGGGCAAAAGAGGTTAAGTCTGACTTTTGATGGGTTCAAAGGAGTCAAGTGCATCATTATAATTTAAAAAATAATATAAGCTTAAAATCCAACCTAAATTTATCTACGTATCTAAATTACAATTATTTGCATGATGGCATGCTTCTTTATCTTCCTGAATATTTGTTAGGAGAAATATTCAAATTAAGATTCTGAGAAGTATCCATTTTGATTTAACCCCTTTTGCCTGACACGGAAGAAATATCTAAGCGGCTTTTCAATACTGAAAAGCTTTGATTGAAATCATAAATAGAACATTGAATAAATTTAGACTTTAATAGAATGATTCAAGGCCGCATCCAATTCTAGACGTCTCTTAAAACTTCTTACCTGTTTCGAGCACTCCTTTCTTTTCGTCGCATTAGAGTGCTTAGAAACATTGCGTGGGCGATCGTAATGTCTTAGTTCTAATACGAAAACAAATTGTAGGCAATGAACAAACATCCGAAAATTCGCTAAGTTATACTTCACACTCCTTTCCATACTCATTCGAACGAACCAAAAAATCATGAAAATCAAAATTACAATAAATATCCAATATTTAAAACTGAAAAGCTTTGATTTAAATCAAAGGATATTCAATAAGTTTACACATTTCATTGAATAATTCAGCGAGCGTCATGTAACAATTTTTTTAATCGTCTCTTCTCTGTTTTTGGGGGTTTTATGGCGCAAGGGCCATAAAACCCTCAAAACCCCAAAAGAAGAGACAAAAAAAGACTCCAAATGCCCTTCTTCAAGCTACGGTGTTCTCTATAAGAGTAGCGGATTAGAAACCGGTGGGTTGCGAGTTCGAAACTTGATCCAATCGAAGATCGTAGTGTACGAGGGATGCAAGGATAGCGCGGGATCCAAGGTACGCGGGATCCAAGGTACGCGGGATCCAAGGTACGCGGGATCCAAGGTACGCGGGATCCAATGAAAGATCCAAGGACAACGCGGACCACTGTAGCTTACTTTGAAGATCAAGCAATTAGCAAACGGAGGGTTGATGAATGTCAACTTGGTTCAGCCTAAGACCGTCGTGCACAAGGGGGCTGGTGCACATTAAATTTTTCGTGGCCTCAAATGTCCTCAGGTTGGCGTGGTGTGGAAGTTTGGAGAGTGGTGTGCTAGCTCAGGTGTTGACCTCGTCATCTGACCGTGGTACAAAATGACGAGGTGTCGACCTCGGATCTTTCTTTCCCGGACCGTCGCCAATAGCCCCTTGTTTTGCTCCAGTGTGACGTAAATTCAACTACAGGACTAACGAAACATCTTTATGAGATTGTCACAGTCGTAACAATTGTGTCCCCGCAAAGTGGTTAACTGTCGAATTCCTTTCAACAATCGAGTGTTAACAGCAACACCCCAGGCAACGAAATGACTCCCCAATCCCGAAAGGCATCTTTTTACCAAATTCTTTTAGGCTACAAGAGGTAGGTAGGTAACTAATTAATTAATTAACGTCGCACTGGAGCAACACAGAGCGTTATTGGCGACGGTCCGGGATCAATCCCGAAGAGAAAGATCCAAGAACAATGCCTCGTAATTTTGACTCGCGGTCAGATGGCGAGGTCAACACCTGAACTGGCACCCCACTCTTCAAATCCTCGGATCTATCTCGAAGGGAAAGATCCGAGTACACCTCGTCATTTCGAAACACGGTCAGATGACGAGTACTTACTTGAAGGGAAAAAAACGCTAATCAGAAAAGAATGTAGTTCAATGTCGGATAAATACCCTTTATAGTCTTAGCAATTGCACAATCACCAAAAAGTGGTTAACAATTGTCGAATTCCTTTCAACGAATCAAGTGTTAACAGACACACCCCAGGCAAAAAAATGACTCCCTAATCCCGAAAGGTATCTTTTTACCAAATTCTTTTCGGTTAGACGAAAGCGGATTCCTCGGAGTAAATCGGATTTTTCAATTCAAACCTCCAATCAATACTGGAATAAAAGTGAAATCCCTTTTGTTTCCCGTTTTTTTCCGTTTGCGATCCCTCTCCGGGAGCAGTTCTTTTTGGAGCCGATGTCTAAATCGATTAAATGTTTGTCTTTCAATTCGATCTTCCGGGTGTCATTCCGAGAAAGTGTTAAGAAACAATCAGCGAATTAATTAACGAAATCAGCGAATTAATTAACGAAACATCTAGTAACATCAGTTATTTCAGAGCTCCGTTAATTGAAAGGCGTTATAGGATGGAAACATTTGTGTGTAGTTAGCGCTTTCGTTTTTAACTGCGGCTTTGGAGAGTGATTCAATTTTATGATCTTTGACATCAAAAAAGAAGTCGTGACTTTCCTGAAAATACTAAAAACATTAATTGATTAATGAGAGGCATGCATTAAGTCTTTCCTTTCTTATTCAGCTTAAGGAGATCGTGGATTTTTTTGCTGAAATTAACGCTTTTGGAGGTTTTTTATTGACAAAAACTATGCAATCAAATAATTAAAATTTTTACGTCTATTTGTTATTATTTCAGATTGTGTCCATTTCTGACTTTGATGTCGCCGTGTGGCTTTTGCACAACTGTAGCGCTGTAAAACTTTGTCAGTAAAACTTTCATTATGTGTGTGTGTCTATTCATATTGTATGTCTTGTGTCTGGCGCAGAATGGCCATATATGGCCCTTGTGCCATAAAACCCCAACAAATCAAGCCGTATTTTCGCTGCAAAGCTGTGCTTCAGGATAAGTAGGTAGGTATTTTAATTAACGTCACACTGGAGGGGGGGGGGTATTTCAATTAACGTCACACTGGAGCAACACAATGGGCTATTGGTGACGGTCCGGGGTCAATCCCAAAGGGAAAGATCCGAGGACAACACCACGTAATTTTGAACCATGGTCAGATGACGAACGTCACACTGGAGCAACACAACGGGCTATATCTTCAGGATAGTAATCCCCGGTTTGAAGATCAGCTACTATTGCACGGCAGGTGAATATATGACTAGGTGTGAGTTCGGGAAACCAAAGGGAAAGATCCGAGGACAACACCTCGTAATTTTGAACCACGGTCAGATGACGAAGTCACAACTGAGCTGGCACCACACTCTCCGAATTTCCACACCACGCCAGCGTAAGGACATTTGAGGCCACGACGGATTAAACGTGCACCACACCATCCTAGTACACGCCGGTCTTTGGTTGGATTCGAACTCGCAACCCTCCGGTTACTAATCCGTTCCTCTTCCAACCGGGCTACCGGAGCCCCAGCTCAGTTGAAAGAGTAACGGATTAGCAACAGGAAGGTTGTGAGTTCGATCTCGGTTCAACCAAAGACCGTTGTATACGTGGGGGTTAATGCACATTAAATCTGTCGTAGCCTCAAATTTCCTCACGATACCGGGGCTTGGAAGTTTGGAGAGTGGGGTGCCAGCTCAGGTGTTCGCCTCGTCATCTGACCGCGGTTCAAAATTACGTGGTATTGTCCTCGGATTTTCCCTTGGGGATGGAGTGGTTCAAAATTACGTGGTGTTGTCCTCGGTCTTCCCCTTTGGAATTGATCCCGGACCGTCACCAATAACCCGTTGTGTCGCTCCAATGCGACGTTAATTCAAATACCTACCATACCTACCTTTGGGGATGGATCCCAGACCGTTTCCGGTTCAAAATTACGTGGTGTTGTCCTCGGATCTTTCCCTTTGGGATTGATCCCGGACCGTCACCAATAGCCCATTGTGTAGCTCTAGTGTGACGTTAATGGAAATACCCCCCCCCCCAGACCGTTTCCAGCAGCCCTTTGTGCTCCTGCCGTGCGACGTTAATCAATTAACTACTACAGCTACTGGTTCATTGAACGGTAGGTAGATAGGTATTTAAATAACGTCGCACTGGAGCAAAACAACGGGCTGTTGGCGACAGTCCGGGATCAAACAAAGGGAAAGATTAGAGGACAACACCACGGTCAGATGACGAGGTCATACCTGAGCTGGCTCCCCACTCTCCAAACGCCCACACCACCCCAACGTCAGCCATGACATTGAACGTGCATCAGCCTGTTTGATCGATTAATCCAACAATTTTATAGATATCTATCATACCAATCGCTTGCGAGAAAGCTCTTCAGTGAAAAACGCGTTTTAAAGTTTCAGTACAGTTAGTTCCTTTTAAGTCCAGTGCGACGTTGATTAAAATACCTACCTACCTTTTAAGTCCACGAATCCGCAGCCAAACCTCGCCCTGAGTGGAAACCAAACGCAGATAATGTGATCTCGGCTCCCACTGTGGAACAGTCATCAGAGTATGCCAAGTACCACAGAACACGTGATCAGTTTGTGACCCTTGGATGGAAAATAGCCTACGAACTTTATTTACGATGGCCGTAAAATGCGTATTAATGTGAAGAAAGCACCGACTTGCCCCGATAGGCCATTTCCTGTCAGGCAGCGTAAAATACTCCAGCGACGTCGGATGTAACCTATGCCATGCTCAATAAAGCATCCGCCGAAAAGTTCCCCGCTTCTTCCTACAGTGGTAACCTTCCTGTGTTGCTTCAATAGCCCGTTGCTCCAGTGTGACGTTTATTAAAAATACCTACCTACCTACCTGTGTTGCTTCAGTCGGTGACAGGGTTAACAGATGATACAATAAAATCCGTAATCCTAAATTTATTTAATTTCTTTTGGATGGATCCAAATACATCATTCAAACATATCTCACTGATTCAATACTACCCCATTCCTAGAGGAACCCATGGGGCCGTCGTGGCTCAGTGGGTGTGCCCACTGCGCTAGCAACCTTCGAATTGTGGGTGGTTCGGGTTCGATTCCTGCCAGGTGCATTCCTCCCTGGGTGTGTTTCTCTCTTCTGTGCCAGCTTTCACTGTGTGTGTGTCAATTACTTGATATTGTATTGTGTCTGGCGCAGCATGGCCAAATATGACCCTTGCGCCATAAAACCCCGAAACCAACCAATCTTGAGGGCCGCGGTAGTCCTGTTGGAGGAGTAATGGATTAGCAACTGGAGGGTTACGAGTTTGAATCCAACCAAAGACCGTCGTGTGCAAAGGGGGCTGGTGTACTTTAAATTCGTCGTGGACCTCAAATGTCCTCACGTTGGCGAGGTGTGGAAGTTTGGAGAGTGGGGTGCCAGCTCAGGTGTTGACCTCGTCATCTGACCGCGGTTCAAAGTGATGATGTGTTGTCCTCGCATCTTTCCCTTTGGGTATTGGTATTGGTATTTTCAATTAACGTCGGGCCGCGGTGGCCCGGTTGGAAGAGTAACGGACTAGCAACCGAAGGGTTGCGAGTTCGAATCCAGCCAAACACCGTCGTGTACAAAGGGGGCTGGTGCACGTTAAATCTGTCGTGGCCTCAAATGTCCTCACGTTGGCGTGGTGTGGAAGTTTGGAGAGTGGGGTGCCAGCTCAGGTGTTGCCTCGTCATCTGACCGCGGTTCAAAATTACGTGGTGTTGTCCTCGGACTTTCCCTCTGGGATTGATCCCGGACCGTCACCAATAGCCCGTTGTGTTGCTCCAGTGTGACGTTAATTGAAAATACCAAAATACCAAATATCAATTAACGTCACACTGGAGCAACACAACGGGCTATTGGTGACGGTCCGGGATCAATCCCAGAGGGAAAGATCCGAGGACAACACCACGTAATTTTGAACCACGGTCAGATGACGAGGCAACACCTGAGCTGGCACCCCACTCTCCAAACTTCCACACCACGCCAACTTTCCCTTTGGGATTGATCTCGGACCGTCACCAATAGCCTGTTGTGTTGCTCCAGTGTGACGTTAATTAATAACTACCTACCTACTTCATAAAAAATTTATCTCACTGATTCAATTTTACCCTATTCCTGGATGAACGGGCCGCGGTGGCCCGGTTGGAAGAGTAACGGACTTGCAACCGAAGGGTTGCGAGTTCGAATCCAGCCAAACACCGTCGTGTACAAAGGGGGCTGGTGCACGTTAAATCTGTCGTGGCCTCAAATGTCCTCACGTTGGCGTGGTGTGGAAGTTTGGAGAGTGGGGTGCCAGCTCAGGTGTCGCCTCGTCATCTGACCGTGGTTCAAAATTACGTGGTGTTGTCCTCGGATCTTTCCCTTTGGGATTGATCCCGGACCGTCACCAATAGCCCATTGTGTTGCTCCAGTGTGACGTTAATTGAAATTCCCCCCCTCCCCAAATACATCATTCAAACATATCTCACTGATTCAATACTACCCCATTCCTAGAGGAACCCATGGGGCCGTCGTGGCTCAGTGGGTGTGCCCACTGCGCTAGCAACCTTCGAATTGTGGGTGGTTCGGGTTCGATTCCTGCCAGGTGCATTCCTCCCTGGGTGTGTTTCTCTCTTCTGTGCCAGCTTTCACTGTGTGTGTGTCAATTACTTGATATTGTATTGTGTCTGGCGCAGCATGGCCAAATATGACCCTTGCGCCATAAAACCCCGAAACCAACCAATCTTGAGGGCCGCGGTAGTCCTGTTGGAGGAGTAACGGATTAGCAACTGGAGGGTTACGAGTTTGAATCCAACCAAAGACCGTCGTGTGCAAAGGGGGCTGGTGTACTTTAAATTCGTCGTGGACCTCAAATGTCCTCACGTTGGCGAGGTGTGGAAGTTTGGAGAGTGGGGTGCCAGCTCAGGTGTTGACCTCGTCATCTGACCGCGGTTCAAAGTGATGATGTGTTGTCCTCGCATCTTTCCCTTTGGGTATTGGTATTGGTATTTTCAATTAACGTCACACTGGAGCAACACAACGGGCTATTGGTGACGGTCCGGGATCAATCCCAGAGGGAAAGATCCGAGGACAACACCACGTAATTTTGAACCACGGTCAGATGACGAGGCAACACCTGAGCTGGCACCCCACTCTCCAAACTTCCACACCACGCCAACTTTCCCTTTGGGATTGATCTCGGACCGTCACCAATAGCCTGTTGTGTTGCTCCAGTGTGACGTTAATTAATAACTACCTACCTACTTCATAAAAAATTTATCTCACTGATTCAATTTTACCCTATTCCTGGATGAACGGGCCGCGGTGGCCCGGTTGGAAGAGTAACGGACTTGCAACCGAAGGGTTGCGAGTTCGAATCCAGCCAAACACCGTCGTGTACAAAGGGGGCTGGTGCACGTTAAATCTGTCGTGACCTCAAATGTCCTCACGTTGGCGTGGTGTGGAAGTTTGGAGAGTGGGGTGCCAGCTCAGGTGTTGCCTCGTCATCTGACCGTGGTTCAAAATTACGTGGTGTTGTCCTCGGATCTTTCCCTTTGGGATTGATCCCGGACCGTCACCAATAGCCCGTTGTGTTGCTCCAGTGTGACGTTAATTGAAATACCCCCCCCCCCTGGATGAACAATCTTACAGTTGAAGAAAACAAATTCAGGTAGGTAGTTGAGTTAATATCGCACTGGAGCGACACGATGGGTTACTGGCGACCGTCTGGGATCAATCCCAAACGGAAATATCCGGAAATATGACGAGGTCACACCGGAGCTGGCACCCTACTCTCCAAACTTCCACTCCAAGCTTTTAACAACCATAGACAAATCTCATTTGTAATTTCAAATACAACCTTAAGATCTTCCCAACAAAAATTTCGTCATCTGACCGTGGTTCAAAATTACGTGGTGTGGTCCTTGATCTTTCCCATCGGGTTTGATCCCTGACCGTCGCAAATAGCCCGTTATGTTGCTCCAGTGAGACGTTAATTAAAATACCTACACAACAAAAATTTATTTTTATTCATTACTGAAATCCATTTTATAAACTTCTTTTAGGCCATACCTTGACTAATTTTAATTTGAAACAGCAATTTGCTGAATTTTATATTAGTTTTCTTAATTTTGTTTAGTTATTTGTATTGTGTTTGGTGCATCTTGGCTATATAGATTTAACTAAATATAGACTTTGCGTCCATGTAACCCAACCTAGAAGAATAGTAGATTCTGGTCTAATTAGCCCTGGTACAGTAAAAAATGATCGTAGAGTGACAAACCAAATCAAGAACAACGTAACAGTTCATCAAAATAAATTTTCAGACAACAGAAAAATCACTGTTTTGAAAATTGCGCTATCGCTTCTCAAGATGGACTTTTACATGCATCGCGTATGGCATTCAACTCCCTACAGCATATCAGAAATCACGTCTCGATCACCAATAGTTGGGGATTAAATAGGGATGCTGCAAATCTTGTATGAAAAGGATTTGTGTGTAGAGTCTTGCTTCATCTGTTTACCCCCAAACAAACATTTAAGAAATAACAAGTAAACGCGTAGCTATTCTAGAAATCTCCACTCAGAAAAGACATTTTTAGGAGAAAGTAAACGCCATGTTCTGAATACAGTTTATACTCCATTCGTTACTACATAAAACATAATCAACCATCCGTAAGTGATGCATTTTGTCCTTCGTTCTAGATTAGCAGTAGAGTACATCACACTACCATCTTCTACTACTTTTTACCTTCCTCATCCACAGTAACACGATCACTTTAATCCCATATTTATTATCTCTATTTGCGGCACTCTTAATGTCAGTCATTTTTATTAAAATATATTTAGACTAACAGATTATTAGACGTGGTTTCTCATTCCAATTCCTTCGCTTTATCGGTAAACGAAGTGCATTGAGAAACCGTTCAGTTCATTTTCTTACTTATTGAGTTTGAGCAGCTTGTCCGGTTTTGGATCTTCCTCCATAAAACATTACTGAACATCCGCAATTGATGCGTTTTGTCCTTCGTTCTAAATTATCGGTGAAGGAGTTCATGTCACTTATCCTATACTGCTTCTTGCTTTCCTCATAAACAATATTATAATAATTTTAATTCTATTTATCTGAACGATCTCTATTTACGACATTCTTTGTCAGTTATTTTTATTAGAATACTTTTAGACTAACAGATTATTATGCGTGTTTTTGCAATCCAATTCCTTTGTTTCATCGGAAAACGAGATGCATTGAGAAACCGTTCTGTTCATTTTCTTACTTATTGGATTTGAGCATCTTGTCCGGTTTCGATCTTACTCCATAAAATATTACCGACCATTCTCAATTGATGCGTTCTGTACTTCGTTCTAGATTAGCAGCGAGGGAGTGCATATCACTGTCATCCTATACTACTTCTTACCTTCTTCATCCACAATAATACGATAATTTTAATTTTTTCTTTACGATCTCCATTTCCAACACTTTTAATGTCAGTCATTTTTATTGGAATGTTTTTAGACTAACAGATTATTACGCGTGTTTTCGCATCCAAATTCCTTTGATTCAACGGAAAACGAAAAGCATTCATAAACCGATCACTTCGGAATACCGAAGCACTGCCATGACGTCAAACGGCCGACTTGTTGTTTCTGGTCTACGTCAAAAGGGGAGGAGATAGACTAGAGAGCGAGGTAGGAAAGAGAGAGATTGCCACTTCGGAAGGCTTTAGATAGACGGCTGCCAAGTTGAAAAACTGCTGCCCAGATGTGTCTGACACAATGTCACTCCGTTCGACATGAAATAGACTAAATGAGCTCTAAGCTACTTTCCGCTATCACTCAAAAAGAGACGTTAAAGAGCTGTTTGGACATTTCGCTGTACATGCAATGCACTAGGAACGAGGAAACAAGGTTTTCATAACTAAGATGTATTTATACATGAGACGATTATTGAAAATTTTTACTTTAAACATCCAGTTTTTTTGCAATTTCATTGATTAACGCCTAAAATCATTTGAGAATAAATCAAATTAAGCTAATCATTAATTTCCTAATTTCTCGATATAACTAGCTGAATTAACCGGCATTGCTCGGTCGAAGTTTTTGTAATTCTCATCATAATATTACTCAATATTATTCCTTTCCAACCAAAGACCGTCGTGTACAAAAGGGACAGGGAAAGCCACAAGATACCTAGCTCTCTCCTAACGGACGACCGTCCAATTACAACGGATGAGATCGGTTCCGTCATAAATAAAATGAGGAAAAGGAGAGCAGCCGGCTTAGATGGGATTACAGCGGAGGTAATCCAAGAACTCTTCCAGCAATACCCCAAGTTCTTTCTAGAACTATTTAACAAATGCTATTATATGGGGTACGTCCCAACTAGCTGGAAGAGCGCAAAAGTCATCCTTCTTCGGAAGTCAAACAGAGATGCTACGGACGCCAGGTCTTATCCCCTATCTGTTTACTAAGTACAATGGGAAAGGCATTTGATAAAGTCCTTACCCAAACTTACCCAAAGAGTTTATTTTTGGCTTAAGAAGACGGGAAAATTACACCCACAACAGCATGGGTTCAGGGTAGGCCGTTCATGCGAAACCGCCCAATACCATCTTCAACAAACTCTTATTAAAAACAAGAAAGATAGACTACACACCAGTCTTATCGCTCTCGATGTGGAAGGTGCCTTCGACAATGTGTGGTGGCCAGCCATTCTCGCACGACTCGCTGAGGCCCGCTGTCCTGTCCAACTCTACAAAATTTTCCAGGCTTATCTAAGTAACAGGACAGTGGTTTTTCCACACAAGGATACGCAATCGAGCGTAAAACGGAGAGAGGCTGCCCACAGGGTTCCTGTAGCGGGCCTCTCCTTTGGAACCTCGTTGCTGACGCTTTCTTGGAGCTTACTTTACCAAGTGGGTGTGAGATTATTGCATACGCTGATGACCTCATGATGACCAACGGTCACCGGGCGAAACAAAACTGACTTGGAGACCAAAGGAGAACAGTGCATCTCCATCATAACACACTTTGGTCAAAAGGTGAAGCTCCGCTTCAACCCACATAAAATCAAGGCAATGACCATCTCCAGTCAGAAAGCTCTGAAAAGGAATGGGCCTTCCTTCAAATGTGAGGGGGCAATCATACATAATGTGAAAGAACTCAAGTATCTCGGTGTCACATGGGATCAGAACTTGACTTTAAGAACACATTTTAGAGAGAAACGGACCCTCTATAAAACTTCTCTATATGCTGAATAGGGTGGCTCGAATACTCTATGCCAAAAGACCCTGGCTGCTAAAGCGTATTTATTTGAGTGTTCTCGAACCAATTGTTCTGTTTGGTTATGGCGCATGGGGCGAGCGCATTAATGTGAAGAACTTTAGCTACTATTTAGAGTCAATCCAGAGACAGGCCTTAATACCACTCACAAGGAGCTTCAAAACTGTCTCCACTAAGGCCTTGCAAGTCTTGGCGAGAACCCTGCCTCTGGACCTTCGAGCCACAGTGTTATATGCCCAATTCCTCCTCACAAAAATTGAAACTGAGGTGGTGGTTTATGGTGAGCTCTTTTCGCCCTCCGTCTTCGCTAGAGAGATCGATGTGTGGAAATCTCACCCGGCAGACCGAATTGTTGTACCCTTCGACGTTTCACTTCCGGAAGGTACAGAGACAGAAATATATACCGATGGTTCAGGTATAAACGAGCGCTTTGGGGCAGCGTTCGCGGTTATGTACTTCGGCGTCATAGTCGAAGCGTACATGCACCGCCTGAGTGATAATAGCACGGTGTTTCAAGCGGAACTGACAGCCCTCGAAAAAGCGTTGGAATGGGTTCAGTCCAGACCCCTGTACAATGCAGAGAAAATATCTCATATCTACTCAGATAGTCTATCCGCTTTGCAGGCCTTAAAGGATCCAAACCATTCGAATCCTATAGTACACAAAATCAAGTCTCTGTACTGGAAGATCGTGGGATGCCAGGGTGTGCGATTCCATTGGATCAAAGCTCACGTCGGCCACTGAGGTAACGAGGCGGCTGACACGGCGGCCAAATTCGCTACCGAGAGAGCGGTCGTAGACATACTGGTGCTGAGGTCTAGCCTGACAATTAAAACTATGCTTATTCAAAAAGCAGTGGAACTCTGGGAGCAAAGATGGAAGGCGGCACCTGAAGGTCGCCACACGTTCAAGTTACTTCCCGTTCACAGCCTCAGAAGGCACCTCTACGACCCCTTTGTTGTCCAACTGCTGACAAATCATGGAAGGTTCCCAGACTACTTTTCTAGAATGGGTTACCCAATGTCGAACGCCTGTCAATGTGGTGAAGTAGGTGATTCTCTTCACTACATCCTGGACTGCGGGCTGACGGCACACCTCAGGGAGGGTCTCGATTTCATTAGAGATCGCCCGCACGAAATTCTCAAAGACCCAAAGCGTCTCCAGGCACTCCATCGCCTGGGTAGATTTGTGTGGGAACGGACCCCCGGCCCACCGCCGAGGGCCCGGTAATTGTACCATAAAGGAATTAACGGAGGCTTTTTAGCAGTCTAACTTAAAGGATTTAACGGAAGCTTTTCAGCGTAGACAGATTTAAAGGACTTGACGGAACTCGGTTTCGTATGCCTATAGGAATTGACGGAAACCTTAAGATCTTTACTTAAGGGAATTGATTGTCGCCAGCAGAACCATGCTTAAAGGAGTTGACGGAAGATTTTGATCTTTACTAAGAGGAATTGAAGGAATCTCTGGCAAGTGGCGATTTTGCTGGAATCGCCACGATTAAATTGACATCAATCATCGATAGTGCTGCGTTGCACTTGAGCATACGTAAGTCCCTGCTCAGCCAACCATGGAGGGTTTTCGCTGGTTTCCCCTCCACGTAATGCAAATGCAGGTTGGATTAAAAGTCCTTTCAGCGGAGGCACCTGTCATTATGAGATGACTCTTTAGTCTTAAGTCTCATTAAATCATTTCTTTGCCAGCACGCATGATTATGCACGATAGTTTAATGTATAGGAACATATTTGCTTGCCCTCCATGTACCTTTGGTACCAATAATGTCGAACAGGTTGGGCGACCACCGTTCGAGCCATATTGCATCAATGTCTTATTTCTGGAGGAAAGTTATCAAGGTGTCATTGCCCTCCCGTCGGAACTCGATAAAGATGTGATAATACTCCTCCGCCTATGTGGAGGAACGGCCGTTGACTGTCATTTAGACCTAATGACTCACGAGTCTCGTTCTTGCTTTGAGAGACCACAGACTGTTACTTTCGGGGCCGCCTCTGACAATCTATAATGGCATATGTCGGGGTAGAGGGGGCTGCACCCCCAACTAGTAGTAGTAGTAGTGTACAAAAGGGACTGATGCTCGTTAAGTCTGCCATGGCCTCAAATGTCCTCACGTTGGCGTGGCGTGGAAGTTTGGAGAGTGGTGTGCCAGCTCAGGTGTTGCCTCGTCATCTGACCGTGGTTCAAAATTACGTGGTGTTGTCCTCAGATCTTTCCCTTCGGGATTGATCCCAAACCGTCGTCAATAGCCCGTTGTGTTGTGCGCTGTAGTGTGTGACGTTAATTAATTACCAATTACCTATATAAAGAATAAGTGTAACAAATTTTATGTGGATTGGTCAAACAGTGTAGATTTGTATAGAGAACAGAGACACCGAATATATCTAGATGAGCTAATTAGAATGTATATTGAACAGTATTATCTCAAATTCTAATTTGCCCAGAAAGACACAATTCCTGTTGGAAAGTATTCCTGTAATTCCTGTCGGAAGGTATTTCTGTAATATTATTCATGTTTTCAGCCTCAATCAAGTTGCTAGAGATGAGGTTTTCTTTACAGTTTTCTTTCACCAAGGAAGCATAGCAAAGCTTTACTTTTTCAAGGATTTTAACATTTAAAAATAAAACATTCCTGAATAAATAACACTAATTGAGTGTCAAAACATCCACCGTGTACATCAAACATAATGATATCAAAAATTGTAAAATATCGATTCATTGTTGAATTATCGCTGTTTGAACACGGCATCCTATTGCACAGTTCTTCAGAAATTGGTGGCCCGGTTGGTTGGTTGGTTTGGGGTTTTATGACGCAAGGGCCATATTATATATATGGCTATGCTGCGCCAGACACAATACAATATCAAGTAATTGACACGACATAAAATATCAAGTAACTGACACACACACACAGTGAAAGCTTTACTGACACAGAAGACAGAAATACACCCAGGGAGGAATACACCTAGCGGGAATCGAAACTGCGCCGCCTACAGCTCAGAGGTGGCCCGGTCGGAGGAGTAACGGATTAGCAACCGGAGGGCTACGAGTTCGAATCCAGCCAAACACCGTCGCGTACGCTGGGGCTGGTGCACGTCAAATCTGTCGTGGCCTCAGTTGTCCTCACGTTGGCGTGGTGTGGAAGTTTGAAGAGTGGGGATCCAGCTCAGGTGTTGCCTCGTCATCTGACCGTGGTTCAAAATTACGTGGTGTTGTCCTCGGATCTTTCCCTTTGGGATTGATCCCGGACCGTCACCAATAGCCCATTGTGTTGCTCCAGTGTGACGTTAATTGAAATTCCCCCCTCGGGTCTTTCCATTTGGGATTGATCCCGGATCGCCGCCAATAACCCTATGTGTTGCTCCAGTGCGACGTTAATTGAAATACCTACCTACATACCTGGCTCAGTGGGTATGCCACTGCGTTACCAACCTTCGAGTTGGAGGCGGTTCGCTTCCCGTCAGGTGCGTTCTTCCCTAGGTGTATTCCTCTCTTCCGTGCCAGTAAACCTTTCATTGTGTGTCTATTACTTGGTATTCCATGTCTTGTGTCTGGAGCAGCATGGCCAAATATGGCACTTGCGCCATAAATCCCAAAAAGCCAACTAACCCAAAACATCAAACTTTGAACGCGTTTTTGTAGTCCTTGGACTTTCCCTACGGGTTTGATCCCGGACCGTTGCTAATAGCTTCAGTTTGACGTTAATTAAAATACCTACATACCGGTATTGGCATTTTTAAATTAACGTCACACTGGAGCAACACAACGAGATGTTGGTGACGGTGCAGGATCAATCCCCAACAGAGAGTCCGAGGACAACTCCTCGTCATCTGACCGTGGTTCAAAATTACGTGGTGTTGTCCTCGGATCTTTCCCTTTGGGATTGATCCCGGACCGTCACCAATAGCCCGTTGTGTTGCTCCAGTGTGACGTTAATTGAAATACCCCCCCGAGGACAATTCCACGTATTTTTGAACCTTGGTCAGATGACGAGTCCACGCACAATAAAGCGCTACCAATCTTTAAGTGTGGGTGTCAGTCGTAGGTATGCTAACTGCTAGCAACGTGCGAGTTCCAGGTGGTACAGGTTCGGTTCCTGTCAGTTACATTCCTCCCTGGTGTATTTCTCTCTTTCGCGTCAGTAAAACCTTCATTATGTGTGTATGTCTATTACATGATATCTTACGTCTTGTGTCTGGCACAGCATGGCCAAATATGGCCCTTGCGCCATAAAATCCCCCAAAACTAACCATTACCACCATTACCACCCACCGGGATCAATCCCTGACCCGCGGTGGCCCAGTTGGAAGAGTAACAAATAAGCAACCGGAGGGTTGCGAGTTCGAATCCAGCCAAACACCGTCGTGTACAAAGGGGGTTGGTGCACGTTAATTCTGTCGCAGCCTCAAATGTCCTCACTTTGTCGTGGTGTGGAAGTTTGGAGAGTGGGGTGCCAGCTCAGGTGTTGCCTCGTCATCTGACCGAGGTTCAAAATTACGTGGTGTTGTCCTCGGATCTTTGAGATTGATCCTAGACCGTCACCAATCGCCCAGTGTGTTGCTCCAGTGCGACGTTAATTAACTACCTACCTAGCAATATTTTAGTGAGTTGAAGCGAAGAGATTTTCCCAGATTTAAAATATAAAAGCGGCAGTTCAGCCCGGCGTTTCTTGTTGACGCCGGGACTTCCCAAACTCCGCAAGATGGCCTCAGGATCCGATGACTTCGACATGAGCAGTTTCACCACCGACTTGCTGTCCTGCGTATTCAGGAACTACATCACCTCGGGGCAGTTGGAACTCCCCGTGTCCCTGGTCGAAGGCACGATCTCTCAGAAATACGGTTTCCAGTACCCGGCCACCCGCTCGATTGCTGACTACTTGATCTTCGTGTGCAATGCCCTCCGTGCGATTTACCAGCCCGTCTACATTAGGGGCTTTCCAGCTCTCATTCAAAACGAAGGGATGTTCATGAAATATGTCTTAACGTGCTGCGAGCAACTGATGTCTACGAGGTGGGATGAAGCCACATACATGGTTGCTGAGTTGGAGGACTGTCAGATGCTGCATTTTTTCACAAGTACCGCATTCATAGCGGAGTTCAATATGTATTGCTTCGGCCGAGGTTGCTTCAGGTACGCGTGTACGGCCAAAAGCTGCATGCTGGCCTTGCATCGACGCTTCTTCCAGCAACGTTTGTACAGCGTCAACGATTTGGACGCGTTTGAACTGTTCTGCAACCTCAAACTCGGAGCGAACGCCGAAGCGGGCCCAGATCTGTTGAATCAGTTCAAGCAAGTCACCCTCCATGGCGACGCGCATCTCTACAATGCGGTCATCGGGTCCCCTGTCCACAGGTGCTTGCAGGCCGAATTCGATTACATCTGGAATTTCAAACTGTCCAAGGAAGAGTTTAACTCCCTCCTTCGAGGCCACTGCGACGAGAAGGAGAAGGAAATTGCGAATTTGATACCGTGTATGTGCCGGTTTTGCGGTTATGCTTGTCTTACACACTTGAGACGGCTACTGCTGTTTGATGTTGCGAGGCCATGAAGTATTGTGGTATTTATACACTTGCAACAGCTATTGCTTTTTGACGTTTTGAAAGGATGACGTTGTTAGTGACCTTTTATAAAATGTAATTTTTTTTAAAGTATCGACATTTGCTTCCATGTATGTTTTAACGGCTTTATATAAAATCTTTATTGTACTATGGCTTGCGTAATTTTTATGTGTTCGTGTAGTTCTAAGGCTATCTTGGTGTTTTACCTACTGTGTCTTAGGCCGCGGGTAGCCCCGTTGGGAGATCGGAGGGTTGCGAGTTCTAAATTCGGTCCAGCCAAAGACTACATGAGGTCTGGAGCACGTTAAATCTGTCATAGCCTAGAATGTCCTCACTGGTGTGGAAAGTGGGGTGCCAGCTCTGGTGTCGAGCTCGCCATCTGAACCTTCAAAATTATGAGGAGTTTTCCTGGATTCTTTCTCTGGATTGATCCCGAACCATCGCAAATAACCCTTTGTGTTGCTTAATTAACTACGTACCTACTGTCTTGATTGATATTGGAAAGAAACCACGTTTACAACTTAACCTTTTACTCGAGGTCCAATAGTTTTGACTAGCCAGTTGTGTTGCCCCAGTGCCGACATTAATTAAAATACCAAATACACCAATAGTTCTATGAAGCGATAATTTGAAATTTATCTGTAGCAAAACTTGAGAGTTTAATTCGGCTATTACCCGCCACAGAATAAGTTAAATGCTTTGAAATCTAGTTTATAACGAACTTGGGATAATTTTACTAACGACCATATCGTTATATCCAACTACACAAGCTAGAGTGCATGTCGATCTACTACTTGGCAAATGAGGTCGGTTAGTGAGCGTAGTAATATTCAAAATTTACGTTATGGACGTTTAACCCTCCTGGTGGTTGTCTCGACGAGAAATCGTCATTAACATAACAGGGCCGCGGTGGCCCGGTTGGAAGAGTATCGGACTAGCAACCGAAGGGTTGCGAGTTCGAATCCAGCCAAACACCGTCGTGTACAAAGGGGGCTGGTGCACGTTAAATCTGTCGTGGCCTCAAATGTCCTCACGTTGGCGTGGTGTGGAAGTTTGGAGAGTGGGGTGCCAGCTCAGGTGTTGCCTCGTCATCTGACCGTGGTTCAAAATTACGTGGTGTTGTCCTCGGATCTTTCCCTCTGGGATTGATCCCGGACCGTCACCAATAGCCCGTTGTGTTGCTCCAGTGTGACGTTAATTGAAAATACCAAATACCATTAACATAACTGACTAGATCCTGATCTTAAGTATCGGCAGTATTTTGATGACTAGGTATTTCATTAGCAAAATTAATACATCTTGATGGGCGAGGTATTTCGCCGAAACCCCTTGAAGGTTAAAAACTAATTTGCTTTAGCTATGAAAAGAACCACGTTGCAAAATTCATTGCGTAGACATTCACATTTGCTTAAACCTGGGATTCGTGAGTAGTGAAATGTTGCTTTTACCCTGTTGATTTTTACCCAATGATTAACCCTCATCGTTAGCAAAACTAACCCCATCATGATGGGGTTAGTTTTTCCAATGACGAGATACCGGTCAGTTTTCTTCCAATAAGGTATCTTGTCAGTAGAAGAAAATTGACCAGATCTTGATATCGTCACCATAAAATATCGGCAATATTTTGATGACGAGTTATCTTAGAAAAATAGGTCGGATCTTGATAGACGAGATATAAGTACCGTCGAAAACCACTTGGAGGGTTAAATAACCTTCCCCTCAAAATCCATGGATTCAAACATTCAGAAATAGTCTTTATCCTTCCTTTACAATGTAATCTTTGCCAACGATTCTATTGCTCACTCAATTCCTTGGAACAAACTTTTGGAAAGCTATTGGTTAAGGTCAAAATTGGTATGAGGGGAGGGCCAAGTTTCAAGGTGGAATTATGCGTGTAAAACCCTGTTATACGTGATCCTTTCGTTCCGTAGCTACTTTACAAAATATCACTGAAAGTTATGAATTGTTTGGTTTTTCTTTCTATACGGTCGGTATCACTACGAGTGTACAAAGGAGGGTGGTGCACGTTAAATCTGTCGTGGCCTCGAATGTCCTCACGTTGGCGTGATGTGGAAGTTTGGAGAGTTGGGTGACTGCTCAGATGTGACCTCGTTATCTGACCGTGATTCAAAATTATGTGCTGTCTTTGGGGGATTGATCTCGGACCGTCGCCAATAGCCGTCGTGTTGCTCCAGTGGACGTTAATTAAATACCTACTTACTCGACGAGGTATATAGTCATTAGCAAAACTGACCCTATCTTGATGGAATAGACATCTTGTCATAAGAAAAACTGATCCAATCTTGATGGAATAGACATCTTGCCATAAGGAAAACTGATCCAATCTTGATGGAATAAACATCTTGTCATTAACGCCGCTCTGGAGCAACACAATGGGCTACTGGCGACGGTCCGGATCAAACCCAAAGGGAACGATCCGAGGACACCACGTAAGAATCGTGAACAGATGACGAGGCGACACCTGAACTGGTACCCCACTCTCCAAACTTCCACACCATGCCAACGGTTGACATTTGAGGCCACGCAGATTGAACTTGCACCAGCCCTCATGTACTCGACGATCTTTGGTTGGATTCAAACTCGCAACCCTCCGGTAACAAGTCCGTTACTCTTCCAACCGGACTACCGTTCCTCTTTCGAGAAAAGGCCCAATAAAATCTCAAAAGTTTGAAAGAATCCATGGATTCTTTAGAAAGATGTGGTTATTTTGTCATTAAATGCATCGTGGATTAAAAGTAAGTACACTATTCGCATATCTCGACTTTGAGGTTCAACTTGATAAAGAAATACCTCAGAAGAGCCAAAAACCGCCAAAATCTGAAGCTATTGAATGTGATTCTAAACTTCTCTATTTTTATCTCAAGACAATGCAAAAACAAAACGCATAAAGAAATTTCCATTTAGCTAAGACCTAACGGGGTAAATAGGTTTCTAATTGGATACTTCCTTATAAATGTGCGTCATCCTTCTTCAAGGTTACGGAATCGAAATATCGCTAATATTTCTAGTACTTTCTAGTCACCAAAATAGTTTAATGTACTCCGTGATTCAGAAAAGTTTGACGGGAAAAGTCATTTCCAAGCGCAATCTCGTCCAAATATAACTCCGAATTACGAACAGGGATTAAATTTGGAATGCTTGAAGGAACGGGATGAATTACTCGACTTTGCGTCACTTTTTGATGGTACGGTTTAAAAATCCGTCGAAGTTATCTGACCGCTCTTTTGTCCTCACGTTGGCGTGGAGTGGAAGTTTGGAGAGTTGGGGTGCCAGTTTAGGTGTTGCCTCGTCATATGACCGTGGTTCAAAATTACGTGGTGTTGCCCTCGGATCTTTTCCTTCAAAATGGATCCTGGACCGTCACCGATAGCCAATTGTGTTGCTCCAGTGTGACGTTAATTAATTACCAGCAAAGGAAAAATGTTCAAGCACGCCAAATCAAACGGTGCACCCACACGTGGCGTGTGTAAGTTTGGAGAGTGGGGTGCCAGCTCAGGTGAGACCTCGTCATCTGACCGTGGTTCAGTTGTTTTGCTCACTACGCTAGCAACCTGCGAGTTGCAGATGCGCAGGTTTGATTCCTCTTACTTAACCTGGGTGTATTTCTTTTGGACAGTAAAAATCTTTCGTTGTGTGTGCCCGTTACTTGATGTTCTCTTGCATTTCGGTTTATCATTTGACGGTGGTTCAAAATTACGTGGTGTCGTCCTAGGGTCTCTCATTTCGGGTTTGATCCCGGACCGTCGCTAGTAGCCTGTTGTGTTGCTCCAGTGCGACGGTAATTAAATACCTACCTGCTCAAACAACATATGAACTTGCACCCACTCTCCAAACTCCCATACCACGCCAACGGGAGGACATTTGAGGCATAGAAAGATTTAACATGCATCTTTGTACACGAAGGTGTATGTTTGGATTCGATCGCATCCCTCCAGTTGCTAATCCATCACTCTTGTAACTGGGCCACCGCAACCAGATAATTGTACGTGACACTTGGATTCCTACTTTCCATTTGACAGTCACTGAAGCACTCACTAAAAAGGATCTTTTCAGCATCGACCCCGATAGATCAAGTGCAATGCCGAGCACGAAAACCAACATCGAGTGACCGAAAACCCCATCTCACTAAGAGGGACATTAGGCGGCCTTTCCAAGGTAACCATTTCTTGGGATGTGTACCTGGGGATGAAGCGACCGGTTGCTAATAAATGGACAAAAACTGACCGGTGTGGATCAGTGCAAAGCATGTCCCCAGTTTTATTTTATTCCGCACTCTGCTAAGTGGCTGGGGGAGTCGGGATTTATGTCCGTGGGGCGGAGGACGGGAAGAGATGACCGGAATACTTTTCGTCTGGACTCGGAAGGGGCAGAGTGGGGACTCGGTGATCAGGTGACGCAAGCCGAAAAGCAAATAAATCTGATCGCGGAGGGGTATTTTTAGGAATTAGGATCGAAGCGGAGTTCGATTTTGCTTTCGAGGACAAGTGGCATGAGTTTGCCGTTAGAAACCTTTCGGACGTCAGTACTGTTTGGGTAGGTATTTAGTTAGCGTCGCACTGGAGCAACACAAAGGGTTATGGGCGATGATAAAGGATCAAGGTAGGTAGGTATTTCAATTAACGTCGCACTGGAGCAGCAGAATGAGTTATTGGCGACGGTCAAGAATCAAGGTAGGTAGGTATTTTAATTAACGTCGCACTGGAGCAACACAATGGGTTATGGGCGATGGTAAAGGATCAAGGTAGGTAGGTATTTCAATTAACGTCGCACTGGAGCAGCAGAATGAGTTATTGGCGACGGTCAAGAATCAAGGTAGGTAGGTATTTTAATTAACGTCGCACTGGAGCAACACAATGGGTTATGGGCGATGGTAAAGGATCAAGGTAGGTAGGTATTTCAATTAACGTCGCACTGGAGCAGCAGAATGAGTTATTGGCGACGGTCAAGAATCAAGGTAGGTAGGTATTTCAATTAACGTCGCACTGGAGCAACAGAACGAGTTATTGGCGACGGCCAAGAATCAAGGTAGGTAGGTATTTTAATTAACGTCGCACTGGAAAAACACAATGGGTTATGGGCGACGGTCAAGGATCAAGGTAGGAAGGTATTTCAATTAATGTCGCACTGGAGCAGCAGAATGAATTATTGGCGACGGTCAAGAATCAAAGAATCAAGGTAGGTAGGTATTTTAATTAACGTCGCACTGGAGCAACACAATGGGATATGGGCGATGATAATTTATTTTATTTTTATTATTTTATTATTTCAATTAACGTCACACTGGAGCAACACAATGGGCTATTGGTGACGGTCCGGGATCAATCCCAAAGGGAAAGATCCGAGGACAACACCACGTAATTTTGAACCACGGTCAGATGACGAGGCAACACCTGAGCTGGCACCCCACTCTCCAAACTTCCACACCACGCCAACGTGAGGACATTTGAGGCCACGACAGATTTAACGTGCACCAGCCCCCTTTGTACACGACGGTGTTTGGCTGGATTCGAACTCGCAACCCTTCGGTTGCTAGTTCGTTACTCTTCCAACCGGGCCACCGCGGCCCGGGCGATGATAAAGGATCAAGGTAGGTATTTTAATTAACACCGCACTAGAATAGCACAACGGGCTATTGACGACGGTCTGGGCTCAAACCCGAAGGGAAAGATTCGGGGACAACCCCACGTAATTTTGTACCACGGTCAGATAACGAGGCAACACCTGAGCTGGCACCCCACTCTCCAAACTTCCATACCACACCAACGTGAGGATATTTGAGGCCACGAAAGATTTAACTTGCACCAGCCCCCTTAGTACACGACTGTGTTTGGTTGGATTCGAATTCGCAACCCTCCGGTTCCTAATCCGTTACTCTTCCAACTAGGCCATCGTGGCCCTCCCCCTACTTAGAGGAGACTCAAAAAGTGTCACCAACAACACGTCGACTAGTAGTCAAGTGACTGCTCTGTGAAAAATTGACTTGGTTCACCGATTTGATACCTCATCGTCTCGTTTGGCTATGTAACATCTTATGGCAGAGTATGTGTTTGCATCGGCATTTCTATAGAATGGTGACAAAAGTGGTGAAATCGCTAAGTCTACTACTATCAGTGACCAATCAATGAGCTAATCAGTTGATGAATCAATGATGGGCGTCTTCACCCGTTCCGTGGACTAATCATTTGAATGTTAGGCTCCACCCATCAGACGAAAGTAGTCTAAGGGTCACGTTACAACTAGTTTTTTCACATGATCCTGGGCACATGAAAGGCTACCATTGCTCATTCTACTTTTATACTTCCTCTATGGTAGACAACGAAGAGTTTGTTGCACCAAACCAAGCTCACAGAGTATCAGACCCGCAACTCTTCCCTCCATTGAGTCAAACAAAAAAGAATCAAAAGCTCAGGATTTATTCGCTACACCACTTGAGGCAGGTGGGTAATGGATTCGGACACGAGATCGCTTTCGACCATCGGTCACTGCTCATTCCACCCCAATCCCACGATCAATAGGACTCGTGTTTCGCTCATTCTGCGGGTCTAGCGGGGGAGGAATTGAGATAATGTCTCCGAAAAGAGGAAACGGCGGAAAAGAGATTCCATTTCTCCTCCGGATTGGGATTTTTTGAAATTCAGCTGGAATCCCTTTGTGGCCTCTTTGACACACCTCGAACCACGCAAAAAAGTGTTTGAAATGTTCTCGGTAGGAAGGTAGTTAATTAGCGTCGCTCTGGAGCAACACAACGGGCTATTGTCGACTATCCGGGATTAATTCCGAAGAGAAAGATCCAAAGAAAAGGACTCGTCATTCTGAACCACGGTCTTGGTTGGGAAGTTTGGAGAGTAGGACTCTCCAAACTTCCCAACCAAGCCGACGTGAGGACGTTTGAGGCCACGATAGATTTAGCGTTCCGTTACTAATCCGTTACTCTTCCAACAGGGCCATTGCGGCCTTAGAGGAAGTATGAAGTAGAGTGAGAAATGGTAACCTTTTTTGTGCCCAGGATTATATGACCAAAACTAGGTGTAACATGACTCTTAAACTTTTGCATCTGCTGGGTGGGTCGTTGATTCATCTACTGATTGGTCCACATCGTAGTAGACTGGCGACTTCACACCATTTTTGTCTCCATGGTGCATTCATACATCTATCTTGTCATAAGATGTTGCATCGCCAAACGAGGCGATAAGATGCCAAATCCGCAAACAGAGTGAATTTTTCCCAGAGCAGTCACGTGACTACTAGTCGACAGATTAGTCACGTCATCTGACCGTGGTTCAAAATTGGAAGACACTAGCGTGTCCTTTGATCTTTCCGGTTCGCGGAAGCCCAGTTGGCAGAGCAACAAATTGGCAATCGGAGGGTTGCGAGTTCGAAACTCAATCGGACCCAAGACCGTTGCGTACACGGGGCTGTTGAACGTTACATCTGCCGTGTCCTCACGTTGGCCCGGTGTCGAAGTTTGGAGAGTGGGGTGCCAGCTCAGGTGTTGACCTCGTCATCTGACCGTGGTTCAAAATTACGTGGCGTTCTCCTAGGATCTTTCCCTTCGGGATGGATCCCGGACCGTCGTCAATATCCCGTTGTGTTGCTCCACAGCGAGGTTTATTAACTACCTACCTCAACAACAATGCTCAGTCTACTTATATTTCACGTCTACGACCGCGGCCGGCAGGTAAGTATTTGAATTAACGTCGCAAAGGGGTATTCCCGACGGTCTGGCATTAAACCCGAATGGGAAAGATCCGAGGACATTTGAACCACGGTCAGATGACGAGGTCACACTTGAGCTGGCACCCCACTCTCCAGACTTCCACACCACACCAATGTGAGGACATTTGAGGCCACGACAGATTTAACGTTCACCATCCCCTTTATACACGACGGTCTTTAGAAGGATTCGAACTTGCAAATGACCGGACTCTGCAAACAGAAAGCCTTACCCTTCGTATTTGCGCAACTCCTGATCGTCAGAAATGAAACTAAGCGAGACCCTTGCGTGTGGGAACTCAGATAATTGATTATTATTTATGTGCTCCAATAGCCATCTATTGCAATCCTGTCTGTGTGTCCCCTCCTCTGTTAAAGGCGGACAAAATAAATCTTCGCAAGAATAAAAGCTGTCTAGACTTTCTATATCATTAGCAAATTTCCCTAAACTGTTTCTTTTCTGTGCACAATTGGCTGGAAGATGCTTGACTTTGAGTGACATTCAAAACAAACCAAACCTCATTAATAGTAAGGATTTAAAATTTGAATAAACCTTCTAGAGACTGAAAGGAATTCGGTTCTTCCCATGTATAGGGATTTAATTAGCCTCTTGTTACAAAATAACTGTGAGAGGATTTTCAGTGTGAGCAAACCAGACGGTCTGCGGAAAGGTTATACTTGTGTCCAAATGCTCTGGCATGGTACACATCGGGGCTACATTGAAATTTAGTTTATCACTGTTTTGGCGGTTTTTCTGAGACGTGACCAATTAACTATCATGTATCAATTCGGAATTCTTTCTTTGGAATTTTTATTGGCGAAATATTGAAATCATATTAGGAAAACAAATGACGTCACCTTCGGAATACGTGAAGGAAACACGTTCCGCCGCAGCAACACTACTGCCACCTACATTCAGCGGGCAGCGGTGGCCCGGTTGGAAGAGTAACGGACTAGCAACCGAAGGGTTGCGAGTTCGAATCCAACCAAACACCGTCGTGTACAAAGGGGGCTGGTGCACGTTAAATCTGTCGTGGCCTCAAATGTCCTCACGTTGGCGTGGTGTGGAAGTTTGGAGAGTGGGGTGCCAGCTCAGGTGTTGCCTCGTCATCTGACCGTGGTTCAAAATTACGTGGTGTTGTCCTCGGATCTTTCCCTTTGGGATTGATCCCGGACCGTCACCAATAGCCCGTTGTGTTGCTCCAGTGTGACGTTAATTGAAATACCCCCCCCCCCTACATTCAGCTTAACAGAAAATGTTTTTCATTGCAACAAACTGCCATCAGGGGGCACATCTTTAAGTATATACGGGCATCACAACCAAGAGGTATGCGAATGTTCTTTCCTCCCTTTCACTTTTCTGGCCCCAAGGGAAAGATCCAATGGCGAGGGTCCAGAATCAATCCAGAAGGGAAATATGCGAGGACACATCGTACTTTTGAATCGCTGTCAGATGACGTCAACACCTGAACTGGCACTCCACTCTCCAAACTTCCACACCACGCCAACTTGAAGATATTTGAGGTAATGGTAATTAACGTCGTACTAGAGCAACACAACGGGCTATTGACGACGGTCCGGGAACAGTCCCGAAGGGAAAGGTCGAGGACACCACGCAGGTGTTGCCTCGTCATCTGACCATGATTCAAGATTACGTGTTGTCCTCGGACATTCCCTTTGGGATTGATCCCGGACTGTCACCAACAGCCCGGTGTGTTGCTCCAGTGTGACGTTAATTAAAATACATACCTACGGAGGACACCACGTAATTTTGAACTACGGTCAGATTACGAGGCAACACCTGAGCTGGCACCCACTCTACAAACTTCCACACCACGCCAACGTGGACATTTGAGGCCACGGCAGATTTAACGTGTACCAGCCTCCTTTGTACAATGTCATCCGGTCTGCAAAAGGACTGGAGCGAGTCAACTTTTTCTACGAAATCCTAATGACCTTGTTCATTTTACGACGGTCCCTCTTGTTACCACATTTGCAGCAAAGTCCAGAATTCGACATAATTAACCACTCATTTCGCGCAGTTGGTTAGTTTTGGTGATTTATGGCGCAAGGGCCATATTTGGCCTTGCTTCGCCACACAAGACATACAATATCAATAGACACACAATGAAAGTTTTACTGACACAAGAGCGAAATACACCCAGGGAGGAATGCACCTGACAGGAATCGAACCTACATTTCGCGCATTCCTTCTTGACTTGGATAAATGCCTTGTTTGCTCAATGGTAGATATATTGAAGTATATTTTATTTTACTACTCAGGAGAGTAAACTTTTAAAGGACATTTGACAAAATTGTACAATTTAGTCTATTTTATGATTCTTATTTTATAACCACATTGCAATTCATGTGCATAGAAGACACCGTTAAACCTCAGCTAGCCGCTCTGCAATCACGAAAGTTATATTGTAAATGATTTAGATTAAACAATCTCACCGACATCTTAATTATTACCTCGATTCTTCGCATTATTTGGATTAAACATCTTTAGAGTACCCATATTACCTATTCGAGTATATTCTCTTGGCCAAATATGGCCATAAAACCCGAAAACAACCAACCAATATATCAACCAAAAAAATAAACCTTTTGTGTACCGTACGTCTGAGCTGGCACCCTACTCTCCAAACTTCCAACGTGAAGACATTCTACAGGGATATATGGGGTGTAATCGAAGAGAGCGTAGGAAGCATTTACAATTATCGTTTATAAATTAATATTTAAATGAGGGTAAGTAGGAAGGAATACTGGAGATTAGCAACCAGAAGGTTCCGAGTTCGAAATTCGATCCAACCAAAGACTGTCGTGTACGTGAGAGGTGGTGCACATTGAATCCGTAATGGCCTCGAATGCCGTCACGTTGGCATGGTTTGGAGAGTGGGGTGCCACTTCAGTTTCAACCTCGTCATCCGACCGCGGTTCAAAATCACATAATCACTTTTTCGCCGCTAGTCACTGTTTGATTTGACGAACTCGAACATCATTCCTTTACTAGATGGGCCGCGGTAGCCTGGTTCGAGGAGTAACGGATTAGCAACCGGAGGGTTGGGAGTTCGAATCCAACCCAAAACCATCGTGTAAAAAGGAGGCTGGTGCGTGGTAAATCTGCCGTGGCCTCAAATGTCCTCACGTTGGAGTGGTGGGGAAGTTTGGAGTGGGGTGCCAGCTCGGGTATGACCTGGTCGACTGACCTTGGTTCAAAATTACGTGTTGTCCACGGATTTTTCACAGGCCGTCGCCAATAATTGTGTTGCTCCTTTTCGAAGTTAATCGAAACTTACCTTGCCTGTGTACATCATGCGTCTTGTGTCTAAGGCCTCGTAGCCAAATATGACCCTTGAGCCACAAAAGCTCGACCAAATGGCAGCTAAATCGAGCCCGTGTGGTCAGCGTCCGCGACTCCAATCTATCCGACGATACAGGATGGTCTCGCTAACACTGCAAACAGAATGTTTGGTCAACTCAAAACCCAGCTATGTGCTCCCAAATATTGAGCCGAGGGCGTTATTAGAGCTGTTTCCTGTTGTTTACTCACCGTCTGGAAATAAGAAAGTCCAAATCATGGACATCGAAAACACAGGAGACGTTTTCGACAAAAGAGCACGTTTGAGGAATGTTTACATTCAGACTGTTAAAGTTGATTGCCACTTATATTTTAAACCCAAGCAAATCCCGAAATTCGTATTGACTAGCCTAGAAGAAATGCTCTTTTAGCGTAGGACAAGTTTTTCTTATTGGAACCTGTCCGTGCTCGTACTAGGCTTGTTAAGTAACTCTAAGAAATTAATTCTTTGCCATGTTTAGTTGGGATTTCGTTTGTCGTTCTATGATTTTATTTTCTGAAACAAGGGGAATAAAATCTCATATTTTTGTCTTCCTCTCAAATCCTTTTGGTAGAGTTCTGTAGAGTGCATATCATTTTTTATTGTTGTTGAGGTAGGTATTTTAATTAACGTCGCACTAGAGCAACACAAGGGGCTGTCCGGGATCAAACCCGAAGGGAAAGACCGAAGACAACACCACGTAAATTTGAGCCACGGTCCGATGACGAGGTCACACCTGCTGGCACTTCACTCTCCAAACTTCCCCACCACTCCAACGTGAGGACATTTGAGGCCACGACAGGTTTAACGTGCATCAGCCCCCTTTACTGTTGTTGAATGAGTCGTATTTACTATAGCCTAGGAGAAATACTTTTAGAATCGAAAATGTTTTTACCTTGTGTGAATTTTTACTTGCTCATATTTAGTTGGAAGAGTAACAGAGCTGGAAACTCAGTTCAGCCAAAGACCGTGTTGGCGTGTTGTGGATGTTTAGAGAGTGGGGTGCCACTTAAGGTGTGACCTCGTCATCTGACTGTGGTTCAAAGTTACGAGGTATTGTCCTTCGATCTTTCCTTTCAGGATAGATCTCTGGCCGTCGCCTGAAGTACGTCGTGTTGCTCCAGTGCGACATTAATTCAAGTACCTGCCTCCTTCCTTGAACGTGTCCGTGCTCATATTAGGTTTGTTGAATAACTGCAGGAAATTAATTCTCTTACATGTCCAGTTGGAGTTTCGTTTGTCTTTCTATGATTGTATTTTCTGCTAAAAGGGGAACCAAATCTTTCACATTTTTATCTCTGTTGTAAATCATTTCCAAAGCGTTTTGTAAAGTGCATATCCATTTTTACCGTTGTTGAGTAAGTGGTATTTACTATAGCCTAGAAGGGGGAAATACTTTTATAATCGAAAATGTTTTACCTTGTATGAACGTTTCCGAGCTCCGTTGGAAGAGTAATGGTTTAGTAACTGGAGGGGGGTTGAGAGTTCGACACACACTCGGTACAACCAAAGACAGTCGTGTACACGTGGGTTGGTGTACGTTCAATCTGTTGTGGCCTCAAATGTCCTCACGTTGGCGTGATGTGGAAGTTTGGAGAGTGGGGTCCATCTCAGGTGTTGACCTGTTCATCTGACTGTGGTTCAAAATTACGAGTTGTCCTTGTATCTGTCCTCTGTTCGAGTCAGTTGTGGAACTTTACATTCGAGAGTGTGACGTTGGAAAGTAATTTTTGAAGTGTTTTAATAACTATGTCATTTTAATCAATTATTTACATTTACACTCCTTATTTTAAACACTGTTCGAAACAGTTGTTATTTTTCACGAGACGGTGAAACGTAGGAATGGAATTTATGATCTTTCTTACATCCTTCGCAATTATAATAGATTATTACCATTAACATTTACACTCCTTATTTTAAAATCAGCTATTCGAAACATTTACGCTACTTCTCATTACAAGGTCCCACGTAGAAACGTAATTTCGGACGGTACATAAACACTACGCCATTTTAATTAATTACTAATTATTATTTACCATTTACACTCCTTATTTTAAATACTGTTCGAAACAGTTTTGTTACAATTCACGACGCGGTGAAACGTAGGAAAGTAATTTCTGATGTGCCCTAAATCCCAATCAATCCTAATCAATTATTCACATTTACATTTACACTCCTTATTTTAAAATCTGCTATTCAAAACATTTATGCTATTTTTCATTGGAAGCTTAAACACTACGCCACTTCAGTTAAATATTCATTTTTATTTACATTTGCACAACTTATTTTAAACACTGTTGTTCGAAACAGTTTTGTTAAAATTCGAGAGAAGGTGTAACGTTTGAACGTAATTTCGGATGTACCATAAATCCTACGCGATTTCAATCAATTATTCTTACATATACACTTCCTATTTTAATCTCTGCTGTTCGAAACAGTTATGTTACTTTTCATTCGAAGGTACATTGTCGGAACGTAAAATCTGAAGCGTCTTAAACACTACACCATTTTAATTATTTACGTTATTTACAATTACACTCCTATTTTTAAAGACTGTTCGAAATAGATTTGCTAATGTTCCCGAGAAGGTGAAACATAGGAAAGTAACTTATGATGTATCTTACACACTACTCCATTTCAATCAACTATTCTCATTTAAATTTTACACTCCTTATTTTAAAACTGCTGTTATAATTTACATTTTCACTCCTTATTTTAAACTCTGCTGTTCGAAATAGTTATGTTACTTTCGTACAGTTATATTGCTTTGCATTCGAAGGACCCACGTAGGAACGTAATATCTGAAGTTCCTTAAGCACTACACCATTTTAATCAATTATTATTTACATTTACACTACTTGCATTAAGAAAAAATTGTTACTCTTCACAAGATGCCAAACGTCGGAACACAATTCTTGATGAATCTTACACCCTAAGCCATTTCAATCAATTATTCGAACATTTACTTTTACACTCCTTATTTTAAAATCTGATCTTCAAAACAGTTATGTTACTTTTCATTCCAAGGTCCCACGTAAGAATGTCATATCCGAAGTGTCTTAAGCACTAGGTCATTTTAATCAATTATTGTTTACTTTTACACTCCTTATTTCAAACGCTGTCGTTAGACAGTTTTGTTACCTTTCACGATGGCGAAACATAGGAACCTAACTCCTGATGTATATTATAAGCTACGCCATTTCAATCAGTTACTCTCATTTACGTTTACACTCCTTATTAAAATAAGGAGTGTAAACGTAAATGAGAATGAAAATTAAAACGTAACGTAAACGTAATGAAGACCTAAAATCGGCACAGTCCGCATGTACGCCAGTAATTCCCATGATCTCTTTCGCCCAATAGCACAATGTTCACAAAAACACTCCCAATCCTATTGCAATTATTTCCCCTCAGTTTTCCTATTGATAGCAACCTTAAGTAAGAATAAATATTAGAGAAGACCAATGCAAGTACTTTTGAAAGTACGACAGAACAACGAAGAACAAATCAATAGAGTCGATTCCAAAAGCAACTCTCCCACGCATCATTCTGTAGAAATGCGATATTTTCTATTCCAGGATTCCTCTCGAAATCCTGCACTGATACTAAGAAAGGCAGAGGAATACTCATAAATTTTACATGCTGTTTCGATATATTTTACATATATTTGTAGAGGATAAATATTTCCCTTTCTATATGCAGCCTTAAGTCTCTTTGTGAAACTATTTTCGTCTTCCACTTCCTTTTTCGACACTCCGTTTAACCCTCCAAGGGGATTAGACGAGATATATCGTCCATCAAGATCTAACTAATTGTGCTTATGACGAGATATCTCGGCATCAAGATATTGTTGATTTTTTAATAATCGCAAAAACAAAATGTGGTTTGTTTTTCTAAAGACGAGATACCACCTTTATCAAGATCTGATTAATTGTGCTTATGACGATACATCTCGGCATCAAGGTATTGTCGATTTTTTAATAATAGCAAGAACAAAATATGGTCTGTTTTTCTAATGACGAGATACCTCGTTCAGCAAGATTTGACTAATTGTTCTTATGACGAGATATCTCGGCATCAAGATATTGTCGATTTTTTAATAATCGCAAAAACAAAATATGGTCTGTTTTTCTAAAGACGAGATACCACCTTTATCAAGATCTGATTAATTGTGCTTATGACGATACATCTCGGCATCAAGGTATTGTCGATTTTTTAATAATAGCAAGAATAAAATATGGTCTGTTTTTCTAATGACGAGATACCTCGTTCAGCAAGATTTGACTAATTGTGCTTATGACGAGATATCTCGTCATCAAGATATTGTCAATTTTTTATAACGACAAGAACAAAATCTGCTCGGTTTTTCTAATGACTAAATTCCTCGTCCATCAAGATCTGGTCAAGGGCCGTCGTGGCTCAGTGGGTATGCCCACGGCGCTAGCAACCTTCGAGTTGTAGGCGGCGAAGGTTCGATATTTGTGTATGTATGTCCATTACTTTTGATATTGTATGTTTTGTGTCTGGCCCAGCATGGCCAAATATGTCCCTTGCGCTATAAGAACCCAACAACCAAGATTTGGTCAGTTTTGTGAATGACGAGGTATCTCATCCATCAAGATCTGGTTAGTTAATAAATCTAACCAGATCTTGATTTACGAGAAATCTCGTCATTAGAGAAAAAACTGTCCAGATCTTGAAGGACGAGGTATCTCGTCATTAGAGAAAAAACTGTCTAGATCTTGAGAAGAAACTGACCAGATAATTGCTCTCGTCATCACATAAAAAGAATCTCCAAAGTCTTGATAACAAGACATTTCGAAACGTCAACAATTACAAAATTGGTCAGATCATGATGAACAAGATATCTCGTCGAAACCATGTGTAAAATTAACTCTTTAAAGGGCCTCAGGCTAAGAAAACAACAGAGAAATTAAGTAAAATTAATCTTAGAAGTGAAGATCTATCGCCCTTACGAATCCATTTTGTACAGAACATATTTTAGGATGAGCCCCATCGAAAAGTTTTTAACATTTTGTACAGCATTGGTTTCACCCATCTCATAAGATTCTATAATCTACTTATGTTAAACTGTTTGAAAAATAACTGTTATCATGGTTGCGGCGGACGGTGTCCACAAAATTCGTATGCATAAGATAAAAGATTTGTAACGATCAGGTTAACCCGTCTCGGAGACCAGATACGGTCCTTACGATGGTTTAAACCGGTCCGCAGACCAGATATGGTCTTTCGGATACATCAACCTGGTCCGCCGTCCAGGTATGGTCCTCCGGATAATTTTACCAGGTCCGCAAAGTAAATATGGTTCTCCGGAAAGGTTAAACCTCTCCGCAGACAATATATGGTCCTCCGGATAGGTTAACCTTGTCCGCAAAGCAGATATGGACCTCCGGATAGGTTTACCCGGTTCGCACACTAGATACGGTTCTCAGAATATGTTCAACAGGCCCACAGAGCAGATGCGGCCCTCAGAATAGGTTTACCCGGGAAGTAGACTAGATACGACCCTCCGAATAGGTTTATCTGGCCCGTAAACCAGATATGGCAGTGCGGATAGGTTTAGTAAGATAGAGATACATTCCACCACACAAATATTTTTCTCCTGTCAAAATATTAACCTGTTTTATTCATCATCTGATTTTTCCACCATTGATTTTTATGTGATTCTTTCCTCTAAGAATGAGGGTCGCGGTAGCCAGGTTGGAAGAGTAACGGAGTAGGGATCGGAGGGTTGCGAGTTCGAAACCAACCAAACACCGTCTTGTACAAGGGGGCTGGTGCACGTTAAATCTACCGTGGCCTCAAATGTCCTCACGTTGGCGTGATGTGGAAGTTTGGCGAGTGGGGTGCCAGCTCAGGTGTTGCCTCATCATCTGACCGTGGTTCAAAATTATGAGGCGCTGTCCTCGTTTCTTTCCCTTTGGGATTGATCTCCGTCACCAATAGCCCGTCGTGTTGCACTAGTGTGACGTTAACCCTCCTGATGGTTCTTTCGGCGAGGTATCTCGTCATTAGCAAAAGCGACCAGATCTTTATGGACGAGATATCTCGTCATTAAAACAAAACTGACCAGATCTTGATCTCGTCATCTTCAAAAAATCTGTAATATATATCTTGACGACGAGATATCTCGTCAATAGCATAATTGGTCAGATCTTGATGGACGAGATATCTCGTCGAAACCACTTGGAGGGTTAATTAAAATACCTACCTACACATCGGGTTTGATCCCGGACCGTCGCCAATAGCCCACGTGTTGCTCCAGTGCGACGTTAATTAAAATACCTACCTGCGTAAGCCACTGCCCCAATGCCTCCGAAGACGTTCCGTTACCAAATCCGACGTCACAATTCCTCCGTTCGAATCTCGTTCCTCCGTCACCCCAACGAATGCGCACGTTCTGTCGTCACGCAGAGTCACCCCTTCCTGCTGGATCATCGCAAACGCCAATTTTATTGCTTACCCAGCCAATATTAACCAAAAAAGACAATCGGGAGATGTATCGGCGTCCTTGGCATGATTTGGCCTAACTCCAGGTAGGGGATTAAAAAATAGTGTCGCTGATAGAACCATTAGCGGGTATCAAGTGCTTTAAAATGTTCTTTATGTGCGAAGCAGACGAAAATTTGCACGTTTTCGTACGAGGTTTCCTTGTAAACTGGTTGGGATATTCCCCGGGTGGTTTTTATGTATATACTTAGTTTAATATTCGCTTTTTTTATGTAACTATTTCCATGCAACGAGAAATAACTAATTTCTTTTCAGGGAAGAGAAACCTGCTGTTTTGCGTAGTTATGTACGAGGTTCTGAGCCTATTGTGGGTGTGCCCGTTGGTGGTGGTAATAGTAGTTGATTGACGTCGCACGGGGTAACACAACGATCTATTGGTGACGGTCCGTGATCAATTCCGAAGAAATATACGAGGACACGCCACGTGATTTTGAATCGCGGTCAGATGACGAGGTCACGCCTGATTTGGTTCGGATCTTTCCCTTTGGGAGTGATCCCGGACCGTCACCAATAGCCCATTGTGTTGCTCCAGTGTGACGTTAATTGAAATCCCCCCCCCTGATTTGGTACCCCACTCTCCGAACTTCCACACCAAGCCAACGAGAGGACATTTGAGGCCACGACAGATTTAACGTGCACCTGCACCCGTGTAAACGACGGTCTTTGTTTGGACCGAGTTTTGAACTCGCTACCCTCCGATTCTAATCCTGTACACTTCCAATTAGGCTACCGGTGCAGTAAAATATTCCTTGTTTGGGTTTGTCCAATTACTCTACGTCTTCTGCCTGTGTTTGACTAAACTTGGCCAAATATGGCCTTTGCTCCATATTTGCTCCATATGGCCTTTGCTCTCAAACAACCTGCATCGATTTCCATCAAAATATATATATATATATATATATATATATATATATATATATATATATATATAAGATATACAAAATATATATCATAATATTTTCGGACCTAATTTCGAACTTGATATTGATTGCAAACTTTTATTTAAAAACTTAGACGATGTGCCTTATTTCATGAAGAGACAGTTATAACAGGCTCCTCATGAAATAAAAATGTCCGTGTATTAAGTACCCACACACTGTTTAACTTACAATGAGCCAAAAGTTCATATAAACTTTAAAAATTCATAAAAAACGAACAAATGATTATAAAGAAGTGCGTTTTGCACGAATGGTCGATGAAGGTCGGATTTTTTAGTAGAAAAATTTAGTTAAGGAAGTCACCGATAAAGGAGGCAAACTTGTAAGATATTCAGCAGATGTATGCAAATCAGGCTTACGATAAAAGAGCATGCAGGTGAATTTTTATTCTATTTCAGTAGAATTGCGTTAATGAGGAGAATGTTATCGTTGTCAGATCAAGCGTTGTTGATGAAGCGGTGCTACTTGAACGGTGAATCAGCAACCCTTATATTGAGGAAATTTCGCACTGCGAAACAACTCCAGACTAGAAAAGGATTTATCTCATGTATTGGGATATACTGGGTTTGATAAAGCGGGCAGTTTGGAGGACCGTTCACGAAGTAGAAGGACGGAAAGCCAATTTTGCCCTCCATGGGGATGTAAGCAAGCAGAACACTCGCATATGGGTTAGCCAATTGTAAAAAGGTCTTCCAATCGGCGTTCCTGGTGGAAGTTACTTTAGTCAGGACACCGCAATTGACATGGCTTGTCTTTAGAGTATTAACGAAACCCTAAACGCACTCATCAAATTAAGATTTATTTTGATTTTCTCTACAAATAACTAAGGGAATAAGTAAAACACATAACTATTGGAACGTTGTGGGTCAGTCAATTGCAAAAAGGTCTTCCAATCGGTATTCCTAGTAGAAGTCATTTTTGTCAAGACACCACAATTGGCGTGTCTTGTCTTTAGAGTATTAACAAAACCCTAAACTCATTCATCAAGTACCATTTATTTTGATTTTCTCTTCAAATAACTAACGGGATGCGTAATACAAATAACTAATGGGACATTATGGGTTAACCAATTACAAAAAAGTCTTCAAATCGACATTACTAGTAGAAAACACTTTAGTCAGGACACCACAGCTGGCATGTATTGTCTTTAGAGTATTAACGAAACCCTAAACTCACTCATCAAATTAAGATTTATTTTGATTTTCTCTACATATAACTAAGGTAATGGGTAATATAATAACTATTGTAACGTTATGGGTTAGTCAATTGCAAAAAGGTCTTCCAATCATCGTTCATAGCAGAAGCCACTGTAGTCACGGCGCCACAATTGACGTGCCTTGTCTTCAGAGTATTAACTAAACCCTAAACTCACTCATGAAAGTAACATTAATTTTGATTTTCCCAACAAATAACTAATGGAAGCAGCTGAATAATCCACTGCAACATGACGCCTCTTTGTCTAACACTCATCAATCTTCTGGTGCACAGCTCTGCCAGTAATTACAATGCAGACCATGAGAATTAAAGCTCTATCCACCAAATCGATTTCGCCCCAGTTTTCACTGTTACCGGACAGCGGAAATGCCAGAAAGAACGAAGCACTTCCATACGTGGTTAAGGCAATAGATTCATCAAGGGAGACCAATAACATAATAATATCGGGAGGGACTAGGTCATCATAAGTGAAATGTTTCTCACTTTGATTTACTTACAACTCTTGTTTGAAGTAGGAGATGGTTCAATGAGACTTAGCAGATATGCGTCACCCATTCTCAAAGACCCTTCCTATATGAGAGGTCTTCTGTCAAGGTATATGTAGGTGCGGTGGTATTTTTGCTGCGGAACGTGTTCCCTCTACGTATTCCGAATGTGACGTCACTTGGCTCGTTTTTCCAATACGACTCCAGTACATCACCAATACAGGTTCCAAAGAACAAATTCCGAATTGAAATAGGATAGTTGATTGATCGCCAACTAGATTAAAAACGAAAGGTTGTCAAAACGGCGATACTCTTTAAGGTAAACACGATGCATATAATGCGAGAGCATTTGGTTGGTTGGTTTTGGGTCTTATGGCACAAAGGGCCATATTTGACCATCTGCGCCAAACACAAGACAGATATTGTCGAGTAATTCTGAAACGAAAGGATGAAGAGGAGAAAGTAGTGAAAGATCGCTTGTGAATCCTGGGGTCACAACCCCCATGTTGACCAGAGGTAGTAACCCCATGAGGAAAGAATGGGTCACTAGGGTTCCTCGGGTTCATGAAGTCAGTACACACCTAAAGAAGACATTCCCCAGAGAGGAAAGAGAGTTGGATAACGGAAATAAAATGTTTTCATTCCGTCTAGTTTATTTGGTTTACACTGAAAAATCCCTCTCATAAAGGACGGGACCTCATACATTTCTACCAATATAAAATGTGTCCGTTATGGTATAGCTCATTGCAATTAAGCCTTCATTTATTGATCGCCAATTGGCTTCGCTTGTTAATACTACTTTAATCAGATTGCCAACTGGGCGTGTCTTGTATTTAGAAAACCTCTAGGCCCAATGTAGGGTTAGACCTCAAGAAACTTTAAAAGATCGTCTGAACGCGATTTTTGCCCAACCCCTTGAAGTGTTGACCAAGAACCGAAGGGAGGAGGCTTTTTCGAAGATGGAGGTATGCGGAGTGACCAGCAGTGGAGGCCTTTGATGCAGGACGCTGTGCTTGGACAATAGTTTGACAATAGACAATAGTTAATTCTTAAGCGTAAATTACCATTTTAAATTTATCCTGCAAACTGTGCCCAACTCTATCCTGTAAATAAACCTTAACTAAAATTAATTAATCAGCTTCTTTTACCCGATTTTTTTAATTAGATCTTACAAAAATCAAAATGGCCACTGCAAGCTCATCCGAGCACATTTGAAGGAAACAGGGGGCGGTAGTTCAGTTCGAAGAGCAACGGATTAGCAACCGGAGGGTTGCGTGTTCGAAACTCGGTCCAGCCAATGACCATCATGCACACGGGGGATGTTAAATCTGTCGTGGCCTCAATTGTCCTCGATTGATCCCGGACCGTCACCAATAGCCCGTTGTGTCGCTCAAATGCGACGTTACTTCACTACCTACCTTGAAAGAAGGAACCAGGTGGTTCCAAAAGTTATCCCACTCATTGAAGTAACATTTTGATTTTCTCTGCAAACAGCCAATGGAAGCAGCTAAACAATATTCACTATGGACGCCTTATAGTCCGAAGACCATCAATCTTAAACCATCATCCATAGTCTATCAATCTCCTCGCTCACAGTTCCGTAACTACTTACGATGCACCCCACGAATTAAAGCTCTATCTACCGAATCAATTTCGGACCCAGCTTTCATTGTCGCCGGACAGAAGAAATACCAGAAAGAAAGAAACACTTCCACACTGTGTAGTTAAGGCAAGAGATTCATCAGAAGAGAGCAATGACAATAATGCAGGAGGGATAAGGCCGTCATAAGTGAACTGTTCCTCACTTTGATTTACTTACAACTTCTGCTTTGAAGTAGAGATGGTCCGAGGTGTCTTATCAAATATGTGTCAGCTATTCACAGAGACACATCCTATGAGAGGCATTTTCTGTCAATCTATGTAGGTGGCGGTAGTGTTTATGCGGCGGACCGTGTTTCCTGTACGTATTCCGAATGTGACGTCACTTGGCTTGTTTTTCGAATACGAATCCAGGACATCACCAATACAGGTTCCAAAGAACAAATTCCGAATTGAAATAGGATAGTTGATTGATCGCCAACTAGATTAAAAACGTTACAAAAACTGCGATAAACTACACTCTTAGATAAACCCGATATATATCACTCAAGAGCATTTAGATACCGAATGTAAACTATCTGCATTCCTTCTGGTTTAATTTTTTACACTTAACTTAAAAACACTCTCATGAAGGATGTGGCATCTCATATTTCTTCCAATATAAAATTGGTCCTTTATAGGTAATTTCAATACTGACGTATAATTTCAATAGGTCTTCATTTGTTGATCGCCAATTTTTAATTTTTTCTTCGTCATTTCACCCAATTGCAATAAGGTATTCCAATCGGCGTCACTAGAAGATACCACTTTTGTCAGGACGCCAATTGGCCTGTCCTGTATTTAAAGTATAACGAAAACTATAAGCCCCCGCATTACAGCACCATTTTGATTTTCACTACAAATAACTAACGGAAGCAGCTAAACAATCCACTTCTCTATGGACGCCTATTGTCCCAAAACTCATCAATCTTCTGGGGCACAGTTGCGTCAGTACTTACGATGCACACCCACAAATTAAAGCTCTGTCTACCGAATCAATTGAGACTGAATTTTCATTGCCACCGCGGAGTGGAAATGCCAGAAAGAACAAGACTTCCACACTAGTTGAGGCAAGAGATTCATCAGGTAGGTACAGAGGCTGTTCGGACATTTTTTGAACGATTTTGATGAGCTGTAAAAAATTGTATGCTACGAAAGAATTTTATTTTCACAGCAGTTAAATAGTTAAAGTATAACTTATAGTCTGCTAACTCAGAGTTTTGTTTACTTTCAAAATGGCGCTTTTGAATAAGCAATGGATGAAAAAGGCTATGTTTCCTCTCTTTCCGAATAGAATTATGCTTATTCAATTATTCAAAAACGCTGTAAAAGTCATGTTTTTTCTATATCTAAAGGTACGATAAGTAATATTAGTAATGAGAAAGGAAAAAAACGTTAAAGTGGAAAAATACTTCCAAAAAAGTATTCAAAAAAGAAAAATTTCTGAGAATATTTGTAAGGTAAGATCTTCAATTTTAAAAGAGAATCTGTCAAGTCAAAGGACCATAGCAAAGTGAACGTGAGAACTTTCTCTAAGAGATTTATGATTGTTGCCGGTTTTGCATATAATGGAAAATTAAAAGTAAAAAGAGGGGGGAAAATGTAAAAATCAACTCCCACATATTATCAAGACCCTGTTTTATCCCCAATATTAAAAAAAGAAATACCACATCTTTACCCATAGTGCCAACAATCAGTAGACCTGCATCAGGGTAAAGCAAGCAGCCACACATCTAAATCGACTATTAAATTCTTGGAAAAAATGGAACAAGAAACTGGTATCAAGTCAAAACCCTTTACTGATATTTCTGCTAAATCTCCAGATGTTTTACCCATGGACTTTTGTGCTTTTGGACTTTTAAAAAGGGCATTATCGAAACGTCGACCGAAAACCATTCAAGGACTGGAAAACTGTGGAGCAAGAATGGGACAAAATACCACTGTCGATACTACAAAAGTCATTATTATCATGGAAATTATAAGGTGTAGAAAGATAGTTAACAATAAGGGCTATCAAATGGAACATTTAAAACACAAAAATTTCATGTAAAAAAATTGAGCTTCAGTCCATTAAAATCGTTCAAAAAATGTCCGAACAGCCTCTGTATTTAATTAACATCATATTGGAGCAACACAACGGGCTATTAACGAAGTCCGGGATCAACCCCCGAAGAGAATGATCAGAAGATTAATCAGGAGAGAGTAATAACGCAATAATGACTGGAGGGATATGGTCATCTTAAGTGAAGCGTTTCTTACCTTGATTTACTTTGTAGTAGCGATGGTCCAAGGGTGTCTTAGCAAATTTGTGTCACCCCTACTCTCAGTGATCCATCCTATGAGAGGCATTTTCTGTCAAGCTAAATGTAGGTGGCGGTAGTGTTTATGCGTCTGTGTTTACGTACAGGAACGTCACTTGACTTGTTTTTGAAATACGACTCCAGCACATCGCCAATACAAGTTACAAAGAATAAATTCCGGATAGAAATATGATAGTTGATTGGTCGCTAATTAGATTAAAAGCGAAAAAAGTTGCCAAAACGGCAAAACTTTAAGGGAAACCCCATACGTATCATTCAAGAGTATTTGGGTACCGGAAGTAAAATATTTGCATTCCTTCTGGTTTATTTCAACCATTGCAAAATTTGTCCGTTATGGTATAGCTAATTGTGATTGAGCCGTCATTTATTGATTGACAATCGGCTTCGCTTGTAGATACTATCTTAGTCAGGACGCCAATTGGCGTGTCCTGTATTTCACCCTCCTGTCGGTTGAATCTACGAGGTACCTCGTCATTAGAAAACCTGACCAGATCTTGACGGACGAGATAGCTCTTCTTTAGAAAAAATTGACCAGATCTTGATCTCGTCATCATAAAAAAAATCGACAATATCTTGGTGACCAGATATCTCATCGCTAACAAAAGTGATCAAAAGTGATTAAATCTCGATGGACGAGATATCTCGCCAATACCACTTGGAGGGTGAAAGAATAAAGGAAGCCTCTAAACCCACTTAATCAATAAAGTAATATTTATTTTGATTTTCTCCTCGAAAAACAAACGGAAGCAGCTAGACAATCCACTTCTCTATGGACGCCTACAGTCCAAAGACTCATCAATCTCCTGGAGCACAGTTCCTTCAGCACTTACGATGCACACACTACGAATTAAAGCTCCATCTACAGAATCAATTTCGGACAGTTTTCATTATCACTGTGTAGCGGAAATGCCAGAAAGAACGAAACACTTCCACACTCTGTGGTTAAGGCAAGAGATTCATCAGTAGAGAGCAATAACATAATAATGACTCGATGACAAGGTAATTACGCCCGCCGGATCTGGATTCTGCCTGTAATTCCTGTCTGATAGACACGTGTTTTCTTCACTGACGACACATTTGGTCGGTGGGGCTGGAAACGGCATAGAACCGAAGCCCGGAAGTCGAACTCTGTAAATCGATTTTCCATTCCAGTGTGTTGAAAGTGGAATGGCGATGCAAGTTAGGTCAATGGTTTTCAATGGTCGCCAATCAATGCTCTGTGGGGATGGTTTGTCCCATTTTTCGAAAATTGCGTTATTGTGTGGAAAAATGTTGGTGCCGTCGGTAAACATAATTTCACTTCATTCTTTGCCTTTCGGGCCGCGGTTAGAAGAGTAAGGGATTAGAAATTAGCAATCGAAGGGTTGAGAGTTCGAAACTCGACCGAACCAAAGATCGTCGTGTATGAGGACTGGTGCATGTTAAATCTGTCGTGGCCTCAAGTGTCTTAACTCTGGTGTGGTATGGAAGTTTGGAGAGTGGGATGCTAGCTCAGGTGTTACCTCGTGTTCTGACCATGGTTCAAAATTACGTGGTGTTGTCTTCGAATCTTTCCCTTAGGGATTGATCCTAGCCCGTCGTGTTGCTCCAGTGCGACGTTAATCAATTTCCATTACCAAAAGAGTTGATTGGTTGGTAAGGTTTTTATGGCGCAACCGCCATATTTGGCCATGCTGTGGCAGACGCAAGATATACAATGTCAAGTAATAGACATACACACAATGAAAGTTTTACTGATATAGAAGAGAGAAATACACCCAGGAAATATTTCACCTGACAGGAATCGGACCTGCACACTTACAACTCGCAGATTGCTAGCGCAGTGGGTATACCAATTGAGCCATGATGGCCGCTTCAAAAGAGAACTCCGCTAGTTATAGATGGCGTGGGTTTGATTCCTGTAACTGATATTGGGTGTATTTCTCTCTTCTGTGTCAGTAAAGCTTTTCTTGTGTATGTCCATCACTTGACGTCGTCTGTCTTGTGTTTGGCGCAGCTTGGTTGAATATGGCCCATGTGCCATAAGACCCAACCAGACAACTATTAAAGCTTGGATGGTTGGTTGGTTGTTTTAGGATTTTATGGCTCAAGTGCCATATTGGTCAAGCTGTGCCAAACACAAGACTTCAACGAAGGAGGAAAACAAGGCAGAAGGGTAGGCGAAGGTAAATGAGAAGAGAGGACAGATCTTTCGGGTACCTCGGAGTTAAGATGCCGGTACACACCTAAAGATGTGCCCTTGAGGGCTAAAGTATGAATGACAAGTACATCAATGCATTAAATATATCAATAACAAAATATACCTACAAGTAAATCTATGACGGAGTTTTAAATGTGTTCTACCAACAATGAAGTGTAATATTTCTGACCATCAAGATACAGGATGCAGGAAATACCGATAAATTTGAGTTAGGCAACAGCTAATACACCCAGACTATTGAATAATCCCGTTACTTTTTAGGGAAAGCAACTTAAATTGTTCTTTACTTGTCCACCTATTTCATATGTTTAGAAGACAAATGCTTGAGAAATGTAGAATTAAATTTGTATTAAACCCTATCACAATTTTCTAAACTATCAGACAGTTGGATTTGATTAACCCTCCTGGTGGTAAAATGGTCCAGGTCGATGAGGAATCTAGTCATTGGACGAAAACTGACCCTTTCTTGATCTCGTCATCATATAAAAAATTGTCAATATCTTTACGACGAGGTATCTCGTCATTAGCGAAATTGGTCAGATCTTGATGGACGAGATATCTCATCAAAACCTTTGGTAGGGTTAAAGGTAGACTCCAGTGAAAAGCTACATACTGTATTTTGGTTGTCTCCATACATGTGAAACTTTTGCCTCGTTGTATAACCGGATCTCATCAAAATCACAACATGAATTTCAGGAAGTTGTAAGAGAATAGTAAAACGTAACTATATGAAGTTTTCAAAATTTTAAATTGTATGTGCTCATTTCAAAATATAAGAACAGTATAGAATTCTTATGAAGCAGTCACCTAATCGCAATCCAATAGAGCATACTTGGGATGCTCGTCTCATTGCAGCCTACCCAACACCACTTAGTGCCGTTCTGGTGGGACAATGGGAGTCCTTCCCATAGAAACACTTGGGCAACATTGTAGAAACCATGTCGTGAGGCCTATATTAGGGGCAGAGGTCAGTACATTCGCTATTAGGTTGCTTTAAACCCTTTTTGCATCACACGATTTCCAGAGTAGTGTAGTATTTCTTTTACCCTAGATCACACTTAATAACTGAATAATCACATCTATTGGTGAAACGAATCCCAAGAAAGATTCTATTGGTCAAGAAGGTCAACACTAACAATTGGTTAGAAGTCATGCAGGGAAGACTGCAGGTTGCAGGGCGGATATATGGTCGTAAACCACTCAGAGTTAATAGATAAAAAATGTTTGTACAGTAACTAAAAACTACAATGTATTCACCCAAGTATTTTGTTTTTAATTTCTATAATTCCCAGAAGCACAACGAAGTGTTGTTTAATTCCACATTGCTTGTGTAATATTCATTTGTCATTTGAATTACTTCGGTGCACGCACTTGGCACGGGACAATCACGGATCGCATTATATTTAAAGTTTGGTTGGTTACGTTTATGGTACAAAGGCCGTATTTGGCCAATTTGCGCCAAACACAAGAAAGACAAAGTCAAGTTAATGGACAGACACATGAAAAGTTTTACTGACACAGAAGAGCAATACAATCAGGGTATGTAGGTAGTTAAATTTACCTCGCACTGGAGGAACACAACGGCCTATTGGTGACAGTCCGAAATAAATGCCGAAGGGAAAAATACACCCAGGGAGAATCGAACCTGATAAGAATAGAACCTGCCCCTCCTACAACCATAGATGTGAAATATAAGCAGACTGAGCATTGTTGTTGAAGGTGAATCAATAGATAGGTGTCTTCTGTCCCGCGGGCCAATCAGATGATGAATATTTGTTCTCACCAGACGAACATAGTTTAAGGGTCACGTTACTACTAGTTTTTGTCACATGATCTTGGGCACATGTGTGAATTTACACATGTAATAGAATTGGAGCATTTGAACGAAAACATCAGCACCGAGCAACATAAGTAACTTGATCCTGTAAGTCTCAATTATTTTAATCTGTATATATTTTTATCCAGTCCTTTGAAGTCGAAAAGAAAGCACGCCTTTTAATCAAAGCGATTCATTTAGAAGAGCTCCTACTTAAAGCTGTTCCAATTTAACATTCCTGCTAATTATTCTATTCACTTAATGAATGCTCTTAGGGAAATGGATTTTATATATATTTAATATCTTCTGTGCTTGTTTTAATATCTTTCTTATTCCTGTCTCAATTTGTATGCAAATGAAAACAACCAGGGAAAGTTTATAGACATACATTGAGAGAAGCTAATATTACCTTTTTAGAGATGGTTTTGTTAACATTTGCATGCAAAATTAAAAATATTCATAGATTAGTATTATTTCCTGATGCCAGATGGGGAACAGCTACACTCTATCTCTCTCAGATGAAAAATAGAATTGATTAATGAATTGTCAATTTTAATGACGCATTTGAGTTGGTGTGGGTGTTTGCCTTGTACCAACGCTTTGACTTCGTATTTAATGGCTGTCATGATTGGGTGGTTGGGTTTTATGGCGCAAGGCCATGTATAGCAAAGCTGTGCCAAACACGAAGCAGACAACGTCGAGCAGACATACACACATATGAATTAACATAGGAATACGTTGCAGGAATCGAAACTGCACGGCCTACAATCCGCAGGTTGGTTGGGTGGGGTTTTTTAAAGAAGAATGAACATATTTTGCCAAACTGAGCCAAACAACAACAGGCTGACACGGAAGAGAGAGATATACACAGTGCGTCAAATAAGTTTTAAGACTCGTCCCAGAGCGCTGGTTGTAATGGCGCTATGAGTGTAAATGCGCATGCGTCATAACGTCCATCGTCTGCTGGCACACTGGTAACAAGTTGTGCGCATTTCGTTAAGTAGCTGAGAGAATGCGAGCGTTCATTGCAGAAATGAATTTTTTTCATGTTGATTTTTTAAGATGGAGCAAAGAGCTGTAATTAAATTCAACGCAAAACTCGGTAAAAGTGCTTCGGAAACATACCAACTCATGAAACAAGTTTACGGTGACTGTTGTTTAAGTAGATCAAATGTTTTTGTGTGGCACAAACGTTTTTTGGACGGAAGAGATACGGTAGAAGATGATCAGCGTAGTGGAAGACCAATTTCATCTAGGACACCTGAAGTTATTGAAAAATACGAAATTTCGTAACAAACGATCGCTGTGCGTCACTGAGAATGATGGAAGACTCTTTAAACATGAACAAAGAAACAATTCGAACCATCCTGCATGAAGATTTGGGCAAAACAAAAGTGTGTGCTAAATTTGTTCCACACACTTTAACCCCTGAACAAAAAGCAATGAGAAGTGCACATTGCAGAGACATCATTTCAGCCGCTGAAAACAATCCAAACTTCTTGAAATCCACCGTATTCACCTGATTTAGCACCCTGTGACTACTTCTTATTCCCAAAACTTAAAATGAAGTTAAAAGGGTGTTATTTTGAGGATATTTCGACCATACAAGAAGCTTCGACGCGTGCTTTGCAGGCCATTCCGCAAAGTGATTTACAACAGGCGTTCGATTCATTAATAAATCGCTGTAAAAAGTGCATTGAAGCCGGAGGGTCCTATTTTGAATAAAATACCAAAACAGGTATTAATTTCTTGTTTCCATTTCTTTTTACAGACCCAGTCTTAAAACTTATTTGACGCACTGTGTATATGCACCGAGGGAGGGATCGAACCTGCGCTGCTTGCAACTCGAAAGTTTCTATCACAATGAGCAAGGTTTCTAGAGCACTAGACAAACCATCTGAGTCACAGCGTTCCGAAAGGTTGTTATGTAGTTGGATAGTTCAATCAACATCGCACTGGAGCAACACAGCGGGCTATTGGGACTAATTCCGAAGGGATAGATTCGAGGACATTATCTCGTCATTTTGAGCCACCTGAGCTGGCACCCCACTCTCAAACACACCAAGCCATCGTGAGGACATTTAATACCACGATAGATTTAACGTGTACTAGGCCCATGTACACGACGGTCTTTGGTTGGAATGCATGTTATTTTATGATTGAAATAATGATTCCGTTGTAACGAATCTCTTTACTACGAAATACTTTGTTTCCATAGAGTTTATTATTATATCCAGAATCCACTGTAGAGGCATGTTGCGAATCGATTCATCTAAAAAATGGCATATAACGAACAGGTTCATCTAAACAGTGGCATTATTGCGAATCAATTCATCTAGACAGTACTAATTACGAATCGATTCATCCAAACATAGTTTACGAATCGATTCATCTAAACAGTGGAATCTCGTGGCATAGCAAGAATTACTGTGGAATAGAGGCGTCTTGAATCTATCACCAATATATAGTGAGTCAACTGTCACCAACCCTCTTTTTTACTTAACAAGTATTTAGTGTGTGTGTATTTACTATTCGTAAAGTCGTAAAAAATAGAACAAAGAATTTGCATCTGAAATTATGCAGTAGTTTCTTGCTTAACACCACATTCCACATTTCAGACAGCCACCCTATTCACCAGATCTTACTCCAGCGACTTGTATTCTATTCTCTAAGACCAAAATCCACTTGAAAGAGAAGTCTAAATTTAGTAAAAAGTAACCTTTCAAATTGATTACTTATTCATGACCGGAAGTCGTATATGCCTATGAGCAACGTTAGCAAAAAAATAATTATTTCAATGACATTTTATGACACACTGCATATGCTAATAAATTATAATTATTCAACAAATTATGCTATACATACGAGCAGTACTATTAAATTTAGCTGAATTTTGTACCACAATTCCGGCTAACTGAACAGTTACGAGAAAACTTAAAATGCTGCATCATTCCACAAATAATTCTTCTCTTATATCGAATAATATTTTTGTTTACAATGTCATTCGACGAATCTCGAAGAAGCCTCTCAAAATATCTGCGGAAAAGGGAACACATATAGCATAAAGAGAGGTCGCAAAAGTGCAATAGGTAATTAAAAACCTGCTAAAATTGGAGGTAAACCTTCTCGTAAACATTTTTCAACTGATAACATTGCTAAGAATAAACACACGAGAGAAAATTTTATTTCAATACTCAAGAGATTTGTACTCTTATATAGATTTCAACACTTTTATAAACACTTGACATAGTTTTATACAACAGAAAATTAACATTTAAAAAAATTATTGACAATTTTCCCAAAAATATTCTTCCGAGATAAGTCTGTAATCTTGTTATTTTTCAACAGACAGTAGTTTGTCCGATGTCTGACTTAATTTGTGAAGTTGGTTGCTTGGGTTTGAGGTTTCAAGGGCTACAGTGGGCAATGCTACGCCAGACACAAGACATACAATATCAGGACCTAACAGGAATTGAACCTGCGCTGAATAGAACTAGCAGTTAATTTGTGAGGTAGGTAGTTAATTAACGTTGCACTGGAGCAACGCAACGGACTTTTGGCGACGGTTCGGAATATATCCCGAAAGGAAAGATCCGAGGACACTACCTCGTAATTTTGAGCCACGCTCAGATTACGAAGTCAACACCCCACTCTCCAAACTTCCACACCACGCCAGAGTAAGGACATTTGAGGCCACGACAGATTTAACGTGCACCAGTCCCCTTGTACACGAACGTCTTTGGTCGGATTCGAAATCGCTACCCTCCGACTTCTTATCCGTTACTATTCTAACTAGGCTACCGCGGTTCATAAAAGAATAGTGAAAAGTATCCGAAAAGGTAGTTTAGAGATAAATGTGTGTACCGTTATTTTGCCTAACGTCTGGATTAATTTGTAGTTCCGTTGTGAAAGGTTGGTTGGTTAGTTGGTTGGTTTGGGTTTAATGGTGCAATGTCCAAAAGTGGACAAGGTGCGCCAACGTTGTGAAGGGAAATATTAAAAGCTACTCTTATGCGCTTTTTATCTGTAGGGAACACAAATTTTGGACCGTTGCTATCCCATCTTTTAACACTATCGTGTTGTATATAGGTATATATAGTATAAACGGTTGACATATTTTCTGACCAAGGATTAGTTGATTTGGGGTTTTATGGCGCGAGGGCCGTATTTGGCCAAGCTGCGCCAAACACAGCACACCAACGAGGGAGGAAAACACAGCGAAAAGCAAAAGCGTAGGTGAGGGCCAAACAGGAGGGAATGACTGATCACTTGGATACCTCGGAGTGGTGATGCCCGTACAAACCTAGGACTTCGGTAGCCCAGTTGGTGGAGCTACGGATTAGCAACCCGAGGGTTGCGAGTTCGAAACTCCATCCAACCAAAGACCGCCGTGTACACGTGGACTGGTTCACCTCAAATGTAATTACGTTGACGTGGTGGAAGTTTGGAGAGGGGTGCCAGCTCAGGTGTTGACCTCGTCTTTCTATGGTTCAAAATTACGTAGTGCTGTCCTCTGATCTTTCACTTGGGGATTGATCCTGGTCCGTCGCCAAAAGCCCGCTGTGTTGCTCCGGTGTGACTTTAATTAACTACCTACCTACCTGCGAAAAATTGCTTGGCTGGTTTTGGGTTTTATAACGCCATATTTGGCCAAGCCGAGTCAAACACAACACACCAACGAGGGAAGAAAACAAAGCCCAAGTTACACAGAATTGTTTATTCACTTATTCAGCTTCAAAATTAGTATAAAACATCAAGTAACATGTTCTCTTATAAATCGGTTTTTATTCACTCATAATAAATTTTTACTGAAAAAACAACCATTTACAGTTACGAAAGACAAAAATTCACTGCACCACATAATTTGCCAACCTTAATCACAAGTGTCAACTACTTACTAAAGCATTTTTACATGTGTAAATTTTGTTTTCAGTTTATTTACACATTTAGCGTTACTTCATAGCATTGCAAACTCAATGAGAAATTTTAAATGAAATATTAAACTGTATGACTATATGAGTAATTTCAACTTTTTGAGGTGGGTTAAAAAACATCCCACCATGCATAAAAAACTAAGCAAAATGTGGGGCAGTTTTTAACCCACCTAAACCCAAAGAGTTAAAAGATACACTTACGAACTTTTTTGTAGGGAACAAAACAATTCGGACTTTATTCCTGTCGCATTACTTACAATCTTATGAAATGTGAACTTACAGGACACACGAAACCTTGTTTTATAATGATTGAAAAGGTAAAAAGAAAGTAAGACGAGAATACTTCCTTCTTCCCTATAGAGATTGGGGATTTGTTTCGTGTTGAAACAGTTTTCCCAAATACAATAAACTCAGTTACCCGTAGTACTAAAACTCAAATACCTGAGTTCTATATCCGACTTATTTTGTAATGCTTAAAGTTATTTATATCGTGTAGTATCATGTGACCAAAACTAATAATAACGTGACCCTTATACTACCTTCGTCTGCTGGTTGGAAAAGAACACTCATCGTCTGATTGGTCCACGGAACGGGAGAAGACGCCCATCCATTGATTCATCATCTGATTGGTCCATTGATTGATCTTCTCATAGTAGTAGACTGGCAATTTCATCACTTTTGTCGCCACTATAAATGCGCATTCACACACCTACCCGGTCATTCGATGTAAAATCACCAAACAAGGAGATAAGATACCAAATCGGTCAAGCAAGTCCATTTTTCACAGAGCCGTCCAGTGACTACTAGTCGACATGTTGGTCACACTTTCGCACTTCTCAATAGCAATGCTCAATCTTCTTGTATATCACTTCTATGGTGTCTACGGCTAGGGGAGTCCACTTAATTTTATAGGTAGTTGATCAACGTCACACTGGAGCAACACAACTGGCGGCTATTGGAGACTATCCAGAACCAATCCCGAAGGGAAAAAATCACAGGACACCTCGTAATTTCGAACCCGGTCATATGGCGAGGTAAACATTTAAGAAATTTGGGGCCACGACAGATTTTACGTGCACCGGCGGCCATGGACACGATGATATTTGGTTACATCATCGGTTTGGCTGCGAATCGAGTCTCGAATTCGCAGCCGTCCGATTGCAAGTCTGCGACTCAACCAACTGGGCTACCGTGGATGAGAAGGAATTTATCTTCAAATATATTGCATCGCATTAATTTTCATACTTTCACGCTATTCACGTACGCAGGGTGTTGTTTCAGACTAAATCGGTGATTCTTTACAACTTTGCAGAAGACTTTTTCCCGTATATTGCATATTTTTTGCAACATGAGGCCTAATTTCCGGTTTTCACCACTTTAAGAGTCTCATCTTATAGCGCATAGACACTTCGCTATACCTATCCATCACTTTCATAACCATAGCCATCGACAGTTACGTGGGTGTACTATATCTTGCACCCTGTATATATTCAATCATTCTAATGAATTCAGTGAAGAGAATTTTTGGGATTTATCGGTGTTCCCTGTAACAATGGTCTGCGCGTATAATGCACGTTCATCCATGATAATACGGCATAGACTGATTCTTCGTAACGATACGTTTAATGATGCGTGATGCGAGAGACGGCTATTGTGTTTGATGCTAGCATTAAAGAAATGTTGATAAGGATGACCGAGTCTTATCCGTGACTTACAGCGTAATGTGTTCCTGTGACATTTTTATTGGGACGTCGTGTTTGGAAACATATCAATGTTGTTCTTGTCTAACTTTTGTAACAGTTTTTGAAGGTATCTGTAGATATAGTTGACTCACGATGCATCACGTTTCAAAGGGAACATGTCTAATGTTACGAGGTGCTATCCTTGGATCTCTCTGGGTCGCGGTAGCACTGTTGGAAGAGTAATGGATTAGCTACAGGAGGGTTTCGAATCCAACCAAAGACTGTCGTGTACAAAGGGGATGGTGCACGTTATATCTGTCGTGGCATCCAATGTCCTCGCGTTGGCGTCATGTGGAAGTTTGGAGAGTAGGGGCCATCTCAAGTCCTCATCATCTGACCGTGGTTCAAAATTACGTGGTGTCGTCCTCGAATCTTTCCCTTTGGGTTCGATCCCGGACCGTCACCAATAGCCCGTTGTGTTGCCCCAGTGCAACGTTAATTAAATACCTACATCTAAGGGAACATAAAAAGCATGAGTGGAGTAATATAGCAAAGGTAGCTAAAAGTTTGCGTATTTGAAGAAAAAAGGCACGCGTTTTGCGTTAAGTTAAACGTTTTTAAATTTAATATATGAGAGTTAAGAGATTTCCGAGTAGTTAGTATTGCTTTTACTTCACAACACACTTAATGACTCAATTACCACTTTTATTGGGAGAAACAATCCGTGGATTGTTTCGACCATTAGAAAGATTCCATTGATCCTTTCTTTAGAATAGAATTCCTTGGAGAAAGTCTATTGGTCTTTTCATTAGAATAGAATCTCATGGAAATAGTATGTTGGTCCTTCCCTTGTAATAGAATCCCTTGGAGAGAGTCCTATTGGTCTTTCCTCAGAATAAACTACCTTGAAAAAATCAATTGTCCTTTTCCTTAAAATAAAATCCCTTCGAATGAATCTATTGGTTCCTCCCTCAGAATAGAATCCCTTGCAGAGTCTTTTAGTTCTTCCCTTGGAAAGAGTCTGAATCTATTGGTCCTTTCCTTATAATAGAATCCATTGGAGAGAGTCTATTGGTCCTTTCCTCAGAATAAAATCCCTTGAAAAGAATCTATTGTCCTTTTCCTTAAAATAAAATCCCTTGGAATGAATCTATTGGTCTTTTCCTTAGGATAGAATCCCTTGAAAAGAGTATTGGTTCTTTCCTTAAAAAGAATCCCTTGCAAAGAGTCTATTGGTTCTTCCCTTAAAACAGAATATCTTGAAAAGAGTCTGGGTATTTTCATTAGAATAGAATCCCTTGGAAAGAGTCTGTTGGTCCTTTCCTTGCAATAGAATCCCTTGGAGAGAGTCTATTGATCCTGTCTGAGGTATTTATATGATTCCTTAGCAAGCTCTAACGTCATAAACCGTTTTGGTGGTCGTCTCGTCTCGTCCTTAGAAAAACTGAACAAGATCTTGATGGGCACGCGAGATATCTCGTCATTAGAAAAAATTGACCAGATATTGAAAGACCAGAGATATTACATCTCTAGAAAAAACTGACCAGATGTCGACGGACGCGAGATGTCTCATCATTAGAAAAAGCAGACTAGATCTTGACGGACGCGAGATCTCGTCATTAGAAAAAACTGACCAGATCTCGACGGACGCGAGATGTCTCGTCATTAGAAAAGCAGACTAGATCTTGACGGACGCGAGATCTCGTCGTTAGAAAAAACTGACCAGATCTCGACGGACGCGAGATGTCTCGTCATTAGAAAAAGCAGACTAGATCTTGACGGACGCGAGATCTCGTCATTAGAAAAACTGACCAGATCTAGACGGACGCGAGATGTCTCGTCAATAGAAAAACTGACCAGATCTTGACGGACGCGAGATATCCAGTCATTAGAAAAAATGATCAGATCTTGATCTATTCGTCATTAGCAAAATTGGTCAGATCTTAATGGACGAGATATCTCGTCAAAACTACCTGCAGGGCACCTTTGGGTTAAGCAATTGTGACCCTCTTATAAAAAAAATAATACCTTGTCGGTGATCATTCACTTGAAGCATCCTTTCAGGACAACATAAACATTTCTTTCTCCAAAACACATTCCCTTCTGAACCTCTTTGTATAATACCCAGGAAGTTTTTATTCGAACCGGTTTCTATTTTTCATGGAAAAGAAGCAGGCCTGTGTGGGAGTTGTCAGACAGTGATTGTTTTCCCCTGTAGCACTGTGACAAGATTTCCCTACGATTGTCAGCTCTAACAAAATTGCTTGTTCTGTTCCTAGCAATTCAACCGGCTTACCGATGGCTTACGAAACACTTGGACCAAGTAAAAAGATTGAGTTTCTGTCCAAAGTATTCCAGATTTATTTAGTCGTAGGCGGAACAACGATCTTATAAACACTTCGCTGATGTGATAGCTTTTCCCTCTCAGCGTCGCGAGGTTTCTGGGTAGTGTAGCGTCCATTCTACCCCAAAACATACTTCATAACTTAATCACTACATCTTGCTAAGGAATCCATGGACTCTTCCCACCTTTAGAAAGATCCTATTGGTCCTTTATTTAGAATAGAACCTTTTTTGGAATCATTCTATCGGCTCATTCTGTAGAATAAAATCATTTGGAAAAATTTTATCGGCTCATTCTGTAGAATAAAATCATTTGGAAAGATTTTATCGGCTCATTCTGAGAAAAATCATTTGGAAAGATTTTATAGGTTCGTTCTGTAGATTAAAATCATTTCGAAATATTTTATCGGTTCATTTAGTAGAATAAAATCATTGGGAAAGATTTTATCTAACCTTTCCTTAGAATAAAACCACTCTGTTGACTCATTCTGTAGAACAGAACCCGCTGGAACGATTCTTTTCCTCCTTTAATTAGAATGGAAACTTTGGAAAGATTCTATCGCTTTCCTTAGAATAGAATCCTTTTTAAAGAGTCCATCAGTCCTTTCCTTAGGGTAGAATCATTTGGAACGATTCTTTTGCTCTTTTCCTTAGAGTAGAATCCTTTGGAAAGTTTCTATCACTCCTTCCCCTCTGAATAGAATTATTTTAAAAGATTCTATTGTTTCTTTCCTTAGAATATAATCATTTGGAAACATCCAATCTCTGCTTAGAATAAATCCCTTGGAATGATTCTTTTTCTCCCTTCCAAACAATAAAATCCATTGGAAAAATTAGTTATTTATTTTTTACACTTGGATTCACTTTGCACCTCTTAAACATTCCTCATATACACCATTGTGTGAAGGCTCAGCCCGTTTATATACATTCACTTCAGACGAACAAACATCTATTCCCCACCCGGGATTCCAACCAGGAATTCTTTTGCCACCTAATTTTAATTTTTTAAGGGATGCCAGGATTATATGGCGCTATGCCACTGATATTATGTTAAGGCAACTAAATTTCCATTGCATTTACTGGAAATTGGCACATTCAACCCCCAAGTGCTTCCGACAAGATATCTCGTCCATTAAGATCTGACGAATTCTGAGATATATCGTCATCAAAATATTGCAGACTTCTTTATGATGAGATCAAGATCTGGACAGTTTTCTTCTAATGACAAAATAATATCTTTTCCATCAAGATCTGCTAATGTTAATGCAATGACGAGATATCTCGTTAAGACAACCACTAGGAGGGTTAAGTTAAGGGGTCAATTTGAATTCTTCGAGCAAATTTCGCCAGTTCGAAAAATAAATTAAAGATAAAAATTGGCCGAATTCTCATGAAACGTATCTGGGAAAATCAAGGCGATATTCAAAGGCCCATTACCACAATCAAGGTTACGCACGTCCAATGCATCCATTCACAGAAGCAATAGCGTAAACTTTGAGTAGCTCAGATAAGAAAGTTCACGCAAAACAACTTACCCTGTGTATTTCTCTCTTTCTATGTCAGAAAATGTTTTCTTGTGTGTGTGTCTGTTCATTACTTGACTTCGTTTGTGTTGCATTTGACGAAAACTGACTAGATAAGGCCCTTGCGCCATTAAACCCTACCAAACCTTATGCGGGGGCACATGAAATAACAGGGGTCTCCGTGACTCAATGGACATACCCACTGCTTTAACAATAGATCGGTGTGTGCTCCAAGTCAATTTTAATCCAACTACCAACCAATCAACCCACTGCCCTAGCAACCTGCGAGTTTAGGCAGACTCAGTTTTTTCAGTGGGCAGACCTACTGAGCCACGACTTACCTGCATATTAACCTGCGTAACCACTGTATAACCACTGTATTAACCTGCGACTTTTCGCAGCGCAGGTTTGATTCTTGTGACTTACGGGGCCGCGGTAGCCCTGTTGGTAGAGCGACGGATTAGCAGCAGGAGGGTTGCTGGTACAAAGAGGGATGGTGCACGTTAAATCTGTAATGGTCTCAAATGTCCTTACGTTGGTGTGGTGTGGAAGTTTGGAGAGTGGGGTTCCATCTCAGGTGTTATGACCGTGATTCAAAATTACGTGGTGTTGTCCTCGATCTTTCCCTTGGGGATTGATCCCGGACATTTTAGGCCACGACAGATTTAACGTACACCAGCCCTCCTGTGCACTACGGTCTTTGGCTGAAGCTAGTTTCGAACTCGCAAGAACTAGATTCGTTGCTCTACCAACCGCTCTATCGCTGCCCCAAGCCATGATTCCACTAGCTCGTGCTCAGCTAAATTATTTGTATTGGGTCTGGTTATCTTTGTATCGGTGAGGTAGGTAGTTTATAAACTTCGCACTAGAGCAACAAAACGGGCTATTGGCGACTGTCCTGGATCAATCCCTAAGGGAAAGATTCGAGGACAACACCACGTAATTTCGAACCACGATCAGACGACGCTGTCAACACCTGAGCTGGCATCCCACTCTCCAAACTTTCACATGTACTGGGGAGGTTGAAGTAAAGAGTTAGCTAGATTTCTAACAAAGTCGGCACCACATTTCGGAAAGTAAATTAAATACAAAATAGGTCGAACTCTCTTCGGAAGGTCTTAGAAAATCAAGGCGCTATTCAGAGGCCTATAATAGCAATCAAGGTTACACACGTCCTCTACATCCACTCCTAGAAGCATAATGTAAACTTTGAGTAGCTTTGATAAGAGGTCGCGCACAACAACGTATTTTGACTGCCAGAAAAACACGCAGCGATACGAATATTCCGCCGTGACGAAATGAAGCGCTTTGATTCAGAAATCAGCTGAGCATGACTTCTGCGGTCGGCCACAAAATGACAACGCGTAACGCGGGTCTATTTTGAATAACGACGCGTTTTCTGTTGCACTCTTGACGTCAAATCCGACGTCACTGTCGGGGACGTACACAGTTGTGCATACTTCATATGACAGGGAAATCTATTTATGGTGATTTCGATACGAATTAAAAATAAAACTTCGATGGCGTGTGGCTGAATGGGCTGCGGCTGTTCGCCGGACACAGTTCGCGGTCTCCGCCCAACGTTCGTGTGGTTGTATTCGGTTCGGATGAATCGATTCGTAAAAATGACACTGCTCAAATCGATCACTGTTTAGATTAATTGATTCGTAATATGCTACTTTTGGATGAATTAATTCGTGATAAAGCCACTGTTTAGATGAATCGATTCGTAATATGCTACTTTTTGATGAATAATTTCGTAATAATACAACTGTTTGGATTAATCGATCCGTAATATGCCACTGTTTGGATGAATCGATTCATAAGTACTACTGTCTAGATGAATTGATTCGCAATAATTCCACTGTTTAGATGAACCGATTCGTTATATGCCACTCTTTAGATGAATCGATTCGTAACATGCCGTTACAGTGGATTCTGGATATAATAATAACTCTATGGAAACAAAGTATTTCGTTGTAAGGAGATTCGTTACAACGGAATCATTATTTCAATCATAAAATAACATGCAAAGCAGGGGTCCGGTTGAAAGAGTAGCGGATGTAACAACCCGAGGGTTGCGAGTTCGAAACTTGATGCAACCAAAGACCGTCGTGTACATGGGGTTGATGCACGTTAAATCTGTCTAGGCCTTAAATGTGCTCACGTTGGCGTGTTGTGGTAGCTTGGAGAGGGGGTTCCATCCCGGGTGTTTACCTCGTCATCGGTCGGTGGTTCAAAATAACGAGGTGTTCTCGGATGTTTCCCTTCCGGATTGATCCCAGACATTCGCCAATAGCCCGTCGTATTGCTCCAGTTAATTCAACTACCTACCATGCAAAGCACTTACAGACCTCATTTTAAATATGCAAACAAGGGAAACAATTTTATTCGTTATTATTAAAATTAAAATTAATTAAGTGTTTCGTTGTAAAGATATTTTCGTTGGAGCTATGATTTTGTCAATTGTTTGAGACAATTTTATTCGTTATTATTAAAATTAAAATAAATTAAGTGTTTCGTTGTAAAGACATTTTCGTTGGAGCTATGATTTTTATACATATTTATTACTAGATACGCGCGAACTAACATGTTTAAAATTTCTAATGATTAGTAATAGCGATACATCTAATTGAAAATTCAAAAGCGAAACGCCATTTTGAAAGGTTAGTGTAAAACGGAGTTTGGAGATGCAGCTAGAGTGAGAATGATGGTAGCTTGTGTCGAAGACAATTTTATTCGTTCATATCATTTAATAAAATATATTTTAAAATATATTATTTATTTACTATTTTGCTTATTTCAAAATAAATCATTTGAAGATTCTCATTAACTTTTTATTGATGATTCATTAATTTTTTACAGACAATCAGAAAACTTGAACAGACTGCAAAGCGAAACGCCATTTTAGAAAGTCAGTGTTAAACGGAGTCTGGCGATGTAGCTAAATAGAGGAAGAATGACGGTAGTTTATGTCGATGACAATTTTATTCGTTTATATTTAATGAAATAGATTTTAAAATAAATTACTTATTTACTGTTTTGTTTATTTCAAAAGAAAACGTTTGAAGATTATCATTAACTTTTTATTGAAGAAAAATCAATCAGAAAACCAGTCGTACAGATTCAAAAGCGGAATGCCATTTTGGAAAGTCAGTGTTAAACGGATTCTGGAGATGCAAACAAATAGATGGGAAGCATAGTAGCTTATGTCGAAAACAATTTTATTCGTTCA